>CM043017.1:55649186-56317230 GCA_023690525.1 Holotrichia oblita
AATGTAGTTTTCTGTAAGCACCACGTTTCTTCTTTCTCAATAAACTCTCTACGATCTTATAGGGTAGACAGTTGAGCGTCAGCAATGTGTGTGATTACTTGTTCGACAATATTCGACCATTGCCTATTTGCTAATTTAACCAACTTCATCCAATAATAATTTAGCACTGACTAACACTTAACTTTGGACTACGATCAGTACGGGTATCGCATTGCTTTATATTACGTTGTTCATATAAATTTATTTGTTTCAACTAATTTTTGCAAATACTTAGCACCATTTAAATTACTATTTCGTGTTACACAATCGAAATTCTAGAATATTTTTGTAGTGCACTGGAGCGGAGATACACCTTTGATTTTTAAATTACAATGAAGGGTGACTTTAAGATGTGTCATAGAGCATCAAAAAATCAATGCTTATTCGTATTACGGAGATATGCACTTAAATCTGAGAGTCGTCCTAAAGAACAAATTTTACGCCCCAACATACTTTTCCACATTAACAAGAAAATAGTTCTGGGTATGTCAGTATTCACACAAAACGATTTAACATTTTCGTAAATTTTAGCTTTAAACTATCACTTATAATTAATGCTTACAAAGATATAAATGTATAAATTGAGACCATTGGATCATACGTCTCTCTGAATTTTATTCTATTAATGTACATATATGTACTACAGACAGTAAACTAAATAAAACATAAATCCAAAAATACAGAAAATTAGGCAATTCGGCGCCTAGCAAATCTATCAATTAGTAGTAGTATTCTTTCACTGTATGCAGGCCTACAGCCTTCTATACACATTGAACATCCCAGATACTAGCAGCATTGCAAACAGCGTTGCTGTGCAGATGCTAAGTATCTGTGTTGTTCAATGTGTATACATATGTTCTATTTTAACGATATTTGATCATAATTAGTCCGTTTCTTGGTGGTATGGACACCTTGTATGTACAAACATTGCAATATTATCAGCTAGATGTAGGATAAAGTATACAGTTGTTGGCCACTATACAGTGATTGGCCATATTAACTTTAAGTTGATGTTCAACGTTACCGTCTAGTTTAAAGATTATGTTACGTTAAATAAAATGTTTGGCAACACTACTAAGTAGTTGACATTTATCATTTATAGGTTGGTATTCGGCAAAGTGCTGTAAAACAGTAGTTAAAAGTGGCCAGTCCATAATTTAAGCTACAGTATTCATTTTAGTAAGCAGATGCATTTCGGTAAGTTGTCACTAAATTCTTAGTACGCGATGGACTTAATATATTTACCTTAGATGAAGGTAGAAAGTAGGTATTGTATTTCTGTTTGTTTTTGTTGCAGTATAACCTCAAAAACAACACATTTTTGATAGGCCAACCACTGTGTATGCATTTAACGGTACATGATAGTTATTGGCCAATCACTGTAATTTTTCATTTTTAATTAATTCGTTGTTTTCCGTTTAATTTGAACTTTATTTGTACTGCTAATAAGCTTGCTGAAAATCATTATTATTAAATGCTAATATGCAGTCGTTAGCCAGGCCCAATAAGCATGAATAAATACCATCACAGTCACTTTTATTATAGCTAGAAATGCCGAAAGTTAAAGACCAATCCTACCACAGAAATTATTCTGAAGCCGATCTCAAAAGCTTTGCAAGCTATTGAGCAAGGACAGCCTCTAGGAAGTTGCAAGTCATTTTAAAATTCCGAGAGCAACTTTACAGTTTAGAAAGAATCACAAAGATGTAAAATCCAAATTTGGCCCTGTCCCAGTTTAACAGACCAAGAAGAGTCTACTTTAGTTAGTTGGATTACAGAAAATTTTAGAAAAGGTTTCCTAGACGAGAAACTTGATATACAATCTTCTGTTAAAGAATTTCTTGACAAAGCGCCCAGGACAAATCCATTCCTAATAATTTTACCAGGCGTTGGATGGTACCCGTGCCTTTCTTCGACGTCACCCTAACCCTTCGTACTTCAGAGGCAGTAACATCACTAGTTCCCATGTCTCTGAGGCAGACATAAAAATGGTTCAGTGAAATACATGGGTATCTCATCTAAAAATCTGTTAGACATTCTGGAAGACCCTAGCAGAGTTTTAAAATGGAGACGAAACTAACTTTAACTTATCACAAAAAATTCGAGTTCTTGCTCCTAAAGGAGCTCAAAATATATACGAAATTGAAAACGCTCCATCAAAAAGCACTGTAACAGTGATGTTTACATTTACAGCTGCAGGAACTGTAACCCCCGCCGATGGTTATTTTTCCCTATAAGCGACTTCCTGGTGCTGTGCTTAGTTCCATTCCTGAGGGCTGGGGAGTAGGTTTAAGCGAATCAGGGTGGATGCGTTCGCAGGTGTTTTATGAATACATCTCGAATGTTTTGTATCCTGCTTTAAAAAAGTTCCATACAAAATTTCTTGTGGTATTGTTTATAGACGGCCACAGTTCTCACTTAACCTACAAAGTTAGTGAATTGTGTTCTAGACTAGAAATTGTACTTGTATGTTTATATCCAAATGCAACCCGGATACTACAACCAGCTGATGTATCGTGTTTCAAGTCAATGAAAGATGGGTGGAGGAGAGCAGTTTTAGACTGGAGGCGGAATAACCCGTTGACGACTGTTACCAAAGGTCATTTTGCACCCATTCTGAAAGTGGTGGTTGACAAGTACATTAAAAAAGAAGAAGGCTTATACCCCTGGAATCCGAATGCGGTAGACTTCTCAAAATGTTTGGGAACAAGAAATGGGCCTACTAACGTTGAAAATTCCAATATCAGTAAAACCATTCCAAACGAATCTATATTAACTTTAACAAAATTTAAAGAAGTGATTGGCAAAGGAAAAGTTAAAGAATTAGAAGAAGTTAATGATATTCAAGAAGAAATATGTTCAGAAGATTTTACTATACTTTATAAGTTATACACGGCTTTCGAAGAAACGGCACAAGAAAATCCAAATCAACCCATAAATATAAATGCAGAAAATTCTATACTAGACGGGAGTTCACAAGAGTTGTCTGAAATAAATTTGACTTTCACTGACGATTTCTATGACATTGAAAACATGCAAGTTATATTTGCTAATAATGTCAACATGGAAACCAATATCAATAAAAAGATTTAGAATACGCTGCTCAAAATATAAGTGAAAATATAGAAGGTGATAACGTTGATTGATTGATTGCTATCAAGGCAGGGCAGTCTCTGATTATCCCTAACACTGCGGCCCACTTAGCCTATTGTGTTATTCCTGCCTTGATTCCGTTTTACTCAAACAGGTTAGTTCCCTCGATCAGGTTTAGAAGCCTATTTGGCAAATTTTTCTCCACTGGTAGATCAAATGCGCTTTGCAAAGTAGCCCTACGTTGACTTAGTGCCACGCATTCGAAGATGATATGAAAGGCTGTTTCCTCCTCCTCATTGCAGAGTCTGCATAGGGGTTCATCTTTATAGATCCCCATCTTGTGCAGATGACCTCTTTAGACAGCCGTGTCCTGTTAATAGACATGTCACTGCCCTAAGCTGAGTCCTGTTTAATGCAAGTAAGTCAGCAGTTAGTCGTTGTGACGGTCGTTCCATCATCCGTTTGCTGTGTCTTTGTCCAGCTACATGGTTCCAATTTAGTTGGTGTTGTTTTATAATCCATTCATTAATTGCACCACGTACTGCACTCTTTGTGATACCCAGACCTGGCTGCGGCCCGGTGAAGTTAATTTGGGAACCTTCCCTCGCTAGCTGGTCTGCGGTTTCATTGCCTGCTATACCCCTGTGTACCGGCACCCACACCAAGGTGACCTTGTTGTCTCTGGCCAGGACAGTTAGGTTTTGCAGACACTCCCATACTAGTTTGGAGGCTCTGTAATAAGATGCTAGAGCCTTTAAGGCTGCCTGACTGTCAGAGAGAATACAGATCGCCTGCCCTCGCGGTTGGCGGCGTAGACTCTCCAACGCACAGGTTTGTATAGCATATATTTCTGTTTGAAATACCGTTGTGTATCGCCCGAGTGGTTCACACACCTTGTAACCCTGGTTTTCCTCGTATACACCAACGCCAGAATTAGTGCCCGCCCTTGACCCATCTGTTTACCAGTTTTGGGCGTGCGGTTTTCTCCCCTCGCCATTTTTCCATTCATCCCAATTCAAGAAAATCTTGAAGGGTTTGTCATAGGAAATCCTGGTGATTGATATGTCGCTCCCCATATCAAAGATTGGGTTTTGTACTATTGCTTCTATTCTGGTGTGCCCCAACCCATAGTGGGGTCTCCAGTTGCTAGTATTCCTTAGTCTGTATGCTCCCATTCTAGCCTCTCCCATGATAAAGATATCGAGGGGAGGCAAGTTTAGCATGGTTTCCATAGCAGCCGTCGGAATACTCTTGATAGCCCCAGTTATACATAGGCACGCTAATCTCTGAATTCTCGAGAGTTTAGTTATCACATGCTTCTGCTTAACTTTTGGCCACCAGACCAAGCAGCCATAAGTTATCATGGGTCTTACTACCATACTATACAACCAATACGTGGTAGGTGATAACGTTAATACAGTTGCAAGTCTTAACAACGACGATGAGTCTCGTTTGGATAATATAAACTTACAAAATAACAAAAATGTCCAAGCAGAAGATAAATTGGAAAATATCAGTATTGAAAATATATTACAATGGCCTGTTACTCCCTAGAAAAGGGGTAAAACAGACGGAATGGCTTCCGTTCGTATGAACTTCGACGCAATAGAAAGAATTAAGACTGACAAAGAAGATGTAAAAAAAAACAAGGAGAAGGAAAAAGAAGAAAGAAAGCGCACTAAAGCTGAAAAAATGAAAGTTCAACAAAAAAAGACTAAAGACGCAGATAAAAAGAAAACTCACGGTAAGAATACTTCTCTAGTGAAGACGGAGACCGTTACTAAAGATTCTGACGAAAGTAAAGGGGTGTCTGAAAGTTACTTTAAGGAATTGTCAAAAATAGATGACAGATATAGTAGTCACTCTGATGAAGATACACCGTGGCCGGCAGATAACGAACGATTACTGGGACACGTAATGTACCAAAAATACGTATTCTTTTAGATATTAAGATATCAAAACCCGCTTCTGGAGACGAAGACATTGATACACGTATTAAAGCAATAGATCTTGATCCTTTAAAAAATACGGTGCTTTTTAAAAGCTTGTGTTTCAGTTGCGCAAATAACTTAACAGTGTATAATTTCGGAATAAAGTGTCAATTTTGTATTAGGGTATTCCACTTAAACTGTATTATAAAGCACAAACTTCACAACTCCACTGGAGACATGTTTAAATGTCCAACATGCCTTAAGAAAAATATGTAGCTTTTTATGCATGTATCCTCAAAGATTATGTATTATCTCAATAATGTATGTATTTCTGTTATATATTATTTCGAAATATATTGAAATATATTGTTTTATACACGTTTTTATTGGATTATTGAATGATCTTTCACATTTTCTCAATCACTATTACCTACCTTGATTACTTAAGTATAGGTAGGTACAATAGATAGGTATCCAGGCAACTGGACTTTTTGGGTGAATTGTTTAGTGGCCAACTACTGTAACCAATATGGCCAATCACTGTGTAAACTAGGCCAATAACTATCACTCTTATTGCATTTCATTCTAAATTATTTTTTACTTTAAAAATCTAATTTAAGTTAACTTCTATGAATTGCATCTTAAACAGCATCAACTGAGCTAAAACCGCCGCTGCCTATTCGATACAGCCATTTGTAAGGTGATGATCCTAAATGCAAGCTTAAATGGCAGTTAAGAGGCCAATCACTATATACTTTACCCTACATACATACATATATAGTGTTACGCTTGTTGTTACAAACCAGATTTTTGTTGTTTTTTTTATAGTGAGTACAGCTGTAACGACTTCCTAAGCTTTCTTACTACCTTACTACCCATTGCAGCTTTTACTATGTAAATTGTAGGTGTAACTGTGTTTACATAGCTTTGTTACAACATAACCTCGTCGTATGTAATGTTGCGTTGTTAATTATGTCCTAACAGTGGTATGGTAACTCAACCTTAGTATCGATCTAGCGAAACGTTACCACATGCGTCGAAATGAATGAACTTTCATACTATGACTTCGTCCAACCCAAACGGCTAAGAGTAGCCACCATTTAAAAAATGATTTTTTGAAATTCCATCGCCGGGGGGGTTAAAGGGATTGGCAAAGTTGGTACGGAAATAGCGTTTTTATGCTCAAAATTACTTCAAAGTTGGTATTAATGTTCGTTGGTGCAATTCATGAAACATGTGTTTCGATCTTTTCAAATTCGACCCTGAAACAGCATGGTTTGTGTAGTAAATATTTCTAGGGTCGAATTTGCCTGAATTTTGGTACTAATGCTCTTTGACATGATCAAAGAAATACATGTTTCGGCATTTTTGTCAAATTCAACCTCTAAAGAGGTTATAGGGACCGGCAAAGTTTCTAGAAGAAAAAATTCTCGTGGTTAAATTTACACGAAACATCATATGAATTTGATGTTCTTTGGCACAATTAATGAAACACATGCTTCAGTGATCATCATCATACTTTTAGGAAGGGGATTTTCAAAGATTTATATAACGCAGAATTGTCAACGGCGATCTACTTGTTTTGGAAGTTTGTTTAATGCAGCACTTCTATCTAGTGGTATGAGACCTGTTGCGCCTAATCTTGATTTTTATAGTTTCTACAACCAACACTAACACCAACTTGATTGGGTGTTGATTTCAGAAGACGTGTAAACATGTCTTGCCTTACAGGTCCGCGATTTTTCTGTTTCCACACTTTAAGGGTACGAGGCAATTGGAGGGGATAGGATATTTGTAGTGGGAATTATTATAATTAATCTAGCAGACAATAGAGGGTCATAGTATTCACTTTATCAGTGTTTATAGACTCGGAAGTATTTCGAGCTTTCTATTAATAGATGTCACTGTTGAAAATTGAAATTATAATTGAAAACATTCACTTGGAATTCGTCATATCATATATTCATACAATATTATATTATATGATATGATGATATAGTATGTATGCAAGTATATATAGATACGATATTGGATATAGAAACACCGTAAAATACCCAAGTATATTGCCAAATGTTGTACAACACAGTGTCTCAACTTGGTAACATATCAATGCTATTTTATATCTCGTTTCTATTTATCTTTCTATTCTCTCTATTTACCTCGCTACTTTACCAGCAAATTATATAAAATTTAATATAGTTTCCAATGGAATTTTTATTTTTTATTACGAAATTTTTGACAGTAGTTATTAGTAATTAAGAAGCGTTCATCGGAAAATATGAAATGTTTAAAATTTGGCAGAAAATATACAGATATGAATTAAAAAAGTATTGATTTTGTAGTGATTCAAATTCACATTGAATGAGATAAAAGTAATTGATTCGCATGGTTTATAACGCTACAAAATTCGCTAATTCTACAATATTAAATGTCGGCTAGACGATAGAAGAAATGAAGCCTCTGTGTTTATTCAACCAACACACAAGTTTTTTGCTCATACATAATTATTGAGCGTGTGGATTTGACAGCTGGCAACTATTAGTAACCGCTTCTGAATGCACTTTGTCCGCTCGATCAATCTTGTGTTTAATGATTTTAGTTTATACAAAGTGTAATGTTTCATATTCAAGTTTCTGGAAGATTATCGTAGGATTTATGACTATATATCCTTTATTAAATTATTGTTATAATTTTTATTGCAAAGCATTTTTAGTGTAGTATTTTAAAGATTGTAAATAGGCATATTAATTTTAAAATTATTTTGTATGTACGGATGTTTTGAACCAAACAGTTTTTATATGGATATTATTTCAAATTTAAATTAAGCTTATTTTCCTCATTCATTTATATAAGGTTTCATTGAGTTATACCGAGTATTTCAGAAGTTTGGTCAATTATGTCATGTGCATTCCACACGAAACAACTTGAAAACCGGAATGACCTTTTTATATTGTTACAGTTTTATAGCAAAGCGATATTTTGCTAGTATTGCGAAAACTGTGTACAAGGATATTCAAAACACAAATGCATTATTTTCTCATCGTAGTTAAATGGAACACCTAGTATTTTATATTAAGAAACAGAAGGACACTGTATGCACTTTCGTTTTTATTAACCACTCCCTATCGTTAATTTCTGAGATATTTAATATTTTCTTAATGAAAAGTTAGCTTTTTCAAAATAATTGTCAGATGTCACATGTCATGTGATATAACGGATTTCACAATAAATATGCAAAATGTCCACCAAAAAGATCAAACAAGCAGCAAAATGCAGGAAAAAGATGTATATAAAAGTCATATGTCATAAAATTTCGGATCAAACTATCGAATCCGTTCGTGTATTTGTCGTGAAGTTCCCGGGAAGGAACGGAAATTTCAAATAAATCTAATTATAAGCAAAACAATGAAACCTTATATTGTCTAGGATTATAATTGGTATAATAGGTAGATATACCTATACAGTTTTGATACAATACTACCTATAATAGTTATAATAATTTTAAACATCCTTTACTGTTATAATATCTATAAATCAAAGAAAAATTACAATACAATTAATAATTAGTGTTATTAGATTACGACCTCTTAGCAGCTGACCTTGTATAAAAGAAAACTTGAAGCTTGTTCTAATCACACTTCGGTAAAAAATATGTACACCACTCTAACAATGGTCGTGTTCAGTTAAGTACATTGATAAGTCAGCGGTGAGTAATGATGAAGTATCGCACTGAATATCTATATGCTAATAGTACAATATTTACCATGTATAGGCATTCAGTTCACTACTTCACTAATCTGTATCTACCGCTGATTTACCGATATGCTAACTGAACACGACCAATGAAATGTAGGGCGAAAAACAACAGTACAACAGCGGAAGATCGCATTAGTCGGTATAATCATTATAAACAACGAAAATTAACTCAGCGCTGCTAAGCATTTTTCTTTTTAGGTATAGGCAGAGATATAGGTTGTACATTCCTAAATATGACAAATATCTAGTAGTGGTCAGAAAACCTAAACAGCATAATATATTACACACATACGCAGCCAACATGTTTCTGGAATGACATTAGGCAAACATTTCACTATCCAAAACTCTTAATTTTAAGTAATTCTGGAACATCTCGAGCTGCAACACTTTTAGGTGAATTGGCCAGAAGACTGATTTTTGATGCAAGATTTTTGTTTATTTATAACTGATTAATGTAATTTTAATTGTTGTTATCTATTCTGGAACATAGCTGCAACACTTTTTGAATTGGCCAGAAGACTGATTTTATGCAAGATTTTTGTTTATTTATAACTGATTAATGTAATTTTATTGTCGTAATCTATAGCCTTGTTACCTACCTAGTACTTAACATAAACAGTTTATGAGTCTGATTTGTAGTTTTCGTAATATAATGCATTTTCTTACGATGTACACACAAACCTAAACTTTAAGATTTTTTTTCTGCTAGTACTTACCACATTTTTTAAATTCAAAATATGTCATTACCTCGATAACAGCATGCTAGTTACTCCTATAATTTTTTTTTCATCAATCATAGTTATAATTTTTAAAAAATCTTGCATCAAAATTTTACCATTGTCGTATATGGAGCACTTTTCCCGCCATTTTACTCGACCACGCAACCTTAAAAGAACTTCTCCAAGCTTCTCATAGAACGAAAACAACATACCTACATCAAGACGCTGGATAAGTTGTCGTCGATTGTTGCGTACAGCAAATGTCGTTATTATTGTATGTTTTTATAACATTTGTCGAGACGTAACTCAATAATAATAACGTTCAATTTCTTAATATATAGATGGGTAATTTAAAAAAATCACTCTCGAATCAAGTGTTGATTGAACCACCTCGATTTGCTAAGATTATAGCGGCATCTTTCCGTTCCACTGAACTGAATACTAAATCAAAATTTGTTATTAGCAAACAAATTATCTTGTTAAAGGATTTACGTGACACAGCAAAATAATTCGGTAAAATTCTTTCTTAACGTAATGGTAAACAAATAAAACAATGGTTTCAACAAAATCTATTTGTTGTTTTTAACGAAGTTGACTATACAAATATAATATTTGCTTAATTCAAAGAAATATTTAGTTAAAACACTTAAGTATAGCCAACAAAACTATTTGTTACCAACAACTATATAGTTGTTTGCCCATATTCAACCGTAAAATTTGGTGAATGCAAGTAAAATTTGTTTGGGTCAAACAATCAGGTCTTTCCGTGTAGGTTTTCGAATTTGAAAAGTACATACAGCGAGAGAAGTGTACCTGATTCGCTACAAGCAAACGTTACTGACGTTCTTTCTTAGAATTATCCATTATTCCTTTCGTATGTTTAACAGCTGGATGTACAATGACTTTACTTCTTCCCCGGTAATCGACAAACTTTGTTTCGTCAGAATTCACTATCAAGTTCTCTGGCGACATTTTTGAAGGTTGTTCCTAAATTATCGAACTACTCTTCAACTACAGCAATACAAACTTCGTATCTAGATCACTTGATGTTTTCCGATAATCTTGTCGTGAACTACTTGCCATGCCTTTGCATAAATCGGCAGTACCAACAATTACCTGGGATGTTGTCCACAAAGCATTTTACTTACCGTCAAATACGATAGATAATTCTTTACAAATTGTTTAATATCACTTCATTCAAATGGAAAACTTTTCTTGGTCAGATAGCAGTAGAGGCCTTCTATGTTTTTGCATGTGTAGGCCTTTCATCTTTTTTTGAAAGGTTGCACGTGTCCATACTTTTCAGCAGCTGTTCTAATGGATAACCTTTCTGCCCTCATCTCAGCCAAAGCATTCTGTAAGTCTTCTCGAGAGTAGTCGCAATATTTTTGCTTGTCTAGGGTCTTGCGGTATTTATTTGGCATTGTCTAAAGTCACCCTAAACCCTGACAATCACACATTATAATTATTACTTTACCCCCAAGGACACGTGAAAACATATTGAGGTTAAGTTATCTGCAAGGTCAATGATTCAAGAAACAAATGCAACCGCTATCGTCCCACAACTCCAGACAGTTTCAAGATTAATCGAAAGTAGAAAGTATTTAAAAATACGGTTTTACTTACCTATTTCCGACATATTTGTCACGTGTTCCAAAGATCTCTAAAGTCTGTCGGTAATATCTTGTAGCTCGGTTGTTGATCAACAGAGAGCTGGCCAATTATTTAACAGAAGACGATCTTGTGTCTCACATCACCTCCCTGAACATTGACGGTACTAATGTTTTTTGATACAATTAATGAAGCAGATGTTTCGGCCCTTTTTCAAATTCAATCCCTAAGGGAGCGGATTTGTATAGAGAAAAATTAAAAATATTCATATATTGTTATAATCAGAATTGCGTGAAACTTAGAGTTAATGCTCTTTCTATAATTAATTAAATATGTGTTCTGGCGTTTTTTAGACTTCAATCCTGAAGCGAATGTCAAAGTTTTTGTAGAAAAATAATTGTAATGAAATGTAATTTTGAGGAAGGTCTAGAAAAGATACTTGTCCTGAACATAACATGTTCCATAGGCACGTTACGTAAATAGAATTTGTGTTTCGGAAACTATATTTTCCACTCATGGATATAGAATTTTTGAGATATTAGTGCCATATATTGTCAGATATCGCCAATATAACTCGATTTATTTGGTTTAATAGATCAATAATCAAATATGTAAAAGTATGTATATATTGCGTCGTAAATTTGAGTTACATGAGAAATAGAACTAGACGGTGATTATTTAAAAAAGGAGTTTTCAAAAGTCTAACAAATAATGATTTCATTATTTAGTAGTAATTCCATAAATTTATTTTGGAGATCATATCCATCTATAGTAACTGGAAGAATTCTAATAAATTATATAAGAAAAGCACATTTGTCAGAACTAGAAATTTGATACATAATTAATTCAAGACAGGCACTAACTAATTCAAGATTTTAATGAAATTATTGCAAGTGATAAGAGTGAATGCGTAGTTTTCTACTTTGCAGTTTCTTCCTATTCAAAAGACTCAATATTCTTAGTTTGAAAGAGGCACTCTACAGAAGACGTCTAAAGACGTCCCAGTTCTTAATTCTATATTTTTATGGAATGTGTTACTAGTTAAATGATATCATATTATTGATATTATGAAGGCTTCCGCGTTTTGACCGCGTCATAAGTATATACCTACAATATAAAAATAAAACAAAAGTAAAAATTCAAAATAAAAATAGAAAAATATATACAACTTCCACAAACTCGACGTTTCGCCACAAATTTTTATTTTTAGTTTTTACTTTGTTTTATGTTTGTATTGTATGTATTAACTTTTCTGTAGTTGAAGTTATTATCAACCATTTACTATAGGTTCATGTAATCAATAAGTAAAAGAATACATTCAACGGTCGTGGATAGAAAATAATGCTAAACAATTAAGTTGTCTTTTTTTGAAAACTATTAGGTACACGCGACGCTTAAATATTATATAACTTAGCTAACTAAGTTTAGAAATTGTTTACCAAACATCGTGTGTTACTGCTATATAAAAATAGAATAGTGGTATTCTGAAGGCCAGCAACCCAGTAAGATGGGTGCAGTTTAATGAGGTCTGAAGAACTGATTTTAAAGACACCTAGCGTACTTATCCCAGGAATTAGAAGCAGAATGAGGAAGAGTAGAATGACGAAACGCGAAACACATAAAATAACTAGTCAATAAGACAATATTAAAGTAAATTAGACAAGTTATGTTAACAAAAAATGGAAGTAGATTGCTCCAAAACAGGAAAATAAAGGAAATCTTAAAATATCCTGAGATGCTTTTGCAACACTGTGCAAGTTAGCTCTTAGAATTGACACACGCCAGATTGACAAATGTAAACATGATTTAAAATCAAACAACTTATGAAAAAAGACACAGAGACAACGCGAGAGCTAGAAACGCCATAAATATACATTCAGAACATATTCGATAAGCCGGATGCGTACTGTTTTAGGGAGAGAATTACTACACAACGTAGTCCGAGCGAACCCGTATACTAGACGAAAAATCTTTGGACAAGTTTACAGGAGAAATTGCAAGGCAGATTAATTAACTGAAGAGTATTAAAGAGGATTAACTCACAGATTAAAGAACACAAGAAATACACTTACATACAATTAGATAATTGAAAAAGACAGTCATATTCCACAGTACTAAAAGAAATGGATTTAACAACCGTAGGGAACGTGGGTTAAAGATAACAGGACAATAAGGCGAAACACCGTAAGTAAAAAATAAGTGATAACTTAAAGCACATGTATGTATAAGTTACTTACTATAAAAATTAATCCTGTAGTGTGTACTAAAGCAATACGACAAACATACCAAAATACGAAAAGACTGCGGTACCTTTCATTTTCGTTTACTTCTCGTTTGAGAAAATTGTTTGAGATAGCGTTTCCGAATGAAATACAAAGCCAACACAATTAAAAGCGTAGTCAACAGGACTCATCAACATTTAATACGAGTTGTTGCGAAAAGAACACGGCCATCAGTCTTTGCGGTTGTGGTTTAGCGCACTGAAGAACGAGCCTTGGGCAAATGTAAATCCCAATTAAGCCTGTGCGGACTGTGGAATCTAGCTCGCGGGGGGTTTTCGATCCGGCGACAACTGATTGATTCAGCCGAGCTCATGTCCACCACGGAGACCGTCGTAAATTGCGATCACTTGTTTCTGTAAATCAAATAGCATTCCATACCAACCGGCATATGGTTACTTCTTTCTATACTATATCGAAACCAACCATTAAACTTTTGACACACTAGTTACACTTTATCTGCTTGTATACGTACATGTGTGTCCAATGCAATACATATATTAAGTAATAGATAACATCGAATCTATATTTTAAACCTTACTACTATTTGTATAATGTAATGATTTTACTACGTCATGTATGAGTACCATTTTAAATATTTGAGTTATCTTAAGACAGACCTCATTCAGCAGTCCTCGAACTATTTTTCAAAATTATTCTTAGATTTAAACAAGCTTTTTACAAAAAACTGTTATATTTTAATTTATTGGACCCACTCTTCTACAACATTCTTATCCAAAAAAAAATACATCGCAATGTTCAACAACGAGATGAAGCATGCAACCTTATCGCAGTATAAACCAACATGCGATTCTAATGCTCCGTACTGATGCGAGTCCGTCTTTCGTTCTTCGGCAATCCATGCTCACTGAATACTACTCAGGAATCCCTCTATACGTTTCGTATTATCTCGGAATAGCAAACTAGTTATATCTAACCCAAAAATTTGGCTTCTCTCGAACTTATTAACATTTACCGATTCTGACAATGCGCTGCTCTCACCGCTACCACATCACCGACCGTCTTTCGAGACCTCAACATCCCTACTACAATAATATACAAATGTGAATTTGCTAATTGAAATAGTATATTGGTATCGCTATTGTATATGTACATACATCAAAATTTACGTTTCTATGTCCAAGTGTTAGATAAAGTGAAATATATGAGGTGTAGTCCATGCATTCACCCCAACGTGTTTAGCCAGTCTTTCAGCATTATACAAATGAAATAATTTCCTTTCGTATGGATGATTTAACTCTGTCGCCAGATTTTTGTAGTTTGAAAAGTTGCCACTAACTTGATTCATATTTCATATCTTGATAATTATTTAGTACAAACAGCTATTCCTAATTTGAAAAACGAAATTAGTTGATGTACGCTTTTTGTTTTCCATCAATTATATTATTGATAAACGCACTTTGGATATATTAATAATTAGTTGTTCCATTTATTCACAAGTTATAGATACATCAACTAAATATATTCATGTAATGTAACTATGGCTGATATTCATAGAATTCCGTAAAGCAGATATGGCAACTTTACTAAGAACACTACTGTGTTGGTAAAAGATATAAATTGGCTTCAAATAGTATAGCAATGCTTAAAAAAGCTTCAATTTTACATAGATTTATCTGATATAATTCTGTGGCTAGTATCAACAAATTCTCTGCGATATCCAGCAACAGTCTGGACTAAGGCAGGTGTATAAACTGCGTTTACTGAGCGTGGTTCCATACAGCAGAATAACTTGACAAAAACTTAGATGCAAATTCTGAGAACTTTATCGGTTCATTGATAGAAATTGATAATAAAATATTGAAAACAAATTAATTTTATACAAAACTATTATCAAAGCTATTTATCCAGTTATTTGAAAGCGTTCAGCTACGTTCAGCTATCCACCTGTTTTGAGATCAATAACTTATGCTAATTAGTATACGACCAGCACCATCAAGACGAGAAATCGCTTCCTTCATTAAATCAACAAATTACTGATAACTAGACTCGGCAAAAAAGAACAATTCCCAATGTAGTGCGGTGAGCAACATAAAGGGTTGGCACGGAATCTCGAGCGCTCGTATCAAAACACACTTGTTCAGCATTATTCCATTGGTCGTTGTGAATACTCATCAGTACACACATACTTAGAAAATGACGCATTTAGGTACGTTTCGGAAACGGCGTATTTAGATGAAATTAGAAAACGTGATAGCGAGTATGCCGATGCCGGATCTAGTGTATGAAGGCGATAAAATTAAATGTGTAAGATGTGACAACTGTTTGACCGGTACCAGCAAGTGGAAGTGTGGATTCCACCTAAAAAACATAAAACACTGTTATCATGCAGTCCGTGGCAAACGATACAGCAAACAATTAACGTTTGATATAGGTGTTTGTTTTATTCTACGTAAGCTACCGTTTACTTTACTAGACCAAGAGGCATTTGTATCCTTCTGAAACAAGTATTTTGATTATACATTACCAAATCGGATATCGATAACAGACGTTGTGCCATCTACTCGTGTCTATGTTGAAAAAAGAATGAAAGCAGAATTGATGGATGATAAAAAATTGTGGTTATGTGTTTGAAGTGTTATTGACAAGGATTCAGCTTTTCTCATTCTAAGAGAAATTTGTGAAAATGTGTCGAAAGATCCATTAAGTTGTCCCAAGGATTACTTTAAATTTGCAAATATAACATCACTCTATAAGGAACGATCGTTTTCATCCCTAAAACATATTTATTCCGCACGCCGTTTTATTTGACTGAATCAAGTAACATATTTAAACATATTTGATGATCCAAATATTTAATAGATGCCACCCAGTTTCTGATTTCGTGGAAGCTACGTAAAAGAGTAAGTGTTTCAGCACGTCATATGATACATTTTTTATCATTATTATGTGTAAACATTCATGCGTCCGCATCGCCTATGCTCACTGATGAAAATCACGAACATAAATTATGCGAGTATATAAAATATGTAAACGTTACTGAATGCTCGGTCCTTCCACATTGTTCTCCGCACTGCCCTGAAACTTGCCCCTCTTTGTCGAAGCTACTGATAACAGTGAATACGAGGTAAAAGCAAATGTTGCAATTGGTCTATCTACGATATGATATAAAGGATTAACAAAAGTATAATGAAGAGAAATGGTAGTACATGGCCAACAAAAAAAACTAAGGAAGTTACTAAAGTAGATACAATTGAGTTTTTGACACCGAAGTGTATTATTTTCTTGGCGTATGTAAATACAATAATGCAAATTTTTCCCAAACGCCAATTATTTAAACATATTTTTATATAAAAATATGCCGTCCCGAAGTGGAGTCGAACCACCTTGTAGGGCTATCGCGGCTCTACCGCATACCGATGCGACCACCGGGGCTTCGACTACACAAGTAAACTTCACATATATATGCGAACGAGATGTTATAATGACCTAGGATAGGCAACATTTTTGACACCGAAGTGTATTATTTTCTTGGCGTATGTAAATACAATAATGCAAATTTTTCCCAAACGCCAATTATTTAAACATATTTTTATATAAAAATATGCCGTCCCGAAGTGGAGTCGAACCACCTTGTAGGGCTATCGCGGCTCTACCGCATACCGATGCGACCACCGGGGGCTTCGACTACACAAGTAAACTTCACATATATATGCGAACGAGATGTTATAATGACCTAGGATAGGCAACATTTTTGACACCGAAGTGTATTATTTTCTTGGCGTATGTAAATACAATAATGCAAATTTTTCCCAAACGCCAATTATTTAAACATATTTTTATATAAAAATATGCCGTCCCGAAGTGGAGTCGAACCACCTTGTAGGGCTATCGCGGCTCTACCGCATACCGATGCGACCACCGGGGGCTTCGACTACACAAGTAAACTTCACATATATATGCGAACGAGATGTTATAATGACCTAGGATAGGCAACATTTTTGACACCGAAGTGTATTATTTTCTTGGCGTATGTAAATACAATAATGCAAATTTTTCCCAAACGCCAATTATTTAAACATATTTTTATATAAAAATATGCCGTCCCGAAGTGGAGTCGAACCACCTTGTAGGGCTATCGCGGCTCTACCGCATACCGATGCGACCACCGGGGGCTTCGACTACACAAGTAAACTTCACATATATATGCGAACGAGATGTTATAATGACCTAGGATAGGCAACATTTTTGACACCGAAGTGTATTATTTTCTTGGCGTATGTAAATACAATAATGCAAATTTTTTCCCAAACGCCAATTATTTAAACATATTTTTATATAAAAATATGCCGTCCCGAAGTGGAGTCGAACCACCTTGTAGGGCTATCGCGGCTCTACCGCATACCGATGCGACCACCGGGGGCTTCGACTACACAAGTAAACTTCACATATATATGCGAACGAGATGTTATAATGACCTAGGATAGGCAACATTTTTGACACCGAAGTGTATTATTTTCTTGGCGTATGTAAATACAATAATGCAAATTTTTCCCAAACGCCAATTATTTAAACATATTTTTATATAAAAATATGCC
The DNA here is from genome assembly GCA_023690525.1 of Holotrichia oblita. Taxonomy (NCBI): domain Eukaryota; kingdom Metazoa; phylum Arthropoda; class Insecta; order Coleoptera; family Scarabaeidae; genus Holotrichia; species Holotrichia oblita. The sequence goes on from CM043017.1 coordinate 55,667,174, forward strand.
GTCCCGAAGTGGAGTCGAACCACCTTGTAGGGCTATCGCGGCTCTACCGCATACCGATGCGACCACCGGGGGCTTCGACTACACAAGTAAACTTCACATATATATGCGAACGAGATGTTATAATGACCTAGGATAGGCAACATTTTTGACACCGAAGTGTATTATTTTCTTGGCGTATGTAAATACAATAATGCAAATTTTTCCCAAACGCCAATTATTTAAACATATTTTTATATAAAAATATGCCGTCCCGAAGTGGAGTCGAACCACCTTGTAGGGCTATCGCGGCTCTACCGCATACCGATGCGACCACCGGGGGCTTCGACTACACAAGTAAACTTCACATATATATGCGAACGAGATGTTATAATGACCTAGGATAGGCAACATTTTTGACACCGAAGTGTATTATTTTCTTGGCGTATGTAAATACAATAATGCAAATTTTTCCCAAACGCCAATTATTTAAACATATTTTTATATAAAAATATGCCGTCCCGAAGTGGAGTCGAACCACCTTGTAGGGCTATCGCGGCTCTACCGCATACCGATGCGACCACCGGGGGCTTCGACTACACAAGTAAACTTCACATATATATGCGAACGAGATGTTATAATGACCTAGGATAGGCAACATTTTTGACACCGAAGTGTATTATTTTCTTGGCGTATGTAAATACAATAATGCAAATTTTTCCCAAACGCCAATTATTTAAACATATTTTTATATAAAAATATGCCGTCCCGAAGTGGAGTCGAACCACCTTGTAGGGCTATCGCGGCTCTACCGCATACCGATGCGACCACCGGGGGCTTCGACTACACAAGTAAACTTCACATATATATGCGAACGAGATGTTATAATGACCTAGGATAGGCAACATTTTTGACACCGAAGTGTATTATTTTCTTGGCGTATGTAAATACAATAATGCAAATTTTTCCCAAACGCCAATTATTTAAACATATTTTTATATAAAAATATGTTTAAATAATTTATTTTTATATAAAAATATGTTTAAATAATTGGCGTTTGGGAAAAATTTGCATTATTGTATTTACATACGCCAAGAAAATAATACACTTCGGTGTCAAAAATGTTGCCTATCCTAGGTCATTATAACATCTCGTTCGCATATATATCAGAGATATAGAGTAGGGAGAATGCTCGTATAACCTGCGCGAATGTCTAATTTTGAAAGTCGCCATTTGTAACCTTCATACTACCAACTTACTTAGAATTCAATGTTGCGAACCATTAGTCATAATATTCCCTGTACAATAATGCTAGAAAAATAGAATACGTTTCTTTAAATCGCCGTTTTCGAATAGTTGTAGAATGCAGTGCATATCTAATTCAGTATTTCCCAGTGGGACTATAAATTGGCTCAAATTTATGAAATAATACATACGAAAGAATATTCAATAAGAGACGGTTATTTAAATATTATATTTCAATGTATAGTCAAATAATTATTGTAACAGTGAACTAGTTTTTTCTTAAAAAAAACGCTTTACAACGTGTACTTTTAACGTTATCATTTTTTCACAATTTATGTATTAACATCGAAATCCCCAATATACATATTTTCTATACATAATACATACTATGTATGTAATAAAACGTACCGATAAAACGTAACTCCTTTGGGTTTCAAACGCTTAAGATTTTTACAGCCGTTTACAGCACACGCCATGCTATTTTACACAAAAATATATGGGTGGAAAAGTACCTATGTAATTTTAAACGCGACTACAAATCTTCAATTTCAGAAACAAAACGCCAGATAACTTGGAGATAATATAAACAGACGAAAATTAAAAATGCGAATATACGACCAATGTTAAAACATCTGATTGTAAGATCAACATTTAGCTGCGCAGTGGTTTATGAGCACATTCCCTTCTCTTTTCTTTTATCTGATTATTGACTAGGGAGTATTTCATCTGCGGATTTACAACATTGAATTTGAAATATGTTGGTAGTCTGAAGGTTACAAATGGCGACTCCCAGTGTGTACATCAAAATTTGGATGCGCAGTGGGTTATGAGCGTTCTCCCTACTCTATATCTCTGATATATATGTGAAGTTTACTTGTGTAGTCGAAGCCCCCGGTGGTCGCATCGGTATGCGGTAGAGCCGCGATAGCCCTACAAGGTGGTTCGACTCCACTTCGGGACGGCATATTTTTATATAAAAATATGTTTAAATAATTGGCGTTTGGGAAAAATTTGCATTATTGTATTTACATACGCCAAGAAAATAATACACTTCGGTGTCAAAAATGTTGCCTATCCTAGGTCATTATAACATCTCGTTCGCATATATATGTGAAGTTTACTTGTGTAGTCGAAGCCCCCGGTGGTCGCATCGGTATGCGGTAGAGCCGCGATAGCCCTACAAGGTGGTTCGACTCCACTTCGGGACGGCATATTTTTATATAAAAATATGTTTAAATAATTGGCGTTTGGAAAAATTTGCATTATTGTATTTATATACGCCAAGAAAATAATACACTTCGGTGTCAAAAATGTTGCCTATCCTAGGTCATTATAACATCTCGTTCGCATATATATGTGAAGTTTACTTGTGTAGTCGAAGCCCCCGGTGGTCGCATCGGTATGCGGTAGAGCCGCGATAGCCCTACAAGGTGGTTCGACTCCACTTTCGGGACGGCATATTTTTATATAAAAATATGTTTAAATAATTGGCGTTTGGGAAAAATTTGCATTATTGTATTTACATACGCCAAGAAAATAATACACTTCGGTGTCAAAAATGTTGCCTATCCTAGGTCATTATAACATCTCGTTCGCATATATATGTGAAGTTTACTTGTGTAGTCGAAGCCCCCGGTGGTCGCATCGGTATGCGGTAGAGCCGCGATAGCCCTACAAGGTGGTTCGACTCCACTTCGGGACGGCATATTTTTATATAAAAATATGTTTAAATAATTGGCGTTTGGGAAAAAAATTTGCATTATTGTATTTACATACGCCAAGAAAATAATACACTTCGGTGTCAAAAATGTTGCCTATCCTAGGTCATTATAACATCTCGTTCGCATATATATGTGAAGTTTACTTGTGTAGTCGAAGCCCCCGGTGGTCGCATCGGTATGCGGTAGAGCCGCGATAGCCCTACAAGGTGGTTCGACTCCACTTCGGGACGGCATATTTTTATATAAAAATATGTTTAAATAATTGGCGTTTGGGAAAAATTTGCATTATTGTATTTACATACGCCAAGAAAATAATACACTTCGGTGTCAAAAATGTTGCCTATCCTAGGTCATTATAACATCTCGTTCGCATATATATGTGAAGTTTACTTGTGTAGTCGAAGCCCCCGGTGGTCGCATCGGTATGCGGTAGAGCCGCGATAGCCCTACAAGGTGGTTCGACTCCACTTTCGGGACGGCATATTTTTATATAAAAATATGTTTAAATAATTGGCGTTTGGGAAAAATTTGCATTATTGTATTTACATACGCCAAGAAAATAATACACTTCGGTGTCAAAAATGTTGCCTATCCTAGGTCATTATAACATCTCGTTCGCATATGTATATATGTGAAGTTTACTTGTGTAGTCGAAGCCCCCGGTGGTCGCATCGGTATGCGGTAGAGCCGCGATAGCCCTACAAGGTGGTTCGACTCCACTTCGGGACGGCATATTTTTATATAAAAATATGTTTAAATAATTGGCGTTTGGGAAAAAAAAAAAAAAAAATTTGCATTATTGTACAATTGAGTTGCCCAAAAGATAGAAGATAAGAAATAGCGACAATTTCACTAATTTGTAAATAACATTTGAAATCATCAGAAGAAACGACGACACTGCATGTATTTATCTACTTACCGCACAACTTAATGCAAATCAATATTAATCTGCATTGGAAACATGACAATTTATCGTTTATCAAGACGTGTAAATTCTAACGACACTGTCATAAATTATTTTATTATTTACATAAATCGAAAGAGCGATTTAGTTGATATAGTCTTATATTTATATGTATTCATATTTACGTATTCATTCATATTTACGTATTCAAAGATATAATTCGTTTATAGTTTCTACATTATACCCGCCAGTATGAGGAACGAAATATAATATTATGTCAACTATAAAAAAATAGATACATCTTTTCAGTGTAAATTTAATTTTGACGGCAAGATAAAAATGTGGAATTTGTATTATAATTTGCTTTAGACAGCTAAACCTACACAATTTACATTCCCACCGTCGTAACAACAATTTACAATTACAGAAAGATAATTACGTACTAATCTTGATTTCCGGTTCTATCCTTTCACAATAAAAATTCCAAAATCTGGAATACTTGTCCTACGTGTTTCACCCTAAAACATCGCAACAAAAACACAGGCACATACAAAAACATATCTATATATGTCTCACCCTCATATCCATCATATCGATAGTACTGGAATGAGAGCGGGGTCCGGGTAAGTCCGGACTTGCGGAGAGGGCTGACTCACCCAGCCAGCCCTACATGTATTGCCCATACATATTCATGAGAGCGACCGCTTTCCCTTTCCATTTCAGGATTTGATACATATCAATGTTTGCGACTGCATCAAATACAACCTCGATGCGAAGATTGTTCCAGTTTTTTTTTTCATGGGAAAAATAACAGATAAACAAGGTGCAATAAATGAATGGGAACTTTTAAAATTGTAATGTAAACATCTTTAGAAATCAATCATAAAATATCTCAAGACTTAGTTTCTATAAATATCGTCTTGCTAGAGCTGTTCAGCATATGAGGCATTAGTAAAATAGAATTAATGTTACATTACAGTAACACAGCAAAATATGTTGATTTTAAAATGATTAAACTTAAAACTTAAATAACTTCAATGTATGAGAATGCCTGGATTTTTCTTAAATAACTTTTAATGCATTATGTAGATACATTATGTTGCCGCTTTTTATTCCTGACGCGACAGAAACATTTTAAATGTTCATAAACATTATTTGTAATTCTTAAATTGGAAGTTTTTACGGTAGTTGAAAACTGGTTATGATAATAAAAATAATAGTAATAGTCGTCCAGCATTCCCCAACTTCTTGCATCAATTAGAAGCAGTATAAACCGGCCATAAGCTATTACCTATTTGCTAAGAAGTTTAGAAAACCACACTCGCAATGAGACACCAGGCTTTGAAGGCGATACCTCCAGATTAGGAAGCAAGGGTACTAGCGACAATGTCACTAGCCCGTTATGCACTATACTGACACAAAATGCACTTTCATTCTGATATATCGTTGTAGAATAGTTGGATCTTGGAGAATTTGAATAATCTTCGGCACTCCTTCCTTTAGCGAAGCACCAGTACGATCCGTTGTGGAAAAACAAAAAATTACCTTTTATACGATAGGTATTCTGGTTTATGAAATTAAAGCAGTCTTCATAGGAGCTTCATAAACTCCATTGTTAAGTAACTGTCAATTTGCTTATAAATTACATGGATGTATTAGCAAACACCTAGGAATGAATATTTGATGGATGTCACTTGTAGATCTATGACATATCACACTGTGGCAGACAGTCCTAAAAACCTTAATTCGGCACATCTGACAAACGATTTTGACAATATGATGGCGAATATTGTTAAGCGACGAAAGCTATTTCCACATCGGAGGTTATGTTAATAAAAAAATTGTTGCATTTAGGCGAGTATGAATCATGCAAAGATCACAATCTGTTGCAGAGATTGCAGATGAAGTTCTACTTTGAGTAAATTTATTGAACAATGAAAATTAAGTCGTGGCAACTATTAACGATGGTTCTTCATCATTGCTAATAAATAACAATTATTATTATTATTATAATCATTCCAGCTTTATATTTACTCTAATCCAACCTCTACCCAGAATAATTTAGCTTTCCTTATAAATGGAATGCAATTCTCATGTAGTGTCTGCTGTCTTTCAAAACAAAAAGCCTATGAGTGCTTACTAATTAGATGAGATACAAATGAGAAAATCTCTGATTTTATGCAATAATCTCAGATATCTGACATCATTAAGAGTCACTAAAGTAAGTGTAGTTTTGATAGTCATAACCACGGCAGATCGGAAGTTGTTTCCAGCGTAATAGATGAAGCAAGAAGAGGAGTAACGTTAGCGGCAGTGACAAATGGACTGTATCTACTTCATAATCATTTAATCTGCGTTAACCCTCTCGCGTCATCACCCCGAGTTATGTCCTCAGATGGGGTTAATGATAGAAAAGGGCAGTGAATGCATTCTTGATTCGTGACCGCTGCAATAATCAACACGCACTCATTTAATGGTGTACGGGTTCCAATATTAATACAGGAACTATTTCTCCTAAAGACGTGGTGCGGATAATAAATGCATTTCAGGTTTATATCGATAACGTTGAGCTGCTGAGTATAAAATTATTGAATATTTCATTACGTGAATGCGCTGCAAAATTGGTGTACACACATAGAAACGATTCTTCGTCGAAATATTCTTTTCTCATACTAGTTAGTTTGTATATGTACATATATGCAACTATAAACAAGCTGAAAGTAATATTTACTAATTTCGAAAAAGAAATAAACTCTGTTGTAAGAAATATGGCTAATATTAGAAATAAAACTTATCTCTTTCAGTTGAAGCAGAAGAATATTTTATTTCTATGAAATATGTATGTATGAGACTAATGTTGTAGTCTTCTACTCCCCGTTATACATACTTATATCTGATTTCTTCTTTACTTTGATGATTCATCACCGTTACTATTCTATCAGTTGTATCCATTTTGGTACTCTGGTTGTGCCGACGAAAAGTTATTCACCAGGTATTGGCCAGTTTGCTCCCATCATCTCAATTCAAGTTACTCAGATTCTTCATAGTTTGTGATTTTTGTATTAAACGTACTGGTACTGTGCAATTGTGGTCAAGATTATAACGTCGCAATTTATGCGATGTCCCCATCTTGAACTATGTGTTTGACTACTGCAAATCTTTTAGTATATCCGCATTGACTATCCCCTCGGTGTGCATTAATTCTGCACTAGATGTTCTTTGCTGTCTGTCCAATGCACTGTTGTAGTTGTTTATAGGAACATATTGTCATGATAATTCGTAATTTGGTGTGTTCAGCAGTATAAATTCGATGCTAACTCTATACTAGCTTAACATATGTGTTCGCATAGTGAATTTTAATCCAACCAACATAAATTACCAGGACGATTATTCACGAAAGAGTACCACTAATGTATCTAATAGATTAGAAGTCAATTGAAAATAAAATGATAGATAAGCATTGCGATCAACAACTCAATGATTTTCTTAAAACAATAAGTCACACAGAGAGCGTTGTAAATTGTAAAATTTTACTTTGAAACCGATATCAGGGGTTAGGAAATACCATATTGTTTATAATCTGATACAGCAACAATAGCATCTTACATTTTTTTTAATGTGTGGTGGGTGCTTAGTTGCAGTGACTCCGTAAGCTGTATTACTTGTCTGGCTATCACTGCAACTCTTGCGGTGTAGTTTAGTGTGTGTAAGTTGTGTTTAAATGGCTTTGTGACAGCATCATATCGCCTTTTATGATGCCGTGCTGTTAATCACTTTGCTCGGCCATCGACACCTACATTTAAAGAAGAATTACACGAGAAACGTTGAGCGTAGACCGTTAGCTATAGCGAAGAGACGAAACTACATACAAATTAGTTATTATTAACCACAGCAGGGTCTTTCTCTAGATGCCATGATACACAGTCAGATGAAACTGTTCAGCAACTTACATGTAATTACCGGCAAGTTATGGAAATTCAACTTTATGTAGGTGTGTTATGGTGTTGTAATAATTAATATACCAGCGAAGTGTTGACTTTTGTCGAAACTATATAGTACTTGCAGTTCCAATTTTCTGCATCATAAGATGAAAATAGACTGCAATTTTGAAAAGACCAAGGGTTTGCATTTGCAACACACAAAGCAGCAAATAACACAAAGTTGATCCCTTACCTCCCTTTGCCACCTCCTATTATCCCGTTAGAAAATGAATTAAAAAAAACGCCAAATCACGTATTCCATTAATTATATCAGAAAGCATTAATACCAGGTTGTAAGGAAACATTGCCATAAAAATATTATTTACTGTGCAAAGTTTGTTATCCCCTTACATCCACTTACAAATTAAATTTAAAAAAAAACGCCGAAAGACTTGTTTTACCAATTGTGTCAAGGAGCATTTATACCAATTAATATCAAGTTTCAAGTAAATTTGACCTTAAAAATGTATCTGTTACGAGGGCTTCCTGGTTTTGACCGCGTCATAGTAAACTACATATATACAAACCAAAATAAAATAAAACAAAAATGAAAACTAAAAACAAAACTCGACGTTTCGCCACGAATGTAAGTGGTTTCTTCAGAAGAAAAACTAGGAGAGGTACGCCAGAAGGTCGCGGTAACTTGACGTGCCAACCACGCTAGAGGCGAAAACCTTCTCGCGCGGTGAAGGTGGACGTGCGGGGGTATATATACAACTATGCAGGGAAACGGAACGGTGAGCGAGATGTAACGATGCGGAACAGTGAGCACGTGTTGAAGAAGCGAAAAGAACGGGTTTCCAAATACTGGAGAGAAAGTAACCAATATCACGATTGAGATTTTGGGGATGTCTCTGGATCTCGATAGCTTTCCTTAATTTCATAAAAATGTATTTTTCAATTCTTTTCTATACAAATTTTAGGACCTCTTTAGGGATTGACTTTTGAAAAACAATTTATAGCAATCGTGAAAACAAGACAACGAGAAAAACAAAGACGATCAGGAACACTTAATTTTAACACTAGCAATAAGAAAGAGCTCATATCAAGCTATTACGTAATTAACGTTTTAAAATGGTAACTCCTTTTACATGCCCTTCAAGATGTTTTATGATAATATCAATCATGTTCTTACGTACTTCACAGCAGAGTATTATGTGATCTGCATCTCCTCTTCTATCTTTCAGGTAACGAGCGGTAGGCGTGTGTCCAGCTCCGCGATACCAAGTTGCAAATGTAGTGGCAGTGTCGCTCAGTGTCCGTGTCGCTGCCGTAAAGACAGGACGTTTAGAGTGTCCGCCCCAAGTGTCACGAATTTCGAACTTGCCCGAAACTTTTAGCTAGACCAATGATGTTACGCGTGTGGTGTGCAGATATTGATTTTATATTATGAAGCGCTGCCAGAACTATGACAAATTTTACCTAAAGCCAAAAATCTTAATGTTGTCGTCTAACGTTCTCCCACACTAATAGCTGATCTTATATTTGTATCTTGTTTCTTTATCATAGTTGAAATCTTAATAAATATTGAAAGTCTTCGTATTTCATCCGTAGAAAGTTTTTGTAGCATTCTTCATTTCTCAGTTCAGATAACAGTTGATTATACCTATACTCCTAACTGTGCTCTTATTTTAATCCAATCTTTAACCCATACGGATCTCTTCTTACGACGACGAATTTTAATTGAAATACATATCGCGACGACTGTGGCACCAACACGTCGATTCATGGTGATGGAATGTACTACACTAAATTGCAGTTAGTGTTGCAAGTCATGGTTCGTGTAGACGACCAATACACTTGAACCGGGACACTAAATATATACAGCAATGTCGACACAAAAGATTGCGTACCGTGTGACCGACACTGCTGTCGACATTCGTATTGAGTGTCAGTGTCGTCGTGTATCCTTACCTTTACAGTATGTGCATCTTTCGTCTTCAAGTACTTTAATTTTGTTAAGATGAGCTAAGATCCGTGGTTGAATGTCAGTTTCGCTAGTTGAGTGTACGCATATTTTTTATACGGTTCCTGCTGTGCTTTCGTTGTAATCTTAATTGAGGGAAAATTTCAAAGTAATTTGTAGATAAATATTTTATAAGGATCATAATGGAGCTTTGTCCATTTTTCATGTAGTTTTATTTTGATAAGAATGATGAAATGATTGTGCGGTATTTTCATATCTTGAATAGCTATTTGGTGGCACTCTTCTTTTGCTACCTAAGGTGAATTTACCAACTAACCATATACAATGTAATTCTCATAGTATGTACCTCTGTCCCTTTACAGAACTGGAAATGCTATCAATATTTGATAATAATAAAAAATAAACCAACGGCGGGTTGCGACGGTATACCGGCTTGTATTCTGAAGGAATACAAGGTCGAGCTTATACAACCCATCATTTACCTAGTTAATCTGTCATTTGAAGAGGGCATTTTTCCCCAAATTCTTAAAACTAGTTCTATAAAACCGATACATAAAAAAGGGAATACATCTTATATAAATAACTATCGGCCCATCTCTCTTACATCCAGGTTTTCTAAGCTATTTGAGTATGCGATGCTTGATAGAATAAATCGATTTCTAGAAAAATTTGAACTTTTATCTAGCCAACAACATGGCTTTAGGATTAGTAAGTCCACCGTTACTGCTTTATTAGAATTACATAGTAATATACTTAATAATATTGAGAAAAAACTGTATCCTATTGGTATTCTCTGTGACTTAACTAGGGCTTTCGATTGTGTCAAACATAATTTACTAATAGAAAAATTGTAGCTAATGGGCTTGCGCGGTAAGGTGGCTGAATGGTTGACATCCTATCTCTCTGATCGAGTTCAATTGGTTGAAATTGAAGTAATTAATGGAAATACTAAGAAAAAATTTCGATCTTCCGTTTTACCTAGCAAAATTGGTATATCTCAGGGTTCGATCTTAGGACCAGTTTTGTTTTCACTCTTTTTAAACGATATCATTCAATTTTTAAGCGAATATTACGTTATATGTTATGCCGATGATACTACGGTTCTTATTGCTGAAACAGACTCCCACATAGAATCTACAGCAAATATAATGCTGGATAGAATGTATACTTGGTTCTGCGCCAATGTACTTTCCCTAAGCTTCGAAAAAACCAAGTATATTCTTTTTCATACTTCACAAAAGAAAATCAAGTCATTTCCTAATCTAGTAATAGCAAATACTAATGTTTCTTATACTAGATCTGCTAAACTCTTGGGGTTAACACTTTCAGATAATTTAAAATGGGAAGACCACTGTAAATGTTTAACTTCTAAGCTTTAACTTCTTAAACTTAACTTAACTTCTAAGCTTTAGTCATCTTTAAAATAAGGCAATTAAAACCATTTACTAATACAGAAACATTAAAAATAGTGTACTATTCTGAATTTCAATCTTTACTGCTGTATGAAATCCTCTTATAGGGTTCTGGTTCTTCTACCGGGAAAGTTTTTCTTAAACAGAAGGCTGCTATAAGGTGCATTACTGGTATCAATCAATTATCTTCGTGTAGAAATCACTTCGTGTCTTTAAAAATTCTCACTATTTATGAATTATATATTTTAGAAGCTAGTTGTTACATCCACAAAAACACAGTCGAAATATTCAATAGGAACAATAACTCGCATAATTACAACATCAGAGAAGAGGGGATACATCCAGAAAAATTCATTTTACAAATAACTGCAGTAAGCCTTAGTATTTACTGCATTAAAATTTATAATTATCTTCCGAAAAATTGGAAAACACTTACTTTTAAGAAATTTAATAACACTGTAAAGTCATGGCTACACACTCAATCACTGTATTCATTTGGTGAGTTTTTTAATTTAGAAATAAGATAGGTGTAAGTTAGTTTCTAAGTATTAGGTTACTTTCACTCTATTTTACCACTTTTTTTGGATAGATATATGTACTTGCTTTCTTTCGTTTTTGCCTGTGACGATTTTCATACCTTGTATTTGGTCGCTGAAATAAAGATATATTATTACCTTGCTGAACTGTATTTTTGAGTGACTTTTAAACCAAATGTAGGTAATTGACAATCTTGTTGCTTTTCTTCAAGTTGTAATCTGCCCAATTTCTACGATGATTGCGGATGAATGAGAACTTCACTGCAGGACACTGATGATTACGCTCTTAGAATCGCTTGGGATGCTAAAATTTTTATTGTTATAATTTTGCACATAGTGTAAGGCCTGCTTAATACCAAAAGCTTTCGCGGTAAAAACACTGGTTTCCTCAAGAAAATTTACTAGTGATGAAAAAAGGGCATGCTGTGCCAAAATAATTTTTTGCACTATCTGTAAAAATGTACTTGTTTTGTCGGTAGTGAAACATTTTTATTATTTTATTATTTATTAGTAGAGTGGACCAATTCGGAGCGAAAGCAGAGGCGTGACTAACGAATTGGTTCCCGCGTGCCCCATCGCACATACGATTACTTAGTATGTTGTTCACGGTCATCGTATGTGCACGTACTCGTATAATTGTAGCAGAAAAGTGTATTCAGCTTTCTCTCTGAATTGGTCCACTCTATTTATTAGTAGTGTATAATATATGACGTATGTATGTACATGACGACTACTTGACCGCGATTATCAAGCTTTTCAGTAATGATTTCCCATCTGGATACAAGGATTGCAATTCTAGACTTTCTTCAAATAAAGGTGATGTAGATTTTTGTGTTCTATTTCAAACAAGAATAAATTGTATTTTCAAAGAACTTTTTGAAGTTAGATGAAATAGATTGTCCATATAGACTTTGTTATCCCTATTCAAAACCAAGGTTAATTCGAGCTTGCGTTCACCACAGTTTGCACTTCAAAGACGTAAATGATTTAACAGCAGATAATATCTCTTTTTAATACGATCGGTAATAACTGTTAATGCTCGTTACGTTCTGTATCTACAGAAACATAGAAAAACTACTATTGACTATTGAAAACTATTATTGAATACTACATAACTATGACCTAATCGAATGACTTCATTTTGTTAATTAATTAGTAATGTGATTATGAAAATAACTCTATACATTCGAATGATACTGGCGTTAAAATCAATTATTATTAAACTCGTAATGCATATTAACTGGTATTTTAAAAGTAGCAGTTCATAAAAACCACTTCTTCCAAAAGTTCAAAGTATTGCTTTTTTAATTTGATGATAATTACTACTTCGATCGGATATTTCTATTAAATAGTTATTGCCTACTATGTTTTTAGTTCAATGTGATATATGTAGTTATAAATATGAGGCTGAGTTGGTTAATCCTGAACAGTATTTTCTTTTTATATGCTAAAAATATTAAATTTCAGACTTTCATATAACAGTCATATTTTTTTAATGAATACCCATTTTTTATGGAACATCTAAGTCCAGAAGTAATGTGTGATAAAATCAATTAACTCCAATAATAAAGACGTTTTTATCCAATTTACACGAAAACAGTATTCTTTATGCTACGTCTATAGCTATGTATATTATGTAATTCATTCTGTGCGACGAATCAAAAATGCATCTTGAATCTGTTTTAAATAACCTAGACGAAACGCCGATATGACATGTCAAACACGGTGTGTACGAACTTTATAATCAAAAGATTCTACTAAAATCAAACGAGGACAACGCAGTAAGAATATGAAGAGGACACCAAAATTAATGAAACGTCACATGATTTCAATATCAAAGAGATTTTAATAGGGATAAAACGCGGGCATGCGTGAAAATTATTATAAGAAAGAAAATACACGAAGGGATTGCTGGGTAGAACGAGGGGGTGAGGTTGGGGTGAGTTAACTCAGTGACACCGACGTTTGTGGCGCTGGTGGTATGGTAGCGGTGGTAGTGATGGCGGTAGCGGCGAGGTTGCTCTGAAAAATGACAGGATGTGATTTAGATTCTGGCACTCTCCGCGATCCTCGGCATACTTTAACGGTAATACACTGCAGTACAGCACCATATTTTACATTGGAAATATCCACACCTTTATTCGTAAAGAGATCGCGTTAAGTTTGTATCCAACAGATGTAGTCACAGTTTAAAAAGTTGTATTCATTATACTTTTCGTTGAAGAATGTCATCTGCTATTGTAATATATTTCTGTTTTTGAATAGATGTTTTCCTGCCCACTTATTCTGCTAACTAGAAGAATGATGATTGTGTTTTTCTAAAATTTATTCTAAATCAGTTGAGATACACACATAATGTCCGCATGAACTGAGGTTTTTTTTGTATTTGTTTTATATGAATTTTTGCGTTCTCTATGGTTCTTGCTTAAAAAAATCATGTCAAGTAATGTCCACAAGAAGGAGCATGTGAATTTCTTAACGTGTCAAATTCGACATTCTTTTTAAAAATCACAAAATATGGCATTCTTTATTTTTTAAATGTATAACCATATATAATTTTTCAATTCTGTAGGACAACATTCATTTAATCAACGACAATTACAATTTTCTCATGAGATGTCAATATTGTTAAATTTCTCAAACAATATTAAACGCTGTTTACTTTTTTGTAGTTTTCAGTACATTCTTAGTTTATTTCGCATTACTATAAATATTTTTTGAAAAACGGATTTAAGGTTGCAAATTGCAATGAAAATTTCAGATAATTCTTTTCTCTAAGTAATATTCGTGTGTTGGACTGTTCAACATAATTATTTAACAAAAAATACAAATGGATTATTAAAGTATTTCTAGAAATTATTTCAATCTTGTATCAAGCTTAACGTAATTTTATTGGTGTATTTTCTATGTTCGTAAAAGAAATATGTGTAATAATAAATAAAATGGTGCCATACTTTGTGGTTTTTCGAAAAAATATCAAAGTTAAAAGGTCATTATTTGGTATGAATTTTTAAGCAAAATGGGACAACTCTAGTAACTCTTTAATTATATTGATAGCTGCAAAAAAAGTGGAACAAGTACATTTACGCTATGTTGTTTTTTACCAAACTATACATATAAAAGTAAAATAAGATCGTATATGTCGTTGGTATAGTTTAATGTCAGTTTATACTGAAATTGGGCTAGTTGTAATTACAAAGTAATCCCACATCTTTTTACAACCGAGTGTACCACTCATAAGGCAAAGATTCATATAAAATAAACAGAAAAAAAGATTGTAACAAACAATGGTGAAAATGGGCCAAAGTATAGGAGAAAGTATTGTCTACTTCATATTTTTAAGGTAATTAATAATTTTAAAAAAATACCCAACAAAATCAGATGATATCGAATAAATTGAAGTAGTCATCTTCACTTTAAGGAATAATTTACCCATACCTAGTTTAAAGTTTGTTTAAAAATACGAGGTAGAAAAGTGGCCCCTAGGTAGGGTAATTTTCACAATTTTTTACAGTGTGATGCGGACGTTATCTGTGACATCGTTTCCTTATTGTATTGTATGATAGTGACAATACTTCTTTCCGCGATTATTTTGTTTCTAATCTTTTTAGTATATTATGCAATGAGCATTTAATGATAGCTATTAAGACACAAGTATGAAAATTACAATACGAGGCGAAGCCGAGTATTGCAATGAATACGAGAGTCTTAATAGCCATTAAATGCGAGTTGCATACACTATTTTTTCTACGACCCCATATCATACGTATTTCTTTAATTTTTACTATATTTAAATATATACAGAGAACTGTCAGGTTTAATTAATTTTTACCAGTAGACCAAGGTAGCTTTGGGCTATCCATACTCATATAATGTCGTTTACGGAACAGATGATTTAATTTCAGTTTGGTTTAAATATTTTTGTATTATTTTAGTAGGAAATTTATTTTGGTGTACATGGTCAATAAGTAGATAACTACAATATTGCATTATAGTCTACCGTGTCAACCGAAATTTGACACAAAATTTACCCTTTCTCCCTTCCCCCACCCCTATTTTTTTAAATTTCTTATTTTCTTATTCTTCGAAAAAAGACCGCTTTTACATAAAAATCAGTGATGTATAATAAATTTAGAAAATTAATAATAGTAATAATAATTCAAAATAAACTTCTCTTGTCATCAATTTAATATGATATACAAAAACCGATAACACATATTTAAATGGTCTTTGTTGGAGCATGCGTAGGTACATTGGAAGCGCGTTCTAAAATTATTTTGCAATATACAGGGTGTTCCAAAAGAATCAAAATTTAAATGGAACACCGTGTATATTATTGCATATTTCTAAGACGCGGACTAAATAAAGGCAAGTTACTGTTATATTCCCTATACCTAGGTTCAACAGTTTAATATCTCTTATAGTTTAGGAAATATTTGCAGAAACTAAAAAATCGTCCAAACTTTGGAGCGTGCTGTACCCTAAAATCGGGCGTTTTCGCCGAAAATAAAAACGTATTTCTTGTATTAAGGTACCTACTCTTTCGATCTGTAAAGTTTCATCGAAATCGGAGTGTGACGGTTGCCGCTGTTCGCTTGTTAGTATTTTTCGTATGTTAAAACAAACTGTCCATAACATAATGAACATCTATGTACCTCGTATCGGAACTTCTGCCAGATAATGATCTGGTAACAAGCTCTTTCCAGTTAGCAACAAGAAAGTTTAGTATTACTTTTCCATTCACAACCTCTTCAGTCATCTTTTGTTCTGCATATTTGTTCGTTTCGGTAACATGCAAGTCTACATCACGATAAACAAATAAAACTACAATTGAAAAAATGGGTTATTAGTTTTAAGTATTCCAATTAACCCACACACCTAAGAAATATCGTATTATTTTCATGTATTTCTTGTGGATATGTCAACCTGTTTTACTTTTGACAAACTAAATGCCGTCTTTTTTCTAAGAACAACATGTAGGTACAAAATGGTGGCTGTAGGTACAGAACGGTAAGTTTTTTTTGTAGGAATATTAGCATAGCTACTATAATTGTTGGTTTTCTTTAATGAATAAAAAAACAATGGATAAAAGATGCAATTTTGAAACTTTATTAGAAAAATCTAGTAGGTATACTTCGATAAACTGGATATTTATAGAAGATATACATACATACATTTCAACAGCTACGGTACTAGAAATGTAAATTATATTGTAGAATAATAATTATTATATAAGCATGTATCGTGATAGTTATGTTACGTTACATTGAAATATCAAAAGCTAATCTCTTAGTATAACTAGTAACTGTTAACATAGAGGTATTTATTATTATTTTATTGAATAGTCAAAATAATACTACTTCTGTGAAATGTCGGTACAATCGGATACCTACGCATTCAATAATCGCATAGTATAACCAAAATGTTTATCTCTGTGTGAATATGCCTTCCTAGCGTATATTACAACTCGCTCTGTCGGTACGACGACGTTCTAATGCTCTAGACAAAACTTGATTCCTCGCGGACTATAACATATCGATTACTTTCCCTGTGTGTTGATGTTGAGGGGCGAGAGTGTAGCTGTACGGCAGCGGAGGTGCAGGGCGGTTGAGGCCGTCCGCCCCCGCGCTCGCCTGGCATGGCGTCGCATGCAAATCAGCATGGCGGCGGCGGCGGCGCGACGGGTTACTACGCGCCCTGCATGACAAGACCGGACTACGGTCGACGTAACCGAGAGACGGCGTGTGCCGATGCCGACGCAACGTTTATCCTTCGGCGGTACTCTACTATGCACGAACATATCGTGTAGAACGCATGCTGAACGATGCGACAATCGAGTGAAAGTGTTTGACCGTCACGGTCATAAAAAGTTGCAATTTATCTCCATAGCCCCACTAAAATTTTACTACTACTACTACTACTACGACTTGTGTTACTATCAGAGAATCTGGACTTGATCATTGAAGGTTTTGTCGATTTGCTCGAGTACACAGGTGCTATCTAATAAATAAAATGAGTCATAAATATGGCAGATAAAAAAATCTAATTACATTTAAATGATAAACATTGCTGTGATTAATATTCATTGTTTAAAATATCCACCGACTGCTAAAATAACATTTGGATATTTGAAAAATAGCAACTTATGATTGCGTTTAAACAGCTAGAAAACTACAAGAAGAACGCAGAAAGGAAATTTTGAGTTCTCTAGTTTGAGTGAAATAAACTAGAGAAGGTATTACAATTAATTACTTCGACTGTTCTATTCAATCTAGCTTAACACAAGCAATAGAATATGCTGACAATGTCATGTTGATAGCGTAGAACAAAAGAACTAATAAGAAGAATGTTGAACGAACATCTAATTGAAAGAAAAGTACCTAATGACTTGAAAACGAAAGGGGGAGAAAACTTAAGTACTACAATTTGAGAATCAAAATCAAGATGGAAGGACATTTATTGTATTGGGTATTTCAAGAATCAAGTATACGAGAGGAAAATTTTTGCATTAAACAAATAAATATTAAAGCCATATACTAGTTTTAAATGGTAGCAAAGATATATTTGCTTAACCCAAAAATATAATTTTGATAGTATCAGTTGTTTGACTTAAATACGTATATATCTTCTCGCACTGAAAGAAATTTCTTTGAAATTAAATATTTTTTGTACGAAAAATTAACTTATCGGACGTCGTCTTTATTAAAAAAAATATATATTTTGAATAAATTAATCGAGTCAATTTTTTACATTTTTAACATTAGACTATTTAAAGATGTATTGGATAGGTGATACCGTGCACTACTAGTATGATAAATCACCGATGATCTTGTTTCTTCTCCTGGAGATTCCTGAGATGTCATTCGTGTAGTTTTGGATGTTCCATAGGCGTTTGATTCCATTAGTTCTTGTTCGAATTGGTTTTCTGGTTTCCCTTTCGGAGACTCCCCTTCTTCCCACTTGACTTCCTCTTAGGATGTTCTTCTGGCGGTCCTCTGGTATTGATGGGGTGCCTTCTTGGAGTCTTCTCCTTCTCTGACGAATATCTGAAATCAGAAAAACAGAATGAGGTATTAGTGTTGATTATATTACCGTGTCATGTTAGCTGGAGTATATTCGTTGTCGTGCGGTGTTTGGTGGGCTCCATTAATTTTTACGCAATGGCGTCCCAGTAGTTAAAAAGTTACAAATGTCATGTATAAATCCTGCATTTAAGTACTGATGATGTTATTTGGTGCGCCATCTATTATTATAAGACATAATTACTAACCTTGAAGACAGCTGTATTGGGTTTAAGTTTGAAGAGATTTATGTTTGTATATGAAATAAATTGATAAAGAAATTATTGCAAACGCAAAGCACGGTCATTTTTACGATTCATGGTTACGCATGTAGAGAGCGATTTAGAGAAGCAATCTCGACTTCGTTAATTGTGTTCAGTACATTCCACAAGTGTGGATAATTATTTTAATAATGGATGTAGTGCCTAGAATATGTTCTATTCAGAGTCATGTTATTCATGGATACGTGGGAAATAAAAGTGCTACATTTCCTTTACAATATTAGGCTCTGAGGTAGATGCAATTAATACTGTCCAATTCTCCAATCACACCGGATATCCACTTGTTAAAGTTCAGGTGCTGACCGATAAAGATTTCGATACTCTAATCGAAGGTATAACCGGAAATGAGTTAGATAATTATACACATCTACTGACAGGTTACGCTGGACCAGTGGCGTTTCTAAATCGAATAATTAATTGTGTGAAACATTTAAAATGGAAAAATCCGAGTTTATTAGATATACGTCTATGATCCTGTTATGGGTGATAATGGTAAAATGTACGTACCCAAAGAATTACTGCCGGTTTACAAAGATGTTTTGGTTCCTCTAGCCGATATTTTAACTCCAAATCAATTTGAAATTGAACTATTAACAGGTTGCTGGATTAATACAATTGACGATGATTGGAAAGCTTGTGAAATGCTTTCATCTTCTAATTTAGGAAATAATTCTAATTTATTAACGCTGGCCAGTAGTCGAGTTGGTGCTGGTATCAAGCTATCGACTGAGATTCCGAAACTATCAACATCATTTGTTGGATCGGGGGACTTGTTCGCTTGTTTATTCTTGGCTTGGTCGTACAAAACTAATAATAATATTAAGGTGGCTTCGGAAAAAACAATCGCTACTTTACAACGAGTATTAAAACGAACCGAATAGTATGCAAAAATTAAAGGTATCACGCCTCAAAATATGGAGTTGAAGCTGATTCAAAGCAAGAGTAATATTGAAGATCCGCACGTGGAACTATTCGCCACGGAATTGTAATTCTTCCGAAACTTAACACCGCGGGAGAATCTACTAGTTGTGACAATATTATACAACAAAAATTTATACGCCGTCTTCCATCTACCCCCATTAAATTACTAGAGTATTATTTTATTAAAGAATTTATCGTATACATAACATGTCTAGTTATTTATGCTAACTTACATTACGTTCTAATATTATGTGATATAAAATCAAAGAAGGCAAAGTTACTTAACTAAATATTCACAAAAGGACAAAACAGTAGCGTTTTATTAATTTGCTGCATTCAATTCAAATAAAATATCTTAGGTGGAAATAATTTCGTTTAATTTTTTTTTTAACGAAATATAGGTACTTTTGTTTAGTGTAGTGAGTTCAATATTCAACGGTCAGCGTAAACTGCCGAAAATGGTATATACATATGTCTTATTTTCTAATGAAATAATCAAAGAAATTTCTATTTTTACTGGCATTTGCTTAGGATATGTCTGCTTTTGATTGAACTGAATATGTTTGGTTAAAAGATACTGTGAGATCAGTTATGAGTACTGCACGTCGTAGAAACCATATCAAATATTATAAAATCGACAAAAAGCTTAATTTAGATGCAAAATTGACAAGTCTGTTTTTCATTCATTAATCAATGTAGCCGCTGCTGCTGCATGTACCACAAATAAAGAAGTTATTTGATTCTAACATGTTTGAATGTTTTCTAAGAAATAATTAGCACAAATACCATCAATAAGGTAATAATTTTGTAAATTCTGTCATGGCTAACTAATTAAAAAAAACTAATGCAAATAGTATGTATTGTAGAAGATAAAAATACTAACTTGCCAATATTTCGAAAACTATCCATTTTTATAATAGACATGCTTATACAAAGTTACCCTTATTTTGAATGCCGAACAAGATCAAATTACAAAAATTGGCACTTTCCATTTAAAAAAATTCACTTCCGGTAATTTTTCCGATTTCATTTTCAGACGTATATTTCAAACACTCTGTATGAATAATTGTAACAATTTTATACAAATAGTATTTAATTAGGTCATCTACTTGAGAAACCTTACTTCAAAATAAATAATAAACTAATCCTTATATGGAAAAGGTGCAATTGATTATCTGCCTGCAAACGTCAAATTTAGCATAAGAATGTAAGTCAAAAAGGGTTAGACTTAGGTATATGACATTATACATGAAATATATTTAGAATTTCACGTAGAATCTAAAAACGTGTCAATATACAGGATATTCTATTTAAAATAACGAAGTTGGTGCTTACTTCCGGTATATTCCGAAGCGCCGTCATCTTAAAAATACTTTAGGCAACTGGCTCCCATCGACTTTAGTATAGTGCCAAAATTTCAGATCATTCCTAGCTATAATTTTCCCATAATCGATCATTGCAGTTCCCGGTGAACCACCCTGTACTCCTTTAACACAAACATTCTTGCTTCTATTTTTTGCAATTCACACCACCTCCGATTACATTTGTCGGTATATATGTATGTAAAATACGGAGAATATTTGAAGTAGTCACAACACATTTAACCGTGTCCAAAATTCTTTAACGATGATATTCAATTTTGTTAATGTTTCTCGAAAACTAAATCAGCAATGACATAGCAAATTTCTTGGTGGTGCCTTGGGAATAATTGCGATATTGACCAAAATTAAATCATATACCCTGATGAGTTAGCTTGTATCGTCCACCAATATATACGTTCTCAATTTATTTTATTCATTCAATTTCTCGTCATTATTTTCGACATTACGAACGAAAAATATTAATGATTTATAATGTATATTCAGTTATAATGATTTTGTTTTAAACCTTTATACCTACATACATAGTAAATATGTGTTTTATTAATTGCACTGAACTTTCGCCCCTTGAACCATATTATTACGAATGCAACACCAAACGTAAGCATCCCGAATAATTGGTCGAAACCGATGAAAACAAAAAGGTTGATCAGGATTCGTATTGTAACGTTGTTCAACGTTAGGTCGCACAAGGCACACCACGATGGGCAGTGATGAATGCGTTGCTGTCCCGGAAACAGTTAATCAATTGTTCCAACGTTCTGTACGCATAGCTTACCCCGTTGTCTGCTGACAGCCTTTGTTGAGCGACCGTCATTACTCTGCCAATCACTGCTTAGCGGTGCAATCATTCTACACGATTATAGGTCTCCGTTTAACTAACAGAAACCGAAGACTTTTATGGATCTGTTTACATCAGCAGATAATGGTTATTGTGGAAACGTATATTCTCCGCTCTTTTTTATTGTCGTCGTCTTTTGTACTTTTATAATCTAAAACAATAAGGACAGAGCGGTGTTCGTTCAATGTGCAGGTGTCTACCGCGATTGGATCATCCATTGTCCATGTAACGTTCGGAACTTCTTTTAGTGTTATTCTGGTTCCATAGTTAACAAAGGAAACTTATTGGACATTATCAATTGTTCATGTATATTTTGATAATGAGTGATTAACAATGTACAGTACTACGTAGTTCGAAGAAGTTACGTCTTTTGTTTGAAAACTGCTTGTGTCAGCGCCTGCAAAGGTACTTTAAGATGTCTGCGTATGAATGGTTTGGTATTGTATATTATAAGTGAATTTGTCAATTCCAGTTGCCTTTATTGATAAACTTTATACTCTCTGTTCGACTTATGTTTCATACTTGTTTCTCATATTATTATAAAAACTTCTTGGACATTATTATAAAATGTCCTCAAGGTTTAGTATGAGATTTTACTACATTGTATAACATTAGAAATAAATTATGCCTTAATTATAATCGATTTCTATACTTAGATATCGATGAAGTCGACTAAAAAAGACATGTAACCGAAGATATTTAATATATAACTAACGTTCTTAAGTAAATCTCAAATGCTTTCTATATCTACGAAATTCATTTATCTGGTAATTATGACTTGTGATTTGCCCTCTTTACATCTTTCATTAGTTTGCTCTCCTTTTATGAAAAAACCTAGTTGAGTTTAGTAACAAGCTTTTTTTCAAATACATAACTGACAAAATACGTGAATAATAAAGAGGATAACTCATCACCGTGACGGAACACAACAACACGATATAACAAAATCTAGACTCGCCATTTTCCATAGTGATGTATAAACACTACCACGTATGTACATCACTATGCCAGCATTTTACTATCAACAAGTGCTGCCTTTTGACAGTAATGTATTTCATGCAATTAGTATATCTTAAGCAATTAAGAAGCATATTGTACTGCCTGAACAAGGATTTAACTGGGCTAGAAATATGATAAATGTTCTATGGAAGCATGAGCATTTGATAGTACACAGCAAAAATATTTGATGTTAGTCAATGCTATTCAACACTATGACACTACTATTTGTTCAGGGAGTGTACCAGTATTAAGTTTAGAAATGTTTGGTTTAAGCTCTGCTTTTTAGCAAAAAGCATGTACATTTATTTAAATATATTACTATTAATTTTCTAAATGTACAGGTCTTCTTCAAGTTTAAGCTACACAGTCTTAAACGTTTGACAAAATATCAGTTGTACCGACCTTCTCAATTATGTACACTGTAAATTGTGTTAAAGCAACTTGGCGAGAGACTAAAATATATCATAACATATCGTTGGAGTTGGTCGCAAAAAAATGGAGTTACTCAAAAACGGAAGATTTTTGATGTAGAGTGCCATAATAGTTTTTGATGGAGAATTGCATGTGCGACTCAAAAAATATACTGTGCTATTTAAATTGAGGCTAAATGAACTTCCGATAAACCAAAAGTGACAAAATATCAGTTGTACCAACCTTCTCAATTATGTACACTGTAAATTGTGTTAAAGCAACTTGGCGAGAGACTAAAATATATCATAACATATCGTTGGAGTTGGTCGCAAAAAAATTGAGTTACTCAAAAACGGAAGATTTTTGATGTAGAGTGCCATAATAGTTTTTGATGGAGAATTGCATGTGCGACTCAAAAAATATACTGTGCTATTTAAATTGAGGCTAAATGAACTTCCGATAAACCAAAAGTGATAGCAGAGCAGGAATAATTTTGCTAATGAGACCGGATGACACTATCTCTAACTAAGTTTTCAGAAGTGTTAGATATCAAGATCATCGTAGTATAGTTGAAGTAAAATTTTATTATCTAGAGCTGAGTAATTTTTAGCAATTTGGAAGTTCTACATGGAAAAAGTTTTAAATTGCTTGTTTGCTTTTGTTTTTTTTTCCTTATTACCAGCACAAAATGAACAAAAAATTACGTTCAGTTTTAGGACAATAATTTCTAAGTATGTAATTTTTGCTGCATATATATTCTTCAACTTCATTCAACACTCTGTAAAATCATTTTGTATTTAGTTCATTTTTATATTATATAATACACTAAAATAGGAGACAATGTATAATTTTTAGAGCGTAGAAACAGTAAAATATTTAACCCTAACACACAATTTTCTTAAGCAGTGGAAAATTCACCGCCTCTGTATCTTCTCCGTCAAGGAAATGCGTATTTTTATTTGTGTATGACTTTTGTGTCTAATTTATTATTAATTACATTAGTAGCAATTGAATTTAATATAATCCAACTTTTATTACAAAAATTGCTTTTAATTTGGTGTCTTCTACCTACAACCAACTACATTTATATCGGTGAAACGAATTTCTTTCGGAGGATAACATTAGCAAGGCTTATTTCTTCATTTATTCACTCAGTGTTCAGTGACGTAACAGAACCTGGAGCCTGTGTTGCAAAATATTAGCCCCCTGCATGGGTTAGAAAATAGTACTGATACCATGCTTTTATTTATACCTCATAAAGGACACACATTTTTTTTGAAGTGTTGTTTTGATAAAATTGCTTTGTATTGCTGCATATGTAGTTACTACCCAATTCTTTCTAAAAATTTGAAGAATGCAAGCGGACCTTTAAAGCACCGGGGCTCATGTTCCACGCGGAATACAGGTAGCTACGCCACTGCCAATGGTATAAAGTTCCTAAATTAAACCCCGCTGCGTTGAGAATTCTGCAGCATTCCTGTTATGTGCTAAAATTTAGTACAAATTTGAGAGAATACATGGCTATAAAGTCGTATTAAAGGATAATTAGAGTGGAATGCTGAAAATATATACAACTATAATTATACAGAATAGCTCTGGAGGGCATTAGGATATGGAAGACGGATACCTATGTATGGATGTATGTATGTACAGTGATGTGCTTTAGTACTGACTCAAAGTGCCATAAAACTTTATAAATATAACCGTTATGTACGACGATATATAGCCGACTGACATACATACATACATATGTACACAGATATATGGACGTCACAAACAATACATAACTAGAAAAGAATTTTAACATTCAAAATAGTAAAGTAAAGTTCAAGTTTTCAATACTCTACCTCAGTCACATATTTATTGTGGTCAGGAATAAACTTAATAATTAGAATTAAGCAATTATTGTGACTTTAATTGTAGATATAAATATCAG
The DNA here is from genome assembly GCA_023690525.1 of Holotrichia oblita. Taxonomy (NCBI): domain Eukaryota; kingdom Metazoa; phylum Arthropoda; class Insecta; order Coleoptera; family Scarabaeidae; genus Holotrichia; species Holotrichia oblita. The sequence continues at coordinate 55,692,704 of CM043017.1, forward strand.
ATTACCGCTTTTATAAACTGTTTTGGTGGCTTGTTGCTGGAGATTGGTGTTTGAATTAATCAGATGCATTTTATATTACTGTAAGGTATAATAGTTCTACGATCCATAATTTCACATGTACTAACACTAGAAAAACTTCTGATTCAATACTCTTCAAAGTTTAGAAGGCGATATTGTATTCCTGTGTTCGTTTCTATCTCTTAATAACGACCGGTACACCATTGTATTAAAAATGATAAATTTAATGTTAATTAACGCAGTGTAACAACAAACACCTCTTGAAAAGTTTGCACCTTGATTTGTAAAAGAGATAACGAAAATTTATTTGTATCTAGAAGGACTAAGAATTATGTTCAACCATACATCCACGCTTCATCATGCGAATCAACACAACGAATGATAGGCCATTTTAAAATAAATCTGTGAATATCATAGAGCACTTTTAGCTGAAAATAACCACTTCTGATTTATACATCATTGCGACCGCATTAAAAGTTAATCATCTTTCAATAAACCAAATTTAATATCATATCCACACACGTGTTGGGATACTCCGTCAATATATTAGATAAAAATACTTGAATGCAGTTAGACTCTCTACCGACTAGGGCTGGCCGAAGTTTCGATACATCGTCAGTATTCGATACCATCACTGGTATCGATTCGCCGATACCTTGGATAACATCGGTATCGACACTTTGGAATTGATACCTTGGAATCGATACTTGGGTATCGATGCCTTGGAATCGATACCTAAGAATCAATACCTAGGTATCGAAACCAACGAACTACGGTAACAATTACAGTATCGTAAAAGATCATTTTTAGACAAATATTTATTGAACTAGTTTTCGTATATTGACTCAAATATTAATGAAGAGTAGGTGTAATTATTCGCGTACAATAACAATAATTGTTATAAAAAAGCCACAGTATTATAATATTGTACATTTGATAGTGTAGATATGTTATTGAATATGATTTATTGAAATCAACCTAAAAAATCTATACCTACAAATCAGTTCTACGTTTGTGCAGGTATCGATACCAAGGGATCAATTCACGGAATCAATTCGAGTTATCGATTCAAGGAATCAATTTGAGGTATCGATACCAAGGTATCGATTCAAGGTATCGATACCAAGGCTTCGGTTTCCTAAGTATCGATACCTGTCGATACTTAACCGTTTCCAGTAGTCGGAATCGATACCATGCACGGAATCGATACATACGGAAGTATAGATACCTCGATTGGTATGGGTATGAGAACTTCCACAGAAGCGCCGTCTATAAGTTAACTTCAAAACTACGTTCAAACAATAAAGTGTAAATATATTGTTGTTTCATTTCCTTAGATTATGCGATGTTTTCTGTTCCGATCTACGTTTGTGCAGACATCGAACTCATAAGTGTTTACAAATCCGACTTAGAAATAAACCCACCCTCACTTATCTTAAACTAACATGAGTTAAATGTAGAGAAATATCAACAACTTCACCACTCTCTTCCTTTTGCCTCCGTTACTCACTTTTCCGCACCAAATTTGTATCTACAAACCATCGCCGTCTTTCAATGAACGAAACACTCTCCACAACTGTCTCCAAACTACTCCAACTGTTTTATAATCTCTCCTTTTTTCAAAAAACCTTTCAACTTTGCATTTGATTAATCCGATCTATCTTTTTCTTTTTGGTTCCAATTGTTATCTTTTTCTTGTCCTCCTATTTTTCATAGAATTTGTCCCTGTATATCCTGGTCATGAGTTGTAGCGTCATATGTAGACTCGGCAAAGAGAGACAATATCCAATGCAGTGCGGTGAACAACGTAGAGGGGTGGCACGTACACTTGAACGTCCATATCAAAGCACAATTGTTCAGTATTATTCCACTGGTCGTTGTGAGTGCTTATCAGTACACTTACACTTAGAAAATGTGGTAGTTAAGTACGTTTCGGAAACGGCGTATTTGGAAGAAACTAGAAAACGTAATAGCGTAATAGTTTTAAATGTGTAAGATGCGACAACTATTTGACGTGTGCCAGCAGGTAGAATTGTGAACGCCACCTAAAACATATGAAACACTGTTCTGCAATCCGTGATAAATGATACAGCAAACAATTAACATTTAATATAGTTGTCTGTTTTATTCTATGTAATCTACCGTCCACTTTACTAGACCAAGAAGCATTTATTTGATTCTGGAGCAGGTATTCGGATTATACATGAAAAGTCAGACATCGATAAGAAACGTTATGCCATCTTCTCGTGACTATGTTGAAAGAAGAATTAAAGCAGAATTGAAAAATAAAAAATTGTGATTATGTGCTATTTCAAAGTTTTCTTAACAAGGATTCAGATTTTCTCGTACTAAGACATATTTGTGAAAGTGCGTCGAAAGAGCCATTAAGTTGCTACAAGGATTACTTTAAATTTGTGAATATAACATCACTCGATGTGGAACGATCGTTTTCATCATTAAAAGATATTTATTTCGTACGCCGTACTCATTTGATTTAAACAAGTGTGGAAACATACATATTTAATGATTCAATTTTAAAGTCAAATCAAAATAGTAGTAAGCCCGAAGGATATTAGGATCACCGGACCAATCATAATAAATTCTAGTCAGAATAATATGCAATACTATTAGGTATATAAGAAATAATACTTGGCATTATTATCGACCAGGCGAAGAAGGCTCGCAAATTGATTGATTGACCTATTTATTACACATTAATATAGGTTAACATAATCTGTCGGCACATTGCTGCTACTCTAATATAAGCCAATTCTTCTGTTGTCAACTTACTCAAAGCTCTGTTACGAAGAGATAAAAATGTTAAAATATAATTTGGGCAAGAGAAACTTTTGACTTGTATGCAGTATTATCTGGAAATCCAGGTTTCAGAAATCCAGGTTGAAGAACCATGCTGCTAGCGTTAAAATTTTTCATTTACTACTTCTTTTTCCTTAAGTTGGTATTCAATACCATCCAGTATCTCTGAAACGCTTAGAATAGTATTTCAAGAGTGGAACAATTTTAGTGATATATTAGTTTATTAAATGATAATTGACATTTCCGCCCAATGCCATCTACAGTTGCTTGAATTGTTGGTTATTTTTATTATCAATCAAAAAAGTAATTATTTTTTTTATATGGCCATGAAAGTTAAATATAACTTTTAAACTTGGAAGAATTTTTTAAATTTATTTTGTTTGTCATATGTAAACAGTGCATATACGAGTATATATTTAATTTTTATAACCACTTCGATTGTTCTGATACGTCAAACTACAGTAGAGATACTACCAAATCGTAAAATTTTGAAAATAAGAATTACGTTAACTTGTAATGCATAGAAATATATGTTTATATAACCGTTACACTAAAATCTTAGCAGTATAATTGTTTTTAGGTGTGCTTTTGCCTGTTATAGACTTACTACCAATAAAATGATTACGGTTTTTCTTACGGTTTTTGTCATATTTTCTATTATAACCGGTATCAATAAATCACCAAGATCTCATTGTCTAATATAATCGACTGAAAAGCGTTCTCTATATAAAGTATATAGAGTAGCGCACCAGTCACAGAAGTCTGAATAATTTCATCAGCTGTGAGAGTAAACTCGCTTGCAGACCACTGTTTGTTTAGCCATAATTCTCATGCAGGCAGCGTATACTCAGCCACCATCTTATGCATTTTACATGAGCATACCGCTGGACCTAACCTAACCTAACCCAACTATAGTCCCATCTTTGTTTTCACTTTCCCTATAACATCTTTTACACGCATGCAATACTAACACGTCCTCTGAATATTATATGAAACCAGAAATAAAGCATAATATGCATCCTGTAACAACATATTTCTGTCATTCTATCTAAGCTGTAAGAATAAGTTCCTCTTGAAGATTCTGCATCAATAGGTAAATATACATACATTGACATAGAGCGTGTATTATAATTGTAAACTAATATTATTATAGCTACAGAAATAAATAAGTAGAATTCATTAAAAAAATTGGTTTAATAATTTTACCAATCAATTTTTCTGAAATCAGAGATTATTATTTACTTGAAACCAGTGACATTTTTTAACGTGAAATATAAAAATTATATTTTAAGTATGAAACATATTTAACTGCAGTATTAAATTTGCTTTTAGACTTCCTATCCTATACGCAGCTATAAAATGTACTCCTACTAAATTTGAATACAGGGTGCGACCTAAAGCTTGGCAATAAATTAAATGGCGAATTTCTTAGTGAAACATTTTTTTCGTATGAAAATAATCGTCTGCAAATTTTCGTTTTTCACCTACAAAGCGTTAAAAAATGTCAAACGAATTTTATTTGTTTAATAACTGTCAAACACTATCAGAGAAGGAAATGAAATTTTAACCATAGTTTTATTTGGTAATGTCCCAATAATACTAGGAGAGTTGTAGGTTACTCACTAGAATACACATATTGTCCTATGATTTTCTGCCGCTAGTAAAAATACCGTTTATCATTTAAAAAATAGTGCAGTAATTATACGTCTAAGAAGAGTTAAATTTAAGCACAAATGACATTCTTAGAAGAAACATCGTAATCAGAGCATACTGGATTATTTTCCTGTTACCTTCATTTTGAGCTATATGTATTATATATTTTTGCTTTTCAGTTCTCTTTTCGGTTTTGAGAAAATGTACAGAGTGTTCTTTATCAAAAAAACAGAAGTTGTGATTACATCGGAAAAAAAACGAAAAAGATGCCAATAAAATGTATGGCATCGGATAGAAAATCTGCCACAGATGTGCTGAAATTCCCTAAAACATTTGAAAATGGGTTACCCTATACGTGTGCTGGAAATTATTATCAGATTTTTAGTGTGTAAAAGATCAACAAATGTGTAGAGATAGTAATTATCATTTTAGAATGATTTCAGAAATACCATAACTTTAAGAATGGTGAGTGTATACTTCGAGTAATATTTCATTTATTATGAGTTTTGTATTATTTTAAACAAATTTGTGTGGACTAAAGTGAACCTAACATATGGAAGTCGTGAAGCACTTGACGTAATTCTTTGTTGTGCTTTTCTGGTCGTCTTGGTTTGTAATCACATTACCAAAATTATTTTCTGAATTAGAATTTTATCATTTCTAAAATATATTAAGAATTTGTGTTATATAAGGTGTAGATTTTCGACGCTCTACAGAACGCTTCGAAGATATCTTTCACCCTACCGATTTTAGAAAGATCAATACTATTGTTATAAGTAATAACACATCTACATTTGCAATTTCAAAGAAATAATGTAAAGATAATGTGTTTCTTTGCAACAATTACATAAGTCTTCTGAGTTAGTTACAATTTCTTTGAGGTATAAAAATGACTATAACTACAGAAAGGATTTCTTTTTTTCACTGTCTAAAAAATTTTGCGGGATCAAGCTGACATTCACACTACTTGTAGTTTGTCTAACTAACTATCGGCCAACTAAACTATAGATAGCTGAATACTTGAACTACATCAGTCAATCTCGTGCAGAAGCTTATTCTATACGTGTTCTTTATTGTAATTAATATATCAATGAAACAGCAATTAATTAAATACCAATTTATTCTAGAACATATAATGTTATTTTTCGTTTGCAGTCTACTTTATAAACGACATTACTTTGATTATCTTTTTTAGTGAATGTTTTTAAATGAATACAATAATATTATATGTTCTCGAATAAATTGATATTTAATTAATTGATGTTTCATTGACCTAACCATGGATATCCTTCACGGATTGAAAGACAAGTTCTTTATTATAATAAAATAATTTCAGTAGTTCAAATTTCCAATATGTCTATAATACTTACTGTAAGATGTTTTCATTGATTTAGTTTTATCTTACAACTCCGTGCTCCTCGTGATAATATTTTTAACATAATGTTGTAAATGAAGTATTGATTATCATTTTTGTAATGATATTGTTTCTTAAGCCTGGCCAACTTCAGCTATAAAGATGTTTCATTATTTTTAAAGGTATATATCTTTTAAACGATTGTGTAGATTAAATACATATTTTTGTGTATCACATTCCCCGTAGCCATTCATAAAATTAAAAGAGTGACAATGCAAGCAGAGTGACTAAAAGAGAAATCTTATTGTTTGTGATTATTGAATTATTCTGGTCTAATACTTAGTTACTATGTGAAAATGAAAATAGAGGATATATTTATCGGAAAGCATTTCAGAACCTTCATAAAAGTTTATTTACGTTTCAATTTTCGAGAAAATATCACGAGCCATTACTCCCGGTCCTTCAAAATGCATACACATCCGCGTATATAGAGACCTTAGCACTGACATAAAATCCTCGTAAAAAGATTGGCGGATCTTAGAGTCGAAAATGAAATACGGCGCCACGGACATCCGGCTTTTGCAAGTGGACCGGAAACTTCTATGACACGAGGACGGATTCTCGGCTACATGAATGATAATGACAGCTTGAGAATTTCGCAACGTCGATGCAAATGATTTATTTCTTTTTGATATGCTTTGGCTTATCTGAAGATGAAACCATATGGATAGAACGTGAAAATACAAGCTCCTTAGTTTCAAATCTCCCAATAATGCTTTATACGTTATTATTGGAATAGCCACTTATGCTAGCGTGCGAATAGTTTTAAAAATACCAAACGAAAGGCTTTAATGTTAATGACAATAAATATGGGAGATATGTCTCCCTTAGGCAAAATTTAGAAAAGAGGAAGTGGAATTGTGCTAGAAATAAAAAGCAAGTGGGTTCAGTTGAAGTGAAATACGGGTAGACTTACTTGACTAGGGTATGTGAGGACGTGATTTGGTAGAAAGAATGTAGAAAACTAATAAGAATTGCTCTCGATTTAAAATAATTTGAGGTTTCTGCTTCTTCCGGTTATACCATACATATGTACACTCACGGGAAATAGTCTTCGAAAGTTTTAACGCCGCGCGCATCGTCTGTCTTATTTGTATCCCTCTTAGAGTGCAGCAGGATAAAGCTGTCGAAGAGACAGCACGATGCGCGTAGCCCCACTCCCTTTCTAAGACTATTTTCCGTGAGTGTACATACAAACTTTTTAATTCAAATTGAATTACTTATTTTCATTTATTGAATCGTATTGGCGAAACAATTCTAAAACTACTTTGTCTGATAACACTTGCATCTAAAACTAGCCTTCTGTGACTTATGACATCTGTGGAATATCACACACAACTACATACCTATCTAAAAAATTAATGCATTTACAGATTTAAAACTTTACGTATGCAACTATTTAAAGTTTTCTTGACACTTTGTTTTTCAGCTACCTAGTCCAAGACTATCTGGGTTTTTTGTTCAGCATTGAGATCCCAACGAATATAGCTGTACTTCCTCTCAAATACTATTACAGATATGGTCCCCTAATTGGACATTGGGAACATATGTGTACACATACCTATAGGTTGCACACCAATGTCGCGCGCAAACTTATGTAATATGTACATCTTTGGACTTTTTATTCAGAATTTAGATTCAAAATTAATTATTCATAGTTTCTGCTACCATGCTAAATTTACGGAAATTTCTGTAAAATATTTGCTTTTTCTTTTTTAGCACTAATTAGAACTAAATTGTGAAATAGTAACTCAGTAAAGATGTGTTGTACTGATTAGACTACAGGACCAATTAATAATCATTTTGTAAAAAAAAAAAAAAAATTGATAGGTTATGAAGTGCACTGGATCCCTTCATACAGAAGTAGAACACTAAACACCAAAACCTTTTAACTAAACACCGACGCGTTTCGACAGCAAAGCTATAGCAAAGTTTTCATTAGCAGGGCGATAATACTAGTTATTTGTGTAAGACCGCAAAACACACTTTAACGTATGGTGAGAGAAATTGTCGCCGAGGCCGTTTGCGGCCGAGGCAGGACAATCTCAAGTACGCTAAAGGTTTTCACGGACGAGATATCAGGGTGTTTTGAAACATCGTTTAAAGATTTTAAGGGCATGTAGTACGATCAAAAATAAGATTAATGGTCTTAATAAACATATGTCCCCAAGTTTACCGTTTATTAGATAACAGCGATTTTATCGCAATTGCAGTATAAATTTGCTTTAGCGGTATTTTAACATAAAATTTATATTATAACTAAAGAAGATGTTCAAAATGACGGCCTTCCATTTCGACTACCTCTTCTTTCAAAGGAAACGCACACGCTTTCAAAAAACAAGGGTTTTTCTCGAATTATTTGGCAACAGCGTTCTGTTCGTTGGCGCAACTCAGGAAGATCGCTTACCGGTGTTGCATACATTAAACTTTTCAAATAACACCAGATACTCAAGTCCAACAGGGTTAGATCTGGAGATGTTGGAGGCCAAGCAATGGGGCCTCCTCGCCCTATCAATCTCCCAGGAAATTCATTGTTAAGATGTTCCCTAACAACGCGCGTAAAGTGCGGCGCGGCTCCATCTTGCATAAGCCAGAGGTTCAGTCTCAGATTTATAGGTAAATCTTCCAAAAGTTCAACGTAAAGTATTTTCCAGGAAGTCGAGTTGTGCAGGACCTGTTAAGCGTTGTGGCAAAACAATCGGTCCTAACAACCGGTCACCTATCATGCCTAACCAGATGTTTAGAGAGAAACGTTGCTGGTGTCTGGCTTCAACGGTAACGTAAGGATTCTCGTCACACCAAACGTGATTGTTGTGGAAATTAAATATGCCATTTTTAGTAAAACCAGTTTCATCAATGAAAAGGATGTTATCAGCGAAATCTGGCCGATCAGTAGCTGTTCGCAAAAACCACTCACAGAAAGTCCTTCTCGCTTGATAATCCGGAGCAGTAATGGCTTGTGCCCGTTGGATATGGTAGAGGTATAGGAGTTGCTCATGAAGAGTTCTCCAAACAAGATTGCTGCTTACACCCACTTGAGTCGAAATTCTTCTAACACTAGTTTCGGGATTTTCATCGATAATATTCAAAATTTGATCTTCTATCTGTGGAGTACATGCTATTCTCTGCCGTCCAGTATCACAAGACCGCTTCTCAAACGAACCAGTTTCTCTTAGGCGTTGAAACACCGTCTGAAACATCACATGCGAAGGCAGTTGGAGATCAGAAAATGTTTCAGCATAGAGGCGACGTGCTTGTAAAGAACTCCCATTGACACGACCGTACATGAACACCATGTCGCTCATTCCAGCATTAGAATACGCTACCATTGTAATTGTTACAAATTGGACAAAACGTCAAATTAAACTGTCATAAAGCAATAGCATATAAGCACCTGTTTACTGGGATATGCTATCGTTAACTATTTCATGTACTACTAGGAACACTCGCTGTTATCTCGTGAACAGTTGAGTTGCGGACATACATATGTTAATTATGACTTTTACCTTATTTTCGATTGTACTAAATACCCTTAAAATCGTGTAAAACGTTCAATTTATTTCATTTAAATTGAATGAGTTGCTTTAGATTTGCCACAATTCTCACGTTTCCTCACCTCACTTCTCACTTCATTCTCACATGATTATAACTTCAGCAAAACAAATCACTTACTCACTTGCAAATAAAACGATGCTTATTACAGCTTATTAGTGAGAAAAGTGAAGTGAGGTGAGAATTGTGGCAAATCGAAAGCAGCTTAATGATTTTAGTACTATAAATTCAAGTGTCTTACTTGCTGTACGTGTGTTGCCATACAAATGAGACGAGTACGATTTAAGTCCAACAAATATTTGTCAAAGTAAGTTGTCAAAACTGTAATCTGTAATGTGTTAATATGTTTATTTACTTTTACGAAATTACATTTCGCGGACTGTTTTGTGTTCGCGAATTGACAAATTTGCGACCGGTTGACCAAAATAGCTATTTATGTAACAAGTAAATAAAGTAGGTACTACTTTCCGAGTCGAAAGACGATGCGAAGAAAGTCCATTTATATACGAGTTATATACATAATTTTATGTTCCGCTGTCCTATTTATACAATAATTAATTAGCTGGGTATGTTGACAGTGTTTTGTTATTTGTACAACTGTGTAACTTCAAATAAATTATTAGTAATGCCAGGATCTCACAATCGCAAAATGAATGCGGAACAGCAAGATATAAAACAATACTCCGTCACCATCGAGTTTGAACATTTTTAATAACACAAGTTGCAGGATAACTATATATTATTACAAAAATTAATGAAATGATGCAGTCGAATATAAAATTTTTATAAATCAACTTTCGGTTTAGATGTTACAGGTAGGTACTATCGAATTAAAAAAAGTGGTACAGTCATATTTTAATCTGATTAAGTTGGGTTGCATGAATGTAGGTGTGCATCAAATATAAACGTCAAATTCAAATAATGTATAAATGTCAAATAAAGGTCTTCTATTCTGCTATCAGTCCACGCACAATGGAATTTAAAAATTTGACCGGCGTCGACGAACCAGGTATGATCCACGTCATACCAGGAAGACAAATAGATCGGAACATTTTAAGGTAAACGTGTGGCGCTAGATTACTGCTAGAAATCCGGGTATGTGCATTATCATTAACGAAAGATTAAATATTGTAAATATACCGCCACATATTAGGAGAATGTCTATTACCTTCGGTCCGCCCTATTTTTTGGCGAAAATTTTATATTCCAGCACAATAGTTATTCAATTCATTGGGCACATACACCTCTGTGCAAAATAATAGCAGTACAGTATATTATCGCTCGTTTTACAAATAAAAGATGAAGAACGATTTCTTTCGCCACAAATCGATCATTACCGACAAGAAGAGCTTAAATGTGGAGTATTTCTCAAATAAGTTAATTATGAACAAAGGCATTGAAGTACACATGGAAAAATTTACCCCTCCTTTTTGGTGAAAGTTGAATTAAATTTGTGTCACTAAAAGAAAGAGTAGTATTCCAAATTTGGTTTGATTATCTCCAGCGGTTCCAAAGTTATGAGTTTTTTACTTTACGAAATAGAGGCGAAAATCGCGTGCGACTTGCGTTGCAGATGGTTCGCACGCGATTTTCGCCTCTATTTCGTAAAGTAAAAAATTCATAACTGTGGAACCGCTGCAGATAATCAAACCAAATTTGGAATATTGGATTGTATGTATTGTTCGGGAATATTTAGAAGAACAAAGAATTGAGATACTGTCATGGTGTTCAAAAAGTCTAAACCTGAATCCCGTTGAAAACGTGTGAGGGAAAATGGTGTTTATCAGACAACACAATTTTCGTCCAAAAAATGCGGACGATTTAGAGAGGAAGATATAGGAAGCATGGCAGAAAATTACATCGCAATCTACTAGAAATTTAGTAGCATTTATGTCAAGACGATTAGTAAATGTTATAGAACTTCATGGAGAAACAAAATGTTAATGTATTATGTATTTTATAAATTAAACCATAATAATGAATACCTTTATTTTCTATAACCAAGTGTATTCTATTTGGATGCTTCAAAATTACTGTCCGGTTATATTCACGGCGCATACGACGCATACCAATTAACGTGCAAAATGACTTTTGACTATACACTCGCTTGCAATAAAATTTCGTACGCTTTATTACACTGTGATTTGGATGTAATCTGTCATCTATAATTTGTCACATTTTGTTGCTAGATAGTTGTCAATCTACCTCTCTGCTATTATGCGTATTAAACATATATTAGGTATACTGTTAAGTTGACATTTTTAACCTCATTTTGAAAAGTACATTTCAATACATCGAAAAAACATGGAAATTGTCATACGACTTGTACGCAGATTTATTGCAAGCGACTGTACAATCTTAAGTACGTTAGCAAGGTTACAATACTAAAATGTTTATGAATTGCTTTTACATATAACTTCACTACTCTACCATTTCTTTTTAATTGAATGGTACGTTACATATACTACCATCCAAGCTGAAACTTTAGGAGAAACGTTAAGTAATAATTTTTTTCGTCGCATTCCACGAAGATAATAATTATGTAAAAATAGATAATATAGAACAGTATATAACAAAAAAGCTTTCCGCGCTTCAATCTGGTTTATTTTAAATTTAACACATTTCAGTAGGTGGTGCAGAACCACGCCAACAAAATTTAATTAGACAAGTCCTATCTACTTTAAATGAATTGTATACATATTTTGTCTGCGCGTCTTAGCAAATTTATGCTGCTGACATGTATTTACTGTAATTGAACAGTTTAAATACCAACTGACATGGTTGCTAACTAAATAACTAACAACTGTTTCCGGATATCCTGCAAGCATTGATCAATAGAATAAACTTATTCTTCATTATCTAATTTTTGACCAATTGTAAGGTAAATTCTGTGTTGTAACTCTAACATGTTAATGAATAATCAAATGCAAGCTTTTGTAATTTAGGTTTGTCATTGCCAAGTATGTAAGCACAATTTAAAAGCTTCGCAGTATCATCAACCTTACTAGAGAACATACTAAGAAAACAGACTACTCTAATTACAATAGTGTATTATTTTACAGGTGTACAATGTTGGCAAATTTATGCAAGTACATCAATTTTCGATTGAAGGTTTGTAAGGTGGTGTAGACCTACATCATAAACAAGTCAAGTGGACATTGTCATCATTAAAATTATGTGTTTGTATGTTTGCGGCCGACTACTCAGTCGATCAGTGTTCGATTTACTGACGCTTGAAGAAAAGAGATTTTGAAAGTACGGTATGTTGCATATGGAATATGTTACAATATAGCCAACATATCACACTGCCTCCAACTATTAATAATAAAATATTTCCACAGCCTTAGACAAATATGTATGATTTCTGTTATTTAATGGTTTTCAAATTCTTTTTATTAATACTTTCTACTGTATCAGTAATATTATTTTCCAACACGTACTCCTATATCAAGGACCTAGTTTAACTTGTGTTTAACAATATTCCATTATTCAAGTCATAAACGTAGAGTTAAGCACTTACCAAATTAAAAAAAAATGGTGTGACATCTAATAAAATATTGGGTAACCGGATGATCTCAAGTAGTAACAAAATAGAAACGATAAAATCTGAGATTTTTCTGTTAGTTCATGCAAGTATAACACAATACATAGCAGTATTGATGTAATAAATTTTGATATGTTTATTTAACAAATGTTTTTCGGTATATATTCGCGTAAATACGTTCACCAGCATCGAGCCAGTTCACGAACCACGATTGTTATTTCAGGTACTGTAACGTGTAACAGCACGGTTAATATGTAATTGGCGAACAGGTAAACAATCCCAAAATGTTTCAATAACACGAGTCGGTGTACCACCGGCGCCGCCGCCAACATCATCGTTTCCACGAACTTCAGCAGAAACAACGTCGACAGAAGCAACATGTTTGATTGTCCTGGGTGATCGCACCGGCAGCTCTAGGTACGAGCGTGTGTTTACAAACAGGACCCAGTCAGCTGTGAGCGCCGCGTTCTGAATTAATGCCGCATACATTTAAATATATTTGTCGTCACCGTGCGGCCAACTTACGCTCCACTACATTTCTCTAATGATAAAATGTGGACGTCGAAATATTCTTGAAGAACAGAAGTTACGGTCTGTAAATGTAGCTATCAAATTATGATTAATACAAACTCGTACATATCATTATGCTTCACATGATCAATTTTTTTATGGTGGTTATAATTTTTTATAGCGTACAGTAAATAAAACGGACTCAATCAAACTATAATTTAAAATCATATAACTATAAAATAACATAAGAAAGAAATCATGACTACATAGAAAATGTTTACTTTTTCCATTGAGATATTATTCAATTTAAAGTACTTATAATACTATTTATGTATCAGCAGTGTGAAAGCAAAACATAAATATCTGTACCTCGCTTGATTAAGTTTGAGGCCATAAGAGTAAGAGCCGGCAGGATGTTATTATTATTTGACTTATCTTCAAAGTGGCTCAGACTGAACTGTAAAAAATCTCCGACATTGAATATTAATACAGATGGTGTACCCACTTCTTTATAAGTGGTATTCTTTCTCTAGTTCTACTTCTTCTTGGGATTTCTTTGTGGTGGTCTTTGGATGTTGCTGGTGTCTTGCTTTTTATGTGGATCATCCGCATTTTTGAAATGCCTAAAATAATATTTCAGAGAATCAGATATGTATTTGGTAGTTCAATTACCGCACCACCCTAATCGGTGTGTTTTCGTGATAATCTAGTGTTTGATGTGTTCTAATATCTAATCCGTTCTTTTAAGAACGAATCGTTTTCATCACAACTAAAAAGAACAAGAATTGTTTTGTCAGATAAGATTTTCTTTTTTATGAAATTACTTTACCAACCAATTTTATTAAATATTAAAATACATGAAAGACTCGTGTTTGTAATCTAGTAGCTTCAAGATTGTTTCTGTTAAATAAGAAATTACTTTTGACTAATTATGTTTCTCAATGTCATTTATGTTATTTATTTATTTATTAATCGATGAAATTAGAAGACTATAAACTATTTACGAAGATAACGAAAATAGGTTTCTATTTATAAAAATGGATTTTAAAATGGTTAAGACCAAAATTTAGAAATGTTGCCAAATTCAAGCTTGTAGTGTATCTTTTATAATAAGCGAGATCTACAGTCTTGAGAATTTGAAACAGTCTGTATATTTATGCTCACTTGTATGATATGTGCGTGGTACTAGTGGATTATTATTCAATTTGGAGTAGACTTAATACCTGCATCAATAACAAAGATACATACGAGGGTTGGGGCAAAAGCGATGGCAACTTTTTTTTTTTAAATACCAGTCCGTTTGGAAAATGTGACATATACAGACGAAAGGACAAGGGCCATCTGTTGTTCTGCATACACACTATGCCTGCAGAACTTCCACACGACACATATATGTTTGTGATCCGTTCACATACATATCTGCAAGAAAAAAATAGTTGACATGACTGATGCCCCAACCCTCGTATATAGATCCTAAACTTAACTTGTAAGTATGTTAAATACTGGATGTAATATACAATTAATTTTGTCTGTATATTGTATCTTTTGCTTTGTTACTGAACTTAATTTGTCTTAAATAAGATTAACTTCACAAATGCATTAATTGTCATTATTTAATGTTAATAAAATTGTTTTATTTTAGATGCGCATATCTCTGAAATTTGTTTTCGGTTACTAACCCTCTTTCTTCATTCCAAGTCACATCGTATGTATGTGACTTGGAATGAAAAAAGCAGCAATCTAAAACTACAACATAATTTTCACGCTTGCTACAACACCTAAATTCCATATGTTTATTATATACTTATAATATACAGAAGAGTATGCTCAACAGCACACTTAAAAATATGAATCGTAGGTTTATTATAACTTTAGTACTAGTTCCTTTCGATATCCGCATTTTTAACACTCCTTGTTTTCTTGTTACATCTATCCATTGACTGTAGTAAGCTACTTTTAGGTTTAAACTGGGTGGATTTCGTCTGCAGCCTGAATTTAAAGATACTATTGCAACTAACTTATCGTCATATACTACAGGGGAACCTGCATCGCCGTTGCAACTACTGTCACCATAGGATCCTACACAATTAACTTTATTGTTCAGGAAATGATGGTTGTATGTTATACTGCTATAAATTTTCTTACAGTCGGAAGCTGATAGAAGGGGAAGGCTCAAAACAGTTAGTTCACCATCCATACAAGTCAGATCTTCTTCTACAGTTGATCCCCAAGTAGCGACTGTGACAATTATGTCATTATGATCAATATTCATCCTGTCTAGCGCAATTGTACTTACTTCAGTGCTCAATCGAAATGCTTTATTCAGTTTCACCAGCGCAATATCATCTAGCTTAGTTTGTGGATGGTATCCTTGGTGCGCTATTACTTTATCTATGCGGCGAGTCTGCGGATACGTTACACCCATTTTTAATTCAATTTCATTATTTGAAGGCGATTCTCCATCATCCACAACGCAATGAGCAGCAGTTAGAACCCACTGCGTGTCGATAAGTGCACCCATGCACAATTGTGATCTTGACACACAAATATTTACTAAAAATGTAAAACCACCACTTGATACTCGACCAGAATAAATTAATAGTAAAAATTTTAGTATTGTAAAATGTATTTCCATAATACATATATTTTTGCCTTTTAAGTGACATAGACAGATCTGTCAGATTGCAGTGCCAACAAGTAAAATCCAGGGTCTTATTTTCAAAGTTCTCTGTGATTTTATCAGAACTTACAGTTAATCGAGAAAATCGAATGAAAAGTTGAGCAACGAGATACATTTTGATCTAGACACCTCACAAAGGATTGGTATATTACTAAACAAATATTTCGTGTCATTTTATTAATAATCCATGATAATTCACAGGGCTATAAAAGCCTCGACAACCGCTTTAGTATATAGTACGCTGTTATTTAGTAAAACAAACGGATGCCGTTTCTATTACTTTATACTAAGGGGCTGTTAAATTAACCAAACACAAGTATCAAACAAAGATGTAGCATAATGCTTTGATTTACATAATACATAGATGCATTTGAATTACTGAAAAATATATTTTATTGTTGATTTAATACAATGGTTCCGAACTAGTGATCCACGAAACTCCTTAAGACGGATTCGCGCCTGTAGGTAGAGTGTTGATGCAGCAAAAAATGTATATAAGCACATGACACAGACTATCACTCTTGTACGTTCATATCGCTGTTTTTATAGTGCATGTTTTTTGTAATCCTTAGCACTGCGTAATGACCATAGACGATTGAAGGTCAGATGAACTACCAATTGATTTGATATTCTGTATATTTTGTTTATTTCTTCCTATTTTATTAGAGTTTCTTTAATAAATGGATCATAATAAATTTTTGGGTTAAGTTAATCGCAGAAAAAAAACTAATCAGACACAGACGCCAATTTACAAAACAATTCAAGCACAGATGACTAATGCAAGAAGTATCTACGCACTAACGATATTTGTTTATTAACTCATTGTTACTTGTTATTAGTTAATTGTTAATTGTCAGTCAATAATTATTGAGGCAAAAATAACAATACAAGTAAAATTTACATCATTGATGAATAAGTATTCTCACTCCACCACAACAATTGGTCTCATAATGAATAGTTGCAGCTTATTATAAAAACTATTACCTTGAACTCAAAAAAATCATATAAATGTCAAAATTATTGTACATGCAGAATTAAAAATCAAACGATACTAAAGTCAGCAAGATAAGATAATTCAGAACTCGCTCCATCAACGCATAGAAAAATATAGAAATTAACACCTTTACTATGTATTAACAAATTTATATTGCTTCTTTGTTAAATAAATAGTAAATTAACATTTCATTGATGTATTATGATACGCCAAAGTTACTTTTGAAAAATCGAGTGCCTACAATCGAGGTTGTAACTCTTATGCTAATAGATGCTAAATTTACTGGAATATTAAATAATAAATTAAATAATATTAAATATTAAAAGAATAGGACACTAAAAATTAATTATTTACTAGAGTTTAAATATACTGACCAGAAACGATCACTTTCCGATTATAGTACGAACTACAGTTTTTGAACCAACTGTGACACGAACATTAACCATTTTTTACTAGTTCAAAACAAATAGAACAATTTACATAAATTTTCTAGTCATTGTTTTATCCAGTGCACTCTTGTCCTCAAACATCAACGTTTCGAATAATAGAAAGCCTATTACGTGTGCGTTATCACAGAATAAACATCTTTGCGGTCGTACTTCCTATAAGTAAGGCATAAAACCCTAAAACTAGACCGTTGCGTCACACATTATTGTTATTCAAATTTATAATTCAATTTGGGGTAATAAATTTGCATAAAGAAAGGGTCTGAATGAGGTTAGGTCCGTGAACAAGTATACCGACGCCGAAGTCCACCCTCTATGTCAAATCTCGAGAAAATATTCCTAATCATTTCGAAAGAGGATTGCGAAAGTAAAACACTTTTAGTTCCGTAATATATCGGTGATATAGTGTTGCATAAATATTATGAATATGAATATAAGCGGACACGTTGTATTTAGCACTAACCATTCTCAATTATCTATTCCAATACAGTTACCTTTCTTATATCGAATCAAATGTAAAACCGTTTCTTTAAGTTTGATTCTTGTTTGTTTCTTGTAAGTATGATAGCGATATACATATCTCTGAAACTACAACAGATATAAATTTTTCCAACCTTATTTATAGCATACAATGTTGTCCCATTTATAGCATAAACTATCTTCGGAAAAAGTAAATGATGGGGAGCGAATATCTTATGCATATTCAAAACGATAGTATGTGACAAATTTGGAAAAATAAAAATAATGAAATACGGCAATAAGTCAAAAGCGGTGTTGGTAATAAAATTAAAATTAAGCCAATAGCTCTTTCTCGATAAAACAATCAAACTGTCAGGAAAACTATTAGTAATTAATTATTAGAACATGGTAGTTATACAGAGTGGTCCATTTAAAGTGTCGTAACACTGAAATATCTTCGAAACAATTAGTTTTATGAAGAAAAGTATATAGACAAAAGTTTAACTATATGGGTGGGGCTCATTCGATGGCGCTACTGTTGTCACTATAAAGAAAGACACAAAGGTCATAGCAAGGTCAACTCTTTTTTTTTCAAACAGCATATGGTATTTTTTTATCAAATTCTAAAAGAGCGATAAGTTCTGAATAGAAACATAGTAAACCACATATGACCTCAAATTAATATTAATCGAGATATTTCGAAAAAATGAGGACATAATAAAAGCAGTGCAGCAAATGTTTTTTATTTGTTTGTTAAATGTAAAAGTAGAAAATAAATGTTAATAGTAGCTACAAATTCTTTACATAAGGTAAATAGTAGAAGAAAGGAGACGGCTATCGAATTAAATGTTCATATTGGCGGCCACCAGCCCCAATGCACTACATCAAGTCATCGGAGAGGTTGTCATCCCACACAATAAGATTCAACTTTACAACATTGACTATTAGTGTGTGTAGCAAATGTTCTTCAACATCTAAGCCAGTCCATGTTTTGTTAGAACACGTATTCCTGGATATTCAATTATAAAATAAGTGAAAAAGAGCACGTTAAATTTATTATAATAATATTTTAGTGGCATCCTAGTTATTACCAATTTATTACAATTTTTTAACGCTAAACATCCGTATTTAGTTATAGAAGTGTATGCATTCGCATTTATAGAAAAATAATTCTAAATATAACGTAATTTTTATATTCAATAAATTCATAACCTTTGCAATATTCATCCTGATTCTATGCAAAGACCCATAACGAGTAGACAAATGTTGGAGCAAAAAACTTCTAATCTTCACAGTTGAGGAACTGCAAAAAAAAATCAAAGTTTTCTATTTAATTAACATAACAACTTATTATGCAAACTGATAAAAATCGAATAAACTGAAGACAATTTAGTTAATAGTATTAATAAACTACATTCCAGTCAAATGTATTTTTACAACAGCTGTTCAAACTGTGCTCCTTGCGCTGTAATACAAGAGCGAACTCTAGAAATATAGGAATTGTATGATGTTTCGATTAAATATCAAAAGAGTTTCAATCAGAATGTATTCAAGGCACTTGATTATAGTGTGATATCACTTTGACAGTTCATATTGTTTAACTCAATAAATTTATTACTATTCCCCAGATGGGAGGTTCTAGTGCGATTGAATGTGCAAACAGTGTTTATATGTGCTAATGGTCCATAAGCTTGTAGAGTGCTTGTAGTATAGACAATTTTTATAACAATGTTGTAATTCCGTAGGCTTTCACGGCCGGTGTCACTTGTAATAGAATCTTCTACCGGGTCTCGCCGTGAAGTCGCAATTCCAATCGACGTTTCGCTGTCCATACCGCCAGCTTCTTCAGGACCTGCTTTGTGACTGACTCTCTTCGTTGTTGCTGTTCCTTATATACCTCGTAGATTCACCAGTGCGTGACTGTTTCGCTCTATTGGTCGAGACGGATTTTCGTAGTAAGCTCTTCCACGTGTTGCCGAGTCTATAGCCACCTTAACGGTTGAAATTATGGTATTTCTCTATCGATAGCTGCCCTAATAATTCTACGGTGGTAGTTCTTTGTAGTAGCTAATACTGCCGAGTCTTGAAAGTCTACTTTATGTCCGTGCTGGTGAACATGTTCTGCAACCCCTGATTTTCCAATACGTTTTCCTCGCACGTCCCTTTGATGTTCCTTCACTCGTTGTTCAATATCTCTTCCTGTTTGTCCAACATACTTCTTCCAGCACTCGCACATTAACTTGTAGACTCCTTCTCCTTTAGTACGTGATAATTTGTCTTTACTCAGTTACTCCGGAGACGTACGGTAGACGGACGAATCGTTTAGCAGGTTCTATTTCGGCAGGTGGTGTTTCCTTTCTGGGCTTCCATAAGGCTCTCCTTATCTCGGTATTACTATACCCGTTCTTCTCTAGTGCTGCTATTACTTGTCGCTTTTCTTCCTCCAAATGTTCGGCGTCGCTGATCGTACATGCTCTATGCATTAAGGTTTTCATAAGAGCTCTCTCCTGCGTGAGACGATGCATGTAGGTATCTGTCCGTGTGGGTTTTCTTCCTGTAAACTCCATGTTGTAGTTTGCCAAACTGAGTGCGCTACACCATTACGTCTAGGAACGGTAGTCTTCCTTCTTCTTCTAATTCCATGGTGAACTTTATAGATAGGTGTTGTCTGTTGATGTGTTCGAAGAATTCTTGTATATAGCTTTTCCTTTCCTTGTGGCCAATTCACGAATGTACCGTCGACGTATCGTAGCCAGCATTTCGGGTTTTGCTCGTTGCTATCTATAGCTTCTTTTTCGAAGGCCTCCATAAATAAGTTGGCTATCACTGGTGATAATGAACTCCCCATTGCCGTGGCGTTCTTCTGTTTATAACAGTGTGTTCAAATGAAATGTAATTATAATTTGTTATTAAATAAATTTTGTTGAGTTTAGCAGATTTTCTCTTTTACAGTTGAACAATAATACTTTGCATCAATTAATTATAAAATTTCACTTCTTGTAGTTCCTCGAGCATGAAGATTAAGAAATGTTTTACTCGGACGTGATTCTTGTTTATTGAGTAATCTTTGAAGATTGTTATGATTAACCCTTTATAATACTACACATTTTATTGCTAATTTCAAATGCATAATTTTTTTCTGATATAGTAGCTAATTTTGACGATTAATAAAAAGTAAATACTTACATAGCTAGCAATATAAAAATCAACTTCAACTGTATTTGTTTTATCCGCATATTCCACTAGCAATTACAATTAGAATGCATGTATTGATTTGACATTGAAGAAAAATAGCCCTCCCTTAACTAAAAGTATCTCTTGAATATGAATAAATACAGGAATAATTGTAAATTTGAGTTGCTTTGCTTAGAAGTTAGAAGTGTACTAGAAATATTACCTACACATGCATTAATAATTCACTAGATCTTAGACTTACATGAAAACCGTAAATTTTCTATAATGGTTTTTGTTCTCTCTTTGGACACCTTATTTACCAGGAAATTAAATTAAAACATCATGGATTCATGTGTTTTCTGAAATGCTTCTCCGGTAAATAATGTAACATCTTGATATGTATCATATTCAAACATAATTTCTTCTTCTTAAATTACCAGCTTAAAGAATATTTCGTTTCTTTAGTAAAAGATATTACTCCTAAAATTTAGTAAGTTTAGATTTGTATTATAATGACATTGTTTTACGGCAGTGATTTAAAATAAGCGTCGGCAATGCGAGACCGATTTCGCAGAACAGACTAGATGAAATAGTAAAATCTAAAAATTCGATTTTCTATTAGATCTTCATTGGATCATTTTCCAAAATTTTATGCTAATTCCAATCTCACAAGATGCAATACATACATTGAACAAATAGCTGCGCGATCTTCGGTGCTACAACAAAAAGGAAATTTGGATGCGGGACAGAATAACGCAGGAAAGGAGAACGTATCTATATGAGCAAAGAACGCGGGATGAGAGATCGCTCAGCAATGCTTAAGTTGTATCACAGCTAATGTATATGAATAAATGCGATGGGAGTTTAGTGACCTGTTACAACATGAAAATAAAACATATAGTTGCCTAAATACATGTTGAAAATAGATATCAGTCAGTAGAAATGACATTTGCATTTGTAAAAAGCCAAAAAATTACCACAAAAAGAATATCGAATAATGAAAAAATGATTTGGACGTGTTATAAGTGTAGATGTTCAGGAAGAGTTCATATAAATGAAAATGATGTCACATAAAATACAGCCCACAATCTCGCAGCCGATACTACGAAGCATAAATCAAACGAAGCTCTGGTGCATGGGATGCAGGCAATTACTCTACGAGTTTAACTCTTTAAGGCGGATTTATATTATACGAAACGACTACGATACGACAACGATCCGATACGACACGACATTATAGTAGGTATTTCCATTATCAGACATAGGCAGTACACCCTAGATTGGAAACTGTATAGTTCTACAAGAGTGAATGATGGATTTGCACACAGAC
The DNA here is from genome assembly GCA_023690525.1 of Holotrichia oblita. Taxonomy (NCBI): domain Eukaryota; kingdom Metazoa; phylum Arthropoda; class Insecta; order Coleoptera; family Scarabaeidae; genus Holotrichia; species Holotrichia oblita. The sequence goes on from CM043017.1 coordinate 55,715,295, forward strand.
ACGACAAAACATCCTCCGACTTTAAGTCAGCCTGTCGTGTCGTTGTCGTTCGTATCAAAGTCGGATCGTTTCGGATATATGTAAACATAGTCGTTTAAAATCAAAACAATAATACTTTTCGTGTCGTGTTGGATCGTTGTCGTATCGTAGTCGTTTCGTATAATATAAATCAGCCTTTATCCGGGCTGTAATAGTTTAAATATCACACGCACATTCTCTAGCAGCTGCAAGACAACTTGCTTGAGTTACATCATTAGAAAAACTATGCAACGTATACGTAAGTTGATAGGAGGTACAACAGCAAATCCTAGGAATTTGACAGATCTTGTGCTCCCAACAATGAACAATATACATATAATAAGTGACACTGATGAACTGTTCCTATTATTTGATAGAACACTAGAAAAACACATATTGCTCTTTTCGATTGAGAGAAATTTGACATTTATGGAACTGTGTAATCGTGACTTTGACTTTAACAACAGCATTATTTGGTCAACCACGTACCATTCATGGGGTGCAGTGCAGTAATTTTTTTTAATGTGGTGGGTGCTTAGTTGCAGTGACTCCGTAAACTGTATCGTTTGTCTGGCTATCACTGCAACTCTCGCGGTATAGTTTTTGTGTGTGTATGTTGTGTTCAATTGGCTTTGTGACAGCATCATATCGCCTTTTATGATGCCGCGCTGTTAATCACTTTGCTCCCAACAGCGAATGGCAAGTCGATCCGGGATTAAACTCTCTGAAAAAATGTCACCGTCCCTCCAGAGAATTGAACCCCGGTGCCTATCGTCTCTCACAACAATAGTCAGCCGCCTAACCACTGCGGCCATCGACCCGTTCGCAACTGTATTTGCACTTCTACCAAACAAAACGTAGGAGATGTATATTTGTCTCTTTGATGATTAGGTTAAGATATTGTAACAAAGCCTGCTCCTATTAACAATCATAATGGAGTTGGAAAGAGCCGCTATGAATGCTATACATGCTGAATTTCGAACTATCAAAAGCCGGGAATGTATCTTTCAATACATACAGTGTGCATAGATTCATGTTTAAGAAACAAAATAGCAAAGCAGATACCAGAAGAATTCCAACTTCGCTCTCCATTTGAGGCACCTAGCAGCTCTTGCTTTTGTTTCAGAAAATCATGTACTCGAAGTGTACGAGAAGTTGCTTGATAACAACTTTTATATAGAAAACAAGCATGCATTGTTGTCACTGATAACTTATTTTGAAGATACCTGTATAGAGAGATTGAATAGAAGAAAATAACGAACACAACCACTCCCCTTCTAATCAAAATCACCAAGTCGATTAACATAAGAAAACATATATCTTCTAGTATGTGGGCAAATTAAAAAATAGATGACCTAGCAGGTAGGTACATAATTGGAACCTACATTATTGCTTCACAAAATGTTATAGCACCATAGAATTTTTACTTTTGATTGTTCTAGGTTACACTTATGATTACTTTCCAGATTTTGTTTTTTTTTTTATAGATTTATTAACAACACATTACAACAAAGAATTCAAATAACAACAAGTAGAATTACAAGTAGAAATCTATTTTTGTGTACTTCTACTTGAAAAACAATCTCTTCTCTATATACTACCTTAAAATCCATATTTCACTGGTAACGTACTAACCTCAAATTCAACATAGAGCGGGGCTTTTCAAATCTATTTTCTCGCATCGCTGATGCCAGAGTAATGACGCACAAAGCGCTTTTAGTAAACGTTATTCATTGAAAGTTCAATGCCTATCATGTCAACTAAGCATACTGAATTTATTGTAATCATGTTAGTACTGAGGATCTATCTTCTTGGAAAAGTATGACTGAAAGTATTTTGAAGTTCATCAAATTGCTGCAAGCGTCTTTTAGATTCTAGTTGAATACTTGATGTAATTCTCTATTGATTTGCGTAATGCCTTTCGCTGCACAATGAAATTTTCACATATTATTTGTTTCCAACGCTTTATATCGTAGCCTAATTCCATACTAACAAATCGTTTAGCTTTTCCTAGAATAGGTACACAATCGAACCTGGTATCTATATATCCATATTTCCGAATCTTCAGCAAACTTCGCAACGAATCCCCAAAACATTTTCCAAATCACTATGACTGAACCGCAGCACAAACAGTTTGCTCCTTTTTCTATGAATTTTGTATTAGACCAAGGCAATATTCTTTCAAACTAACTTATGTATTTACCAAGAAATATCAAGGCTTTCGTGGAAGTCAATAAATACATTTCTTTGGTACTGATTTTAACTAGTATTCACGACGACAAGTTGTTGACGATGGATGATGAATTGAGAGGTTGCTTGGGCTATTTCCACCGTCTGTTGGATAAAAATTATCCGACGTTTCGGTGAAGTGTCTATCATCGTCTACAGGGAAGCTCTAATAAGGGCTGGTTGTCCCTAGTTCGCTTATTGATTCGCTTACTAGAATTGAGACTAATACCACTAATAACAAATGATTGCTCCGACATTTGTTATGATAGAAATTAACCTTACCATTATCAAACTTGTAAAAATTACAAATTACTACATTAAAGGCAATAATTAATCTTCATAATACATAGCTGACATTTGTTTTAATGAGGCATTGAGCATTAATTGATTAATAAATTAATTCCAGTAATTGATTTTGCTTGTTTTTTATTTTAATTCAAAACATTACAAAATGAATCTCATATTTAAACACTTTGATCATATATATTTAAAAAATTGTTTCATTCAGAACAATTGCGAATGTAAATCGCAACTTGTGAGCAGTCGTAGTACTAGAACCACCCTCATGTTTGTGTAATTATAAAACTACTCAACAACTACCCTATAAAACATAACATACAACACATAGTCAAACAATCCAAAAGCAATAAATGTGAGATACTAACTGACTTAAACTAGATTTATTTTGACCCATTTTTGAATACTTATACAAAATATATCAAAAAGTAAAAATGTAATTTCTAAAAAAATATCACCCAGAAAACTTAATGATTAGAAGTTCGGTAACAACAATAAACAATGTATACTACAGAAATGTTCATTAATTAATTTAAATTTGTTTTTGTTTTCCGCGTTTAAACTAGTTAGCCATCAAATTTTGGAGACAAGTTCCTATTGTTGCCGATTATAATTGTTCGGACTAAAAAAATGTATCAGTAAATTTTCTGTTTGTCAATAGCTCTACCACTGTATTAAATACTATATGTATTTATGTAACTGTGAGTATATTTTTTATATGTATTCGTATATACACATATATGTACATATATAAAAATCCTAGGAATACATTGTTTCGCAAGCACAACACTTTTTACAATTAACTCTGTGGATGACAGGAGCGCACACTTGTTTTTTTGGTTCCCGTTGATATCTTACAAAACCTTGTCGACTACCAGCCATATCGATGCCCCTGTCGGAAGTGCCGTCGCCATAGTAACGACGCTCATGCGCTCCTGCTTGTCACGTGTGTTTTCCGGTATCGTCGATTTTTGATATACGCCATCTTATAAAAGCTTTCTGTCTTTCCACAAGGAGAACCATCGTAAAGCTGTGAACAAAAATAAAGCTATGAACATAGGTATTAACTACCCACTCTACAGTAATAATTTGTACATTTTGTCTAATAGCATTGTGCAATACAAATTGTTGCATTTTACAAGCCCCATTTCATTCATTAACTAAAAATAGTTCCAATTCTAATATTCTGTAAACGTCGTGTGTGCATTCTGTATACGTATACACATTAGGGAAACAAGAATTTAACATTTTATAGGCCTGATTTGACAAAGTAACAGTATTGTTCGTATGGCAGTTGATAGATATAGTAAATTAATCATTTTTCTAAAATCAACCTCTACGCCCTCAAATTAATTAACTAACAGATTCATGAGGTCAGCATACCCTTATTTAAAGAAATACCTTTTCACACTAGTTATAAGTACAGCGACAGCGTTTACAACAAACACTCGTAGCGCACTATCGTTATGATCCATATTGCTGTGGCAATTTATAAGGGAAACCGCTGCAGTTCTGACATTTTTTGAAATTTTTTCAGTATACGTACTATCGTGAGTAAATGAACACTTTCATATGTTGATATGGCGAAATTGCAGTATTTAATTAATGTAAAATAGTATCTTTAATCTATTTGTATTTTGAAATTAGTATTCAATACAAATTAGGTCATCTAACTAATGTTCTACAACGCTAGTATTTGGAAAGAAACTAAAGAGGATATTGCAATGCGGAAAGAAGGTGGTTAATAAAAGCGGTGTATATATGTCAAGTATCTGTATAGGACAGCAGTATAAATAAGAAAATAGGAAGATTATGCATATAGGCGTTTCCCCTTTTTTTCTGTTAAAATTTCATATTTAAAGCGGGTGGAACGATAACAGAGTCGCAGCTATCCATTTACCTTTGAAATAATTCAGCCATAGATTGATTTCAATTGATGCAAACTTACTTCAAAGTGTAATTTAAATATGAAAGAAAAGTTATTCCTGGTGACACCATAAAAGTCAAAATTTAGAATACCAAAACCACTATCTCATCCACAGGACACCACAAAACACAAAAGCTGTTGTGTTTCGACATACGTTGCGGAAAGTTATCCGAACTGTTATCGAACGTTGTCAAGTATGTATAACGAACAGTGATTAGCATTTTGAGCATTATCTGTGAGTAGTTAAAATTGAGATTTGTTTTACGGAAATTTTGAATTTTTAGGTTCTAAATCAACACATGAAACTGCAAAACTTTGCCCATAAACAGATCTATATGACGATGGCCATACAATCCTACCCAATTTGGGACACTCTGTATACTAATTTGATATTTACTTCCGTATGTTCTAAAGATCCCTTAGTGTCAACGTTTTGACTTGCATTCGCCATTTTAACACCAAGTAGTTTTAGTGATCTCTATGCAGAATAAGTTCGAATCTACTACATATTTTAAATGATATACTCGTAGACAACATTCGGCATTAACTAATTTTATTCATTTGTCTCTTATGAAATCAAAACTTTTCCTTGAAACTTTGCTATTCTACGATTAATAACACTATCAAGCTTTTGAAAGTAACATTAGGATAAGACAGTGAACGAATTGAAAAATCTTTAATAACATATTCAACTCTGCTACAATGCTGCTCTAATTTAGAGTTATGAAGAACAAGATTGTGCTTTCACAAAGGGTTTTCCACTTTGAAATATTTTATTTCAGAAAGAATTTTAAAGTATATGAAAACCGAGATGTGAATTTAGAAATAAAGCAAAAAGTTGCTGGTTGAATTTAAATTAATATTACTTTATACAGTCATCTTGATATAAAATATAATACAGCTCACCTGTTCATTTTTATATCTTACTGTGGGTGTACTGAGCCTGACTAATTCTAGCAGGTTCACGTGGAAATATTATCTGTAAAAGATAATTAAATGTAACAAACTGAATGGATGTTATGTAAATCAGCAATACGAATGCTTACGTAAACATCTTGTTACCTATAATGTTAATTATAATATTTATGTTTATGCAAATGAATTGCATTAGGTATAGATCTAGGACCATGCTTATGATTATGATCTTGTCAATACGTGTATTTTTTATTAGATACTACTAATATATTCTTACTTAATTTTTCTAGTTTCACGAATGAATTATTATAAATTTCATTTCAATTTGTAAACACTCATTATTTATTAACCCACAGTAAACACATTTCAATGAATTTTCATCAAGAGATAAAGGCAGACATGTGCAAATGATCAAAACATATCTACTCGTTTATAAAATGATTTTGGTATTGTTTAATATTACAATAAATTCTGGATACCGAGACATACATTATTTGTGACTTTGTTTGTATATACTTATACTGTTTATAATATAGAGTGAATATGTAACTTTAGGGCAAGTCTATATGGTTCCACCTATTTTGTTGTAAAATATATACTACTCGAGTTTTTTTCAGCTTACTATATAGAGTAAAGTTTACTTTACAATTATAATGGATTGACACTGGAAACAAACTCCATTTTACTCGAGAATTACAGTAGATTTTACTCTTCATAGAATTTACATTTCTACTTTATAAACAATACATTTGAGATTAAACTTTAACCCGTAAATTATGAATATTGCAAATGTTAAACATAGTTTACAATTTTTAATTACAGTTGCTAGAGTATGTCTGAAAACGTGAGAAAATTCTATTACAAAGTAAAAGTCGAAAAGTGTAATGAAACGAGATATTATTATTATTATTATGATATGTGCGTAAAATATAGTTAATAATATTGCGTGGAAGGTTTAGTTGTTAGGGCGGCCTAACTATGAGATTCTGGACTCTACAGTTAAAAACACATTTCAGCTTTCGGTAACTTTATTTTACCTTCGCCAGAAAAACCACTAAACTATAAAATATTGCACACATTATAATCTGAGAAAATTAATCAATTTCAGTGGACGTTCATTGTTGTGTTTGTATTTTCGGCAGCTATATTTGTAAATATTTTAAAGATGTCATGCAATCATTGCACAACTATATTTACTTTTTTCCATAAAGAGTTGGGTTGTACAAATTGTGGCCTATCATTTTGCAATAAATGTTTGAAACAGAAATCCCGTATTCCTAGTAAAGGCACAGGTGAATTTGCTGTATCTAGAACATGCTACGCTGATTATCTGCAGGAGGTTCTCAAACCCAGAACATAATCATTCCACCAGCTGCATATATAAAGAGACTTGAATCACTTGAAAATCCTTCTCAACCACCTATAACTGTATATAAAAATGATAAACTGAGTACTTTGAGAACAGGTTTATCCCCTGTAGATCAAAAAAACCCTGGATCGCTTAGAAAAATTAAAAGATGAAAAGGGCAGAAGATCCCCTCCGACAGAAGGAGAGTTACGTTAGAATAAATTGGTATTTAATTGTTTCATTGACCTATAAGTGGAAATATCTCAAAAATTGAAAGATTATAACAAAGGAAAGTTGTATACAGAATAGTAGCTAATACCTTGTAAAATATTACATGTTGTGTTCTATTTCATTATCTGTTTGGAACTAAATACAGAGACTGACCATAACGTAAGACTATTTCGAGGACGGGGAGAGATCTAAATACAACACATGGTCATTTTTACTACACACATTGTTGCATCTAAGGGTGCTTTTACCAGGGCAGTGTTCGTAGTAAAAGGAGTTTATATAAATATCTTCATTAAAAACTACAATATAGAGTTATAGATTTTTAATAAATTGTAAACCTCAGTTCTATCATTAATAGAATTTGCATCTTTCTTAATATATATGTATCATTTCTAAAATATCCCGGGCTTTTTGTTTTGTATCTTTGTGGAGTATTTTTGTGCTATCAAAATCCAAATGTGCTTGGAATTTAATTCTTGCTTTTTAAAGCGGTAATGGTATGATTGTTTTTGTTGTGCGAGTCGGTTCTGAAGGTATTGCTTAGTCTGACCAATGTATATCGCGTTACAGTCGTTCCATGGTATTTTATAGATAATATTTGATTGTTTTGATAGCGATATCGGGGGTTTTAAATTGGAAAAAAGTTTATTACAATTCTTATTAGTTTTATGTACTATGGTTATACCATAAGGTTTGCATTGATTATTAATTTTTTCGGATAAGTATTGGACATACGGAAGCGCTATAAATTTGGTGGTTGGGGTTATATTTGTTTTATTATTATATTTATGCTTATTATATGTTCTTTGTATTTGCTGTTTGAACACTGAGTCAATAAGGTGCCTAGGATAGCCATTTTGATTGAGAGTGTTTTTAGCATTTTTTATTATTTCTGGTCGAAATTCGGTAGAAGTTGAATTTATGACACGGTTTGCTAAACCAGTTATTGTGCTTTTGTTATAAGCCATAGGTGCAACTGAAAAAATGTTCATATAGCGTCCCAACCATGTAGGTTTGGTATACAGTTTAGTGCGGATTATATGGCAACGAAACCTTCCACGCAATTTTTATAAATACTACGGCCAAGCAAATGAACTATCTCTAATTATAGTTAATAATATTGTTTCAATTAATATTATTCTTCTCTTCCATTGTGTTTTGCCGTTTATACTTTGCTTCCCACCTGTTGATAGCGTATTATATTTACTGACATAATCTGGCAATTCTGGTTATGATAGAATATACAAATAAAAAGTGATGAGTGATTAAAATTGCGATCTCACCGCCACCTTACATTTTTGGCTAAATTTATATCACTAGCGAAGTTCTTCACTGGATCTCTTGGTGCAGAAGTAGAACGCTAAACACTTTAACGATTTTAAACACAACTTACACCCACTAAACTACACCGCAAGAGTTGCAGTGATAGCCAGACAAGTGATACAGCTTACGGAGTCACGGCAACTAAGCACCCACCACACATTTAAAAAAAACCCACTAAACACCAAACAAGTTTTAACTAAAACACCGACGCGTTTCAATAGCAATGCGCGTCATTATAAAGGCGATAAGAAAACTAAATTAAAATAAAATCTACAAAAACAGGTAACGTAATGTTATGCACGGTCAATCCAATACGCATCGTTAATTTCCGATTAACGAAAACAATGACGAATGCGGGATAGGTCCGTTGTCACAGTTCATTACACATGACTTATTTTTATATATTTCTAAACTTTCGAAAACATTTAGAAACTTACAATTGTTTATTTGTCTAATTAATTTAACATTCGTATGATCGCCCAGCTAGCAGAGTGACGTCTTATTTACGTGTACAATAGGTGGCATATTTCGTAATCTTTACGTAATATTGGAGGTAATATTCACGTAAAAACTACGTGTTAATGTCACATCACAAAGACGTAGCGTTTAGACGTAATGCAGACGTATAAAAATAACGTCCAAACAACTAAATTCCAGGACGTATTTATAACGTCATTTTTAAGGGATTGTTAAGAGTCCGCTATGGCGTGTGGCAGGTTGCCTAGTTTTGACCAATTTTATTTCACAAATTACTTGAAAGAAATACGAAATTTAATTAATTTTATTTTTTTTATACATTAATTAACATTTATAAAATAGAGGTACAGAACGATTTTTTGATATAATGCAATAATTAAAAAGTGAAAGAGGTATTTGCAGAAAAACTAAAAAAACGCTTTGTAGAAAAATTTATTAATTAATTCTGTATGTCTTGGCCAAATTTGAGAGAAGTTTAAAAACAAACAAAAGAGAAAAACGTGAAGTAAAAATTAAAATTACAGCACTCATAATGTGGCGGACTCTGCCGGAAAAATATATGAAAATGAAGTACTGATTTACATGGCAACACCGCAAGTCAGTGTTTACTGAGTGGCCTAGACACCGCAACGATGAATTGTCAATAATAATCAAATAATATATAAAAATTGGAAATCGCATACGATCCATATTTACACCACGTTTGTATGCGGATTGATGCAGATGTATACCTATAGTGTCTTGTGTAGTAATGGAAGTATCTTTGTTGGATTCAAATCAGGGAATACAAGTTGTTGAACTTATTGCCGTTGCCGTTTTTAATTAAAATTATTTTAAATACGTACTGTTAGCGACAATAATTTTATTTACTATTCCACTAGAACTGGTTAGGTTAAAATGGTAAAAGTATAAGCATTACACAAGCTTGTATTCTTCAGACTTCCGTATGTAGACCACCGAATTGAGTACTTATTCATATGTAATTTAATGCAAAGTAGATGTTTTACTGAGTTCAACACGGTGCCCCTTTTTTGCGGATATCAGTCTAAGATACCTAAAAATGATCTAAAAGTGCTATTTCTAGGTTATGTTTACGAGTGCTTTGACATTTCCCTAAGGATTTTCAGTTGGCAATAATAGTATATCCAATAAAAATTATGAAATATTTAAGTGGCAATTTTGAAACGTCAGGAATATAAAAAAGATAATCGTTTATATTTTGTAGTATTTTTTAACAAATCATTAATTATTAATTGTTTATTTTATATAAACTAAATGTCTTGAATATAGCATATAGAGGTGAGGAGATAACAGTTACCGTGAATGGGCAGGTAAAAGAAAATTATAGTATTATTACAATGCAACTTTGTTGATTCGAAAGCGTACTTGTAGTTGCTTTTCCATTTAATTATGATATATTTTCTGATATATATGTTTCTTTCTGTATTTCACAATATAGTAATTTCCAAATTGTCTTGCTTTCTTATTTTATGTCTATTCCCTAAGTAACAGGATTAACGTGAATATGTATACAAATATGTATATGTATATGATAGGTAGTTATTGTATACATTTTTTCTCAACATTTCAGTTTTTTCTAGAATATTTTTTGCTACTCTACTGAAATAGATATAAATAATGTGTGTTAACATTGGTGGATCATAGTGGAGTATCTCATTTATTCAAAGCAATATCTTTAAATCGCAAATGAAAATTCGATTTTTTTTTGTAATGTAATGAAATTAACATATTTCTTCAGTTATTTAATTTATTAGAGAGATAATTTGGAGTAAACGTTCAAAATTATAATAATTTACTAATACTAATTTACTACTACTAGAATAATAGTAAAACGTTACATTTTTGGTACTAAAAATTCAAAACTTTGCCGACCTTGTGTAGTTATTATCAACCGTTGGAAGTTTTTTTATAAGCAGTATATCGAGCATAACAAAGGCAAGACACCGGGTGTGTATTTGATATTACAAATAATTACAGATATTAAAACATAATAAGTTATGTTGTTGTAAAGATTTCTTTATGAAGTTTGACAGATGTACTTTTATTTAATTTCATAATGAGTATTTTACGATTTCAGACTTCGACTAAATTCATTACACATACAAAAATAATTATATGAAATAACATGCACTTATTACGATATATTAGATAAAATTAGTACATAGTTGCCAGATCCACTTTACCTACAAATAAACTTGCAGATAGACAACTTTAAATACTACCATAACATTTTAATCTAGACGTACGTTACTACCGCACGATATTAAATAAAAGAGAACGTTGCTAATACGTATGTCGTGCAAAATACTTCCGATTATCTTTTATCCTTATAGAACTTTATTGTCTCTGTCTTAGAAAAGTTGATCAGCTGGTATAGCGGACTCTTAATATGTAAAAGCTAGCTCCTAAAAAATACGCATATACATAAAATAACTTTTATTACAAACAAATCTAAATAATACATTGCATATTATCCAAGACACTTATATATTATATTATACGGTATATTGCTATACTATGTAATAAACGTCATATTTGCCGAAGTCGTATAGTAACTACTATCAGTAGCTATTTTACTTACCTATGTAAAATCACAATAGTTATACAGCTTCATAACATAGAGGCGTTGGATAAAGAGGATTATTACTTAATTGGAATTTTCAAAAAATCCCTTGGTAAAGAATTTAGGTTATGTTTTATGTTCATAGATTCATAGTAGGAGAGGTTATTATATTTACCTGTTTTATAATGTTCCAAGCAACAAATAACACAGACATTTACCTAACTAACTACTAACTATCTTTGACACGCTTAAAGAGTAATATGGAGTAATAATGGAGTAATATTATACGTTGATATCCTCCAAGTTTCAACGGAAATAGCGATCTTATGTGGTTGCACTCACGTGGTACGCACGTTTGCATATTCCACAAAACAAGACTAAGCCGTATAAGTTCGTTTATGGTCGTTTACATCCGCGACAAGAATACATCGTTGGTTAAATTATAAATCTTATCATGGCAATATCGAACTTCGTTTTAAATGAGTATTGAAAAATACATTTAACGTTTTTATTATTTCTTGACACCTTATTTAAAATAAAGGACATAATTAATCCTATCCAGTTTTAAAGAGACTAATAAAGTTAATTTAGAATAATTACATACAATCCACCCATAAAAAAATATAAATTTATATTTATATATTTAATAGGTATTATAAATTTGAATTAATGGATATACATATAAAATTTATAAGTAATAATACAACTGGTATTGTATGTACGTAATATTGTAATTGTAGTCTTAAAACAAACAAAAAAACTTTATAAATTGAATTGATTCTATATAAGTATAATATACAGCAAATGATGCAAGATTGGACTATTACAACGTAATAAAGACGTATGACATATAACGTCGTTTGTACGTTATGAAAAGGACGTATTATGCACGTATTATTTTGGGACCACAACGTCATTTACCAAAAAGTTACTACAAAAGTACGTTTTAAAGACGTTACTCTGCTAGCTGGGCGATGTTGTGATATGTTTCAAAAATGTGTTGGGCAACGCTCGATTTCTCAATTCTATTAAATCTAAGATTAGCCATATGCTCTTTGAATCTAGTTGAGACTGCTCTCCTGGTTTGCCCAATATATTTTTGATTACAATCTTTACAATTGATTTCGTAAATACCTGACTTTTCTAGAGGTTGTATTTTATCTTTAGGGTTACCGATGAGATTTCGTAAACTAGTCCCAGAACTGTAAACTATTCTGAGATCTAGCTCTTTGAAGATTTTACTCAAACCTTTAGTGATAAAGGGAGCGTAAGGGAGGGTCAAGCTGGGTAAAGCTTTAACATCCTCTCGGAAAGTCGTAGATTCTTTCACAGTTCTCTTATAATTAAACTTTCTAATTAACTTGTAGATATGATGAGGTTAGAAACCATTACACTTGGCCGCATCTTTTATAATTTTAAGCTCTTTCTCATATCTCGCCTTGTTCAAGGGAAAAGTGAGAAGTCTGTGGACCAAAAAATTCAGGCTTGCCTTTTTGTGTTGAATACAATGATGGGAATCTGAAGGAATGTAGCGAAGTGTACTGGTTTCCTTTCTATACACGGCAAACTCTAATCTATTGTTATTTCTAATTACTAAAGTATCTGGAGAGGGTAGCTGACCGTTTTCTTCTCTTTCACAAGTGAACTTTATGGTTCCGAACCGATTATTTAATCTATTGAGAAAATCGTCAATATTACATTTTTTAGTATCAAATATAGCGAAAATTGCATCCACATACCTCAACCAAACCCTAGGAAAGTATTCGCTCTCAGATTCTAAGTCCTTTTCAAAACGGCTCATGAAAAGGTTAGCCAACAAGGGCGACAAGGAGTTACCCATTGCCGTCCTTCCACGGGTCGGCGTTCACCTTACGGGTCGGCGTTCACCCTATACGGGTCGGCGTTCACCCTATACGGGTCGGCGTTCACCCTATACGGGTCGGCGTTCACCCTATACGGGTCGGCGTTCACCCTATAGCGTCGACCCTTAAAACTCTGCGACTGCACTACCCCATCCCTGGTCTCATAGTTCTAGGGTAACGGGCGTGGCGGGAGTAGACTTCGTATATAGGGGAGGATGCTTGGGCGTAGGCATGGGCATACGCTCCGGCGTCCGGCCGCTAACCGTCGGAATATACGGTGGGTAAGTGAGGCACCCTACGGCGCTTATCCAGAGAACTCTGCAGCTGCACTACCCCATCCTTGGTGGCCACACTCAGGGAAACGGGCGTGGCGAGAGAATTTGGCGAAGATAGTAGGGGAGGATAAAAGTCGGTTCGCCGAGGAGTAGTCCGCCCGCTGGTTGGGGAAACCTTCGGTTTCATCCTAAAACAACTCGGTGACTCTGGGACCCTACGGTTTCACTGTAGCTGCCGCGGATACTTGATCGCCGGAGGGGCGAAAGGGTTGGCGCGGTTGGCATTTTGGGGTAGGGCTTTTGCCCGGCCGTCCCCGTAGTTCAGGCTTAATTCACGGGCGGGCTGGTTGTACCTCACGGCCAGATTCCGTTTCCCACGCTTGGCCGATAGTAGCCATCCGCAAGGAGGCCTAGGCCCCGTGGGGTTAGATGTGAGGTAGGAGTTCGCTAAAGCGTCTCCAACGGTGACCCGTCCAACGTTGACAAGAAAACTTGTCTAACATGGGTAGCACGGGAGAGAGGAGCCCACCGGTTCGCCGGGCCTCTCTGAGAGGTGTCGGTCTCGTGCGGGCAACTGGTTTCGTGCCTCTTTGTCCTGAGGAGTGTGTACACTTTCCCTGTTTTGCCGCATACCTAACGGTCGGTCGGCAGCTGGTGCTCCTTTGGGGTCCAGCAACCACTTTCGTGCCGTTCCTTCTAGCTGTTCATAAAAACCCCCGTTGAATTGAAAAATGTTCTGTTTCATACAGATGTCAGTTAAGCGAATATATTCCTGGACACATTGTTGACTCAAACTATTTTGAAGCAACAAGTCCTCGAGGTATGTCAGGTGTCTGGAATCGGTACACTAGGAAAGAGAGAACTGACATCAAATGAAATCGATATTTCACCATCCAGCAACTGAATATTTTGAATTTCTTTAATAAATTCTAACGAATTTTTTACTGCAAAACTAGGTTGCTGTATTGGCAAATTATTAAATTCATTGGTCAGCCATTTGGAAAACTTATAAGTCGGTGCGTCAATTGCCGAAACAATTGGCCTTACCGACTTGCCAGGTTTGTGAATTTTAGGTAATGGAATTAATATATTAGACTCAAGTGAAGCATCATGTTGCAGCTAATAATAGATCTTTTAAGTTAGCAGAAGTAAAAACTGTATCATTCGACGGAGTTAATTGTGTCACTGCTGAAATCTGGACTAATTGCATCAAACATTGTGTCGCAGAAGAAAATAAGATGTTTGATTTAGATTTTGGCGTATTATATCATATAAATATTTAAAAAATATTTCTTCTTATGTACAATAAACTTGAAAAATATATTGTCTATACAATTATTGTCTTTCTATACTTAAATATTAATAAATATAATATAGTCATGCAACATCTTATACAATTTATATATATAATTCACATTGACTATATTGACTCTATGAGTTTGGCGGACCAGTTAGTCTGAATAATATATTTTACGAACATATAAATTTTACATTTTAAAAATAAATTCTATCATTAATTGCCTGTAAGAAGTTGTAAAAAAGTTAAACAAAACTTAATAAAATACAGAAGTGTATTGATACATAATGTTATATAGACATTATTATACAAAATATACTTAGTTGTAATATGTAAATAATTATGCACACTGTCATATATTTGTATATTTACTGCATTTGAAGATTTAACCCACGTCAATGTCGATTTTGAATTGAACGGTAATATATATTTAAATTCTCTAGTGTAAAACCAACGCCAACTATACTGCATTCTTAAAGTGAACCGAGTATATTTGTCTGGAATTTCATGCTCCCGACTGTACATCGTAACTAAATGATGCATTAAATTATAAGCACGCTCTCGCATTTTTTAAAATATAAGTTTTGTAGATAACACCAGAAATATAATAGGAGTACATAAATCATGAAAAACTGTCGAACTGACGATTAGGTTTTTCAGTAATGAAATCATATCGTAAATGCAAATAATGCATTATTAGCAAAATACTAGAGTAAGTAAACGTTTCTATACGTAATATGCAAACTTAAAATTTGAAAGCGCGTTAAAACTATATCGCGTGCCCCTCATTCAACCAAAATACACAAATGATCAAAACTTGGATAGGTAAGTTTGCTACCTGTCATTTGTTTCTGCTGTTTGTTACGTTCTATTTGTACATCCTTGTTAATCGTTTTCAATATTTTGTACACATGGTCTGTCAATTTTTAATTTAAAAGTACCTACTCATCGACTAATAAACAGTTTTTAAGAACCAATTCTTAAATATGTCTTACATTTTGACCAATAATTCAAATTCATTTTGCAGAATGTAAAGATTTTGTTGATCAAAAGAATATTTGCAAATATATTATTACTTAACATTTTCTTATTCGCAATCTGGTGATTCTGTTACATATAGAAATAAAAAATACTGCTGTCAACTACCTATATATACCTACAGGTAAGCATTATTTGCAACAAAATTCATAACCTACTGCCTTTCAGTACATATTGCGTATCCATTTTATTACAACAAAACAAATTCAAGAATCACGACGGGAATTCTACTACTACTTCATCGTAGCTGGACGTATCAGTTTGACAGAAACAGGATCCATTATATGATACTACGTAGCTACACGTTACAACGAACATCATACTATCACCATAATGTATGTAGGTATGTATATTCCCGTAGATTATACCTGTATCAGTTTTCCGCTGAAATTTCGATGAGACCGTATTGGACCCTGTTGTACACCCGAGCGTGTGCCAGACTGAAAACAAAGCAGCTTCGCCATCGATTGTTTCCCCCACAGCTGAGCTATGCAAATCAGCCTACCGTGCTCCGGATTTTATACAGTACTCTACTACTACTACTATCCCATACTGAACCGTTTACGTACACATGCTGAAATATGCTACCGCGGTACAACCGTCGCCACAGCTACACGTCGCTTCTAGCTGTCGCGCGGTTTATCACGCCATTTACATTTTACACTTCGATTTGGTTATGGATGGATTATGAGCTGTGTCAAATGGATTTATTTTTCTTTACTTGTCTCAATAGTGTATAAGAAAATAATATTCATAAATACAATCTATTTTATGTACATTTATAAAACGAATTGTAAATTCAACGTTGTAACGTTTCTCGGTTTATATAAAATTGTATGTTAATTGCGTTAAGATCATCTACATTAATTGCACTAAAATATTTGACAGAACTGTTGTGACTGGTTAAAAATATTTTGTTGTAGGTATAGGTACATTTTATAGATATTCACACATGTTTCAGCAATCACAAAATTTGCACTATATAATTTTACCGAAATTAGCATACCTACATGAGAAGTGTGTGCGACAGTACCTACATTTTTCAATCATTAAACAAAGTTATAGTTGTGCTATCAAATGGAACCTATCATTTGTTGCCTTTTGTTCTGACGCGGAAAATATAGAACCGCTTCTATATTAAAAATACTGTCTCATAAGACTCAACTTTGCTTTATTTCACAAACTAGTGAAAATGCATGAAACTTAAAGTCAATATGATTACAAAAAAAGAACAAGCAATGAAAATTTGAAACATTTTTTGGTATATAGGTACTTAGGTACCTACAACAACTTGTTTGCATCCAGATTTGTGAATTTAGTTAATATTGTTATGATTATTTATATAAAACTACTATCTTTAATGCCAGCGATTAATTGAAAATTATACATACGGCACCATTTTAGCTCATTTAATGCATTAACTAATAAAATAATTTATATTCGACTGCATTATAGTTGCCTATTTTATGAGCTACTTTACCGTCCATAAAGTGCAACTTTAAAGTACTAGTGGGTACTTAAAAATTGACTCTTATGTGAGTGTCAAATAAATGTCAAAATCAGCTCAAAACTTTGCTGTATTATTGTACATATATATATATTGCATAAATAGTTTCGTACTGAAACTTAGATTTATTAGGTAAAAGTGAGTCTCTAGCATTTGCAGCTAATTTTTTTATAACTTGTTGTTCCCATTCATTTTGCGATTGAGACCCTGACATTTTTAATAAGTCATTTGACGTTTCTACAAATAACAAAATACTGTCTGCATACCCAGCTGCTAATCATGACCTTACGATCTGTCAGATAGTGATCATTTTAATTATTTATAAAATCGAGCAGTCGAACATAAAATTATGTATATAACTCGTACTTGCATAAATGGAGTTTCTTAGCCTCGTCTTTATTATAGCCTCACTCGCAAGCTCGCTCGCCCATAAATTCGACTCGGCCAAGAAAGTATAGTACTTTATGTACTTTATGTTCTTAAATGAAAAATATGTAAAAAATATACAAAAATGGTGCCATTAACATCCAACCAGCAATCCCAACTTATTACAATATTAATTTACATTTTCAATATTTAATATATATTATTTTAATATTATTTTTGAGTATATCGATATACTCAAAAATTCGATTTTCTAACGGCCTAATTTCCAGAGAAACCGTTATAATTTTGTTTCAGAATTCTTCAAGATTGGCTACAGGAACATTGCTATATATTGAAGATTTTACCCAATCCCATCAGTAAAATAAATATATCGAATTTATTGAATTTGTCAGGAAAATTTTCATTGTGTAACATTTTCCGAATCTTGAGGCGAAGCACCAGATTAGCACCAGCTGAAATAACTCTGGCTTTGTAATTGCAAATAAAATACTTCTGTACTAATAATGATGAATAAAACACCTTGCGTCAACTGTAAGAGGCATCGGCTGGCCATAAGTGATGATTAAAGCCTGCGTCTCTAGACCGCCTTTGTCCCCTTTACCATGGAATTTAGGAAAGCAGAAAATCAAATTCCGAAAGGAAGTAGATACCATTACGCCAATAGCCCGGCGGTGTAATAGTTAACCTTATACAAACGAAAATTTTGCTCTACCTACTAGTTTTTACAGTTTTGTCGATTAGGTTTTCCATATTTAATAAATATCACCTTATCAGTCAAAAGAATACTTTTGTAAAAATTATTCTCAGTATTAAAGAAATTTCAGCAAAATTGGATCCCTTCTTCGATATTACATGGTCTTAATTCTCAATGCTTTTCGTACTCATTACTTGTATTTTTCTTTTTCAACATGTTTTCAAATGCCTGCCTTATCCCCGTTTTCGAAACAATTTTTTTTATAAATTGGTATCACTTGTCTTACCCCACATAAACCATATTTTGAATTCCAAGACTCTCTACACTCGTGGTCTTGTGGAGCTATGTATGGTATTAGTACAACCAGAATTTTTCAATTTCGCAATTGCATTTGCTATCGTTGACTCTCTGATATCTTGGTATTTGGACTTTGAATAAAGGATCAAGTAGGTAATAAACATATTTTAAACTGAATCTTTTTATATGTTGTGTATATTGTAATTTTGAAGAACTTGCAAATGAAACGAACAAATTGTTTTGTTTTAAAACTGATAGAAGAAACAATTTATATTTAAGTGTGGTTTCAGAAGAATGTGAAGTGTAATTAATCTAAAGGGTGCGTACAGCAGCACGCGTAGGTATATACCTACTATTTACACTCTTGTATTATTTACACAAGTGCGTAAATAATATAGGTAGATAGGGTGAAGTATTAGTTGCTTTAACCAATTTCCTGTCTCAGTGTGAAAAAGAAAACATTGTAAAAATAAAACACTTCTTGAAAATATTAGATACCATCAATAGATCAATAGATTAAATTCCAGACTAATTATCAATAAACATTAAATTCTATAAACAATATAGGTAGGTACCTATATTAAACTGCGAAAGACTTCTAGGTAGTTAGCTTTGATGTTGACAGTATACTTGTTTCATTTTGCTATTCAAATAAAGTAGGTACCTACGGCGTCACAGATGCAAAACAATAGATATCGTAAAGCATTCTTGATAGCATAGTCGAAACATTATTGTTCTTTATGTTACTAAGAATGTGCGGGTGCCATTTTGCGATGCTCGATGTGAGTTTTGGAGGCCGAGATGCATCCGCTATCTACAACAGATCTAAGATTGAAAACCCCCATACACCTTGAATTTCATACACCTACACATATTTCTTCTACTACGATGATAAAAAATAAAGTTTTTCGAATCTTTACGATGCCTATACTTTTGTACTAGGTACATCAATAACATCACTAGGTATGTTAGCTCGAGTTGCACTGTCTAAATGGTGCAGTGTAAAATGACGTCACTAGTGTGGGGAGTGCATAATCGTGCAAGTTACACCGAGCACGTACCAACGAACGGGTTTTTGTTTTTAAAATAACTTAAGTAACGTTTTATGTGTATTCACTTACCCATCGAGTCATATAAATAACATTCATTTATAATAAAATGCCGTCCGTCTATGTCCTTGCGGATTTTTGCCTTTACATTAGACATTTTATGCCTATATAACTTTTATTTTATTGGTTACCCGCTTCTTATGTACTACTCTACACTCCTCACTCCTACTCCAGACTTGGTGTGAAAGTGTAATACATCAACGACACTGGTGTAAGTGCACCAGTCCAAACGAATGCCTGTTGTGTAACTACACTGACACCAACGAACGCAATTTTACTGCACTCGCTACTCCGAGTATGTAGTGCAACTCGAACGAACATATCTACCTACTGTCAAATTACGTGCATGAGAGTTACACATTCTTTTAAAATAGCATAGGTATACATATAGGTTGGTAAGAACATAATAATAAGCCGCAAATTGGAGTTAGGTACATATCTAAGGTATTCCTTTGTTCAAAGTTAATAACTAACCTGTATAGACAGCGATAGGCAAAAATAAGTTTTGTACCTATACAACTATAAAAAAGTAAGGTTTTTATCTCTGAACAATACGTTAGAAATAGATAGTAAATGTTTGAAATGCGTTTCAGTTTCTTGATTATTATGTACGTATCTATTGCTAGATCGGAAACTAAACTTGTCCGTCCTAGAACTTAAGAGTATCAGAACTATAGATACATATATCTATTTTCAGCCAATCACAACATTTTTGCTAAATATTTTGAGCGAAATTTACTTATCTGAGAACTATTATAGTTCCGTTAAAGTTCTCTGTTAATGCAGCATTTTCTAAATATTTTCAATACACATCTATTACAAAACAGCAATTTTTTTTAGTTTGGAAATTGTTTAGGTTTTACATGCTATGAAAATGTATCACATAATGTAATTAGGTATGTTCATTACCTACTGTCAATAAATTATCAGTAGCAATAACATGTAATTAGTTTCACAAGGTAGTTACATACCTACACATTCTTTTTGCTATTTACGTAAAAATTTTAAAATCCAACCAGGTATATTTTATCCAACTATGTTTGCAATTACAAAATGGAAAATTACAAAGAATGAAATTTGATTATTTAAATTTCGCGGTATCGAAGTTTCACGCTTAGTTTACTGATATTTTACGTAACGCATGTTAATGTGTATGACATTTGTCAGATTTAAATCACTATTCTGCCATTGCTTAAAATGCTATAACTTGCTAAATTTAAATATTGAATTTAGCTATGAAATCTACAAAAGCTACAAAACAAATAATTAATTTTGAACGTTTGTCAGTTTCCAAGTGACATTTAATGACATATACCCATAAAGCTCAATTCAAATTTTGCGTTTTACGTAAATATGATAACAATATTTGCGCACTTCAAAATTTAAAATATTGGCGGCAATTTCAAGAAGTTGTTGATTTCATTTCTTATTAAAATCGGTCATATTTTATGCAGTTCGTTTAGCTGTTTAAGAAATTTAAAATAAAAATACCACATTCCATTTAAATAAATACTAATTGATTTCGGTATGATATGATGAATGGTATAAAATCCACATTTTTATTAAAATGTACTTCACTTAGAACACTTTACCTCGTCCGATTTTAAATTTTTTATTTAGTTTGGCCATAATTTCAATGCATCATTTTAAGTGGCCCACCTTGTATATATGTAAACAAAATTGGTATACCTACACGTTGGAGATTTTCCATTACTTATAATGTTTAAAGTTCACGTGATATTTTTACGACAAAACATCACTATCACTGCATTATTTTAACTTTATAAAAGAAATTGAATATAACACAGTTTCGATACTTAATTCATCGTTTTATTTTATCCTCAATCATGATAGGATAATCTTCAAGATCAATGCTTTACGATAGAGCTATTTTTCATATATATGAAGTCGTTCCTATACCTTCTTTATTTTATCAGTAGTAGGTATATACCTACCTATACCATCAACATCAAATCTAATAATTAGATTTGGTGTTGCCAATGTTTGCAATTATTGTTTAAAAGTCTTTCATTTTGATCTAGAAATATTGTCTGGAATTTGTTGTGCGTCGTTCAAATTATAGCTTTTATAATTATACTACCTACGCAACTGCTTCAAGAAACATTGTTACTAACATTCAACAATAATATCTGTCATACTTTCTAAACGAATTCAAGCAAAAACTCATCAAGTTGTTCTAGGAATTTTCTGTAATCCATTATTAGATATAATATTGTGTAGAAGAAAAATATACAAAATATATAATAGATAGGTACCTACCTATAAAAATCATGATTTTACTGATGTATATATTAAGTAGGTATACCTACCTACTTCTCAAGACTACGGCTATAGCTCTTTCTGTGTAATTTTATGTGCGTAAAGTGTTCTATGGCTCTGTTCCGGCATTTCCTCACCGTAGATAGGTACCTACCTATATCTACATATGTAATGTAGCTAGATATGTTAATTGTATTCCTTTCTATTTGATCGGTAAGTATTGTTTTGCTAAATCTATATTTAGACATCATAAAATATACTATATGAACGCCTTTGTTTCTGCTCTTAGTGCGTAGTTATTGTTACAAAAGCTATTTGGGTGTGTTCAGAATAACACCCGAGAATTAAGTGAATAGGTAGGTATACATCAACCTACGTCTCTATAACCATTGTGAATAGATAAACGAGTAAAAACTACACCGCTGATTTTTTAATAGATATATCAGCGTTAACAATTATTTACTTCGAATACGTGGATGGGCATACCTATACTTGATATGTATGCAGGTACATTTTATTTTGCAACTGTAAGTATAGGTAGGCTGATTGATGAAATATGCATAATTGATGGATGATTAATAGGATTTGGTATCTATGTTTTGTGAAATTATACAAAAGCAATTGCTCCTGAAAAGTATACCTACCTAACCATTTCTTTATTTAAAAAAATTATAATACTTGTATCTACCTATATTAGTATCTACTTACGTAAGGTACCAAGCATTATAGTGCCAACCAAGCATTTGTAATATAATTTCATTCTTTTATCAAACGAGATAACACGTTGTGAGCATTTTTCACACAAAAGTTAACAGATTGAAAGTACCTAGATAGGTACCTGGTGTCTGATGCGTGTATCAGTTTAACAGGTATGTCCTAATACATCTCACGAATTGATGCCTATCCCATTGGTATTCTCTTTTACATTACAATGGTACCTAATATCTACCTACCTAATTTAAGGAAAGCTACATTGGATTTGTTTCCACTTTACAATTTAAAAATGAAGTGAACTGATTGCTTCATATATAGGTAGGGTTAAATTCGGTCTTCATTCATTAAATTAATCTATATATACATTTATACATATATATTAAAATACTTAGGTACCTATATACTTAGTTGAAGTCAGGTTCATACAGTTATAAATCTAACAAATTACATCCGCAAACATGAAAATTAGTCTAAAAAGAAATAACAAACAACCTCCATCAACATGAAGTACCTACTTATGAATTGTCTGAAAAAGTAGCGTAGTAGTAGGTAGTTATTAGCGTGTATGTTCTCGTGTTAAAAGATTAGAAGATATTTATTATTGTTGATATTTTTAACAACTATTAATTCAAACAGAGACGCAAGTTTTAATGATTAATAGAATTTTTGAAAAAGTATCGTAATGTATTTTTGCGTACAATGCATCCAGCAATTTGTATAATGTAATTTACATATTTATTTAAGAAAGTGTATTCTCGCGCCATCTCTAGCAAGCTTGGCGAACTTCAATGTCAACCATTTTGTTTCGAGTTTCTGCCGAGAGTCGCTGATGTTCGAGAATGACGCATGCTTATTGGTGCACATAGAAGTCACGCCTACTTCGATTCTCCTCTGTTTCCCACCAATATTTTCTCCCACTCCATTTTAGTTCCCCTACGGTAAAATGTTGTGGGGATAGAAGGAGGCAATAAACACATCGTTATGGTAAAGCTGTGTTGAGCTGTTTTATATCACATAAAATTGTTAACTGTACCTCAATATTGATTTATGTTATGTATTTATAATTTTAAATGCCTGCATTCAAAATGTACGCGGACGTCCCGTGACACTACGAAATTTTATGTTTTTATCTAACAAAAATGTTCGAGTTACATCAATACAATTTGAAATCTAAATATACAGTAAGTCCACGTATCTCGGATTAGTTTGTTCTATGCCATATCTGAGGTATTCAAAGTTATAGATAATGTCGTGAATAACAGACGTTTGTGAACACATATGTTTAATTTTAAAATGAATAATGCACTCTAAAGATTGTAGATATTAAGCTTCTTGAACTCGGAAATTACTATTTCTGCGTTTTTCTGTTGATTAATAAGTAATCAGTAAATACCGCAACCTTTAGGTTTTCGTAGATACATTGAGAAAAATCTTTGCATTGCGAAAAAATGTTTCTAAGCTTTGAGCTTTTTCCCATTAATTGAAAACGTATAGATAACTTTTTTTAACGATTTCGTTTGGAATCGAAATACAACTTTGTTTAAGCGTAATACCTAGGTAAGAATAATTCGTATTATTTGCGCTATTCTTTAAATAGGAACATGTGTGTAATCACATACCTACTTCATTCTTCTCTTTTACATACCTATATAGGTAAAACTATGACACTAAAAACTAGGTGAATATTTTTCTGCAGAGATAGAGGTACCTATATATGTTTTTAATTTTTTATTATTTGCTTAGGTACCTACCTAATAGAAATTAAGACAATAAGTTTTAAAAAGATGTGAACTAGATAATACTTATTACCATACCTAACTATCACTACAAAAATATTTTGTCACAGTTTTGTCATTTATGTTGAAATACCACGAAAAACAAACTAATATTACCGAAATTAGGAAATGCACCAACTATAGGTTAATGTAGGTATTGAAACGATAACTTTGCAGGATCATTTGGTAGTACCTACCTAGATTTTCTTTTACCATACCTACTCCACATTCGAAAGTGAAGTTGTTGCATCTATGGTAACAAAATAGACCCTTAAATGACAACGCGGAAGGCTAAAGCGGATTCTTTGATATTTGTGTTCCCAAGTTTCACGACCTTCACTTTATTAATCCATATTCCTAAAGTATGTAATTGTAATATCGCCAATTTAATTTTTTATAAATGTGATCTCCACACACTCATAAATAGGTACCTTATTATATTATACTAGTTAAAAGATTTAACTTCAAGTTTGCTAGTTAATTTATAAATGTTGACAAACAGTGAAAAATGTTCGTATAAGTTATACCTAGTTACCTATATATACCCACTATAATTAATACATCTATTTTCTGATCTGTATGTACTTATCTTTCAATTCCTGAAGTATTTCCACTTGTAGGTCATCAATAAAACAACATTTTAATTCCTGAAGTTGTTTTATTGACCTACAAGTGGCAATATTTCAGGAATTGAAAGATAAGTAGCCAGTACCTATACACAGAAAAAAAACCTGTAGATATTTACAGTCTATACAGGAAATTAAAACATGTAGGCATGTATCCAGTTAGGTCCACACAGATATATCTATATGTTAAATTTACATTTTTCTTCATGTGTAAATCTAACCAAATAAACTGTAAATTTTACAAGAATTGATTTTGAGAATGTACAATTATTGTAATAGTAAAGTTTACTAGGTATTTTCATGGTTATATTTAACACATGCAACTGTGTGTTCTTAATTAGAGTAGTAGGTACAATAATTTATGTTATATTGACACATAATCAGTTAATACAGGAAAAAATAAAAAAATTCGAAATACTATAGGTACCTAGTCGGCATTCAATGAATAAGTCTGATCATATCCGCAATATTTTACAAATGCACATAGGTACCTACATACCTACTTATGTAGATCAATCAAATGAGACTTATTCATTGATCTACAGACCATACCTATTCCCTAACAATCTTTCAAAATTTTTCCTTTTCCCTAACTAGTTTTTGATCGATAAACTATACACACAATTATAGTGACATTTGAAATAAAAGTGTTATAGTGTTATTTAGTTTCAATTTATGGCAAAAAATTTCAAAATGAATTGTCACAGAAAACAAGATATACCTACATAGATATACCACGGGGGCTTTGATATAATAAAAAACGATCGGGTGACAGAAGTCAAGCGAAAAAAAGTGGGGAAGAAGAGAATAAGATATTTTACTGAAAGGACAGTAGTGTACGTGAAATGTGTAAATAATATTTAAGAACATGAATAAAAATGATCAAATATAAGATGCGTATTTAAACGGAAGGTGAAACAGGCGAAAAATATCACGAAACAAGTAGAATTTCACGCATACACAAGGTCCATACGAGAGGACGGGAACTAAATTTTTGTAAGAACTTTTAATATAAATCTATAGAAAAATTGATGTTGATGTATGTACCTATTGTCTTTATTTCATATTATACCTAATTAGATACCTACTTTAAGAACACTCTGTTATATACCTATTTGGTGATGCTTATTTCGTGCTTAATTTCAAAACATTTCTCCATATTGCGATTATAACAAATTAATAATTGTTCTACACTTCATAACACCAGCAAGCAAATAAAAATATTTGTTTTCTCTACTGGAACAAACGTAAGACGTAAGCCAATGATATTCAGCTTAGCAGCTCTTTTCTCTGTTGCTGTTTATACTCGTTATTGGTGCGTATTTTACTGATTAATTCTTAGTATGAATGCGTAATTATACCGCAATAAGATAACCATTCACAAATGTATTTTGACTTTTATATTTGTAAAATGAACATATTGTGTCCAGTCTAGCCAAAATGTTTTACAAAGAAATACACATACGAATGTGTGTAATACTGTGCTGATTTACATACCTATCTGAATGATTCATTTACACACACAAAATTATAATTTTCACAGAAACATTTACACATGGACGTTTTTTTACTGTGCGTATGTTCAAAGTACAATTATTAAATTGCAGTTGTTGTTGTTTTACATCATACGCACTAGGTATTTTTGCATTTATGTTCCTGTATAAAGAATGAACTTTACTTATATACTATTGCTAAAGCACCTAATATTTCTTTTTGTTTTCATGTTCATTTAACAAACATTACAAAACTATTAGTGTGTTGTTGGTCTTTTATGAATTGTAGTAAAGAGATTAGTTTATGTTTTAGTGTTATCCTGTGATAATTTATATCCGTTGTGAGCTATTGGTTACGGCAAGGTAATGCACTAACCGAGCTATCGTGAAAACACATTCACACATAAATACAAAAATTACACAGCAAAAACTGCTGCGGTTGTCTTGCCACGGAGCAGTTTTTTTTTTTCTACGAGTTGCTTAGTTTTAACTCCGAAAGATTAAAAAATTTGATTCAATTTTTCATTATTTCTTGTCGATTTCGTAGGATACCGTCCTCTTATGTTCGACTTTTAATGTTGCAGATGTTCTTTTTATGAAATCAATTAGGTATTTCACTTTTCCATCTTCGAGACAATTCCATTTTTCCAACAATTTATTTTTCACAGCAATACCTACTCATGTATGTAATGCGAGATTTATGTACCGATCAAAACACTACAAATAACGTTAAACACGAGATAACGGAAGAGGTCACCAGAACACACCTACTCTCTCTGAACGACATCTACAGACTCTGTATATTTCGTATATCTGTACATGTTTCTATTAATTTCGCCTTTGTAAATTTGAG
Organism: Holotrichia oblita; assembly: GCA_023690525.1. NCBI lineage: Eukaryota > Metazoa > Arthropoda > Insecta > Coleoptera > Scarabaeidae > Holotrichia > Holotrichia oblita. Next base: position 55,742,851 of record CM043017.1, read on the forward strand.
AAGTGTATTGTATAGTCGACAATAATTATAATTGTGCACTATAGGTATACAAAACGTTTGTTGTCAAATTTATAAAGCTTATTTGGTTAGATTTATACAGGAAGAAAATTGTAAGTTTAACACATAGGTACATACCTGTGTGGAGCTAATTGTGTAAACTGTGTACATTTTAAACCACTGATAGAAAAAATTGACCGACTCGTTCTAAACTCGCAATGATGTATTTTTCCGTTTCAACAAAAGCAGAGTTCGATTAATACTTTAGATTGTTAGATTAACATCTTACTTTTTTATTTAACTCATTTTGCTAGTAAAACAGCTCAAATAAACTACATAGGTATTTCACATCTTGAAAACGAAATGTAAGTCATTCAAGTAATCTTTTCTATCTAGTTTTTATTTATTTATTTCTGTCTAGTTGATATCTGCCAGTACAAGTCCATTGAATGAGCATTTAGCTTTTGTTTAGTATAGCTATTTGGTTTTTTAAATAAAACTATCTTTGGTGGAGTTTTGAACAGGTCGACACTGTGCGTCATTATCAGAGCACAATTTACTATTATGTAGGTACCTATCTACTTATATGAAAACAGTAAACAATCACTGCTAAATTACCTGATTATCTATATCCGCTGAAGTCCATATTATACCGGTTTTCTAATTCTCAGTTTCTTCTTAATCTCCTCTGTCATCGCCAATAATAGAGCGATAACAGGATCGCACTCACAATCTTAATTGCAATACGAAAGATTTCATACCAATAAACAAAAATCAATTACAAATAGTTCAAACAAGAAACTAAGAAACTTAAAATAAGAAATATAACAGCAATATACAAGAAAGTGTAAAAAATATATATAGGTAACTTAAGAGCAAAATTCTAACCCAGTACAATTTTGTTATTGCTGTCTTATTCCGATGTTTTACATATAGGTATGTTTATTGTTTATTCGTAACTTTTATTTGTATGTTTTTACTTTTATGTTAGCACATTCAAGACTTTAAATACAGATAATAATCAGTAACACTAAAACGCTTAATTAATTCAAGACACGTGTTTCGAAGGGTCACAAACTTTCAGTATCAACTGAATACCGCACACCTCTAATGACTGAGTTTTTCGACAAATGCCTTTCTTTCGTTGTGTTAATCATAATGTAGAGTAAAGAACAGGGATTTTTGGACGAAACTTATCTACTTATTATAAGTTGAACACTAAACAATTAATCCCACTGAACACCAAACAAGTTTTAACTAAAAACACCGACGCGTTTCAACAGCAATGCTGTCATTATCAAGGCGATAATAAAAACTAAATTAAAATAAAATCTACAAAAACAGGTAGGTAACCTAAATGTTATGCACGGTCAATCCGATACGCATCATTAATTTCCGATTAACGAAAACAATGACGAATACGGTATAGGGCCATTGTCACAATTCATTACACATGACTTATTTTTATATATTTCTAAACTTTCGAAAACATTTAGAAACTTACAATTGTTTATTTGTCTAATTAATTTAACATTCGTATGATCGATGTTGTGATCTGTTTCAAAAATGTGTTGGACAACGCTCGATTTCTCAATTCTATTAAATCTAAGATGAGCCATATGCTCTTTGAATCTAGTTGAGACTGCTCTCCTGGTTTGCCCAATATATTTTTGATTACAATCTTTACAATTGATTTCGTAAATACCTGACTTTTCTAGAGGTTGTATTTTATCTTTAGGGTTACCGATGAGACTTCGTAAACTAGTCCCAGAACTGTAAACTATTCTGAGATCTAGCTCTTTGAAGATTTTACTCAAACCTTTAGTGATAAAGGGAGCGTAAGGGAGGGTCACAACGGGTGAAGCTTTAACATCCTCTCGAAAAGTCGTAGATTCTTTCACAGTTTTCTTATAATTAAACTTCCTAATTAACTTATAGATATGCTGAGGCTGGAAACCATTACACTTGGCCGCATCTTTTATAATTTTAAGCTCTTTCTCATACCTCGCCTTGTTCAAGGGAAAAGTGAGAAGTCTGTGGACCAAAAAATTCAGGCTTGCCATTTTGTGTTGAACACAATGATGGGAGTCTGAAGGAATGTAGCGAAGTGTACTGGTTTCCTTTCTTTCTTATTATAAGTTATTTGCGGAATGTGTTGTGATTATGGTGCTCGTATATGTATGCGGCAGTAGTTCATCGAAAAGGTATTTATATAGAATTGCAAATGTTAATGTATGCATATTAAATGTGATGTAGGCGTAGCTGTTTGTGCAAACATCTGGAATATATTCAACGTTTAATTTTTCTCAACCTCCCAATTATGGATACGTTATGTAATAGGTATACTTTTATCTCTCCCCTTGAGACTTCAAGTGAAGTCTGGACCGCTATAGCGGTGTACAAGTACCGACGACTAAAAATTGACAACAATACTACTGACTTAGTTGCAATAGAAAATTGTTAGCTATTAGCCTAGCTTATTTATTTGTAATATAGTTTTAATATCTAAGTCTCTATTTTGACTTACATGTCAACTAAATATTAGATACAATACACCTATTACAGGACAATAATATATTTATATATATATATATACATATACACACTATTTAACAAAAAAGTGATAATAAACATATCACATATTATTATACATTGTATATATCTCAGATGTTAACAAATTTACCCATACGATCTACCTACCTACAGAAGAATTCAGTAATAAGTTTGCCCTTGAAATTGGTAATATGAACGTTAGCGTAAAACGAGAAGGCTGAGAAAGCACATGAAAGTTTAGTTTCATCAACAAGTCGCTACAATCAATTGTTTCATTTATTAATTTCCACGCATATATTGCACAGTATTTTTGTCTAGGTTCCATAAAAGTTTGAATATCATGACGCTCTAGCCGGTATGGGTAATTGGCACCTTTAGAGGAATATCGACCATCGGACTAAAGAACAAATATTTCAAGAAACATCGTTAAATTCGTTCAAGGTATAATTGATGGCGTACGTAATGAGGAAACCAGACAATAGAACCTTATTCCAACCAACTAACAACAAAGGCAAAATATAAAGTTTTAAGGGTTGTGAAATTAATAAACTGTTTGGCATTTCGTATAATAAATCCTAATCGTTTAAAATACGGAGGAAAGGTAATCAATATGATTATTGAAGGTTAAATATTGATCAAAAATTATTCCGACTTTAAATGTATTAGCTTCGATAGTGTAGGCGACAACATAAGATAAATAGGAGTGGTCTTAACTTAGAACCCTGCGATACTCCTGTTGGCACAAATTTCTTTGAACAGTATAGCCATTGTAAGAAACCTGATTAATCCTGTTACATAGGTGACAGAACAATTGGGATACTGGTAGGCGAAAGAAGTGTTAAAGAAGCAGAGATAAATAAGAGAGTTGAAAAGACACTCAAACTTTATCACGCATCAAGGAACAACAAATTCATCAACTAAAAAGAAATATCTCAGAAAAAAACTTAAAATATTTAAATCGATATACAAACCTTTTTTGACTTTCGGTTGTGAATCGTGCGTGTTACACAAACAGCAAAAAAGCAAGATACAAAATAAGAAACAAAGATATAAAAAGAACTTAGAAGTACAGTCGACCTTAAATTTCATCGAAGAGCAGAATGGTGGGGACATTTAACTATGATAGAAATATCAAAACCATTGAGACGAATATGAAAGGCAAGAATGTAGATACGTAGAAAGCGGGGAAGGCCTAGGCAAACATGAGAGAACACAATTGCAAGAATATTGAGAAAGAAGAATAAAGACGCAAAAGATCCGGGAGAAGGAATGGAGGAATGGATATAGGTACATATGTATATGTACATCGGTAACTTTCTGTAAGTTTCAAAAATCTAGACGACATTCCAAAATGGTTCAGCTTTTTTAACATAATGCCGTGATCTATTATGTCAAATGCATTTGAAAAATTCGTATATTGGACATCGACTTATCCCCGGACATCCAGCAGAAAGATTGCTTGTGTGGTGCATATGCAGGGTCTTATACAATGTTGTATAAAAAGCAGACAACAGCATCAATTGATTGAAATTTGCAGATCTGATTACATTATAGTCTTCTCCAAACAGTAGGCAACCTAGATTTCTCAGAAGTTAACAGGATTTAAATATTTTATAAAGGATTGAGATCGCCGATAAATGAAACAGAAATTCTTTTTTTTTCAAAGACTTGTGGTTTTCGAGATTTTTTGTGTTGAAAATGCCCGAGGAAGTCACGTGACCAAAACGTAAGGTGACGTAGAAAACTGTAGAAAACTTATAAGTCAGATTATAAGGTTATTACTAATATGATAACACAAATTAAGATCCTTTTTTAACCATTAATACATAGAATTAGTACTTTGTGTACATGCATGATAATACATATTATTGTAGCTTGTGTACTTGTAGAATATCACTAATTTTAATACCATACTACTCGTATAGGGTACGTACTTGTACTTACATCAAAATGATCAGAACAACAATATCCTGTAGTCTTCTCTGCCAAAGGTACATCTCTCCTCGTGGCAGTCAACCATTTTTTTTTAAGTAAAAAGATATCGTCCGAATACAAGGCACAAGTAGTCAATCCATTGATTTCGATAACATAAACCAGACATAAACACTATATCATACGTCACACGTTGTAGTTCACGTAAACGCCGCGTTTTGGGAGAGCGCTGTAATCGTGCTTCTTTCTTCCCCGATTTCTAGGTGAAAACATATATTTTTTCGTCTGGGAATAAAAGAAATGGCTTTTTCTCATGATTATCTTTAAATTTTAAGAATAATTACAAAGTACATAGGTTCTCTATTCAGAATCGTTGATTGAATCGCTAAGCCATGTTGTAGTAAAAAAAACACATGAAACGACATACCTACTTCAAGCGAAAGTGTAAAATAAAAATGTCAAACACCACGTGTATTTTTATAATAGAGCTGTAATGTAATAGGCAATATGTTGGGCTACTTTAGTTTTGCAATGAAGTAATTTTCAGTATAGGTACCATTAACATATATTGTATTTTTAAATTATTTTCCGCGCCGATTTAATTCAGACCTTATTTCTCTGTGAAGTGCCAACTGCATTTTAGTACCTACGATACCTACACGGAAAGACTGGATTGTTTGACCCAAACAAATTTTACTTGCATTCAACAAATTTTATGGTTGAATATGGGCAAACAAATAATAGTTGTTGGTAACAAATAATTTTGTTGGCTATATTTAAGTGTTTTAAGTAAATATTTCTTTGAATTAAGCAAATATTCACAAATTTAGTTCCAAAAATTTCTTTAATTTAACGAAGTGTATTTGAAACAAATAAACTTGGTTAAAAACAACAAATAGATGTTGTTGCAACCATTGTTTTATTTGTTTACCATTACGTTAAGAAAGTATGTATTTTACCGAATTATTTTGTTGCGTCACGTAAATTCTATAACAAAATAATTTGATTGCTAATAACAAATTTTGATTTAGTATTCAGTTAAAATAGCAATGCGTATAGTATCCTTAACAAAATATATGCTAACAAAATACATTTGGTTACTGCATACTGCTCGGGTTTTTCGTGTATAAATAAATATATCGGTATATTTTTCAGAAGTCCTGATTTTTTTTGAAATTTCTTAACATAGATGCTTCTTTATCTTGATCTGATAACGTGATTCTTATTGAACGATATCGATTCTGATTAGGCATAGCAATCTGCATAAATCAGATTAGAAGGTATCCTACCACCTTGCAGTAGTTTGTGAAGGTGTGAATAGATGACGCTATGATATATTAACAACGATACATAGTATAGAATACGATGATAATATGAATTTCCAATATCGAAAGTTAAGTAACATTAAAGTTTCTAGTTTATTTCACAAAATCGAAAGAATACAAAGTGGATATCTTAATGGTTGTAGATACCACCTGAAGAAGCATAGAGGAGAAACATGTACTATAGAATCCTCCTGTACAAAACCATACTCCGCATCCAATGAAGTCGTTACAATATACGCCATGTACGAGTATTGGTACTTGCTATAATATGAGAATTTCGATCTATCATTTAAAATATTTCAGTTGATACATTATAAATTTTAATGCATTAATTTTACAATGAGATTTTGCTAAAATCAAGTATATTTATTTAATTGTTTGAAGTAGGTACATACATAAAAACTTATTGCCGCCAATAAGCATTTTTCTTCTCTGAGTAGACAGAAGTTTTTAGTGATTTTAAAATTAGACGGCAAGCAACGATCACGATATTGTATGTATTGAGCACGATATTTACGTGTTATTTTGTTTACACCTAGTAACTGTTAGATGACAAAAGATCAACCCACCATTATCTTATTCAAGAAATAGTTTTATTTATTTCTCTTAATATAAATATATCACATATTAGATGTAATATTGCAGCCCTAAATCAGTTTGTATGAGGAAAAATTTAGTTTACCATGTGTGATTACGAATATTTTAGATAGATGTTTACATACAACACAAAATTTACTCTTTGACGCAAGACTTTACACATATCAATTAGTGAACTTTATTATAGAATTGAAAATGTTATTTCTACGTTCGCAGTAATTATGTAATTGTGAAAACTATTGCAAATATTATTTTTTTGCATTTTCACCTTTACTATTTCACATTCCTGTAGATAAAGGTTTAGCTTTTACTCTTATCGAAAACTTTGAACATTCACAATATTAATTACAATTATTATCATTAATAACACAAACATGTTCTTGCACTTCGTTCTTCTAATCAGTCTGCCAAACTTGCAATTAAAAAATTATGTAGTTAAAAGATATAGCATAGACAACAAATCTAAATACAAGTTTACAACTGTAGTATATTTAGATTTAATTTGAATTTCGCGCCGTATTTAAAATGATGAGCCAATGGCGAAGAGATACAAGTTTTTTCGGTGAATGTTGAAGAAGGGTCTTAGTCTTTATGTTTTTATGTTTTATGTGCTTATGAAAAATATTCTGTAAATTTGTGTTTAATTATACATATATATATTTTAAAAGTTACGTCGTTTTTATGAAATGGCCATCCTACAATTCTTCAGAAGTGGGATCAACTGAAAAGTGTGTTAATTATAGAAATTAATAGAAACTACGAAATTAAAATTACAGGTTAAAAAAAATTGTGGCGATAACAATGGCGACGATTGTGGCGGCTAGCTATTTACGCGTACTTAGGTACTATGTGTGATTTTAGATATACTTAGGTGCTGTATAAGTGAATCTTGTGTTTATGTGAACAATTTATTTTAAACTATTGTGAAAGCTTAAATTTTCTACTGTTTCATTATGTCAGAAACTGATGAGGTCCATAACCTCAATGAGGTTGAAGCACTTACGGACACTGGAATTAGGAGAATTATAGGTGCCGATATTCCAACTACATCTAACACCACAGACTCGACGGTATCGCATCTCGCAAGGTTAGTAGAGCTAATGCTTAGTGAAAACAAAAGAAAAGATGAGTTATTAGAAAAGGCACTGGGAACGCGGTTAAATGATGCGGCAACTAATTTTCAAATCATGCCTGATTTAACGAAAGATATCGGGAAATTTGAGGGTGGTTCAGGTGCGAAAGAATGGATTAGCAAGATCAAAAGCATGCAAATGATTCATCGATGGCCAGATGCATTTGCGTTAGAGGTGGCTAGAACCAATTTAAAAGATGGAGCGTACGACTGGTGGTGCACAAAACAAGATAATATTTTTACGTTTGTGGATTTTATAACATCTTTCGAGAAAACATTCATAGTTGACGAGGGTCTACCTGTGAAATGGAAGAAAATGGAAGAGTGTATCCAGGGAAAAGGTGAGTCATTGCACCAGTATTTTCATAAAAAAGTGAACTTGTGTAAAGACTTAAAATTAACATTTTCTGAAGTGAAAGAACAGATTTTAATTGGTTTGTTTAATCAACAAATGTGTTCGATGATGCTAATGAGGGTTCATGGGGATGCAGATCATCTATATCATGATTTAATTGAATATGACCGAGTTAACAATGCTAGAAAAAGTCGAAGTAGTGATAAAAGTTATGTGAAATCCGGGAAAGAAGAAGGAAATAAAAACTATAGTGAAAGAGTGGAAAAGAAGACTTTCAATTGTTATAATTGTGGTGAAGTAGGACATAAAGTGAATAATTGCCCAAAGCCAAAACGTACGAGAGGATCTTGTTACACTTGTGGTTCAATGCAACATATGCAAAGGATGTGTCCCAGAAAAACAGGAAGTACATCAGCTACAGATCGAGAAGCGAAACCGGACACTACTACCAATTTAGTCGACCAGCATTTGGAAATAGTACCATCATACACGATTGAAGTAGACCTTAAAATCGAGGAGAAAATTGTTAAAGTAAACCCAATCGTAGATACAGGGAGTCCTATATCTTTAATTACACAATTATTAGTTCCTTTTCATTTAATTACTGGTAATTTTCATCCACAAGAATTTCATGAGATAAATGGGTCTATTTTGAACACGATAGATCGATTTGCGACTAAGTTGATATTAAATGGTGAGGAATTAAATATGTGCTTTTTTGTTGTACCAGATGATACCATGAGATATACTATGCTGTTAGGTAGAGATTTCATAAGAAATAGTAATTTAATTGTAAGTTTTGGAAAAAGTATTAGTATTAGGAAAGATTTTGAAAATAATACCGAAGAACAGAATGTTAATTCTAATTTCATTTTCCAAATTGATGTTGCCGAAGTGAATAACACAAATTTTCCTAATTTAAACATTAGCCAATTAGATTCTAGTTTTAAGTCAAAATTTACAAAAGTTTTTTTTGAAAATTATGTTAATGCAGAAAAACCTGTAAAACCTGAATTAGATTTTTGTATGAAAATTGTCGTAAAACCAGATCATGTCCCATTCAACTTTAGACCTCGCCGTCTATCTTTTTATGAGAAATCTGAAGTTAATAAAATAATCGAAGATTTGTTAGCGAAAGGTACTATTAGGAGAAGTACATCGCAATACAGTTCACCGATAGTTCTTGTTTCCAAGAAATCAACTGGTTTGCGCATGTGCGTAGACTTTAGGGAACTAAATAAAGTCACAATAAGAGACAATTTTCCCTTGCCCCTTATAGATGACCAAATTGACTTATTAAGAGATAAATGTTATTTTACCCGATTAGACTTAAAAGACGCATTTCATCATGTTTCGTTAGAGGCTGATTCAGTAAAATTCACTTCTTTTGTAACACCGAACGGCCAATTTGAATATTTAAAAATGCCTTTTGGACTTAAAAATAGCCCTGCTACATTTAGTCGTTATATAAATTTAATATTTCGTAATTTAGTGGAACAAAATAAAATTTGTATTTACGTAGACGATATTCTGATTGCTACGAAGACGTTAGAAGAAAATTTAAATATTTTAACGGAAGTATTTACGTTGTGTGTGAAGAACCATCTTGAATTAAGATTAGATAAATGTTCCTTTTTCGCAAAAGAAATTCAATTTTTAGGGTATATAGTCAATGAAAAGGGAATTCGACCTTGTGAATCGAATATAGAGGCCGTGAAAACATTTCCTGTGCCTAAAAATTTTAAAGATGTTCATAGTTTTTTAGGTTTAACTTCATATTTTAGACGGTTCGTTATGAATTATGCACTTATTGCTAAACCCCTGTACGATCTATTAAAGAAAAATATTGAGTTTAAGTTTGAAGAAGAAGAATTTGTTGCTTTTGAAACATTAAAGTCTCTATTAATGAAAGAACCAATTTTAGCAATTTATAATCCCAAAGCAGAAACTCAGTTACATTGTGACGCTTCGTCATATGGATTTGGTGGCATATTAATGCAGCGACAAGAAAATGGTCTATTTCACCCTGTTGCCTATTTTTCCAAAAGAACTAGTCCGTATGAATGTAAACTACACAGTTATGAATTGGAAATGTTAAGTATTGTTTATGCATTGAAGCGATTCAGAGTATACCTACAAGGTCTCCAATTTAAGATTCTTACCGATTGTAACAGCATAAAGTTAGCTTTACAGAAAAAAGAAGTCAATACTCGAATTTTGCGTTGGTCACTAGAATTACAAAATTATTCATATACGATTGAACACCGTTCAGGCAAACAAATGACGCATGTAGATAGTTTAAGCAGGAACACAATTTTAATATTAGAAGATAACTCATTTGAGAGAAATTTGTGTCTCAAGCAAAATGCCGATGCAGAGATAGCGCAATTAAAAGAATCACTTCAGAATAAAGAGAGTAAGTTGTTTGAATTAAGAAATAGCCTAGTCTATCGGAAACAACAGGGAAAATCGTTATTTTATGTACCCAAATCAATGGAATACAGTGTAATGCATACTTATCATGATAATTTTGGACATACTGGTATAAATAAAACTGTCGAATTGATCAATCGAACATACTGGTTTCCAAATTTAGCTTCCAAAGTTAAAAGTTATATATCTAATTGTCTTAAATGTATAGCATATTCACCAGTAAATGGAAGAAAAGAAGGCTTTTTGAATAATCTTCCTAAAGGTAACTTACCTTTCCGAGTATTACATGTTGATCATCTAGGTCCGTTGGAGAAGACAAGACATAGACAGAGGCATATCTTTGCCGTAATAGATTCATTTACAAAGTTTGTTAAAATATATCCATGCGTGAAGACTGATGCTAAAGAAGTTATAAAGCATTTGAAACAGTATTTCCAGCATTATAGTAAGCCTTTACGAATTATTTCCGACAGAGGTTCTTGTTTTAGTTCTACCGAATTTAAAGATTTTCTAAATGAAAGTGATATAGAACACACCTTAATTGCTACTGGAATGCCTCAAGCGAATGGTCAGATCGAGGTTATTAACAAAACAATAAAGGACATCTGTTCTAAGTTGTCTGCAGATATAGCTAAATGGGATGAGGTGATACACCAGGTGGAGTTTTGTATAAATAATACTGTAAATCGTTCGACAGGACATAGTCCAAGTATGTTACTATTCGGAATACATCAAAACGGAGAAACTCAAGATAATTTGAGATTATTTCTCGAAGAACAGAGCGCTATGGAAATTAGAGATCTGGAAGCAATTCGGAAAGATGCTAGTGAGAAGATCTTAAAGTGTCAAGAATACAATAAAACCTATTTTGATAAACGCCATAAAGCAGCTTATGAATACGACGTCGGAGATTACGTGATGATCGTTAATACTGATGTAACGGCTGGAGTAAATAAAAAACTTATACCCAAATATAAAGGACCGTATGTAGTTACTGCTAAGCTCGATAATGATCGATACGTTATTAAAGATGTTCCGGATTTTCAACTTACTCAAATGCCATACAACGGTATAGCAGCAGCAGCCAGAATGAAGCCATGGCACAAAACTGAACTTGATAACCAGGCAATACTTACGTCCTGTTAAACTAGGAGGTTTTGAAACTTATGTTTAGATATATCCGTATAGGTCAAGGCTTGATAGATTTAGTCAATTTACTATTTAAGTCTCATTGTATTATGTACTCGTTATGCCGATGTAAATGTTAACTTTATGTAAGAAAGGTTTGTAATTTTATGTCATGAAAATAATGTATTTGTTGATTAGGGACAATCAAGAGAGGTCAGGACGGCCGAGATTGTAGTATATTTAGATTTAATTTGAATTTCGCGCCGTATTTAAAATGATGAGCCAATGGCGAAGAGATACAAGTTTTTTCGGTGAATGTTGAAGAAGGGTCTTAGTCTTTATGTTTTTATGTTTTATGTGCTTATGAAAAATATTCTGTAAATTTGTGTTTAATTATACATATATATATTTTAAAAGTTACGTCGTTTTTATGAAATGGCCATCCTACACAACTAAACTTTCTTTATATACGATTACACTAGACATAAATATAATTCACGTGTTAAACGTTACAGTTTTGAGAAAGTTATTTGCTTTGAAGGATTTCGCTGGTTTGTAGAGGTATGTACACGTGTGTATATTGTAGTTCGGGGTCAATATTATTAATATTCAAATTCGCTTACAATGAAGAGAATAATAACAGGATAGGTATGTAAATATCGTTCGATAGCAATTATATTTCAAAAACGCCACTGAGACGTTATTGTCAATCGCTTAATAAACCGCTGATATTACCTGGTTCAGCGTAAATGTTATTTTAACTAATATTTCTAGTTACATCCAAATTTTTTAGAATAGGTACTGCACTTTAAAGTTTTGTGGTCATAGATACTTAATTCCCTATATATCTGGAGGTTTGCAGGATTAAATAACTGATGGAAAATATTAGTATAAGTACCATAGTTGTACTTAATACATCAGTTTTTGTGAATATTTTAAAATATTTTGTCGTCATTGTAAATACGATAAAACTAAATTACATCATTTTAAAGGTCCAAAGATACCTATATAGACATGTACAAAGGTAATCTAGTAGTGTAGTACGCCTATGAATAGGGTACCTATAATAGTGACAGCAAAACCACCACCTTAAAAAGGAATGGCTTATAAACACGACCAATTCATTACCGGACAGAAAAATGTAAAACATGACATGAAAGAATGCTATCAATCACGCATGTTTTCTTTCTGAGACGAAAGTTTCTTTTCTGTTGCTCAGTTTTATTACCTATTATATATTCTCAGATTTTAAGTAATACACATATTTATGTACCATACGTACTTCAATAGATTAGTAATTTTCATGTAGATCTCACGGTATCGTACAAAACGCCAAGATTCTTGCATGAACTTTTTGCATTTTTTTAAATTTTAACACTTCAAGAGAAATCATTGACAGAACGGATTTACTTGCAATCCCCTTAAAATTGTTAATATTTTATATTTTAAACTGTAAACGGTATCTCCCCTATACATTACATAATTCCGCGTAATAGTGCAGCTGTATGTGGCATATCAATCTTAAAGCGTAATCTTAATTACCTATGCAAATAAAGAATATTTTTAACATTTGATTTCTGAGAGATAATTAATGGCGAATAAAATCTACAATAAAATCACTACAATAAACGATATAAAAAATTAACTATGTGTTCACATTAAGTCATACCTATACAGCATAAAAATTCAAGTTTTACCAGAACGAACTTCATATTAGTCATTACATTTCTTCTTAAATCATGTTGAATTTCAAACTAGATACATGTTACTAAATTTTATGAGCTAGAACAAACATTATTTTTTTATAACATAAACTATTAGGACGCCAGTTTCATATTTGTTGTAGTTTCAGGAACATTAGAGAGAGAAAAGTATAAAAGAAAAACTAAACTACTAATTGACATGCACATTGTCAGGCTTAGTCTATTTATGAATGCCAAAAATGTCAATTCAATTTGTGGAAAAGTTAAATAATTAAGTAGTATATGTTTTACGTTCTTATAAATTAATAGTCCAATGTGAACATTTTATTTGGAAAGATTATTTAAGGACACTAAGACTTCAACAACCTATTACAATTAATAACTATATAAAAATTTTGAAAGAAAATTTACAGATGAATGACCGATATTCAAATTCTGTTCTAAGTATATTCAGTAGGAAAAGTATAACACTTAAACAATTAATATAAAAAGTCTGGAAGTTTGTTCAAAATTTTCAAAAGGAATTCAAGTTACCAACTAATTGTCTAGAGTATTGGGAGACGAGCCTTATACTATCTAATAATTTGTTGTTTCTGTAGTTCAAATATTGTTCTCTAAATTTTGTTAGATACACCATGACAAAAAAATAGTTGTATTAACGCAAGTTGCATTCAGACAACTATAACTTTTAGTCACCTAGGAATTGGTTCTAATTGTTTCATGAACCTATAGAAAATGTTTATTGAGCTTGACCCAAATGGAGCAATGCAGCTAGTTTAATACACACAAGCATGTTGTGCCTATATTCAAAATTTGTTATACCAAACTCTATTTGATTGGAATAACTAACTAATTATTCATCGAATTATAAAAAGCATTTGCATTATTTTTATTAATCAAAATAACGCTGAAATGCCTAGTATTAGAAATTGCTTTTATTCTTTAGGTAACGGTTTTCGTTTGTATGTTCCGTTAGAGTTACTATTACCTCTGTACCTTATATGTATTTTATATAATTTACGTGTTATTATATTAGTTGACAAAAGTAATTATCATTCATTTTATATTCACCATCATCATATATTGATTTTCCTTTAATACAATTGCTGAACTAAATATAATACAAACATATAATCATCAAAGGTTTATTATATACTGCAATATTTAATCCTAATCTACATGTAGCATATACATATATAAATAATTTTAGTTTTCTTGTGACCATAAACATCAAAACAAAGTATGTCCTACTATATTAAGATAAAAAAAACATATGTTTTTCAGTCAATGTAAAAGATATCCTTAGAATTATTCATAAATTTTTAAAATTTCCTACAATGAACTGCTCTAACCCGTGTTTTATACCTGGAATTGTAATCCATAAGAACAATAACACCAAATCTATCAGACAAGAGAAATACGCATATCACTAGCACGATATATGTAGGTACCTAATCGAACGCTTTGAGACAGGAATTAAATATGTCTATAGTGTGATTGGTCATAATATACTCACTTGAATAAAATATTTTTTTTTTTAATAACGCAAATTTAGTGTAAATATAAAGGATATTTTTTAACGAATGCACCATGGTTTTTTTATTCTAACAATTGTAAAATGCATGTTAAATATGTGGGGATGTAAGCAACTGTAGTTGGTGAACGAACAATTACTGGTCCACACTTTTATAGTGTTTCAAGAAAATTTTCTAGAGATTAGGTGCGCGATTAAACTGGATAAAATAGTTTGACATCTTTCAGTTTGTTTATTTAGAATATTAATTTACGTCAATGTTGCAAATACTTCTAATTATTCGCAAAGACAATGGAATTATATTGGAAACAGTTCGCACACATAGTTTGTTGTATTTGAAGAATTGTATCTATGGAATTTTTTCTGAGATGTTAACAGTAACGCTAAATACATCTGTTAACAATTCCTATAATTCTTCCCAATATTTTACTGCCTTCTACACTGACAATTTTAATTCAATGAAATATTATTTATCTGGTTCTAACAGGTACGTAGCGATTTTCCCTTTCATAAACATATTGATTTGAAGCAACTAATTTTTTTAATAAGTATCATTGTAGGTATTGTGGAATCGATAAGCATGTAAGGTCAAACAAAGCCGTATATCTCTAAATATAAACACTTGCATTTTCCTTTTCTCCATGTGCGTACCACGATCAACAAGAAATTATTCTATTTGTTACAAAACGTTGTAGCATTGGTTTGTTGTAAGTGTAACCAAGCAATTAATAATTGCTAGAATTTTTATATTACGTCGAACAGCACACATATTCTTGTTACGGTCAGACGATACATTTTTTCAGTGTCAAAAATATTATAAAACAATATTACACCTTCTATGTCTAAATACTTCTTGCGGAATATATTTTTGCCTTATTTCACTTGCCATAGGCAACTTTTTTCGATTTAAAATAGTGAATCTATATATCTATCTAAATACCTAAACTAGCTTGTGATTTGGGAGCAGACATTTTTTTAATATAGGGAACGAGCAATAAAAATAAATTCTTGCATGGAATTTGAAATTAACGCGTTGCCTGGTATTAAAATGGTTTTTGTTATGATTTATTTCGTAAGTAAAATCTGTTTTAAATAACATGAGAATGTCATTACAGAAATTTATTTTTCACGCATTTCTATCTTATTAATAAAACGTATTTCTAACTGCTGTAATATCAGGTTTTATTACTTCAGTAGCAATCAATTACCGTCAATTTATAAACGTTTAATGTCAATACTAATTTATTAATAACATATTATTATTGAGGTAAACAGTAAAGGTATGGCAATCAGTTAGTGTACGATATTTTCGCTAGCCGTCGCTACTAATATGTATTAATAGAGGTATCAGTAGCGTGTAATAGAGATCCATGTTTAAAGACTACATTCAATAGCAGCTATTCTACCACTAGATATGACTAAACGTTAGTATTTAAATGCCTGTATTAAACATAGCAATTCTCATATTAAACGAAAAAATTTATATATGGTCTGGACTGACTAACAACTAAGATTCATTTTATTGTATGGCATTCGTCATGGTATTTGCTAACTAAATTACGTACAATTCATTTAATATCTCACTAAGTAAAAAATTCCAACTAGTTCTGTACTTTTATTGCAATTCCACTCGACTATACATGTACTTAACGCAATAGTGCACATTCTATGGTCTTACCTTACAATACATCCATCACCATCCATATGACGGTAAACAACCGAATTATTTTATAACGTTTGTAAATGAATAATTTCTCCTGGTATCATTAGGTATCACTTCTTTAAATTTCACTCTAATTTAACACAGAAACTAAAACCATCATAAATACACGTGGGCGACACTGTTTTATTAATATCACACGTTATTAATAAAGAAAAAACAAGAGTAAAAACAATTTTTTGATTCATTTTCCTTATACTGCACCTTATATTAGCGCTTTCCAAGCTGGTGTACTTCAGCGACTTGAGTCGTGAGAAGACTGACTATTTTGAAAGCAACAGGAGCAACTATTTTAAATATTTTAATATTAATATCCTCCAGAGCAATTACATTGTCGTTTTAACAAGAAATCGTTTCTTATGCGAGCGAATATAATGTATTTAAAAAGAATCAGCACGGGAACGTTAATGTAAATAAATAGTAATGGACCTTCGAATTGAATTAGGTACGGGCAAAACTTTTTACCGGCTGCTTTCTTATGAATGTTGGATGAGAAATGGAAAATTCCTTTTCGGCTTGTGTTGCTTATCACGTAAGGGCAATTATACAACAAATTTAAGTACTTAATGAAAGTCAATGTAGAGTTTGTTATGGAAATTATTCTACATACTAATACACCTTAAAATCGAATGAATGATACATTATATAATTTACCACTTTAAATGCACCTGTGCAATCTGTAACACCTACCGCTGTTGTCGTATGTCGATGAAAAATTATTAATAATAAACTTAATCCAGCTGAATAATTAAATTTTAAAATAAATGATATTACGCTGATTTAACAAAAGATTGAATGTCAACAAATTTCAGAATTTAAATTTGCTAATACCGCACTCAAATTTGTAGTCCTGATAGATGTTTATTACATTATTACTTTCGCTTACGGAGTCACATTTTTTTTTAATGTGTGGTGGGTGCTTAGTTGCAGTGACTCCGTAAGCTGTAAGTCTGGCTATCACTGCAACCCTTGCGGTGTAGTTTAGTGCGTGTAAGTTGTGTTTAAATGGCTTTGTGACAGCATCATATCGCCTTTTATGATGCCGCGCTGTTAATCACTTTGCTCCCAACAGCGAATGGCAAGTCGATCCGGGATTAAACTCTGAAAAAATGTCACCGTCCCTCCAGAGAATTGAACCGCGGCACCTATCGTCCTCTCCCAACAATAGTCAGCCGCCTAACCACTGCGGCCATCGACCCGTTTAAAACTATTATTCATAAAATGTTCTTAGTTTTATTTTTATCTTCACAGAATTGTGTCGTATTGTATGTAATTTTACTTTAAATTGGCAAAATGTCATTATTTTATATGTAGAAATCAATTAATTAGGACATATTTTGATTAAATACACCAAACATTCCGAACAGTATAATTAATATTTTATACCAATTTTTTTTTCTATGGCGGGTGCTTTTTAAATTGTATTGCTAGTCTGATTTCTTCTGCAATTCTTGTTGTGTAGTTTGCGTGTGTGATTGTGTGTTTGTGTGTAAATGTGTTCAATGGTCTTGTTACAACACTATCTAGCCGTTTATAATGCTGCGCTATTAACTACTTTGCCTCCAAAGCGAATCAATCAATCGGAATACAATTCTTCGGGAATGATGTCACGGTCCTAACTAAGAATTGAGCTCCGACCTGAACGATCTTTCACATCACTCGGTAGCTGCCTAACTACTACTGATATTAACCCTCTCAAAATGGTAATTATGGCTTATATTATTCGCTTGCTTGGTATTAGGATTCAGGTGCTAGAAGCTTACTTTCGCGATGTAGAGATCCAAGAAAGTTGAAAACAATATTTTTTGGCTATGGGAAATTAAATTAACATTGAACAGAAGATCATAAGCAGAGCATGATTTAAATCATTTGAATATTATTAAACTTTTATCATGTCGTTTAAGTATTTGAAGTGTGCTTGGACTCTATAGGTTCGCGACTGTTTATTAGTTTGGATATTCTTCTAATATAAATATTTAGTAGTTTCTAAAAAAGTCAGTAGGTGCAGTGTATGTGAATAGACCCTTTGTAATCTACCGGCGGGTGTCTCAACGAGACCGTTCTTTAGAAGTTTATAGGGTTCTGGACAAAATATAAATTTGAAAATTCAGAATCGTATATAATCGCCGAAAAGTCGTCATCTACTTTGTTATTTTTAGTGGAACGTCCTGTATATTTTTACATTTTGGATTCACCTATTCACCATTATTCAATTTTTTCTAACAAAATTGCTATAGCTGACATTTATTCAAAATATCAGACAACACTCGATATTTTTCGGATATCAATTTAGAGTTCATAATAGGTTTAAACAACATCTTGGAGTATATTCTAGAGCCGAGAACGGCTGCGTACATTGTGTGGTTACTTTATTTTGGCACGTTAACTTTTCGAAATTTGAAGAACCATAAATTAATTTTTTCAAATGGTACCTCCCATATTTTATTACTTGGTTAGTCCTATTCGGCATCTCATTTTACATCTTTTATATCCCATATGTCCTATACCTGAAATTGATAGTTTACGAGATAATTAGGCTTTTTTGAAAAAATGCACTCACAACTCTTTGATTTTTTTAATAAATGTCCGCTATAACAAATGGTTTAAAAAAAAATCGAATAACTGGAAAACGCCCGAATCAAATTCAAAAAAACTAAACGTATTTATAAATCCTAAAATTAGGTAAATCCAAATATGTAAAAATATACAGGATGTTCTATTAAAACTAAAAAAGTAGACGGCAACTTCCGGTATAACCGGAAGGGTTAGAAATCTAAATATATTTTAATTGAAGAGAACACAATCGATTCTATACGATTCTGAATTTTCAAATTTGTATTTTTGCCAGAACCCCAGAAACTTCTAATGAACGGTCACGCTGTGACACCCTGTATACTATTCTCGTTGTATTAACTGGTCTTTTTTAGGGAGTATAAACTCTCATCTGTATGTATCTAATACTAAAGGATAGAAGTTATGGAAAAACCTGAAGACGTACTCTAGATTTCCTTAGTTGTTAGTAACTTCTTTATGTTCATTCCTCCTCCAACCAAATTTTACTGTAGATACAGGTCTGGTTATTTCCTTCGTTAATTTGTTCTCCTAACCCAGTTACAAACGAGGATAATATTTGAAGGATCACTACCATTACTAACACTTTGAAGATGTGTTGAAATTCATCGCCGGATCTTTGATAAGCGACAACTAATTATTATTGTATTGATTCAAGTTGGACAGCTTACTTAAATTCATGCAGTACTGTAAACTTCCTAATATAGAAAAGTTTAGTGAATATCCCTGAAATAAAACCACATTAAATTTGCTAGATATAATGTGATACTATTAATCGCATGTTTACTTGATTGAAAGATGCTATAGTCACCCAAAGCCTGAGTTGTATCTATAGCTTCTTGTTTATCTCTGAAAATAACTTTCGAACTTGTGCTTTAAGGTAATAATTATTCTATTAATGCTCATTAAAGCCGAAAACGTGGCAAACATAAAGATTAATTTGTTGATCTAAGTGTTAAGCAGATATTTGTGGTTTATATTCAACTGGACATTGACGTACATTTGTTAACTGTCCCTCTGGTTAATTTTCTTGAAAATTATATAGATTCCCATATATATACTTAAGGAATCGGCAGATTTTTGCTGTCTCTAAAGAAGTTTATCGTAGTATTTCCAGATTTAATACACGATTCAACAAGTCTGCAAAGTTTGTAAACTGCGACCTAATGAAATTGTTGAAGCACACCTAATGTTAGTTTGTGCATCTGTATACTGACAATACTGCTTGAAATGGTTAGTATTTATTTAAAGTCATTACGTACTAAATTTCTTGCACTTTTTCAGTTTCAACGTTATTGACATGTACGGTCGCAGTGTCAACTTTGAAAACCAGACAGGTTAGTAAGTGTATGTATTTATCTCGCATCTACACTCGCTTAATACTTAATTTAGGCGTGAATAATACGATTGAATAACAATTTGAACCAGCTTTCAAGCAAGGTGTCCCTTCCACATTATCGCTCATCATTTGCTATTCAAATACATTGCATTTGTCATTTAAAAGTTAAAGGGGATTATCACCAATTCGTATATATTCTATAGTATCCACATTAATCTTTGTCCCAGGTTCGTCCAGCACGACTCTTGCAAAAGATTTTTCTATACGAATATATGCAGTTCAATAGTTAGTAAACAGCACTCTGTAATTAATTCCCATATTAACAGCTTCTTCTGAGACTGAATTAATGAAATTACTAGGTTTCATATCAATGGATACAGACAACATAATACGCTTCTGGCCTTGAATTAACTTGATCTGATTTAAATACAGACAATTATACTCTAATTGCGAAGTTACGTTGACGATAAAGAATTTATTAAAGCACAAATGCGAATTCTCTCATATAAGATGAAAACAGTACTCCATGGATACTATGTATGTAGCTACTTAAATTACCTCACGCAAACATTTTACACCAGTCTTTCTTGGTTCCTTAGTTAAATGAACAGTCCACCATTGTACTAGATCAGCATAAAATAGGTTGGGGATAATTCATTTTTAAATAGTGCAAACATATTCACATCATCGATCGTTCTTCAAGCAAGGAAGGTACGAACATAGAGGGGACGTAGAGCATTCCTATTTAATACATTATATGAGTATCTGTTATTTACTATTCGATTTTTAGTCGATAAATTAGACACCAGATATATGATTTTTTTAAATTTTTTATGGTAGGTATTGTATGAGATACCACTGGCATAAATACTTTATGCCAGCGTACAGTGTACGGTAGGTATATCCAACTAGTCAATAAAAAGTATTGTAATCTTCGTTCATATTAAATTCATAATTTTAGTATATTAACGTATTACACTAAACCAAAAAATAGAAATAGAAATGTCTACTCTAATCGGCTTAATTTCCTCTTGTTATAAACGTGCACTTGCGGCTTATTAAAGATCAAATTAATTATATTATCGTTGCTGTAGTTTTTCTAAGAGTAATTAATTTCATTCTGTGTAACTTTTAAAATGTATAGGGTATATATATCAAAATGCCTCGTGATGTGAAACTTTTTCTGTACACTGCCTTTTGCGCGTTATTTTGTCACGGTAATTAAATATAAGTAAGAAACCGTCGCTAGCTTAATTATGAAAGCATTTTTTAACGCTCAATGGTTTTCCCGGCGGTTTCGCTATAAAAGTACTATACACTTGAAAATTGTTATCTTGATAATGCTATATAATACTACACGTCATTATTTTCTTTTTCAACTACAGTTAGAAGAGTCTAAAGTACAGCTTGCATCATGTTCAAAACTGGCAATTTAAATTTAATTCACACATACCTTTAGCACTTGTCTTGTTATAATATTTCACTTGCGCTTTCTTATATAAAAATAAAATAAAATGGTGAAAGCCATGCCCGGTCGACCACCAAATAATTAGTTACGATACACATGGATAATCAAATCCTAAAGAAACGAGTTTATAAATTTTCTTTCGGAATATATTATTAATTTTTGGGAAATAGCACCTTTTCGTAAATAATATATTTCCAGTTCATGCTAGACCGTGCCATATTAGTCAATTCGGTTCATTTTCGTCAATATACTGGGAATATACTTCTTCCTCTTTCCCACAATTAATAACCGTTATTTGAATTTTACAATAATATTCATAGAATGACTACAACACCGTTGATATATTCTTGGATATCAGTTTGATTGAGAGGTTTCATACATCGACTGCAATTACAGCGAATTTTATAAATGCTTTTATGGGAGAGAGCATGACAAGTGTCCTTAGGCTAAAAAAGAACTCTCCGTAAACAAAACACTAAGGCCATCTTTAAACCATTAAATAAAATCTCCCAAAATTTTCTCGTTATGCTCTTTCCTAGAAAGGCATTGATAAAATTCCTTGTGATATTGGTAGGTAAAACCAGACGCTCAATTCAAACTACAATCAAATAACGTCAACGGTACGTTACGGATACCTTCTTCACCACTTTCAGATTTAGCTGAATATTTTCTCGACACGGACCATAAAATTTGTTTTGGTCAGACATTTGTTGTAAGCAAACACTACTTTCCCCGAAAGATAAAGGAAGCTATCGAGATCCGGAGATATCTCTAAAACCTCACCCGTGATGATAGTTACCCACTCTTTAGTATTTGGAAACCCATTATTTGTGCTTCTAGCCAATGCTGATTGATTTCAGTTATATCTATGACATCCCTCAGCTACCAGGTTTTCACTTCTAACGTGATTTACACTTCCAATTCCGTGCATTTTCTACCCACTTTTTTGCTTCTGAAAAAGCTACTGACAAAAGCGTCAAAATGTCAAGTTAAAATTTTTATCTTTGTATTGTATATATATTACACCTAAAACGCGGCCAAAGGATATTGCATGATGCATATCCGAGTTTGTTATTGCAATAACGGTCCGTGCTCCTTTATTGAAATTTTCTGTCCACATATTGGTATGCTGTTTAATGATAAATATTTGATATTAATGATAATATTTGATAGTAATTCTTTCACGGTCGCTGTCACTTGTACTAGAATCTTCTTCCGGGTCTCCCCGTCTAGTCGCAATTCCAATCGTTTCTTCTGTCCATGCTGCCAACTTCTTCAGGATCTGCTATCAGACTAATTCTCTCCGTTCTTGCTGCTTCTTATATACCTACCTCGTAGATTTATCGGTGCGCGACCGTTTTGCTCCATTGTTCGTGACAGATTTTCGTAATAAGCTCTTCCACGTGTTGCTGAGTTTATAGCCATCATCGCGGTTGAAATTAGGGTATTTCTCTATCTCGATGGCTTCCTTAATCGTTCTACGGTGGTAGTTCTTTGTAGTAGCTAATACTGCCGGCACTTGAAAGATTACTTTATGTCCGTGCTGGTGAGCATGTTCTGCAACCGCTGATTGTCCAATTATTTTTCCTCGCGTGTCCCTTTGATGTTCAGCCACTCGTTGTTCAATCGCTCTTCCTGTTTGTCCAACATAGTTCTCTCCGCACTCGCATATTAACTTGTAGACTCCTTCTCCTTTAGTACATGATAAGTTGTGAGAAATTGTGTTGAATGGGGGTAACAGTACTGAAGCATACAGTACAAGCATCTTCTCAGTTACTCCGGAGACGATGGACGGGGGAATCCTTTAGCAGGTTCTGTTTCGGCAGGTGGTGTTTCCCTTCTGGGCTTCCTCAAAGCCCTCCTTATCTCGGTATTACTACATATATCCTCTGGATCAGTAGTAAAGTTCGCTAGAAGTTCTACAAAGTGTTGCCAATTTTTTACGTATGACGTCGTCTTCCCTGCGTACGGTTTTAGCAACGTAGCTAGGTATCTGGCAAGACCGTAGGTCGGTGATTTGATGCTGCTCACGATGGGCCGTAATGGTATTCCTTCCTTGTGTACCGCGGGCAATCCATACAATCTAGGTGGTCGGCTTTCTCTAGGTATAATTCTCTTCTTATCTTCTTTCGGTAATGTAGATTTCTTTGGTAGATCTTTCACTTTCTTCAATACCTTTTCCGTAGGCTTCCGCTGGAGTTTAGTAAATCGTTGATTTTCTTTTTCCTCATTCAACACAATTTCACTGGAAGTACAGACATATTATCACATACTAAAGGAGAAGGAGTCTACAAGTTAATGTGCGAGTGCGGGAAGAATTAGACTCAACAACTCGTGGAAGAGCTTACTACGAAAATCCATCACGACCAATGGAGCGAAACGGTCACGCACCGATGAAGCTACGAGGTATCTAAGGAGCAACAACAACGAGCAACAATCTCTGATAGCAGATCCTGAAGAAGCTGGCAGCATGGACAGCGAAATGTCGATTGGAATTGTGACTGCACGGCGAAAAAGATTCTATTACAGTTGATATTAATATTGTCTAGCAGAAAATTTGAGTATCCTTAGATATATTTCTGCTTACAATTTACAGGACAACACGATTGAAAAATTTTGTGTATGTTTGAAAAACGATGAAAATACATTTAGTCGTCCTTTAGCACTAGATACATCAAAAAGCTCCATCATCCATACATAAACAATATTAGAAATCTTCTTAGAAATGTCTTCTTACTTTTCTTATTACTTTGAATAAACTAGAAACGTATTAAAATAAGCAACTGCAAACGAAGCTGCAAAGATCACTTTTACTTTTGCTGACATGCAAATTTACACATGGTATATATAGCGATATATAAACAGATTATCTAATTAAAAGATAGCCGTCTAACTAACTTCTAATATAAACTTTTTGGATTGCTCCGTATAAGGAAATTTATTAGCTTTTTCTTCTTGTAATACAAACTTGTTCGTTTGAAGTTTAATTAATATATGTCACATACAAACAAATTGATGAAGAAATAATTTCCATGTAATAACAGGTAACTATATAATTACTTTTAGCGTCACTAAGTTATAGAGATAGCCCAGTTACGGGACTGAATAGTACCTGCTTTGATTTACATCACCAGTCATTTTATAAAGTGTAACAAATTAACATATTGTTTATGTTATTACCGGGAATGAAAGTAATTCTCTACAGGGCATATTTTCCTACAAAGATTTCCTTCGATTTTAAGACCGCGAAGGACAAATAAAAAATACGAAAATGAACGGAGAGAGAAAAACACAAGAGCGTGAATAAGATTGATGACGTCGCTTGTCATAAATTTGCCTAAAGAAATCTCTTGAGGGTTTTATTTTTGTTTTCTTACATATTCCCCTTCTGTTTTATGTGCACGCTTCACTGTTTGGACACATTGTTCAGCCCGTCGCCTAGGATAAGAAGGATGTGCTTTCAGATTATGCCAAACCTTTATGGTGTGTTTGCGAAATCGGAATTTTTCCAAAACATTAAACATAGTATTTGATTAAGGATCGAATAGTTGATTTTTCGTATGTGGTTCATGCACTAGCTTTAAAAGAACTTCCTAACAAATTGTAACAATGGTTGTAAGGCTTTTTACGTGGGAGAGTTGTATAAATTTGTATTTTAAATTCAGTTGATTATCACAATTGTTATATGTCACATACTAATAAGTTTAAACAAATTTCCATTGTTTTAAATGTGTCACACTATAACATTTATCTTTCACTTATCTTCCTTCATAGATAAATCAGTCCTCAGTTTAACCAAACAATCATGTTCAATTATTTAATTTAGTGAAAGCTTACAATAAACCGAGATACATATATCCGGGCGTCTTTCATAGTGTTCGCAAAATGGAATTTACTAAAAATTGGGTTATTGCATAATAAATATATAGCCTCTAAGAGAATGTACTAAAATTATATAGAAATAGGTATACAGGGTGTTTCGCAAGAAGTTATCGAACCGAAGTTTTGCTAGCTATGATTTCCAGTACTTATTTAAAGCCGACATTTTATTAATTCTCCCTGAAATTATTTACTCTGAAAGTCACCAATAGCTGGGAAGGGTTATTCATTCATTTCGGATACAAGTAAAAGTTTTGACTAGATATTTAGGATATTAATTGGATTACATTACAGTTTACACATATTATAAATAATTAAACATAATATTAAACAAATACAGATACAAAAACTTCTACACGTTTATTAATTCTTTTCATTGAGTTAGGACTCGTAAAAATGATCGGGTGTTACTGAATTCAAAGCCGGTAACTCTCTCTGTATCATGTTTTTCTTTGTTATAACAGGCTTGGAAAATACTTGACTTTTAATATAACCGCAAATACCAAAATCTAAAGAAGTCAGGAGAGTGAGTTGGCCAACGAAGCATCAAATGTATCATAAAGATGTTGAGTAAAAAGCTTAAAATTGTGTGGAGGTGCCCCATTCTATTGATATCAAACTGATACCGCGTTTTTTTTGTAAGAGTATGTGACGCCTGTCATATAATTTCTTTTAAAATGTGTTTTTTTATTGCGACTGAATTATTATCATTGATAATATCAGGTACCTCGCGCAATTTCTAATGGATATATTAGATAGATAGTCCGTAAAATATCCTGAAACATTAATTTCATTGTTAACTGTGTTATTCTTATTAATTTTTGCCTTAAATTGACCAAACTGAGAACAGCCTTTAAGAAATCTAGGTAATGCTATAATAAAATTTTAAAAATTGCCATTTGTAAATATGAAATCTTCTATTATATACTTGCTGTAAAATACAAATTTTTAAAGACTACTGTCAAAACATATGTAGTGAATACATAAATTATTTTATAAAATTAACAATTAAAAATTGATATAAAATGCAGGGTGTTGTATTTGAAATAAGCGTGTTATAATTGTTTGAAGATGTAGGAATTGGGTGGTACGTGTAAAACGCCCTGTATAAAAAAATTCAATATTTAAAAAAACGATACACTTTAGTAATCTCTTATAATTTACTGTGCCAAATTTTAAGTCAGTATCATTTTTGTTGGCAACATTATCGTAATTTAGTTGAAACTGTTTTTTCGCGCGAAATTGAAAAAATTTAAAATAACTTCAGAATTACTAATTTTTGGCATAGGACATTGGCATGGTACCTACATAAAATTTATTCAAAATTTGATGGAGAATTTAAAAATAAAATAAAAATCAGCATGTTCTATGTAAAATAAGCGAGTTGATATGTACTTCCGGTGTAAAGCAAGTACATCATTCGTGTCGTACATCATATTATATTTAAAATCAGCATTATCGACAATGTGTAGTAAAATTTTACATTTCCTGTATAAGTGGATTTCTAAAAGCTTCTAATCAAAAGTCTTCGTACCACACCCGGTATATAGCTTCTAAGAAAATATACTAAAATTATACAGAAATATACAGGATGTTTCGCAAAAAATATTGGATCAAAGTTCTGTTTTATTTAACACCTTTATATATTGTTGACTTTAAATAAAAGTCATTTCGCAACACAAGAAAAGATCGACACTCATTTCTTCCAGTATTGCATTTTTGCATTGAAAGTGAAGGGACTCTTGTTTCTAACTTTATAAGAAGATACCAGATATCACAGGTTTCCTTATAAACGTCTGGAATATTATCGGACGAGGACTTTAACGTTGTCGTTAATGTTAAAAAGCTGTGATGACCAATTTAAGACGAATGGCTGGTCAGTCCTCCACGTATCATATAGTGCATAGTAGACTCGATGTCTTGTTTTGTTGTCATGATACGGGCGGCACGAGATAGGTATGTATGTAGTAAGTACCTGCTCCCAGTATTAATACATACCCATCTAACAGAGCTGCAATGCTCTCCTAGTATCAGGCTTGACGCAGCGTGATCGACAGTTAAATATCGTTAACTTTGCTTTTATGATTAATACGATCTTATCTCTGTCGTTTAGATGAACAATCGATAGTTTGGAAACTAGTTTTTATCAGAAGTAAATTAATAATTATCCAAGATGGAATACAGTAGAAGGTTGAAGTTTGGTTTGCTGATAATGAAATTAGGTTCACTTAAATTTTAATTATTGAATTAATTTAATTTTAATTTTTAAGATTGCGTAATATGTAAACTGAATTCGCAGATAAATAAATAATTTAGGTTTGTGGTTTACTGAGTTTTTGGAGCTGGATAATTAATAACAAATATGGAATATTTATGCAAATTTAGAAAACTGAAAAGAGACTTTCCATTGATGGCAAATTTAATACAATCAATCAGTTCTTTGTGTTGTTATTCGAATAATATTTGGGCTAATGTACTGAATTTTCACGTCATATTGTATAAAATACATTTTCTTTGAAAGATAATACTGCCTTTTAAAGCTGTCGTAGTCTGAATCCAAGTGCACGACATAACCACAAGTATTAATCATAATTGCGGTAAATTACAGGCTGTAACGTGTACACGTCTCGGTCATTAAAAACCCCATGAAATTACCTTCATTCACAAGAATGGTGATAATCACATATAAATGAGTACTCTCTTCATCGTACATTCGCCCTTCCATTTATGAGTTCCAAATAAAAGACAGAGAAAGAGCAATAGGGCAACTAAACCATCAAAAGAGCACGGCATATAGTCGTAGTAGTGTTATTAGGACCATCAGTTACCGGATCTCACCTTGCGATAAAGTTTTTATTTATGGTTAGATTAGTACACTGGATACATATTTAATTTTGTCAGGTTCAATTGACAACTGCCGTATGGCGCTGTCGTCGGCCTCGCTGCCGTTGCGTACAAAGAGGAAAACAAAAGACATGCTGAACCGGAACTGCGATTCCGGTCGACCGACGACGGCTGCAGCATCTGTCCTGAAAATGAATATTTATAAATCGAAGATTTGCATATTATCGTTGGTACCATCAACAGTATATGTGTGTATGTCGTGGAATTTATTGCAGGTTCTGTAATAAAATAACGGTCTTAGTCTATAAATATATTTGTCCGTGAGAGACTATCTGTGATACATACAAGCTCTAACATTTATAAAACTATACATACAACATCTTAAAACAATTTGTCATTCACATTCAATAGAGTAGGTAATTTAATCAATTATCGGACGAAATTTTACGTGGGAAACTTAGGCACAATATGACCTGCCTACAATTAAAAATGCTACTAATGTTTATAAAATATAATGTTTATAAAATATAACAAAATTGATATAGAAGAAATCTTATACTGTGGAAGTACATAACTGGACGTTGGCAATTTGTTATCATGTCAAATTATAAAATAAATGAACGAATAAATTGGCAAGATTTCTAAACATAATATATTGCGTATCGTAGCATTTTTAGTATATAAAAGACAGTGCAACACTGGAACTCCAAATATTTATCGTAAAAGTCCGTCTTATTTACAATTTTAATACCACAATATATTTTAAGCATCTACCAGTGGTTTCGGCAAGTTAGGTTATCTAATAGGCTGAGTATCATCCCGAAGAAACGATATATAGACTCTCAGAAAGGACTTAATACTAGGAATTTTTTATCTCTTCGATATTGTCAAAATTATAACGTGTCATATATATTTTAGCTCCTATATCCAATTATTACAGAAATAAATAATACAAGAGAAATTTCAATAAATATGCTCATATGGAAGTATACACTTTCAACTTTTTTATTATTGTTGTCATCATAGAATTATTGCTTCTCATTTACTTTAACCTTGGATATGTCACAACGAACTATAAACAAAATCGTGTAATAGACTGTAGCATCGTAGATATTTATTTAACACTGTAGTTCGAACTAGAAGCATAGATTCAACTGTCTAGCAATACAGCAAGCTCATCTTAAAACTTAACCGAAAATGACTTGACAACTGATAAGATCGAAGAATCAATTATAAAAAGAGAATTGCAACGCAGAATCAAAAAGCTTTCCTTACATACTCGTACAATTGAAATAGAAATGTGTTAGCAAACGTATAAGTACTGCATTGCTGAACAAAGTATATATCTTGAGTAAACTTTGATTACTATATACAAAAATGCAATTTTTCCCAAACGCCAATTAATTAAACATATTTTTATATAAAAATATGCCGTCCCGAAGTGGAGTCGAACCACCATGTAGGGCTATCGCGGCTCTACCGCAAACCGTTGCGACCACCGGGGGCTTCGACTACACAAGTAAACTTCACAAATATATGCGAACGAGATGTTATAATGACCTAGGATAAGCAACATTTTTGACACCGAAGTGTATAATTTTCTTGGCGTATGTAAATACAATAATACAATTTTTCCCAAACGCCAATTAATTAAACATATTTTTATATAAAATTGATTACTATAGTCTAAGTTGCATATTGCGGGCAATTTCTTGTGATCTGTGCAGAAATACCGAATAAAGCCGGAAAAACAGGCAATACTTTACGATATCGTTAAAGGAAATACAATTCATGGCTGATAAGTTGAATTGAATTGCAGTTACACAGGTACACAGTATCTCCTTTTGACTATTGCTGAAACGGGATATACCATATCATAGAAAGTTTGCACTTGATAAACTTTGGAAACCGGGTATCATTACAAATAAAACACAGTCTATTACTATACTATATTATTATACAAAGTGTACCAATGGTGTGTCAGCCCCGACAGCAGAGTTGTAGCAATTCTACTCGGTTTAAAACTGGGGTACACAAAGCACTGCTGTTTCTTTTGTGAGTGGGATAGTCGATGATGGAGATATTCCCTCTAGGTTGTTAAAGATTAAGGGGCACAAAAGAATATACTTCATAAGGCACTAGTGAAACATGATAAAATATTTCTATCGCCACTGCACATCAAATTAGGTTTGTTGAAGAATCTTGTCGCAGCAATAGATAAGTATGGTTGTGGATTCCAATATTTCAAATGCAAAACTTAAAGAGGGAATTTTTGTAGGATCCCAAATTAAACGTCTACAACAAGTTGCACAATTTGAAGAGACTTTAAATGACTTGGAATGTGGTGCTTGGAATTCTCCTAAGAGTGTGACCCAAAATTTTCTAGGAAACACAAAATCTGACAATTACATAACAATTGTTAATAAACTTCTTAGAAGTCATCATGAACTAGGCTGTAACATAAGCCTTAAAATAAATTTTTTACACTCGCATCTGGATTTCTTTTCCCCGAACCTCGGCGACGTCAGTGATGAACACGGCGAGAGATCAAGACATTTCTGTTATTGAAAAGCGTTATCAAGGCAAGTGGAACAGTGAAATGTTTGCTGGTTATTGTTGGAATTTGATATCAGAAAGTACGGTAAAACACTATAAAATAAAAGTAACAAAATAAACATATTAAGACAGAACGTTTGTACTAAAACATGACGTGCCAGAATAAATTGGTTTTTATTGTTATTATTATGACTGTAAGATAAAGTAAAACTTTAAATACTAAAGAAAAAAAAATTGTGCTTTTAAATCTATCATATTTTCTAATTAAATGTATTTTTTTGTTTGCAAAGAACTTCCATTAATAATGATTTCGCTTTAACGCGAATTTCATTTCTCTAAAACAGAGTATTGCTTTGATAAACTTCTGCTGAGCAATTAAATTCGTTTTAAAACTAGGCCTTTTTACTATATACCTACAATATTTCCCACTGAAAAATTCGCATTTAATTTGAAAAATATGGTATATGTGTATATCGAAATGTATTTCATTACTGTTATTGGTTAAAAAGTTATGGAAAGATACATTACCATATGCTAATTACAACTTGTGTTTGCCGGTAAACACGAATATAAAACGGTACAACAGTAATATGTTAAGAAAATGGGGGCAGTAAATACAGATCTAATAGCATATTCAACGAGCTCTTTTCTAATATAGAGAAGTCTGTTTCAGTTTCCAAGCTACAGCTGAATGCTTCCAACTGATATATACCGGAGTTGCCTTCGAATTGCACTTTAAGCAATAAGTTTCCTGCAAATATTTGTCTAGAAGGAGGAATTTTTAAACTGAGTGCCTTCTTTATATATCGGCAAATTCTTGCTATATAAGAGAGGCAGTTTAAGAGATTAGTTTAGTTATTTATGGGTTCGAGCAGGGCCTTTTGTTTTAAGAAAAGTAAATTAGGGTGAGCCCTTAAATATTCAATTGCTATCACTTTTTTATTCTTTGTTTCTAAAGAATGAAGTTATATGCAATATACATGCTGTTTATATCAAATAATAATAGGCGAGACGTTGCGATAGCTATCATGCAAATATATTATGTACTTGACTATTTTTAAGATGAAATTAGCTACAAATAAACCATTGGCACTCCAAATATTCAGCTCCTAATCTTTATGGATTTAAACAATTAATATATCTATTTTCTGACCTTTATGTACTTATCTTTCAATTCCTGAAATATTTCCACTTGTAGGTCAATAAAACAACAATCAATTAGACACGAATTTATTCCAGAACATACAATATTATGTTTTCGTTAAAGAGACTTCTTCAGTGGAAGAAATTGACATGTCATATGTGTCAAATTACTAATAATATTAATATAAATGATCATGCCTGTCAACAAAAGTATCTAAAAAACAAAGAATTCATTGATATATCGAATTTTAATTACATTCCCAAGTAATAATGAAGGATACTTATATTGGTTTAATATATAACTATAAAAATTGAAATGATTTGAATTATTCGTATATCAGTCTATTTTCTGTCAAGCTCTAACAATTCTGTTCAAGGACTAGAGAAAACATAGCAAAAAACCTAGTCAAGAGCTTAAAATTAATAAAATTCAGCCGTGAATTAAATTATTATAAATAACACTTAAATTATCGATATCAGTTCTAAAATTTACCGCGTTTTCAAATTTTTTAATGTACATCATTTCGTAAATTAATCTTTTTTTATAATTATTTTCCTTTTTTAAAATTTTAGTGTTTTGAAAATCAAAATTATGTCGTCTCTCTTTGGAGTGCTTAGATGAAGCAGTTTCAGCCGTGACATTATGTGTAACAGTGTATTGATGATTATAATTTCGTTTCTTTAAATATTGTTTAGTTTGTCCGATATAACATCTGTTACAAACAATGTAATTTATAAACGACATTACTTTGATTGTCTTGTTTAATGGGTGTTTTTAAATTTGTGAATAAGTTTCCCTTGTTGGTAGGTATGAAAGTTATGTGAATGTCTGATTTTTTAATTAGTGTTTTATTGTGTCGCTTAAATTGTTTATATATGGTATAGTGTGGTATGTTACGATTTGATTTTATACCTGTGTTATATATTTTTATATATTTTATTCGTTTTGTGATTAATTTATTATAAAACTCTTTAGGATAACTATTTTTTCTAGTATTTTTTTAACTTTGCTTAAATTTTCTTTTCTAAAATCAGGGTGAGTAATTTAATAGCCTGATCTACTCAACTGTTAATTACGCTTTTTTTTAAATTTACCGAAGTGTTTGAAAAATAGTTTAAATTCCTACTACTACTAGTGTCTTTAATGTACCAGTTTGTTTTTATTTGTGTGTTATCATGTATTATCTTTACATTTAAAAAATTGATAGAATTTTGATTTTCTCTTTCAAAAGTAAATTTTAACCTATCATGATATGTGTTAAATGTGTGCAGAACATGTTCAATTTTATCATTTGGTGTGCAGCATATACAGTCATCTACACACCGCTTATAAAATTGTACGCATGACAGTTTAATTTGTTAAGTGAGACCTGCTCTAAGTCCTCCATTACTAAATTTGCTATAACAGCAGATAATGGAGAACCCATTGCTGTAGCGAATATGTGTTTATATATTGTGTCATTATACTGAAAATATGCTGAATTTACGCAAAGTTTTGCAGCCAACATGAATTCATTTTTTGGTAAATTTGTATAATTTTGAATTAAATTCCATTTTTTGTTTATACTGTTTAGTGCCAAATCTGTAGGGACATTTGAGAATAAATATACCACATCTAAACTGATAATACACGGTATGGGTTTTTTGTTAATGAAATTAACAAATTCCCATGATCTTTTTACATTGTACACCGTAGTTCCAAGAATTTTGGATAAAAATTTTGATAAATTGTATGTTGGTGATCGTATACAATTTATAATCGGCCTTAAAGGAATATCAGTTTTATGAAATTTAGGGATGCCGTAAATTCGCGGAGTTATCGAATTATATATTTCTAAATTTTTAGCAACGGATTCGTCTATATAATTACTATTTAACCAACTAGCGATTAATTGGTTATTTTCACTTTGAATTTTGTTATATAGTCGGGTCTTTTTGTAATGTAGTGTAAGTGTTTTGATCGTTTAATAATGAATGCATTTTGGCTGCGTAATCTTTTTTGTACATTATTATACTTTTTTCTCCTTTGTCTGCTTTATTTATTATATCTCTGTTATTACTTAAAAATTTTTTGTTTCCTTTAACATACGTTTTAAATCAGTATCTTTATGTATGTTATTACGTCTGTTTTTGTAATTAGTTCTGATGTTTACTAATTTGTTACGTGATGTATTTTGCTTCTTCGGCACTACAGAATTTTGAATAATGTATTC
The DNA here is from genome assembly GCA_023690525.1 of Holotrichia oblita. Lineage (NCBI taxonomy): Eukaryota > Metazoa > Arthropoda > Insecta > Coleoptera > Scarabaeidae > Holotrichia > Holotrichia oblita. The sequence continues at coordinate 55,777,273 of CM043017.1, forward strand.
CATATTACAAATTAACTCTTCTAAAGGTACGTCGTTAACATCTAATTGTTGTTTTATTGACCTAAAAGTGGAAATCTTTCAGGAATTGAAAGATTTAAACAATTAAAATCAGTATGAAGTAATCAATGAAAGCTGCACCAGAACAACTACATTTTATAAATTAATGCACATATCCCATAAAACGCTATTTTTGATAATCAAATATACAACGAGTAAAAATTGTATCGCAGTACGCCGAAACGTTAAGTGTAATGATTAAAAAGTGATACTTTATATTCTTTTTATCACAATAAAACTGGAATTATTACATGATTATTTCAAGAATTTTCTTTATAACTTTTCTGTGCATATGTGAGTATATATAAGACCCTACAGACACGTTATTCGACTCAAATTGGCTCAGTATATGGCAGTAATATTAGTTAAATGTTTTTTGAATTCGCAATGTCCCGTAGGTCTGTAAACAATCCTAACAGTTTTTGTTATGTATGTGTAGAATTCACCATTCAACAGCATAGACGAAATATTACACCGTTAATAGAAAAATCGTATAACCTTTATTTTAAATTAGAAATTACAAATCAAGACAAGTTGTGGACCCCTCACAATGTCTGTGCACGATGTGTTGTTACGTTGAGGAGCTGTTCGTCATTCGGTAGCTTTGCCAGTGCCAAGTCCTATGGATGTTTCGAACCTAGAACATGTTGAAACCGAGATAGAAGAATACATTTCGGAGTTGTCGGACACAGATGAAGAATATTTGCCATCTCAAGAGGACACATTTAATAAATCAATTGGAATTAAATGACCTAGTTCGAGATCTCAATTTATCAAAAACTCAGGCAAAAATATTAGGATCAAGACTGCAAGAATGGAAGTTGTTAGCACCGGGTATGCGTATTTCTGTATATCGAAATCGCCAGAAAGAACTGTCACAGTATGTTTTCAACGAAAGAAGGTCTTTATTTTGCAAAAATGTTGACGGTTTAATGCGAGAATTAGGTTACAAACACCAATCGGAAGAATGGAAGATGCTTCTAAATTTAGTTTGAAAGCTGTCCTTCTACATATAGGAAACATCTACCCTTCCATTTTTGTTGGTCATGCCGTGCACATGAGGAAAAACACGTCACCTTGATAAAATCAATTACAAATTCTATAAATGGCACATCTGTGCTGATCTCAAGGTAGTTGCAATTTTACTTGGTCTACAACTTGGATTCACAAAGTATTGCTGTTTCCTTTGTGAATGGGATAGTCGAGCGGGAAATTTGCACTATACTACTATACTGTTAAGCAATGGCCAGTTAGCATACAATATACTCCTGGAGAAAAGAACGTAGTCCATAAATCGTTGGTGGAGCCCACTAAAATACTTTTACCGCCATTACACATAAAATTAGGTCTGATGAAGAATTTCGTCAAAGCATTGGAAAAAGAGGGACCAGGATTTCGATACCTTAAACAAAAATTTCCTAATATATCGGAGGCAAAACTTAAGGAGAGATTTTTATAGGACCCCAAATTAATCTGTTACAACAGGATCGAGAATTTGACGTACTCTTGAGCGATTTAGAACGGACTGCTTGGGATGCATTTAAAAGTGTGACAAAGAATTTGTTAGGAAATAAAAAATCTGAAGATTACGAGGAAATTGTTAGTGAACTTCTTAGAAGTTGCATTAGATTGTAATATGAGTCATAAAATACATTTCTTGCATTCGCACCTGAACTTCTTTCCCCCGAATCTTAGCGATGTTAGTGACGAGCATGGGGAAAGATCAGGACATTTCCAGTATTGAAAAACGCTATCAAGGCAAGTGGAATAGCGAGATGCTTGCTGACTACTGTTGGACTTTTATTTCGGAATGTTCTTCATCCCAATATAAAAGAAAAGTGAAAAGACAGACTTTCTAAATACGTCCCAGAATAGCATATACTTAGTTAGTGTCAATATTGTATGATCAATATGACTTTCATTTGTTTATAATACGAGACGTGATAGAAGATATTTGTTTTTATAATAATTATTAGAAATATAAAACAAAATAAGTTTGTATATAATTCACGAAGAAAAATTAAAAAAAAATGAAAATTTGTTGTTCTGTGTTATCAGAAAAAGAGCAAAACAATTACAGGCGGGTACTGCGCATCGTTATTAAAAACGATCCCACTCAATACGCAAGAAAGTTTTGTTTCATCAAGACAACGCATCAGCTCATGCGTCGAACATTGTCGCGACAAAATTATTCGAATTATGATTTGAAATAGGTACTTCATCATGGAGCTTATAGTCCAGATTTAGCTCCATCTGACTTTTTCTTGTTTCCCAATTTGAAACAATGGGTAAGTGCAAAGCGATTTTCATTGAATGAAGAGGTAATTGCAGCAAGAAATGATCATTTTGCGGCGTTTGATTCGGCTTGGAGGCCTTAAACGACTTGAACAACTTAACTTGACGTTGGAACAAAAGCATTGAATCAGAAGGGGACTATGTTGTAAAATAAATGTGCGAAACAAGATATTCATATAAAATTCATGTCAATTTTATATGAATATCTTGTTTATTGAGATTATTCTAGCAATTCAGCAAAGAATAATTCAATTTCAATTTATTTTGCAGAATATATGTATCTTGTCGTTAATGTGCTAATTTCTATTATTGTACAATACGCAATACCAATACAAAACGGATTATCATCCTACAGTATTTTTTTTACTGAATATACGTATATCTATGACTGAATCCATTTTAATTCATAAACATTTAAAGTTCAATAATCAAGGAAGGCCATTTGAAAAATGATAAATAAAACTAACACTATGATGATAAAAACTTTAAAAGGAATTATATATTAGCTGTGTTTCTTCGCTGGAGTTTTAAATTATTCTTCAAACATCAAACTGTAGTTTTTGCAAGTTATGTGAGGACGATTCCTACCTATTCTTTGATATTAAATTAACGGTTATTTTCTTTTATTACATATGCATGAATAACAACATTTTTTTATTAAAACGGCACGTATGATATTAATAAAGTTTAATATTTGCATGCTCCATATCTGAAACAAATTTATCTGAGCACTTTTTCTATTTTCAATCTAGATAAGCGTACTATACTGACAGTTTTGTAGAACAACATATTTCACTCACTTTTCAGGAGTCACGCACAAATTGTTCTACATGTAACAGAACCTGAAAACCTTGAAACTTGTATAGAATGATGTATTACATGTAGAAATGTAATGATAATAAATGCAACTATATGATAAAAATTTTCTTACTTCACATTATAACAAATAACACATGTATAAAAATTAAACAAATGTATTTGTAGGATAAAAATAAATACATATTTATGAAGAAATTATACAACAAACGCAAAATATCCCTTCGTAACAAATTATATTTTTATAGACTTGATACAAAATCAGTGTCTATGACACTAACTTTGAACTAATGATTATAACAATTAATGCACTGTAAAAAATTAGATTAGATAGATTAAATTAGATTTTATAAATTTTTGTAATATTACGTACAATAAAAATATAACATGTATAATAATTATTATTGAAGTAATAAATGATTGATATTAACCTGTATTAGCCTACAAAATACTTGGATAAATTGCTTAGAAGTTTATTATGTACAGGGTGGCCAGATAATAATAATAATAATTCATGCCTTAGCATCCCCCAACAGCTTGCGCCAATTACAGAGGGCATCGGCTGGCCATGAGTTATTATTACGCCTGCGGCTGTAGACCGACTTAAGATGTAACCTTTCCGCATTTGCCGTGGAATTTGGAAAACTACAGAAAACCAAACTCAGAAAGGAAGCACCGGGGTTCGAACCCGGTACTGCCGGACTACGAGGCAAGTGTGCCAGCCACTAGGCTACGAGCCCGGTGATAAGAATGCAAAGTGCTGTATCTCTGAAACTATTCATCGTACAGACTTTCGGTAAAAAAAATGTATTACTAAAGTGGTCAAAAGAAGACCGTGGAAAATATTTTCAGATATCAAAATTGGTCGTCAGAGGGCGTAACCGGCATCTTAAATTTTTAAAGTGATTTTTCACTGAAATCCACCTAGTAAATGTTACCAAAAAAATATATGCTCTTTAAAGCTAAGCTTTACTCGAGTGATTCTTGTTAACGTATTTATTAAAATAAAATGGTGGGAGGTAGTTCAATGCTTTTTCAAATGTACAGCTGTAACTCCTAAACGACTGAACTGATTTTAACAAACTTGATCTCATTGGAAAAAGCATTTATTGTTCCATCAAAGCTATCTTACGTGTGATATGTATATTTCTTAATGATGCCGCTAGAGCGCGTTTCTTGATATAATAACAGAAAATTGCAAAATTTTCTAAAAAATTAGATGCAATACTATGACTTTTTATCATAAAAATGTAGCGAAGTGATACCTAAATAGGCAAGTGAAAACTGATTTCGATATCTTATTCGTAGCTTGAAATATCGCAGAAAGAAAATTTAGTTATCTTGTAACTTTAAAAAGACGCTATTACACCGGTATTTATTGTTATTTATTTGTCTTTTTTCAAGATTCAATTGCATTAATTATAATTGTTAAATAATAAAACTATTCTCAAATCAAAGAATAAAAAAACACGTAGGGGCATAATAAGACAAAAGGACTGATTTTGAAATAAAAGAATGCCTCCTTAAATGCTCGAAATGGTCTTCCATCACACTCAGTGCATTGTTGGAGCCACTCATGCGTAGACATTACAGCAGCTTCAATTTCTGCTCTTGACAGGCTACGAATGGCCTCTTGTATTCGTATTTTCATGTTGTCTCTCATTGTTAATGGAATTTGGTAAACCATATATTTCAACCGACCCCAGAGATAGAAGTTCAAACTGGTGAGGTCTGGGGATCGGGGAGGTCAAGGATATAGACTTCCTCGCCCAATCCACCTCTGGTGATATCTTAGATCTAAATGTTCTCGCACAGTTCTTGAGAAATGTGATGGACAACCATCTAATTGCAAAAACATGTTTTGCCGTAATTGCAAGGGTACATCTTCTAATAAAATAGGCAATTGGTTTACCAGAAAATCAAGAAACACGGCACTGTTTAGTGATTGATCAAATAAATAGGGACCTATAATAGTTCCGCCCAGGATGCCACACCATACATCGAGACTCTAATGGCTTTTATATTGAACCTCGCGCAACCAGTGAGGATTGTTGTCAGACCAATAATGCATACTATGCAAATTAAAGTTTCCATCATTTCTAAAAAGCATTTTAATACTTTTTAAACCTCACTTGTGTGTGCAAACAACATAAATTACACTGCCTCTATAAGTACAATTTTTGACAAGTTGATTTTAGACATTTGTTTTTCCTCCATGGCCTACTCTACATATTTTCCGTATCTTGCACTTTCATATTATATGCATTGATAACTATGCCCCTACACGTTTTTCTTACAATTTTTTGAAATAAGAATACTTTTATTTATTAAATTATGAACAATAAATACAGGTGTAATAGCGCCTTTTTAAAATTACACGGTAACTAAATCTTCTTTCTGTAATATTTCAAGCTACGAATAGGATATCGAATTTTTCTATTTTCACTAGCCTATTTAGGTATCACTTCGCTACATTTTTATGAAAAAAAGTCGTATTATTGCATTTAATTTTTAGAGAATTTTGGCAATTTTCTGTTATTATATCAAAAAATGCGCTCTAGTGGCATCACTAAGAAATAGATAAAAATCAGTTCAGTCGTTTAGGAGTTACAGCTGTTTATTAAAGCATTGAATTCCCCGCACGACTTTATTTTAATAGATACGTCAAAAAGTGTTAAACAAAAATTACTCGAGTAAAGCTTAGCTTTAAAGGGCATATATTTTTTGGTAACATTTACTGGTTGGATTTCAGTGAAAAATCACTTTAAAAGTTTAAGATGCCAGTTACGCCCCTGGCGACCATTTTGGAAATCTGAAAATATTTTCCACTGTCTTCTTTTGACCACTTTAGTCTTAAATTTTTTTACCGAAAGTTTCTACGACGAATAGTTTCAGAGATACAGCACTTTGCATTCTTATCTGGCCAGCCTGTACATATACTTGAAATAAATACTTTGCAGGAAAAGATAATCGTTCTTCTATTGCAAATACTGCTAGTTAGAGGAAGATAAAACTAACTAACGTTTAGCCATGCATTTGTTAGTGCAATTAACGTCACAAATTTCTACACGGAAAAAATATTTTCACTGGGTACTTAAATCTGTGGATAGGAAAATAAACATTAGGATGTCAATCGACCGAAATAAAATCAGTACAATAATAAAACGTAAAGCAGTTTGCAACAACCAAAACGCTCGTAATGAACTAAGCACAAACGGTAGAGTAATATTGATTAAATTTAGATGATGTGTCATTAAAAATTAAAAGAAACGAAGAAGTGGACGGACACCATGTCTACTTCTCACACACTTTGTTTCTTTTAATTTTTAGTGGCACATCATCTAAATGTGTGCTGAATTCGAAAGAAGCAGGACTGCAAAAAAATGTCGTAGAAGGAGATCATATGTTGACATATACATATATATATATATAGTTCAAAGCTTTTACCCGTGAAAATTTGGAATATTGTTCAAGGTACAAGCTTACTACATGAGCTACAGAATGGTACGAGTAAGTCACAAAAAAGTAAAGGACCGCAAAAGACAATCTACTCTAAATGTTGCTATAATTATCCTTTCTGTTTATTGCTTCAATTACTTCTGGCTCAGCCAGTTAACAATTCTCTCTTATACTATTACCCGCAGTTAGCCTCAATATGGCAGATAGTATGTTTTTAGATAAAAATATGTGGCATGTTCTATTTAATTTAGTAGATATAAAAACAAAATAAAATAAGTGAAAACGATATTAATATATTTTTAAGAATTAAACAACTTGTCAGTGCATTTAAACAAGTAGATTGTTCGCTGTTTCGTACGTCCTCTGCATAGAATATGCTTTCGTTTTGAGTTCAAACAGATAGTGCTAATTTTGGGCATTGACTATAATGTTTTACCAAATTTCATAGAATGCAAGTTTCGATATCTTTATTATTATTCCAATTTTTATACTTGTCTTCTTTAAAAATTCTACCGACATTATAGCAATACAAACATGTTATGCTTACTGTAGTTTCCATATTATAGGTGGTTTACTTTTCTATGACCCTGAGACAAATTTAAGGTCAAATTTAATATCACAAAAGAAAGCTATTGGAATTATTCATGAGCCACATTTTAAAGTATCGTGTACAGAATATTTCATCAATGAATAAATACATACAGTTTACAATTTATATATTGTGGCATTGACCTGCTATGTTCCTTGCAATACGGATCACTATCGAAGCAGATACTACGTGCAATACTACAAATCCTAATTTTCTAAGTGCTGATTTTGCAAAGTTGGGATAGTATGAAACTCGGAGCTAACGTAACCATTGACAACATAAAACAGATAATTCTGTAACAGCCAACTGGAAAAATTTATATTACGAAACATTGTTAACTTTCTAAGTTCAAATATAGACACAAAGGCAATGCCGCCGTGCCGTTTAATGAACTTACTTTTTGCCTATACTTATAATCTAAATCAAATTACCTCTTTTAACAAAAATACATACTCGTAATTATGTCAAAAACAAATCTGAACTATCTAACAGTAAGTGAATAAAAAAATAGTAATTGAATAATAAATTGCTACCAAAAATTTTGTTAACGACTTTTTTTTTTATTAAGAATTAAAAAAGGAAGAATTCGGTATAAGTGTCTGGAAGATGTTCAACATACATATTGAAAATTTCATTACACATTTAACAATGACCAAAAATAACAGTTTACGTTTGTAAAATGAGGAGATAGTAAATAGAAGTTTTAATAAAAAGCTCCAAAATAATTTAATAAAAATGTAATTTCAGGCTCCGATACTGTGCTCGTAGATGGCTTGGCGCGATGGTTTCCTCCGGTTACATAAAAGGAACTTTTGTAGAATTTACAGTCTGGTAAATCCGAGTTGCCGTTATGAACCTTGCTGCGGTATAATAAACACATAAAATCGTCCGAAATAAGGATATATTGAGTGCGCATCCAAGCTCCGGATGGCAAAACTTGCAATGAAAATATTTCATATATATATATTTTTTATAGCTTCAGGACAAAAATGGACGGTCAGAGATTACTATACTTGTATCGGTATATAAATAGAACGATGGCAGTTTTCACATAAAGGATCTTTCGCTCTGTCTGCTGAAGTCCTGTAATTGAAATATTTACCAAATAGCATTACCACATAACGCCTATAGATGTCATGTTAAACTGAATTGATGGCAAGTGAGGTCCACTATCATTACCTAAATTCTATTCCTGCGAACTTCTAAGTCCTTAGAAAGCAGTATGTAAAGAGAATCTTCGAATTGTATCCATAAACTAGTATTTAGTGCAAGACGTGTAATTATTTTTTCAATTTATCGATATAATCGTTTTGCGCTGTTTATACATACAGAATGTTGTATATCCGACATATTCATATACATAAATATAGCAGTACTCATATTTCAATAGAAAATGTAAAGAAAATATGTGTAATGAAACATTACAGTAGGGATTTGAATTACAGGTAAATGACTAACTGTCAAAATTTGTGTGTCAAGACTCATCAAATTTGTAAAAGAACAGAAAAAGCATTTACGAAGGAATAGAATAAATCATAAAACAGTTTTGGATATGTACAAATCCCACCGGCAATAAAGTAGATTTTGAAACTGATGATCAACATGCTATAGTTTGTAGACAGTTATAGAAATTATACCATGCTTTCAAAAACTTTCCTGATTAGAGATGGCCATGATTTTTTTCTATAATTGGTAACAGTGCTATAGTGCGTCACTTTGACAGTTAGTTGGTTCGCATGTTACCGCGATATATAAAACTTACTTTACTTTATGGAAAATGTTTATTACCTATATAAGTTAAATTAAAAAGTTATAATACTACTAAAGATGATGCTAAAAGTGTTGTCCATTATTTTGAAGACAGAGACGAACTCTATGCTTCATACTCTCAAAACCATTTGCAAGGTGTTGTGGGGTTATATCAGCATAGCAATCCGTAATAGCATTGCGAAGTTCTGCGATTGTATGATGTTGAAAATGGTATTCTTCAAATATGGAAAGATAAAATAATCAACAGATTATTTTATCTTTGTCAGATCGGGTGATATTGCTGGAAAATTAATAATTCTGTAATCAAAAAATCGTGCCAAGAAAGCAATTGTGTATCGATATCTGTGTGCCGGTGCATTGTCTTGTTGAAAAAAATCCTTCTGTCAGCTCGTGATCATGAAGTTCATTAATAAAAGTCTGTAATAATTGGTTTTGGTATACTTCATATAATGATAATCCGTCTCCTTGAAACCGCTAGCCAGACACCTATTTTTTGTGGATGTAGTGAAGTTTCTACGAATTCATGAGGTTGTTCTGCAGACCACATTCTCATATTTTATTTATTTAAATAACCAGAAAGATGGAACCAAGCCTCATCGGTAAAAAAGCATTTGTCGAGAACGTTGTCATTATCTACGTTATTCAAGAACCACTGATAATACTGTGTTCTTGTACCAAAATCTACCTGGGTAAGTTCATGATCTGCTTGAATCTTATATGAATACAGTTTTAAATCCTTTTTTAAAATGGTGTGGCATGTTCCAACTGACAACTAAACTTGTTACGACAGGTTTGGAATAGACTTTTAGGGGAGTTGTCAATTTTTTGTCGAATATCCTCTATGCAAGCTGCCATTCGCTGTTTAGGTGCTCCGCCACCAGGTTTACGAGTTACTGCACCTGTTTCCTGAAATTTATCTATACAAGCATACGTAATCGGTAGATTAGGAAACCGTTGTCGGAAATCCTGCAAACACTGATTAATGGAATAAACCCATTCTCCATTATCTAAGTTTCGACCAGTTCTAAAATAACTTACAATTATAAACTTTTTGTGTTATAACTCTAACATTCTAATAAAAGAATAAACAATCAAATGGAAATTTTTCTTAATTTAAATTTGTCACTGACAGTTGTCAAAATTTGGGTATAGTAAAAACTGCAGTGTTCTCAATCCTAGAAAGCAAAATAATCAAAAAACAGCCTACTCTCATCAGGAAAGTTTTTGAAAGCACGGTACTTCCTTCACACTAAAATGTCCACAAGATAAAAATATATGTATTGAATTATAGGCCATTCATTTTTTATTATGTCTAATAGAATTTCGTATATTATTATATACACCACTGTTGCAAAAAGTGACGAGCACACCCTGTATAATCTGATCGCGTAAAGATACACCCGTAATTTTGGCGGTCCCCAAAGATTTGCCCTAGATGAGTTGATGCAATGAGTTTAGAATTTTTCTATAGCTACATAGGGGTGAGAGAAAGCGGCCGTTTTTACTGTGGTGCGAAGTAGTGCTAACTATGTAGTCGTGTCTATCATACCGGAGCCTGAGAAAGCAGTACAGGCTACAGCGAAGTCCCTAAGGACAATTAGCCTAAACTGGTGGATAGGCATATCAGGGACGATGTATTGGCGTTAGCACCTTTACACCGCGACCAGTATGTATATCAGACAGGAGTTTCGACGAAAACAGTACTCCATGAACTAGTTAGCATAGTGGAGAACACACTATAAAACAAGGAAGACCTTTCAGTAGAACAAAGAAATAGACTGTTCGATTAATATCTCATGCCATGGACATGGCTGTCACTAACAGCTGGTTGGAATACAAAAGAAAAGCCGAACAACTTAAAATACCTGAGAAGAATATCATGGATCTTATACATTTCCGACAAAATGTTACCGAAGGGCTAATTTTGGCAGGCAAAATGCCAGAGAAAACGCGAAGGAGACCACCTTCAGCTAGTCCTTCTGCAGTTCCTCTAGCTAGTCCTTCTGCAAATAATTCAGCAGATCCTTCTAGTATGGCAAAGAAGCAAGTTCGTCCAATAGAAGATATTCGTTATGACAACATTGGCCATTTCCCCTCGTTCCGCGACAATATTGCTCGTTGTAAAGGAACGTTGTGAGTCAAGAACATAAGTTCAGTGTATAAAATGTAAGGTATCCTTATGTATCACTAGAAATCACAATTGTTTTATAGATTTTCATAAACAATAAGTAGTTTTTGTCTATTACAGTGTTTTAAATAGAAAAAAATCCCTTACTAATTATACGCCTCTCAATCATCATTGATTTTTTCAGAGAGTTTAATCCCGGCTCGACTTGCCATTCGCTGTTGGGAGCAAAGTGATTAACAGCGCGGCATCATAAAAGGCGATATGATGCTGTCACAAAGCCATTTGAACACAACTTACACACACAAACTACACCGCGAGAGTTGCAGTGATAGCCAGACAAGCGATACAGCACCCACCACACATTAAAAAAAATCATCACGTACGCTGTAGTGTACATGACGTAACTTCAAAATGCCAATTTGGATAGATATACCGAGATGCTTAAAAATCATAAAAAAAATAATTCTAACAGTGGGCAACAATTTTATAATCGTTTTTGAAAATTCGTGTCTGAAAGGGCTATAAAGTGCCGTGTAGGCTGGTAACGGAGTGCCTCGACGAATTGGTGGAACTTTCGAATGGGAACAAGGTCTGCTTGACTTGGATACCGGGCCAACAAGGGATCGATGGCAACGCAAGGGCTGGCAATGTATGGCCCAGAACCTTTCTTCGGGTTTACAAGACAAACGGCCCGGAGATACATAGGTGGCTGGGTGCGTACGAAACAGCAAGGATAATGGAGAACTATACCCGGTGTAACACATGGTAAAACCTTTATAGGGGCACCATACAGCAAAAGAGCTAGAGAACTACTACAGCTTAGTAGGAAACAGCTCTGCATTGTTAACGGCCTAATGACCGGACATGCTCCGGCGAAAGAACACCTACACAAAATCGAAGTGTTTGACGGGGGCACAAAGTGTAGACTTTGTGAGATAGAACCGGAAACAGCCCATTATATACTACACGACTGCGAGGCACTAGATCGCAGAAGGCTTAATCTATTTGGGAGAACGAAAGGTGACTCGAAGACATACCTTACGCATTCGGTTAGAGACCTGTACAGATAAGTGGAGGGACTACCGTGTTAGAGTGGGTGACTTGAGTATGCAGATTATCATGCCATGTCGCAATGGCATGATAACCCTGAATGCTGCGGTGTCTTAGCGGTAGCCATAGGGAGGACAGGTCTGGTATAAGGGGAAAAAAACTATGTAGTCGTACTTTGTGCGCGGAAGGCCAGTCGCGTTAGCTGAGCACGCTTTAGCGAGGAATGATTGTAGGTATGCACATGGCAGGGTATCCTGCGGGCAGTTGATGTCGGCAGTGCAACGGACATGGCGAAAATGGAATGAGCAAGGACATACGTGCATTCAGTCGCGAGCATTTGTGTTCACCGCTATAACGTCACGTATGTCTTCCTCAAGGCAACTTGGAGTTGGTTAGCCAGCAGGAAGTGAAGGCGTATTTACTACGCGAACTGTACGGGGCCGTTTTGTTAGAGAGTGTACTAGAGCACGCCGTGCGTTGCACCGAATTCCAGTGACTCACAAACACCGCCATACATGGCGCCAGTGGGTCGAGGAAATATATGGGTGAGTTACCGAATAGTGGCACATTTTGTCTTCCGACAAAACTCGAATTCAGATTCGAATTGAGCGTCGGTAACGCACTAATATTGGTTCATCGTAAACATGGTGAGCATCAACACAAGCAATGCATCCAACCACGCCATATCAAACCAGTATATATGATTCATTAATTGTGTCAAAGACTATTAGTATCAAATTTCAATTAATTGTGTATAGTAATGTAGTCTTCAGGCTTTCACCGCCGCTGTAGATGACTGCTCTTCGGTTCTCGGGTTCTCTGCCGAGTAGAAAGGTTGTGGTACTTAACGTTTCGATCATCTTGTCGTGATCTTCTCCGCTTCACTTCTGAAGAAGATCACTACAAGATGATCGAAACGTCAAGTACCACAACCTTTCTACACGGCAGAGAACCCGAGAACCGAAGAGCAGCCAATTGTGTACAGTGATCGTAGTTACCGCAAACAATCCAGTATAATCCAAAAACGCAAATAAAATAATAGTGTCGATGCTAAAACTCATAGTAGTCATCCTAAGATTTTAAATAACGATGAAAAATTTTGAGCAATGTAACCAAAAATCGACGAATTAATGGGAACTAGCGTGTGTAGAATGATTTCGCGAAGTATTAAAAAAATCCAATTACAATGGGCGTGTAAAATAGTAATAATAGAAATATCAGAGTGATGACAATGTTTTTCGATATTTTGTATTTGTTCAAATACTTTGTTAGTTTCGATTTTTTGTTTTAATTTAATAGATTATTTGTTATTTGAAATCTTGTATTGGATTGTAATACAAATTTATGTCAATATTGTGTTCGCTGTGCCTGTATGTACAAAATGCAGGGTGTTCAAATAATATGAATCATCAATATCATACATGTGAATAAGTGAATTATTGACGTTTAAAAGTAGAATAAGGAAAAAAAATCTATAAACTGTGATTACAATTCCCAGGTAGTACGAGTATCGAAGAATTCTACAACGATAAGAAAATTTCATTTCAAGTTAATAAGAATCTTCACGTTAGTTGATAGAAGAATGAACAGAAAATTACAAAATTAATCTTTTTCATTTTCAAATTATCGTATAAGATTAATTCTATTCGAAATATTTGCTATTATATATTGATATGAACAGAATCTAATATTTGTACATGCCGCAAACGAATAAAGAACTATATAACGTTTCAAAAGAAAGTAATATTTCGCTCGGATGGACCTTGATAAAAAATAAAAAAAGAACTCGAGCTATAGTGGAAGTAAAAGAAGTGTTTTTCCTGGAGTATGGAGTGAGAGAAACGACGGGTGGTCGTTTTCTCCACCTATTCCCCGACCATCTCTTCTACAAGAGAAAGGTAAACATCTGAAAACATCAAAGCCCATCGACTTCCAATTTATTTTAACAAGAACGTATCTGCGTCGCGCTCGGGTGGTAGATGCTCGAGAAACTAACAAGGTGCTGGTGTATCAAAGCGGCTCATTGCTGAAGTCATCAGTATCCATAAGTTATGAGGCAGGGTCTGCACCGGAGTGGCCAATTCAGAAAGAAGCTTTCAGATCGAGTGGTCTGCAGTTGCTTTTTATTATCTTTACTGACGTTAAATTAATGTGGTGTCGACTCTTATATTATTCTTTAACTTCTTGCGCTGTCACTGACGCGGAAGATGTTTTTTATCGCTACATAAAATCGAATGCTTTAAGTCGCCGCTTTCGGTTAATAAAATTTTATTGACCGTATACGTTAAAAGTACGACTCGACTTATACATATCTATATGTATATTTATACGTATGTAGAAGCTGGCAACGATGTAAAAATAGAAAATAGGAAAGTAAAGAAAACTTTGGCACTCAATCAGTAAATGTCGATATTATTGTTAATCGTATACTTACAAAATTTTAGATACTATGTAACATTGTTTTAAATTTAACATTATGTATACTTGTCGAATACTTAATTAAGTATATACTTAAGTATAAGTATTAACTTATATAACTTGTATATTTTTCCGAAAGGATACTGGCTACGCCTTATGGATGAATGTATGTACAATATCTGATATTAATACACCGTTTATATCTAATAACTACGAAAACTTTACTCACAGTTCACTATATTTTAAAAACAATAATTCAACAAGATAATAAAAGGAATATCGTCTATAAATGATATTGAAAAGACTATAAAGAAGGTTATATTAGTTAAACTAAGCAATTTCAAGTGACTCACGATAATTTTCTCTCTAGAGCCGCCATTTAAATAGAGACTTTTCTCTAATCCTTTTCTCATTTAGATTTGTTGAACGTTGTTTGCCAATACATTTTACGTTTTTTATAGATCTTCACTGTCCACATATTTTTGAAAATACATATTTCTATAATTGCGACAAGTTTGACGACCAAGACCGCCAAGTCTGCCAAGTTCCGCCAAGTCATGTGATTAGTTCCTCTAATTTAAGCACAAAGAAACAGGATATGAACACACAGAAATATATAATAATAAGAATAGAAATAAATAAAATGAATCTGATTTTTTTCAAAGGGCAATGTAACCATACTAAACCGACGAAGCGAGCGACTAGCGACAACACTAGAGTAGCGACTTAAACAAGTTGTTGGAATGACAGCTATTGCCGCGAGTATTGTCGCGATAACTAGTTTTCAGTGAACGTTATGTTGATCATGCTGTCAGCTTCTACGGAAAGTTTTAAGAAACTGATACTGCGATCTTTTATTCCTCTTTAAATATCATATTTCTTCACCGCTTCGGTAATTCGTGTTTGTTCCAGTTCGATGGACTACATCCGGTTCAGCATCGTGGTTGCACCGATGATGCCGTATTCGTTATTCATCACGTGTTGCTCAGTTTGTATTCATCTTCTCAATTCAAGTTATTAGGATTCTTTATGATTTCCAGAGATGGTCGCACCATCTCTGGTAGTACAATGTGGTTGCGGCTAGCAGTTTAACGTTGCTGTAATTTATGTAATTGTTCCCATCTGGAAGTAAGTATTCAACTACTATAAGTTTGTCGAAAATCATTTAAAGTTTCTTATCCAATATTTGAACATGCAACACACGACCATTAATTTTACGATGAATATTAAGCACGTTAGAATATCATTGGCAAACCCACAATACCGAAATGGATGCAGCGCATCAAACTGAAACGGGTACAAAGCAGCAAAATGAGGAAGAAATCAAGAGCAGAAGACAACAACGTTAGTCTCTAGAAATTTTCGGAAGAAACTAGCAGCATGATTAATGAAACATCAAGTGAAAACTTATCTACGCGACAAGACTCCAGAAGAGTAACGCAGTAAACAACAGCTATGAAAATCTATGCACAAGATTGCTATTGCAATAAAAAATATGCACGATAACTTTTAAAAGGTACTAAGGCAAACAACGACTAACATGTATGTACAATATCGCGATTTTCTAGTTTTCCTAATTCCTCACTAGATACGGAAAGGTTTTAATTAGGTCCATAAGTGTAGGTATAATTATGATTTATTACTGCTCAACATCTTCTATCATTGATGCAAGTTATTGGTGAATGCTAACGCATACATAGATTATTATTAGCATACGCTTGACCAAACCATCACACTTACGTTCTGTTTGAGGTGCAGTTGGCATTTGGAGTTTCGTATAAACACGATTTTGAAAAACGTTGAAGAGACATACCTATCCATGTAGGTATATGTGTGGTAACTATGCAACTTTCTACAACTATGTAACTTTCATGCTCAGTTTGTAACTGGTTTGTTATTAAATAGACACTTTTATCTAAATTCTATTTTGCGAAGATTTGCCATGTTACTTGCGTTTAAATCTGAGAAATATAGTGAGCTAACATGGACAAGTGCCACTGTACTGCCCGCAAAAAATACAAAAGCCTTACTCAGAGTGCAGCATCGCATCCAATGGATTAGGAAAGTCCATAAACTCTAGAGCCTGTTAAAAACATGGTGGTTAAACTTAACAGAAATTTGCACGCCAAGTTACGTCTTTTCTCTTATTCTGAGTATGTATTGTGGTATTTATAGGTCTATCACATTTTCCTTCTCAGATAAACTTCTTTGGTACACTTCATTACGATATGGTTAAATAATTATTATATTGAAACTGAATTTTATAAGTTCATTCATAAAAAAAGTTCTTTTGCGAAGCTGGGCGGACGAAAACGCAAGGCCCAGTATGTAAAACAAAATAACAGTACCTTAAGTATCGACCGTCGTTGTAGATTTGCTACAAATTTGTGATAGTTTTACAATGTTTATATGCTCATGTATGTATTTGCAAAAAGTTGCGCAGAGAAGGCCTAAAATGTTTTTTTCGCTTCCAATTATTACAGTTAATATTTTACTGTTGAACCATATACAGGTTGGTACTCTCAGTTTGGTTGAAGTACAGTAGTACGAATTTTCAAAATTTATAGTGTAGGTACTTTAACGTGTATAAATGTTAATACTAACTAAGCAAGTTTGTCGATCCATTAGCATCATGTAAGCGTGGACAGGAGATTCTGCGAGTCGAGCTAGTGTACATGTGTGTATTAGACGGAAGAACGCTAATACCTTTTAAATTAAGTCTGAAGTATATTAAATAGATTTCTTAGCTAGTTTTTAAATAAGTGAATATAATTACAATTAAATTCCTTCTACGGAGAGAATTTGAAGTTCTTTCATTTCATTCTAATATCCAACACACGTGCGCACGGAGGTATTCACCGCTATCACTGTTTGAATAAATATGTAAGAAACAGTACTCTAATTCAACACAATAACGTAAAGTTAATAATATATACATCTGTTTCTACAGTCAAATTAAATTTACGTTTAGCCATTAAGAGTGCATAATACACATTTAAATGCATGAATTTATCTATAATAAGTCTGGAAATACGTAAATGCGACATGAAATCAAATACAGTCTTACCTACCTCTACCGATAAATTTAATAATCCCAGGCTTTTGAAAGCTCCTACGCCTGTGTTTCTGCTTATTCGCGTTTATTTCTCAAGAAACTTTCGAGAAGCAGTAAGAGTGTAAAGTAAACAGTTAAAAAGTCCTCTAAGTACCCTTATTTTACTTGTAAATGTCCCTATATGTCCGAAGCTAGCGCGCTAAAGCTCTTTATGAAATCGGGATTATGCAGATTCGAAATAACTTTTCTTTTAATGCTTTGCATTTTTGAGTGCTTCCCCAAATAAAATTTGTGTTCCTTCGCTGACTTTAAAATAAATAAACTTTGATCAGTGATACAAAACTAAAAGACATAAGAGAAATAAGTACGCAAAACGTTCTATATCAGGTTGTTTTACAGTATGGTAGGTACCACTGTTATGCACACATCTTGTCAGGCTGGTGTAAAATCCAAACTTATTATGTTTTGCGTGGTTACTGCCTACACATTACAGAAGAAGTCATGTCAAATTGATTTTGAAATTTCGCGCTCTAAAGCAAATTAAATCATATTTGTAAGCAGGCATGTACTGTAAGATAGCGACGAGATAGTATGTTCACATGAAAAACAGCCCATAAATAGTTTTCATATAAATTGTCGACTTAAAAGTGATTCATGTATGTGATGAGTAATTTATAAAAACGTTCTATAGTAAATAACAAACTAATAATTTAAATTGCCCATTTAAAGTGGCTGTCATATGCACCGAGCATAATGAAAACTAAGAAGTAATTAAACAAATTTAATCGTTAATACAACCAATATATTCTTCACAAACCTAATATTAATTCTAGTGAAGTAGTGGTAAAATTAATAAACCTAAAAATACTTATGTATTAAAAAGAACTGGAGGTAATCTCAAACAGGTTTCGTCTTCCAACTAAATATAAGTACCTAGAATATTAAATATCTAGTAATGTAGACACTTATAGGTATGTAGTACTTTATTTGAACCATAAAAAAAGAATAGAGATATCTTTGGTAAGAAAATATCTTCATCTATGGATGAGCAAACTAGTGCAATAGTAGAGTATCTTTTTCTTGGTATGTCATTACTTATGTTTAATCTTTCGAGATAATTTAACAACCTTGAAAAACCAACTATACTGCGACAAAAATTCATTATTCCATAATTTTGGGTCATCAAACATGTATTTATTTAGTGATTCCTGTGCACTGTGCTATGTGATTTGTTCTATTTTCCATTTATTTCGTTTCGATTTGTGAATGTAATGTCATCGCTGTGGTTACATTTGAGTATAATGTGGTTTAGTTAGTTATATTCGCCCATGTCAATTATGTATTTTTATGACTAGAATTATGTTACTTTTGGATTTCTACATCACTGACAGAAAAACACGATTTTCATATCTACTAGCCGATGTTGGAAGATTTTGCTCAGTAGCCTGTAAATGTAGAATAGGTGTGTACACGTTTTTTGCGTTAATTTACCAACATTTATAGAATGTATCAAAACAGATGGTTTAACAAAATGTTTGTAACAGTTTCACACTGTTTCGCACACAGTAATCTAGACATTCTACGGAAAAAAACATGGACAATTTTGGAAGAGCCTATATAAGTATAAAAGTTCTTTATTAACAGTTGAACAGCACTAAAGTATTTTTACGGATTATCAAACAATTGATGATCAACTAATTACAGGGTCATTTAACTGTATTGGAGCACTTAAATCTTTTCGAATTAGTATCTATTTTCCAAAAAATTAAAAAAAGAAGTTGGCTATAAGCAAGTCATTAAGACATGTTTCTAATCTAGATGTCGCTCGCTTTATTACAAATGTATAAATCTCATGCGGATGATGGGCAATACAGTTTTAGGAAAACTGGCTGGGTTAAGTCGGCAACCAGGATAAACCCTGAACACAACACTTATCTTGCAATAGTTGCAGAGACATCTTACACAGATATGTAGGTAAATGGAGAGAAAGTTTATTTGTCTTGTAGTGTACTAATGCTTCAGAAGGAGCCGACAAACCACAATAACGATTACTATTTTTGTGGAATTAGTACAAAATACATACGTTTCATAAAATCCGCCGACGTCGTATTAACAACAAAACCAATTATTCGATCAAGTAATAAACCTTTGCCAACTTGCTTTGGTTACGTGATTGAATCCGCGATTTGCTTCCATTCAACCAACATACATATGTTTTAACATCACGTCTACAGCAGTAGCCATCTATCTGAGGGAACTAAAATGATCATTTATAGAAACTGAAGTAATCCATTTGCTAAGTTTTCTGAAAAAAGATAATCAATTTGTTTTTATACCGAGATGCCGGCTTTATTTGGTGAAATGAAAAAAATGTAGCAAAATGGTTTGAAGAACGTCCTCGTCCATTTTGAATCAGAAAAGCTAATTTATCATGCTGTCAACGTTAAGGAAGTACAATAATAATGAGTACAATACTTAAAGCTATCAACTATGAACAGCACAAGTGAAATGTGGGCGATAATCTGAAAATGCTTGGTTTATTTACTGGTTTACAACTGGTTTCATCAAATATTGCAGCTTTTCGTGTTTGTGGGAGAGTAGTGCGACTGCCCATCGCTACATAAGGAATCTGTAACCTGCTCTATACATCGGGTAAAGAAAACGTTCCTCCTTCCACGACCTCATATCAAACATGAGCTTATGAAAAATTTTGTAAAAACCATAGTTCTGTATTTAAATATTTAGCGAACACATGTCAACAACTTTCGTATATAAAAATTAAAGAAAACATATTTGTCGACAGTTAAATTAGAAACCTGCTTAATAACAACAAGTTTGACAATTTCAATGTGTAATTGAGTTTTCTAGAAACACAAAATAACAATTTTAAGAAATTGTTACGAAATAGGTGCATGTATGTTCTTGAAAATCCTTTTTTTCATTGCTAGGTTGACTTCTTTCGAGATACCTTACGCGCAATAAACCACGAGCATCGTAAACGCCTTCAAGATTTCTTGAAAATTGAGAAACATTGCCAATATACGGAGATGAAAATATCCCTAGGCACTATGACTGGACATTAATACGTGTAGTTCACACAACCTAATATAAGAAAAGTGTTTATACTCAACATTTTTAATTTGGATTTAATATATTCAATAAAACAGTTGTAAAAGAGTTACAAATTATAATAATAACAGTACAAAGTTTCAAGCAAATTTGACCATAGACATATTTTTTAATTTTTTCATATTCAAACTTTGCCATCGTTTTTCAATCCGTCAATCAGTCAATTTCAAGAAACTTAGACCATAAGAATAGTTTTGCTATACAAACTTTGCCAACCGCTTTCACTCTCGTGGAGATTTACTTTAAAAAACGCCGCAACACTTGTTTTCTTAATCGTGTCAAACAGCATTACTACCAATTTAATTGAACCTTGAAAACATTGTAGTATGATATAAAACACCATGTATGTACAAATTTAAAGTAAGTTTCGGTGTTGGTATCATGCAATAAAATCAGTCAAAATAATGATCGTTAGCCATCAAAAAGGACGATAAGTATATTATTTAAAAGAAGTAGAATTCAGAATCTAAAAAGACTGTTTTGGCGCAGAATCTTGAAAAAGAAAAAAATTAGATCGATGCACAATAATTTGAGAGCTAAACTTTTTCATTAAATTCTTTTGTAATTATTTTTCGTTGATTTCTACCGTTGATCACTTCTACATATTTTTATATCACTTAACCGTATTAAAACTGTTGACGATGTTGACCCTATTGCCGTCGGATACTTGTTACATGAACTTAATATAAAAATTCCATCTTTTATTTTAATAGTTAATATTTCTACAACAATATATCTCATTTGAACACTGTGTTTGCTAATAAATTGTTATTTCGATCTTTTATCTTTATGTAAGGTAATGAGACCACCCTTCGTATCCCGCCCGTCCCGTACTACCCCCCGTGTCCCACCCGTCTCGTACCACTCCACGCGTCCCGCAAAACAATTATCGCAAAAAATTGTCAAAAAAGTTGTCAAAAAAAATTGTCATAACGTAACGTAAACATAAACGTCATCTATCATGAAGATGGCGTCGTAAAATCACTCCATACTAAATGTATGGGAAAATGAATTTCTTGATAATTTTTTTTCTGGAATATTTCGGGAATTTTTTTGGATATTCTTCATGTTTGGCCGAAGACCAGTCCGAATTGGTGCGAATCATCGAAATCAATCCAGGCGTTCTTGAGATATAAGAGTAGTAACTAATGTCACTTTCTAAACAATCGGTGCATTTGCGTTATTAAGCCGTCGCGCAAACCATTGCGCCACGGCCACTTGCACTAACTTACGTATTAAAAGCCTTATTAGAAATTCACGTACAATAGGTTTAAAAATAATATTTTTTTTGGCTTTATTAAAATGACTTTCTGTGTACTATGATTGTGGAAATATTCATTGTTAACCCAGTTATAATATTCGGCACTTAAATTTGGATGAAGTAGTATTAGGGAGATAATATTCACCGAAAACGGATTTTACATGTATTTTCCCTATGTCCCACTCGACCGTGGAAACCCTGTATATACATATAGACTAAGGATTATCCTTTTCTATTAATGAAGAATAACCAATAAAATTGTTACAAATTACAAATTATAAAAATGTTATCGTAAATACAGTAGGAAAAAAATATAAGCCACTAAGTATTAAATGAAGGTAAACATATCAAAAATTTATTGAATAAAATTCATACGCTACAAACTAGTCATTTGTATAAAATTTTCCAGATTAACCATTCCCTATTAACCTCTTTTTGTATAATAATTATTGTCTACTTTAAAATCGGTAACAAAATTTGTAATAGAGCTATTAGATGTCTCTCTCTGTGTAAGTATAAACACAACTTCCAGCTGTTCACGCCACAATGGAGGGTGAATTAGTAAAGTGAAAATTATGTATTTGTGATAAGAAATCTTAAATTACTTTCGTCAAGTATTAGTTTCTATCGTATATTTTGTACTATTAATGAAACACACACTGTAACAAAGAAGCTAGAGTTAAACAATATTGTAGCAAATAAAACTTCCTTAAATGTGCGAACGCGATAAAATCAGTTCACTACAATGTCATCTACTGCAGTAATTAAACGGCTTTTTAGTTTTGTCCATGTGCATCATATGCTGGTAACGTAACGTTTATTATTACCGGCAGATAATGAGATAATTTGACGCGGTTATAATTACCGACCGGAAGGAAACACCAGTAAAAACCGCTCGGAGATTCATCTCGGATACATTTCATTTAAATAATTTAGCATAATTTTAAAACGGTCACTGGTTTTGGACACATCGGTCTGCGAACACTGTGCTATGTAATCATGATATTTACGTACTCCTGTATTCTATGTACTGATGTATATTTATAATTATTGCACCTGTGTTTACCTGTTTAAATCAATAACTGAATTTTAAAAATATGGCTAGCTAACACATACATATATACACGAAATTTACGATAGCAATATTTTGAAAATAAACTGGATTTCTGAATAGTTATCAATTGCCATAATTTCTGTTGTTGCATAAGAATGTTAACTATATCCACTCCATCTTAATATTTGTATTGATTTATCGTCCTTAATATATTACTTGTAATAGTAGATAATCTAAAATGTAATAACAACCGATTAATAATTATTTGATATTAGGAGCATTAGATATTACTCGAAATAAAATTTACCAAACTTACTTTCGACGCTAAGTTTTAAGGAAATCAATTTTACAACGCCTTATTTGTTTCAATAGTGTTACGTTTCCGAATGAAATACATTATTGTATTGTGCATTATGTCTTCCATCTCTGGTGAATTTAGTAACTTGTTACTATCAAATAAAACAAACTTTTATCTGACTTATGAACATTAGAGACCTATTGTATTTATGTTACGACGTTATCGAGTTTAATTACATAAAGCATGAAAGGAAAATGAAAAAATTTAAAGGTTTCCAGATTAAAAAAACTTATTTAAAAGAGTAACATTATCACATTATTTTCAGTCCAACTGATGCTTCGTTGTATATAGTGTTTTTATTTTTTGCACATAAATAACCCTACAGGGTACACCCAAAATATCAACTGCCCAGAAGTTTCTCACATATTGCTATGATCAAGGACTTTTCGAATACCACAGGACGAAGATATTTGTCTCGATTATGGTTACGCAAATATAGTTTTGACTATTATAGACTGATGAATTTTGATTGTCTGAGTAATGTGCAAGAATTAGACTATGTATATCTTAACGGAAATTTGTCATAAAAGACATAGTTTCCCTAATAAATCTACTTATTATCGTTACAATAAACATTTTCTGTATGTAATTTTAGAATGGAATTAAGTAAAAATTATCGATACCTGTACCGTCTGTTTACACATTTAAAACTTTATCACTCTCTGGACAAAAAATGGGCTCTTTCCTCTTATAATTCCTTATCATCATGCTCTTTTTATTTTTCCCGGTAACTCTCTTGCTACGCTTCTGTTTCTACTTCTGAATCTATCATAATTAATAAAGAACTTTTTTTATTCAATTTCTTGTACTATATTTAAGATAATACCCTCAGCTTTGATACAATACAACCTGAGGAGCTAATAGCACATGAAGTAAATCGTCGGTTCTATTCTTTCTAGAACTACTTAATGATATTGTCCAGATAGCGATTAGCTAGACGACACATTCTAGTCAGGGGAAAACGTTGCAAAACATTTGTTCTTCAAGTTGCTATGCTGAATGTAGACTCGTCTCTCGACGAAAGCCTTGGAATTCGAAATATTAGTTTCGAGAGTAGAGTTGTACAGTCTATCTCACCATGAACCAGTTTCCGGATAAATTCCAAACAGTGACAATTCAGTCTGGCAGATAGTGATTGCATGTCATGACGTCGTAGTAATTCATCCTGACAAATACCAACCTCAGGATAGACTCCGTCGAGTTTAGATTTAACGATAGATATTTTAAGAATCTTCTGTGTATTCTGTCAAGAGACATGCATAAATCGGATACCATATAATGCAAGCATATTCCATCTTCAACAGGGGAATATCTTGCAAGTATTTGGAAACACGTATAGTAAATCCTAAAGATTTGCTTGCAGAAGAACATACTGAGTTAATATGATCAGTAAAGGTGAGTTTACAATCGACGATAATACCCAAATCCTCAATATTCGACTTTTTTTCAAGAATGTATAATCATTAACCTCATTTCAAGTGGCGAGCTTTTACCAGTGTAAGATATCATTGCGCATTTCGATCCATTCAGAGTTAACTTTTGTAAATGTGTGGAGTCATTTCAGTCATGCTGAAAATGTTAGGCAGTAAGTAACGAAATGACCATACAATTAAAGAGTACATTTCAGTGAAGTTGGGTTTCATTTTTTAATATTCAACTGTATTGTAGTCCAGCTCACTTTAGCGAAATAAAATGTGACAGATTTCTTTAAAACCTGTAAAAACCATGGTAGGTATATATAATATCTGTGTTCAACACAACACTTTGTTGTGACCGCAATATTGTTATTGCACAGGAAATCTTCATAAAGTTTGCAGAAGTAAGTTCAATAACTTAACCCGGCAATTACTATCATGTACCTGCCACTCTATATTTTGTACACATTTTATATAGAACAGACTTGTATACAATATTATGAATGACAGTATACAAGAAATTATTATTTACTAACTAATTTATACGGAATTTACTACGAGAAAACGCGCAGTTTCCTGAAAATCAGACAATGGTACTGACAGACAATAAACTTATGACAAAAGCTACTCTTGGATTCTATTCTAGGTAACAGATAGATGAAGATAAGACACTCAAACTGGAACGCTTATAGTACATATACATATAGTAAGCACGTACTATAACAGTGTATTTTTTAGTTTCAGATTGTCCCGTACTGCAACAAACAAGTCGGTGCATTATCCATGCAACATATATTGGAACAAGACCCTCATTTACCTGAATTCATCAATTCAGCGATAATACGTGTTTTTTATCACATCTGTGATACACGGAAACCGAAGAGCTAGTTTCTTAATTTTAAACTCTATTCATATATAAATCTATTATAACTATAAGAATGTATGCAGATACTAATAAAGATGGGAATATTTTATTGGTATTACGTTATTCTAACAGCATATCCATCAACTCTCGAAATGAATACACTGTTGGAAAAAGTGACGGGCGCACCTTCTATAATCTGAACGTGTCGTTCTAAACACAATGAAATTTGGTATGGAAGTTGTACTAAAGTAACATAACTTAACCGCACTTGCAAAGCCCCGCTGGAAAGGGATGCATAATAGCGGGAGTATCCCTCACAAGCAGCATGTAGGTATATTCGCTACACGACGAAGCATGGATTCAATAAATCGTTGTATGGTAGTGGGATGGATAGCGATTTCAACACACCTCCATAGATCCTCAACGTTCGTCGAAAGAGCCGAATAACGTCGAAGTGTCCGACCGATCATATCCCAGACACGTTCGATCACATTCAAAAATTCACAAATTTACCAACTACAATGCTTTATATTGCAGATAACTTCTATATAACACTCAATAAACGTTTTATTGTAATTATCTTACGAATAGAATTTTATCTCAAGTGAATTTATTTATCCTCACATTGATAAACCCACCCTCAGTCAAAAATATAGTAATAAAAAAATCCTAAACTCGCTGCATTAACTGAGCTAGGAGAAACTTTTGTGCACCGCTAAAATTATGCATATA
This sequence comes from Holotrichia oblita, assembly GCA_023690525.1. Lineage (NCBI taxonomy): Eukaryota > Metazoa > Arthropoda > Insecta > Coleoptera > Scarabaeidae > Holotrichia > Holotrichia oblita. The sequence continues at coordinate 55,803,724 of CM043017.1, forward strand.
TCTTTACGCATTCAGATTATACAGGGTATGCTCGTCACTTTTTTCTAGCAATGTATTTAAACTTATTTTAAAGCATATTTTATAAACTAGGGCATAAACATTTAATAATTCAATCTATCTATTACCATTTATTGAGATAGAATAAATTGAATAAATAGATTACTTTCCTCATATCACTAATCTCAAAATAATACATAAGACTGAGTAATACTATAAGACAACTTTGCTATTATATTAACCTACGCGTGTTAGAGGACATTATAGTAAATCTAAATAATGGAGTCAAAACTATAATGCAACATGACGACTCGAGTATAATAAAACAAATTGGATGAAATCAGCCATAATTATTCTGTGTTAGTCTGTACGTACAATAGAAACAATAGAAATCTCCGTGTTGCTTTAATTGTTGAAGCCTACGCTTCAATAGATGAAAAGGTAAGATAACGTTTCATATAGTCTTCCAACACATAATGTAGCTGATATTTTTAGCTTTCGTTAATATGGTTCTTTTAACTTTTATTATTAGACACAAAGTCAAAATTATGAAACTTGTGTCCTATAAACATTTATTTCAACAAACTAAGAATGAAATTTTAACGTAAATGTAACAACCAAAATTCTGATCCCTCGTTATAAATAGTAGGTACTGCTATAAGTATTAATACGAAAGAACAACGAAGTATTGTTATGATACGTCACCCCCTCATAAAGAACCTCTCGTGTTCTGAAATATTGGATATTAAAAATATATATCTTACTCAATAAAAAATTTCCGTGAAAATATTATACTCTATTATATACTGCGACTGTTATTATCTTATTGCGGTAAGAGCCCATATTGCTAGTAGAATCAACCAGAAAGATGCACATCAGTAACTACTCTCATACAACGCATAAACGAGCTAGTAAATTGAATGACATTCAATTACACCTACTGTAGTCGACAAGCCAAATGTTTTTGTTTCAATTTATGTGGGGGTTTATGCCTATTTTATTGGATATATTTATTTACTAGAGTTGTAAAGCATAAACTATTATTTATAGTCCGTTATAATTGCAAAATGGAGAAATGTTTTAAAATTAAGATGAAAGTATCAGCCAATGGACAATTATTATTGATAGTCCTGCCATTTTAGAGAAAATAAAACGGTGGTTGTAATAAGTAGTCTAGAAGGTATACCATAATTAAAAAAATCTTTACATATTGGTTTTTTTCCGTATAAATCGAAAACTGTTTCACGTCCATTAATAAAAATATAATTTTTTTTCTTAAATATAGGCCTCTATAGAGAGGCTAGTTAGGGGAGAGAATAAAGATCCGAAAAAATAATAGGGATACGGTTTGTAAGTCGTTATTCAATAAATACATAAACCTAATTCGATTAATGCATGCACATTTGCGAAATATCGTGGTTTAAGGAAATGAGGCGGAATTTTTCCGTTTCTCTGTATTGACTAATATGTGTGTCAACGTAACGCACACAATGTACGAATCAATAATTACAAAATTTCGTGTAAAAGTCAAACGATCTCTGTCATTATCACTAAAAGTCTACTTACTGTAAATATATGTATATTTTGCTAGATCTTTTCACAATAGATTTTATAAGAGTTGAGAATTACATACTTGTAGAAGTTTAGAAGAATGATTATTTTCTCATCAAAATTCCAATAAATACATAGTGTCAACTTTCCAACATCCATGGATGTAAATGTTGTTATAGGCTCATCTTATATGTAATATACTCCAGTACATATCCTAAAAGTAAGGTCTTTTATCGGAATTTTTTCTTTCTCTTCTATCTATCTGGTATACAGTTTGGAACTGAACGCTTTCATCAGTTAGTACATAACTACCTAAAAATATAAAATAAATGTAAGTAAGATATACCATAGCTGTATGTTGCAGAAAAAAAAGCAAATTAAAACCAATTTAAAGAAAAAATTGTGTTAGATACTACAACGGTTATAGCTTTGCAAATAATACGTGGTTCTTATACTGGTCAATATGAGCTATAAGATAACTGAAGCAAACGGGCGATAAATTATCACATTTCTTGTTTTCCTATCAAATTATGAACCGATCTACTTTGTATATTCAACTTTTCTTATTTATTTTAGAAAAGTTAATACCATAATACAGTTATTAATCTTTCAATATACTCTACAAAGCTGTTTTATTTATGTGAACAAGGAAGCAAGTAGACAACTATTCTTGATCGCTAGTGAACGTGCGTAAGTATAATCCAAGCCTATTTCAGGCTTTAGCAAATAATATGTTAGGCAATATACATATTTTCAGATATTGCATATCTGGCGCATTATTTACCCATTATATTGGTTCTACATTACTTCTAACGATAATTGACATAACATGTATTATCTTACTTATCTATTTCTCCCATGGCTTTTGCTGCCGTTTTACACATGTAAAAGCTATGTTACATGAGATGAGTAAATAGGAGAACTAGAGATTAGGTCAACGGCGCTAAGTAATGCACTAATTTTTAAGAGGAAACATAACCTGATCTAAGTAACATTCTATCTATGCATTCTAACCAGTACATCTCACTGACCAACATTTTACGTGATAAAAATGTGACAGTAATTGGTATGAATGTAAGCACTGACTACAAGTGATCCAGTAACCTAACAAAAATCGTGTCCGTGTGCATACGGCTCTATTCAGCACGGAATGCATAAAGCTGCTTATACACATATAAGTGTCATGATGAGAAAATTTGTTCACCTCTACCATAAAAGAATTGTCATTGACCGCGGTAACGCGTATATCTTTACGAAAGAATTTGTGACTAGATGAAACAAGGCATCGAATCAAGTGATGTCTTTTAATCGAATCTCTCTCATACATATATTTTATTTTCGAATTATATGATCTAGTGGAAGACGTGGTTAACTCGAGGCCGGTAGCAACACTGTCTAGCTTTTAATAAAATTGGGTAGTACACGATTATTAATATAGAGTGTGGTCATAAAGTTTGGAACCAAGCTTATAACCGCATTATTTTACATTTTTAGGAAAAACGCTCGGACAGGTAAATTTTCTTTTTTAAAACGCCATCTTTTGACATCCAATTTTTTTCCTATTACGTGATTGGTTTTTAGAGTGATGACGTTATCAACCCTTTTTTTTAAATGGCAACCATATTATTTTTTTATCGTTTTTGGTAGATCTTTATATCCTCCAAATAGTGATATAAAACAATTGGTATGTTGCATCACAATTTTTTTTTAATAATATAAATTTAGAAAAAAATTAGAAAATTTTATTTTTGTACAAAATTAAAATTAAATTAAAAATACGTCTGAACTTAAATTTATTGTAACAGTTAACGTAAATTTTCAAAATGGACCCCACCAACCAACTGACACTGTCCCAGCCCAGTGTAAACACTTCGTATACTCGCCTCAATTATGTCTGGGGATATTTGTGTAATTTCTACGCGAATTCGTTGTTTTAAATCTTCTAAATTGTTCGGTTTTGTTAAAATATACTTTCTATTTCAAATAACGGAGTCAGGTCAGGAGAACGAGGTGGCCATTATATGGCGCCTCTCCCTCCAATCCATTTATTAGGAAATATTTCGTCAAGATAGTGGCGAACCTCTACACCATAATGGGGAGATGCCCCATCTTGTTGAAACCAAATATTTGGATCGGGTCGAATCTTAAAAATTCTAAATATTGCACAGCAGTCAAATTTTCTTCAAAAAAATATAGTCCTAAAATGCGTCGTCCAATCATTCCAACCCATACGTTAACTTTTCCTCTGCGCTGAGTAAGACACGCTTGAGTCCAATGCGGATTGGTCTGCGACTAATATCTGCAATTATGGCATTTAGGCAGAACGTAGCTTCATCAGAGAAGACGATGTTTTCCAAGAAATTTGCATTTTGGTCACAACGTAACATTACGTCTTGAACTGCAGTCGACGATTTTCGTCATCCTCATGTAATTCCTGTACAAGTTGAACTTTGTAAGGATGATAGTGTTCTTTTTTAAATAAGTTGACGACAAATGAGTGAGCCACCTGATTGGCTAACGCAAATTGTCTGGTGGAAACATGATGCCTTTCTTCTGCTTCTAGAAGCACATTTAATTTCACATCTTCTCCTACTTGAGGTCTACTTTGCCGTGGTCGATCTTTTACGGATCCAGTTTCAGTAAACTTTCCAACTAGTTTTGTCACCGTAGACCTGGCAATTGGAGGTCTATAAGGATGTTCTTGGTTAAATAATTCGCATGCTTCTGCATTCGTTCTTTGTCTGTCCCCATACCCAACCATAATTAAAATTTTGATTCTTTCTCGCTCAGATAAATGTGCCATTTTTACGCAATGTCTAACAAATTTAACGTAAAAATTAGAAGTAAATAATTCAACAATCTTGTCGCCATAGTACTTTCAGAATTTGATATATCTCTGGTTTATTGAAATGCTCTTACCTAGCGTTTGTTGACATCCCATATGTATGGGGTGTTAGTTGTGCCACTGCAGGTTATTGTACATTCAACTAGAATTTTGCCCAGCTGAAGGTTTTCAACCTGTAGCAGTGACTTATAGTACACCAAATATCGTATTCAGACAGGGACCACGTTTATACTTTGTTTTAGTTTTTATCCGAAATAAAAATTCCGATATACAGTCAGGATTTAAATCCGCGACTCATGGGTTAAAATACCGACATGCTAACCGTTCCATTACAGAGCCTGGTAAATCGCATCAATAAATCGATATTGACAGTTCAGTTACTTACTACTGAGTGAGTGGTGTTTACAATTGAGGATTTAACTTAGGTGTATTAAAATTTCTTTCTTGTTTTCATCTGACCCGGTAAAGGGTGTGAAGTTTTTTCTGAACTCCTTATACCCTAAAATATTCGCTTTTATCGTCTATACACTTTTGCATGAACCAGTTCTCAAAACAGTTTTTCCACTCTGAAGGTTGTATCGCAGAAACATCGTTTTCAAAGGCTTCAACTGCTTCTTGAGACGTTGAAAATCGCTCTCCGCGCATTTTTTGCTTCACATGGGAACGAAAGGAAATCATTCGGCGACAAATCAGGTGAATATGGACAATGAGACATTATTTCAACAGTTTTCTCCTTCAAATAGTCTACTGTTAGACGTGCTGTATGGAAACTCGCATTCTCGTGATGAAGAATAATGCGACGTTTTCGGTTGTTCTTTCTGATTTCGTCTATAACTTTTGACAAACAAATTGTGTCTACCATTCAACAGTTCTTCGATCCTCTAAAGAAATTGTTGCGATGTAGCCTGTACAGGAGAAGAAAGCGATCATTTTCTTAGAAGTGCTCCTTGCACGAATAACTTTTGTAGGGTTCGGTTCGTCTTGGAACACTCATACAGTAGATTGTTGCTTGGTTTCCGACTTATAGCATATATCTGTGTTTCGTCATCTGTGACGATGTTGTATATGGATTTTGCGGTTCCTACGTCGCATCTCTATACACCAATTGACACGAGATACCTTCTGTGCTTCAGTCAAGTTATGTGGAATCCGTTTGGAACATATTTTTTTACAAATAAATGTTCATATAAAATCGAATGTATTGCAGCCTGCTATATGCTAAGAGATGCTTCTATATCGTTGTAAATCACATATCGATAGTGTTCTATCATTTTCCGCACAGCATCGATGATTTCTGGAATCACAACAGCTTTTGGCCAACCTTTACCTGATTCAGCACATCATCACTCACTGAGGCACGGCCACGACGAAATTCTGCAAACCAATTGTAAATTGTCTTCTCTGATGGTACTTCATTACCAAAAGTTGACCGAAGCGATATAATGCATTCTTGTGGAGTTAGACCTCTTTTATAATTGTAAAAAATCGTGCAACCAAAACCTTAACGAGTAATCTTCATTATTTTACAAAGTCACTGTCTTAAAACTGTCACTGTTAACAAACTACTGACTCGGTTTCTAAGCCATCGCGGATTTCTCATTGACAAATGTTACACTTTAAGAATATAGTGATTACATACGTCAAAAGTACCATTTAGTGATCCATTGTAAAAATATAAAAGGTGTCCCTCGTATTATATCTATTATAGTCACTGCAACTAAGCACCCACCACACATTAAAAAAAAAAAAAAAGAAATTGGCTGAAAATTTACTTTTCTATGTAAACGTGTTAGTCGATCTCACTAAATGCTTCGAATAAATAAGCCTTGTATAAAATATAAAATTGTTGAAAATTGACTGAAAAGCATTTATATTAATTATAATAAAACTGAAATAATGACACAAGAAATACGTGAAAAATTAACTGAAAATATTGTGTACCTTCTATTTATTAATGTATATATAATGCATTTTACATTTTTTTTATTTCGGTGTTAAAAATTTATTTATTAATGTTCACTTTATTAAACATTCAACAAAATAGATGCATCCCTAGCGAAACACTTTTCAACAAAAATAGAAATGGTGCTTTCTTATAATAAAATAGGCATTTCAATTAAGTATGTAAGTGGTAAAGGCGTCCATACTTTTCCCACTTGAATCAAGTATGTAAGACTATAAGTATTTATATATTCAGTAGGCTCTTCCCCGTTATATAATCCAATAATAATCAAATTAAATGTTGGTTATAGCGGCTTAACTTTGAAAGACGTTAATCTTATATAATTAATGAAAATTTAAGTCATTTCACTATCATCGTTCCACCATGTCATGCTGCGTTTGGTTTTTATAAACACGATCAGATGACCGTTGTGGAGGATGATTAGTTATTTCTGAGTTATGCTTAATTAGATATCGCTAATTGTTGCAATTACGTGACAACTCCAAATTCAAGATGCAACACAATAAGAAACTACTTCTTTCATAAAATATATTTGTATATTTTCTTCTAGTGTTTCGTGAACGCCAAAAATATAGAAATTAATATAATTTTACGCTCACACTGAGAAAAAGTGTGTTATTAGTTACACTCATCTATCATTATATAAAGAAAATTATACAGAAAGGTTCTTATGAGTCTATCGTTTTACCGTAATATTTCTCTAAACATTTTATTGGAAAACGGCAGTCGTAGACACAAAACCCGACCGCTGTGAGGAGATGATGCGAAGGATAAAGAAAAGACGTACTAAGTTATGATAAGTATACATTTTATACGGAGATACTTGGTGTTGATGTGCTGAATTCATACATGTGAATGTGCAGCTTATCTAGGGTTTTAGAGCCTGAGCGGCTTTTCTATATTTTTACAGCATCTTGCTACCTTTGACTGCTCCGTTCCATTTGATCGGATCGCTGCTGCCACGCCGTTGCCTACAAAACCGAAGTTGCTTCTGCTACCGCCCAGTTTGCTTGCCCGCCTATGTGATTCCACATCAGCAACAGGGGAATAATATATAGGAAAACCTCTGAAACTCGGTCTCTGTTTTATAAACAGTTTCATTCCTCCCCATCTGACATTTCTTTATCAAACAAAAAATAAATAAAACGTTAAGTTCTCTTTTGTAAATAAGTCAAGTGAATAACGTGAAACCTTTGTCGCATTAGAACTTTCTGAATTAAATTTTGTAACATTACTAAATGTTATTACTGTCGTGCTACTTAGACTATAATTTATACAAATTTTAATTGCCTCTTGTATATTTCAAACATATATGATGTTGCTTACATAGCTCTTCGAAAACACACAAAATATTAAACTCTCATATATTCAAAATTGAAATATTCAAGAAACTAATTTTCATCAAGTGCGCCAATCAAACAATCTCTCCATGATAGCCTGGATGATATGTTAAAATAATCTGATAAAAGCACTATGTTTTTCATTTTTTTAATAAACGTTCTCTGAGAAATGCCGTAATTTTAAAAGCTGTTGAAAAGTTCAGAAATACTGGCAGTGCATTATGCTAACGAAAAGGAAACTCGGGCCGTCCCAGGATAGTTAACATTAGCAACAACCGTCAACGCGTTTTTGAGCAGATTGAGTCAGCCAAGTCACAAGTGAGCCAGCGTTGTAACTTGGTGTAAAGAGAACTTATTGTACCAAGTATTGTGCGGGAGCTGAGTGTATTTTCGTGGGTGATTCAGGTACACCAACAGTTACATCCTCAGGATTATCGCGGAAGAGTGGAATATAGTACCAGAATTTTCCCGTTGCAGTATGAAAATCCTGAATTTAAAGAAAAAGTATGGTTTTCAGACAAACCACATTTTCATTTGTCGGGCCAAGTGAATTAGTGCACAAATCGATTTGTGGCATTTCCCAGACCCGATAAGGTTCAATAAATTCTTAACATAATACAAAAATAAGTGTCTGGTATGCAATGTCGAGTCACGGAATCATTGATTCATACTATATAAAAGAGAATGGTAAATAGGTACTTCACAAGCGGTACATACAAACTTTAACACACTTTATCCCTGATCTACGTCGATTCTGTAGTGCACATAATTCGGCATTTTGAAACCAAGTTTTTCAACAGGACGGAGTAACTCGTCATACTGCTGCCACAGTTCGTCTATTTCGTCCTTCCGAACGTATCTATTAAACATGTACAGACCTCTTTATTCCTTAAAAGTCTGTCTCTATTACTTATTGAACTGTGAAATTGTAGTCCTGTATGCCGTGCAATTATAGAATCCACTGTGTATATTTTACTATTGCGATTATAGAACATTACTCTAATTTTAAAAGTATTTCTTGGCGTGTACATAATATGTATTTGGCGATGGAAAAATACTTTATATATATTTGTCTAATTTACTTACTAGGACCCATTTGCACACATATTGTTATCGTTAAGAGTGTTATGTCTTTATAATTTTTACAACTCCTTGTATTACCTTTATGTATAACTAATTATACCGTTCTTCCGTTCATCTGGTAGTATATTTTATACAGATTTAGTAATTTCAGACATTTCTTTTCTTACCGTAATCTTTCTCATGTATTTTACTAATTCATTTAACAATTGCAAATTCTTTAAATTTATTGCATTTTCTGCTACAACATACCTTGAAGGCCATACAATTGGAATTACTTCACGAAAATCGGTAACTCTCCAATTATTTTTATGTTACGTAAAGTTATCTATTGCATGCAGCAGTATTCCTAAAAATATTACGAAGTTCTAACCAAATATAAAACTTAATTTGAACAATTAAGGAAAAGTAAACATATTAATTATATAACACCTGCTCGTATAGCAGTTGGTGACAATCCCTTGTAATTACCATTTTCTTATACCTATCCAATTTGATTGTAATCACTAACACGTAATATGCCTATATTATGTGTCGCATAACACAAAGTTTGTCAATGAAGATACATAATTACAAACTCTCTATGCTAGGAATGGAATCAGAACCTTTACTTGGCGGGTAAAGGTGCAGACCACCGCACTCAGAGGCACAGGTTGCATGTGAAATAGATGGACTTAAGCGATGTATAAGCAACAATTTTAACATTGATGTTAAAATAGATAAACATATTCAGTTATAGAGATTGTTTTGAATAGTGTAAACGTGCAAAGAAACTGACTGTAAAATGTTAAACTGATCAAGATAGAATGAAACCTACTAATACATGGAAAACAGATATTTACACGCGTTGGTAATTTCTTACAAACGTGCAAAATCCAGCACAAATACTAATCTCCTGATGAATTTCAAGACAAATTTGGATCTGGGAAGCCTAAGATAACTAGTGCTGATGTTGATTAAACATTTGCTATGATATCGGAAAAGAATGCACCGGTACCCAAAACTTGCACTGGATTTAATAAACAGCATCGTTCTGCATTTCACTAATAACAACAAAAGTACACCTATGAAATTGAAGGAAAAGACTAGCACAGCAAGCTAGCACATACGCCACTAGAAGTAATGGATAAATTGAGACTTTTGTCACTAGATATCGAATATTTGTGAGAAGGTTGGTTGCGGAAGAGATAGCATCGCTGTGTTGTACATCATCTTAGCGGATCTCTTACGATTTGGGGTTGTTTCTGAGTTTATGGAATAGATAACAATGTGTAAATTGTAAGTGGGTTACAAGAAGAGGCCGTAGGCACACTTTCAATTTATGTAAAGATTTTTTAGAAGCGGAAGTTGCGCTGTTGAGTTAACAAATATGTTCTGGTTACTGCAGTCTGAAAAAACTGAATGGAAAGGTAAAGAAACAATCTTCAAGATACAAAGTACGCTTGTGGTAGCTTCTGTACATGACACATCGACGAAAGTAGATAAAATTACAAAATTAGTCTAGCGCTTCCCATCATTATGTACTGCAATAATTAAAGCCAAAGGTGGATATTTTGACAAAATAGAAATTTTGCGAAAATTACGAATGACCACATTGAATCTCCTTTTCCAAAGCATTAGTTTTCTATAAAATATAATTTTTTACTTGGTATATCGTTTCATTTTCCAATATTTTTAAGAAGCAGTGTGATGTATTTATTAACTTACAAGTAATTCCAAACTTATGGGCTTCACTCTATAAGGAGATGATTTTGTAATATATTACTATGCATTAAGAAACTGTAACAACAATTCTATACAGTCGAATAAGCAAGTTATACTGATCCGAAATATGGAAATAATATCCAATTTTTTTCGTTAGTATTCAGCTAAATAAAAGTTCATTGCTTGAATGTATTATCAGTATCAGGATAATTTACTAATAATGAGAGATATTAAGTGCAGTAGGTATGTACCTAATAACAAAATCTGAAGGTATAATCGTCATAGCTATTTTTTGAGACTCGTCGTCATTATTAATCAGGTAAAAGTGGCCAGGGGAATTTAAAAAGAGATGCCGGCTCGGCTAAGCGACTATCCAAGAAAATATGAAAGTAGTTGTAACACTTTATTAGAATGGATATATAAGTTAGTATCAATATGTTAACAGAGAAATCAGCGCAGAATAAGCATCGCAAATATTCACGACGTTTCAAAAACAGATACAAATCTGTTGTGGAGAATATTTAAGGTTATATGTTGATGACTACGCAGTAAATGTTTTCGGTAGTATAGTTACTACAGAAAAACAACATAGCTTTGTCATTATGACTCTGAGTCCACATAAGGGCTCAGAGTGCATATAATGGCATAAGAAAATATCAGACTCCAGCAAGAAATTCAAAATCACTCCGTCAACGAATAGATTCATTCTAGCTGACTCAAACCATTGTTATCAACAGAAAATGTCCGCGATAAAATTTCTAACTAATAGATTGGTCAAATTCCCACTAAATAAAGTGAGACTTTAGAATGAATTAGAGTTTATTAAGAGAATAGCGGTCTACAATGGCTTCGCTTTTGTAGTAATTCAAGGATCACGTAAGAAATTCCACTACTTTAGTCCCATGAAATAACCGAGAAATGAAATTTATTAATTACCGTTCCACTCCATAACCAAAGGATTGAACCGCGTTGTTCAAGGATTCAATTTAAATGTTTGTTAGAAGGCCAATAGTAGGTACGTTGAAAAATCTTTTAACTACCTACTACAAAGACAAATCTGAGATGAGACAAAAATCTGGAATTAATAAAATTGCATGCAAAAACTGTGATCAAATTTATATTGGACAAACAAAAAGGTCAATAGGGACTAGATATAAGCATACTTTCGGTATGGAAGAAGAGAATCGTCCGCAATAGCGCAACATTTAATTCAAAAGGGACATTATATTGAAATATACAGTCTCAAATTATTAAAAGCTATTTAAGCCACGAGAACTAAACGCATACGAAAGTACTTACATTTACAAATACGAAAATTTCATGAATAGAGAACCATCGATTCTTGAAAAATCAGTCTTGTTCTATAATTTAAGAAAGGACGAAGGACTTCTCAACATGTGTTAGCAATTAGTTCAGTTTAGCTAAAGAGTCGCATCCAATGGTTGTTTATACTAGAAGAGGAGGATGTTTATATTGATAGTTTTAATTTCATTTATTCGATATACGGTCTATGATGAGAGCCTATGCGTTCTCAAAACACGTGTCCCGAGTAATCAATCAAAAGTTGTGGTGTTGGTCATACTGATGTTTTATCTGTATCCTCCATCAACTGACAAAAATATGGCTACAATTTTCTAAAGGAAGATTCTAAAGGAGTACCACAAATCGTCTACACAGAAAGATAAAACTGTCTACACGGACAGTATGCAATAAGTTTACATTTTCCAAGGAAGGAAATAAAAGAAAAAAGACGAAGCAATGTTGCTCGTGCATGACAATGCATCACTTCACACGACGAGTACCTCCAAATTTATTGATGATTGTGTAAGTTTACCTACTGTAGAGAAAGTTTGCCACTATTTTGTAGGTTACTTTAAATATTAATTTGATGCTTATGCAGAAATATAGAAAAAGATTAACCAAAAAAGCCTCAGATACAAAAAAACAATATATGATAAACAATAACTTGAATTAAAAATCTGTACTACTGATTTTAGTCTGAAACAGTTATCATAGTGTTCAGTAGTTTTACGCTCCCGACTTTGTAAATTTCTCAACGGTTCGGTTAACTGATTCTAAGTGTTTTATTGCCAAGTAATTATTGCAGTAGTGTTTAACACTACGTACAAACTGGATTAATTTAAGCGTAAGTAACAAGCTGCGGTTTATAGATAAATCTATTACTATACCAGTCGGAAGTAAACATTGTTCATAATTTACATACATAATACTATTAATTGTCAGAAAAACAGTATAATCTTGATTATATTGAAAAAAGTCACTAGTAAAACTTAATGTATAACCTTTCAAAAATCATTTTGAACACTGTTAAATGTCATTGATAAGCAAATGCCAATACAGTTGTAATCACGAAAGATGATCCCTGCGTCATCAGTTAGATTTGTATGAATCAAATCAGTACTTCGGCGTCATGTTAAATACTGTAAATATCAAAATGAATATGGAAGCTATGACATTTTTCATTTTTGGGTTAAGTGCGTGGGGATTTATTGACAGATCCTAAAAATTTAAACCAAGTTGTTGCAATTGTACCTACCGTAATGTTCTAGTATGTATTTCCATTATAGTTTAAAAAATTACTTCAAAAAATTGTTAAACGACTACGTATTTGTAAGGACGAGATCAATGACAGTTCCATCAAATGTCTACGGAGATACATTGCATAGTATACATTTCATTCTCTATAGATTGGACACTTCTAATAAAATTTTGTTGGCGTGTTTCTGCGCCATCTAGTGAAATGTGTTAAATTTAAAACAGACCATACTGGGACACGAAAAGCTTGTTTATTATTGATAATTGAATTTCTAACTTTTAAACTACAAAACAAAGCGCTTTTATATAGTTTCTGAATATTGTCCTATATTTTAATTAAAAATATTTTTACAAAAATGTTATCTTCGTGGAACACGACGAAATAAAATTTCATTCCCGAATGTTTCTAAGTTTCAATTTGGATGATATATGTCACGTATACCTGCAATATCGAAACCGAAGGTTAGGTAATTTATAAAAATGATCTCAAAAGATATTCAAGTTTTAACAATCTCGGAAAGCCACTAAGGGGTACTATTAGAATGTAGGTCTAAACCAGAAATATGTCTAAACCATAACAGAATTTAATAACACATCTTGCATTTACCTATTAATTGGATGTTGTATACTGTACTCTCCTTGGCGAAGTATATTGTATCTGGTGGTATCGCCTTGAAGACATTAAACATTTCTTGTACTGCTTCAATTTGTATGGGATAATGCGATATGAAAATAAAGTGTCACTGCTTTATGTCAAAACTAGTATGTCAGCTCTTGTCAATTTAATAGAAACGATAGTTTCATTCTTAAGCGGTATTTAACACTACTATTTAAGGTTTAAACTAAACCACGTCCAACATAATCCTTCATACATACATACATAATCAAAGACCTCTTATACCCGAAGGTGTAAAGTTCTCTTAATTTAGTTCCACAGATTCAACAAATTCACGCCACTCTTTCCTGTTTCTGGCTACGGCCTTCGCCTCGTACAATGTTTTTCCTCTTTTTTTCAGAAGTTCATCCGTACTGCTGTTTTTCTGGGTCGTCCTCTCCGATTTTTCCCGATTTTCCTTACCTCCCATACCCGCTTCACCTGTCTAGTTTCATTCATTCTGATCAAGTGTCCCCACCATTACAGTTTCTTTTCTTCTACTTCAGTTCTTAATGATTTTGTTGTCAGCATCTGTCTAATGCGTCACTGGATTGCAGTCGTTTTGTTTGTCTTTCATCAAGTATCCAGTTTTCTGCTTCATAGGTTTAGACTTGTAAGTATACTGCTTGATACACCATAATTTTTGTTCATGTTGTTATCTCTTTTTTATTCTAAAAGTTTTTGTAGAGTGCATAATCCTTCAACTTATATTATATCTTCTCCAAGAATATCACAAAAATTACCATATTCTACTACCTAATACTGTTTTTAAAGACGCTTGTGACACAACATACAAAATCAGAATGACAATATAATGTCATAATGACACTCAATTTCGCGCTTTTCATATTTCAAATTTCAAAAAGCAATGCCAGCGACACCTGGTGAAATGTGTGAGTACCAAAACTTTGACGACAGTACACGGGACCTTCTGCCGTATCTATAGTATGTACGTTAGTATTATATTATCTATGGATACATTGTCAAATGTATGTCAAATTTTTAAGTAAAGAAGCGGAAATATATAGCTTAAGCGCAGACAACGAACTAGTCTCGTCTTTGTCTTATTCAAGTGAATTGCACGAGCCGTACGTCTGTGCTAGGCAAAGTTTCGAAATACAAACTGTCATCCAGGCTGTCCTTGTCATACAAATAGATATTTGGATATGAAAATTATTCTTTGAATGTCGTTGATTGAGTTATATGTAAGTGACGCAGAGATCATCTTTCGTGATTACAACATGTTTCTTACATTTGTCAAACAATTGTGGTTGTTTATCAAAAGTGACAGTGGATATTCCAGGTCAACTACATAAAATGCTTAAAACGTCGATAGATTACGGTAAACATATTTAACTCAATATTAATAATCTATAATATTTAACACAATCAAGCAAGAAAAGTTTTCAAGGAATTTTCTAACATCAAATTTATCTACAGCAAAATCTTCACTCTTAATTCTGTCTTTCACTCTTAATTCTACCTTTACTTAAGTTTAATTCAAAAAGAACACCACAATACGAGTTTCAGTAATTGCATAAAAGAGCGCTAACACCAACTTTCAAATAAATTTGGTTATGACAACATATTTCTTAAATTTTTCATACACAAACTTTGCCCCCTCCTTTCTCCCCATTAGAGATTGAATTTAACAAAAAACTCATTTATACGTGCTTCATTAATTGTGTCAGAGTGCATAGAAATTACCATAAAAATAGTTCTGCTACCCCCTTTCACCCTCTCGCAGGTTTAATTTTAAAATCATCAAAACACAGCAGCAAGTTTGAATTTTTGAATGTATGATCCATTTTATTATAAAATTAAATACAAGAAGAACTATGTACAACTATTCTATGACAAACTGTTAATTTACGTGAAGCTCTATCTTTTGGATCTGAAAAATGAAATCTATGCCAAATTAAATTATATATGGATTTGTTGGTGATAGATCCACAAAAAGACAACAGAGCAGTAAATGTAAATAGGTAACACAGTAAAAAATAGCTTTAATTTTGCAACTATAACAATATATGAAAAGTAATTCAAATTAAAACTAATCGAATAATTTCTATCCCAATCGTCTACCAGAAGATATAAATTGCCCTATAATGTCATCGATAATTTACCGGGAGCCATTACCTATACGTGTTTTCCTATGTCAAGTTGCCAATGGTCCTGTTTTTTTACTTAGTGGTTGCGTCAATTAGGTTTAAATTGTAGTTACTGTGACTATTTCTATTAATTTAAACAATTCTACTCTAACAATATCCTTTGCATACTCTATTCCCTCATTTTGCAACCAATTTTATATGTCCACATTTTTCCATAATGTCTTTGGTGCCTTGCTAACCTATTCCGCTGCGATACGGTTTATTATGCATAATTATGATGGCATTATCTAGTCAATGTCTTAGTGAACCAGTCTTCAATCACTGTAGCATACGATTCCTCGTACTAGTCAGCAATCTAAACCAACAATATGTAGTATTATAAGCCGACGTACGTTGCTGCATTTATTGACACATATTATGATATATGCCGCCCTCTATCATTAGGTTAGGTTAGGTTAGGAATAGGGTGGCATGCGAACCTGTTTCACCGCGACCTTTACAGGTCTATTGTGATCCCCTTTTCCCTAGAGAACGCTCTCTAGTTTCGCCTTCTTAATTAGACCTATCATTTTTGAGAGCGGCTCTTTTATGTAGCCGTTAGCTGTGGAGTTCTCTACGCCTATTGCTAGAAACCCTGTCCTCGCTAGGCTGTTGCAGTGACAGAAAACATGAACTGGGGTTTCTTCTTCCTCTTGACAGAATCTCCAGAGAGCATAATCTGCTAGGAAGATGTTAAACATATGCCTATTCAGTTTGCAGTGACCGGTCATCAGACCTACTATCACTTTAATATTCTTCCTGTCTTTTCTCAGTAGGTCTTCAGTAAACTCATGCCTCTGTTCCCTTAGGAACTCCTTTGCCTGTCTTTGTCCTGGTGATCTTCTCCACCATTCCTTGGACCTATTTGTACGAATGGACTGTCCATTCGTAGATAAACTTTTTAATTTGTGATTTGGTGATGCCGAAAGAAGGGCCCGCTCCTATGAAAGTCCTTGACGAACCTCGTCTAGCCAGCTCATCTGCCGCCTCGTTTCCCTTCACGCCCATGTGGCTGGGAACCCAGGCCAAAGTTATTTTCCTTTGGGTGCCCACCTCATTTAGGGCTCTTACGCAGTCTCAGACCAGCTTTGAGTCAGCACTTGCGGAACTGATCGCTTTAAGTGTTGCTTGACTGTCAGAGTAAGTAGCGACGCTTTTACCTGGTTCGGTCCATCTATGTGCTTCTAGGACACAGTGATGAATTGCTGCAACCTCAGCCTGGAAAATCGTCGAGTCCGTGCTGAAGCTCAGTGAAAAGGACTTGCTAGGCTTCTTTCCGTAAATGCCAGCTTCTACGCCGTAGTCGGTTTTAGAGCCGTCGATGTACCAGTGTGAGTCCGCCCTCTATCATTACTACAAACCATTTTTTTTGTAGTAACCATACCATTAATATATCTATTTTGTGACCTTTATGTAGTTATCTTTCAATTCCTGAAATATTTCCACATGTAGGTCAATAAAACAACAATTAATTAACCATACCATTTAGGTATATTAAAAAGCTTCTACATATAACACAATGACGATATGTGTGATTTATGTATTTTATTGACGTAATGTTTGTAATTTTATTCGAATTACATAAGGCTAAGCATTCACGAACATCTGAGGATTAAAAAAATAAACGCTATACAAACGAATACGGCTACAACGTAAACTTAACCGTTGTTCAGGATTATATATGTAAATGAACAAATCTTCGAGAAGAGTTACTTGGGTAAAACCACCTGCGCTCATCGTCCCCCCTAATATTGCAAGATCTCTGCTCAAGACTCACTTTTCTTCGCGTGTGCCTAAGAAAAAAAAGCTGCGAGGCACACTTCTTCATTAGGGACTTTAATTTTTCGTCGCTGCATACATAATCAATAAGCCTCTTTTTCTTTCGCCTGTAATTTTAATATTTAATTTATTTCGGAATTTACATCGAAAATTATGCGCGGCCCATCCCTCGTTCCCGATGCATATTCAAATTCAACGAAACTCCCGCCTTCTGCGCCCTCTCTAATGAAAGTTTACTACATCGGAGCTCATAGTTGACCGCGTGTTGTTTTCGCGACGGTTGTCTGAATTCTTACGGGTCACGTAATATAAGCATTGAAATCTCCGACTGAAATATTCGATGACCGAATACAAATATCGAACGGCGGTACGAAAAGCGAATCGTTAAAGAATTTTTTTTCCCAGTTATAAGGAAAGCTTAAGCAAGGGTTGCTGCCAGGCATCTTGTATATATACATATATATACCCGGATTTCGTACAGTGATGGCTGAATATAACGGTGCTTTAAATTGTATGAAACATACATGAGTTCTGCCCCGTCGCTGAATATATACCAACCTTAGTTTACAAATGAATACAGCTATTGAACTTACTTATAATATCAATGTGGTTGGTCGTCCTCGTCTTGCGAGAGGGCGTTTCATATCTCGCGCTGGTTTCTTCACGATGAAGCCGAGTCTAAAACCTCTCTCCTATAACGGCCATACAGAATGGCCATATTAACTTGATAATTAGGTGTGTTATCCGACTTGCAGATGAGCGACTGAGTCTGGAATAAAAAGTGCTTCGCCCCCTCTTTGTGGCCCAACACCGTGATATAAAATTGAGAAGGGCTCTAGTTATAGCACATTCTGGCGTCGTTCGTTGCCGGGGAACCCTTAACCGCGTCGCGACATCACCATGAAGGTGTTTTTAGTGACAGTGCACCAGGTGGTATTATTTACATAAGCCACTGTTTAGTATATGTCGAATTCACCTTCTTTAAAAAGTGAAATTACATAAGCTATCAGTTTATAATTTTTTTCACACGCTGTCTATAACTGAGAATAGATAGTCTGCAAAAGTTTGATTATACAATTAGCGACGGCTAACTGTATGGTAACTGATTATAGACTGATTATTACGCAAAAGATAGCGGTTGTATCCTTTAACTTAGTGAAATTAAAAGAAGAAAGCTAACTCGAAAAGAATATAAACCAAATACAATATTTATCTTTTTACAGTATTTTTTTGCCCTCAAAGATATTAAAAAATATAAGCGGCACATACCTGGTTTAAAAGCGAGTGCTCTTAAATTGTATTGTGTGCAAGTGATGTTACCAACATGACCAAATCAAAGCGCCATCTAGTGATGTTTTCATTTTCATATATTCACTTTTGTTTCTTTATAAATCATTTAATTTGACGATAAGTGAAACACATTTTTGTTGTTTTATTTTATTATACTAAAACCATAAAATAACCAAAACTAATACAATTTTGCATCTATATAGGTTATATAACTGAACTTAACCAACAATGAAAAATTAACGGTAGGTGTTGCCCCTATAGGGTATGTGCCTTCTGAAACCAAACAATGTGTGAATATATACACTTTATATGTTTTGATATTACAGTTAGTATCGTATTAACAATCATTAATTGACACTTATTCTTACCTAAAGATAAAAATCATAATTCCTGATACATTCCACCAGCGATATACTGCTTTTTTCTATCCGATTTATAGGTTATAAATACTTACTTACTATTTGAAAAATTGTATTTGCCCAGCAGTGCTAGATGTTGTCTGTACAAAATTTCAGACGTGCTCATTAAAAAAATTTAGGAGAAATACAAGGAATTTAATTTGGCGACTTTAATGTAATTTTATTATCTTTCCAATTAAATCATTACATTTCTTCTCTGCTAAGCGCCTCAATTGAAATTGTAATTTGCGATAATAGCTTTTGAAGATGTTTTTAACATATACAGCATATGTAGATGTAATAAATACTTATTAATAAAATGCATATAAAAGAAACATGTCATAGCTATATTATTACGTAATGGTTTTAGTACATCAATTAATATGGCTAACTTGTTTGGGCTACCAACTAAACGTAATGTGTTTTGACAATATCTTCAAAAATATCCTCATAGCAACTAAGCTTTTGATTTTGGAAAATGTGTACTACATCTAATAATAAACAGAATGCTTTTGGAACAATAATTGGCATATTTTGGCCATCTCAATCAATTACTGGAATTTGTTTTGCAGATACATTAAAGCCACTTACATCAAGTTTCAATTATAAATAAGATTGTTAGGTCTTCATTTACTTCATTATTTTTTTTACTGTTATATTAGTATGGCTATTATATTTGCTAAGATCTTTATTTTATTATACATATAATTGGGATTAATTGTTCTAGATTTTGTTTTTTTTTTATTGTGTCTTAATTTTATTGTAGAATTTTAGTTTTATTCTTTTCAAATTTTATCAGTTGCTACTATTTCTAGTTTGCCTTTTCAGTAAGAAATAAATTTTTGGAGCTAACCATAATGTTCGTTTTTTTATTATTGCCGCAACATACACAATTCTTTTGACATAAATTTATGTAGGCTATAAAATTTTATGTTACAATATGCATTTTCTCAAATTCAATTACTGTATTAACACAACCTAATTATAAAAGATAAACTTTGTAGCACCTACACTTAAGTAAATTTTAAAAATTTGATAAAACTTAGGAGAGTCTGTAAGTGATGCTCAAAGCAACAAAAGACAAAATAACAAGCATGAAATGACAAGGAATTAAAAGTTTTATTAGTTAACTAATAAAAAATAAATTGTAAATATCCGTACCAAGAGCTTCCGTACCATCTTCGCCCACGTTTCAATCTAACTGCTTATATCGGAGCTCCCAATCAAAATCAGATGCTCAAATACAAGAGATAGCCTGTGAGAGGTATGAATTTCGCTTTTAAAATAGAGGAAATTTAAACTGCACAAGAGACAGCTAACCCAAATTACAAATAATAATAATCTGTCAATGTCTATATGAAGAAAGCATCTTTAAATTAAAATAAAACAATCAACATTATTTTAGGTACTACTTTTTATAAACCTACAACCTATATTTGCCCTAAAATAGAATTAAATGCAATTAAATAAAACAAAATTAAAAAATTAATTGGAATGGTTTAAAGCAATATATGTATATGGTTTTCAAAAGTTATTCTAGAAAATGTCTTCTGACCTGGTTTATATACTTTTGTTATTTCGCTTCCCAAGTCAAGAGTACCTTCTTCCATTCTATCTGAAGTAAGTTTCGTTACTGTCGTGTGATGATTTGCTTTTTACTCCTTACTTCAAATATTGCTAAGTCTGTAGGTATTCATCGTCTCTACTAAACTTGTAACGATTTTTCACAATTACGGACAATTATTGCCACTGTCATATTTTCATATCATTATAATCAATATACATATGTTATCCCAAAAAACTAAAAACGTGACAACTAGGCGCAAAGAAATTAATTTATTGTACCAATATTTCGCTTTCTATTTTTAAAGCTCTATCAGAGTCACACTACAAATGAATTAAGTATAATTAACAACATATATTAATTAAACGTTTAATATTAACCAGTTACATTATAGTTAAAATAGTTAGGTTACATTTAAAATTGCCTTTTGCGCAGTAATAAAAACGAGTGCGTAACTGTAACTGTAACTATCATGAAATTAAATTGGTCAATGGTGGTCATGGATTTTAGAATTGTTGTTGCAGCGTGCATCGTACATTTAGGTATGTCATAATTTTTTTAATGTCAAAATCTGTCAAGTTATTGTGTTGAAGTTTTTTAATCCTGCACGGTTTTTAAATCATGGTTCTCACCACAGAGCACGAAATTTACATGATTGAAGCCTATTTTCGAACGGGTGTGTTAGTTAATGGAACTTGGGAATACAGCCAACGTTGGTGTTTGGACAATTTTCGAAAGCACTTCCCAGCCGTAGCAGTATACAAATTGTGTTGAAGTGTTTCGTGAAACTGGTTCTGTGACGCATAAAAAAGGTGCTGGTAGACCAAGAGTTCGTACAGAAGAAGTTGTTAATGACGTTCGTCAACATATGGAAGAAGAGCCTACAAAACCTTTAAAACGTTTCTCTCAAGAAATTCAGCTTTCTTATGGAACATGCCAAACGATTGTAAAGAAAGACCTGAACATGCATCCATATATGATGCAATCATATCAAGCTCTTCTGCCTACAGACCACCCTGCGTACTGCCATTGGTTCGTTAATAATTTAATGAATGACGATCTGCTGAACTTAACTTTTTTCTGGCGAAGCTTCGTTCCACCTTTCGGGATACATCAATTCTTAGAATATGCGAATGTGGATATTTTTATTGAAATGCCACTACATGCTCAGAAAATTGGTGTTTGGATGGCAATTTCTAGCAGGGGCCATTTTTTCAATTTCACCGTCAACGTCAACAGAAATTTTTTTTTACTGTGCAACAGTTAGGCGATGATGAACTTCAATACGCTTATTTCCAGCAAGACGGTGCAACAGCACATACTACACGAGAAAATCTTGCTTTTCTCCGCGAGTTTTTTGATGACCGGCTGGTAAGTTTGCATACGGAAGTTGAGTTTTCTCCGAGATCACCTTGTTTGACAATTATGAACTATTTTATCTTTCCTTGTTTAAAAAATAAGATTTTCGCATATCCGATACCTAATTTGCAAGAACTACAACAAAGAATTGTTCAGCAATGTGCAACCATAACGCCAGAAATGCTGCAAAACGCTTTGCACAGCATGAGGAGGCGCGTAAACTTATGCATTGAACAAAACGGGGGACATTTCCAACAATTATTCTAATTTAGTTTTTCTTTTTAATAAAAACGTTATTTATTTCATAACTTGTAGTTCATTATTATTTTACAGCTGAACTAAGTAGGTAACACATTTGTAGGTTATTGATAATGTCAGTGTAGCTTGACAATGATTGAATTATTTGAAAAGGATGATTTAAACTAAGACAAGCGTTTTATATTCCATGACCAACATTGACCAATTTAATTTTTGATAACATAGTAGTTACAAGTACATCTCTGATTGAGTTATATAATATTAGGAAATAAATCAAGGAGTGAGGAAGATCCCAGTTATTGCATCACATATCTTTCACAACATAGCTGAGGGTTAGTGACCGGAAGCCAGTGGAGGAAAACTTCAAACAACGTGATATCAAAGATGGAAAGTATACAAATATAATCAACGATATGTAGTTTTGTTGTTCGATTACTACAGATGGCTTGGTAATCTCTAGCACAGGATTTGTTGGTGTTCGCTCTTTAACCGATATAACACATATATGACTGTAGTTGGTGATTTCTTAGATTTACTCTTCGAAATAAGTTGCTCCACTTTCTCTACTGTTGTTTTGATGTGTCTCTTTACTAATGTATTTCTTAGATTGTAGCAGTTAACTCTCCAACACTTTTTGAAACTGTTCAAGCATTATATTCCATACCTTCTAAATTTTCATAAAACTATCGCTATAATTTAAAACTGATTCCTTCTGGTGTTGGTTCTGATACATTGTAGTGAATCGGTGCATTTCCCATTATTGAATTAAGGTAATGATGTTTTCACTAAATCGATTTTTTTTCAATTTCTTCTCTAGCAAAGTTTGGTCGATGAAGTTTGACAATCAGTAATTGCAGTAAAGTTTACACTATATAAACTGTTTCTTATGGTAATTTCGCTAACAGTTCTTTGTCAAAAGCTTGCACGTGACCCCCGTTTATTGTAACGTTTATACAGAATGATTCACCAAAACCTCTAACCGTCATACCTTTGTAATGAAGATATAAAAGCGAATTACCAAATAGTTTCAGTTGATTCTTGTTTTATTGGTATACAAGTGGAAATATAAGAGGAAAAGATGATTAATAACGACTTGTGCTATTTTCTTGCAAATGAAGCCCACCCTTCGATAATCTCGTTAGTAAATCAGTGCGGTATGCTCCACTTCTGCACTATTCCATACAATGTACCAGAATCATCAAAATTAGACCATTTGTCCTAAAAATATCATTCTTAGTGTGAAATTAGAATACGTCCACTCTTTGGACACGTTTCGCTTAATAAGCCGATGTCGTAAAGTATGAATTCAAGACGACGACAGTTTGCTTCTGTATGTCAACCTAACGAACTATTGCCTAAAATTCTAGTATCCAGGAACCTATTACGCCGAAACATTTCTAATACGCAAATCCTTCCATTCTTAAACCTTCAGGTTTTAAGAGTAGCATACGAAAAATTTCGATTACTTGGGACTCCCCACTTCACATCGACAGAAGTTTTTTTGCCTAATATCCCAAGAATAATAATAATTGACTGAAACTTTGCAAACTTGTAGGTACCAAACTAATTTATAAAACGTCACAGTTACAACCATAGCAATTGCATTTAAATTTTGATCAATAAAATCTTTCCAAGTCAACTAAATATCAATACTTTCTTGTATAATGCCTATTTGCTGCTGAAAATTATTGTTTCAAAATAAGAATATTTTTTTATGTGTGGTGGGTGCTTAGTTGCAGTGACTTCGTAATCTATATCACTTGTGCGACTAGCACTGTAGCTCTTGCGGTGTAGTTTTTGTGTGTGTATAATTGTGTTGAAATGACTTTTTCACAGCATTAAACCGCCTTTTATAATGCTGCGCTGTTTATTACTTTTAATGATTATTACAAAGGGAAAGTCAATAAAACTAATAAACGTAATAAATGTATAATAAATTTCACGTTAGACCGTAAAATACCAATTTTGATGGAGTTTCAGAAATACTTATTATTGCAATTTATACCAAGGATACTAGACACAATATACCAACCCGACTACGGTAAATGATAAAAGAAATACTTAACATTACCTTATTTTTTTATTTATTTCGCAATAATTTAACTAACTAACAGTCGAGTTACTGCAATATTTTGTCTTTTAGTTATCGCAAACACGCGATTTGCAATGACAATTAGAAAAAAAAAGATTTTATTTTATCGGTGAGATAATAATATGATCTTTAATCAAAAGTTAGTTATAACACATATTGTAACCATAATTGTTATTACTGAATTGATTCATCAATATTGTTTACAAAAATAATACAATCTATAGTTAAAACTTCCGTGCTATAGGAAATCTAAAACGTGATATGAAGAAGCTTCACGCAGACAATTTATAGGATTACGGACGCCATTTTTAAGGCGCGTCTGACCTTGGGAAGCGCATATACTAGAAATAGTAAGTAAAGTCATATGGAGTGTATGCAATGCATAACAATTGTAATATACCTGAAGGTATTTAGTCGAATGTTTTAAAAAAGAAATGAAACATTAGAGAACCGTACAACTATACAGTTTATTTCAAAAGTAAGGTTGTCCTTATCAGTGAGTTGATATCAATAATAATTTTCATTCACTGTCTAGTGTAGATTGAGTTATACAAAATTAAAATTCTATTACCACTGATGAGATAATTTGTGTCAAAAATAGTTATAAATACGAAATTATTAGGATAATATGTATAATTAGTTATGGACTGGTAGACGAATAATAAGTGACCTAAAGAACGCGTTTAATAAACAAACATTTACTTTACTTTTGAAAGTAAAATATCTGCTCATTCGTTAATTAATTTATCCATTAAAGCTAAACAGGATAATATAAAGTAAAAAAGAAAATTATAAAATTACTCGATTAAATTCGTACGAGTTACTTATTCTTCGTCCACAGTGTACAATTGAATATCAGTACTACACTATTCATTTCTTATTTATTAATTATTCTTAATAAACATTTTGTGAACAAAAATTGTTTGTTTCAAATTTCGCTCTAGCAACTGATAACTGGACATCAGACAAAAAGTAGAGGTAAATAAAATATTCGAAATGCATTTTTCATTTAATTTAATAAAGCAATAATACACAAAAGTTAGCTTTTGAAAATATGTACATACATGTATGTATATTATAAATAGAGTCGGAAAAGAGGGACAAGTTTCAGTGCAGTGCGGAGAACAACGTCGAGGGGCTAAGCAACCGTATCATGGCGAGCGTTCAGTAACATTTACGTTCTCGCATCATTTGTGTTCATGACTTTCATGAGTGAGCATTAGTGATGCGGAAGCCTGAATGTTTACATATAAAATAATGATAAAAATGTATTATATAACGTGCTGAAACACTTACTGTTTTAAGAAGATTCTATTAAATCACAAACTGGGTGGCATCTCTTAAATATTTGAATCCTTTAAACACAACTTACACACACAAAACTACACCGCGAGAGTTGCAGTGATAGCCAGACAAGCGTAACAAGACATAAAGTAATGTTATATTTGCAAATTTAAAGTAACCCTTGTGATAACTTAATGGATCTTTCGATGCACCGTCACAAATTTGTCTTTTTTTATCTTTTAATTCTGCTTTAGTTTTCCTTTCAACATAGTCACAAGAACATGGAATAACGTTTCTTATCGATGTCCGACTTAGGTCTCCTCCTTGGTCTAGTAAAGTGAACGATAGATTACATAGAATAAAACAAACACCTACATCAAATGTTAATTGTTCGCTGTATCGTTTGCCACGGATTGTAGAACAGTGTCTTATACTTTTTAGGTGGCGTTCACAATAAATTCTATCTGCTGGTAAACGTCAAATAGTTGTCGCACCTTACACATTTAATTGTATCACCTTCGTATTTTAAATCTGACATACTCGCTATTACGTGTTTTAGTTTCTTCGAAATACGCCGTTTCCGAAACCTACCTAACTGCGACATTTTCTAAGTATGCGTGTACTGGCACTCACAACGAGCAGTGGAATAATACTGAACAAGTGTGCTTTGATACAGATGCTGAGTTTCTGTGCCATCCCTCTACGTTGCTCACCGCACTGCTTTGACAATTGTCCCTCTTTGCCGAGTCTAATTATAAAAGTACTTTTCGCATTGTAATGATGCAATAATTTTAATCAATAAAAATTTGTTATTTTGTTGGAAAAAAGTTGTGAAAATTAGCAACATATGTACGTTCAAAAAGAAAAATGTTTATAAAGAATTAATAGAAAATGGGAAAAAGTTGTTCTACTATACTTCTGAATTGCATTTCATGTATTGGTTCTATTTTTATAGATTTTTTATAGTCATTAACAAGTAAAGTATATAAGCTCACTGATACAATAAGTATTATACATCATTACCTCTCCTGATATAGTTTGTCTCAATAAGAGACTCTAATCTGAAAAACATTAATATGGTAACTTATCTTTTAATACCCAAACACAATTAATTATAAAAAGTTGTGAAAACAGAGATGTAATACGTTTAATAATATATGACTTCCTTGTTCACTATCGTATTATACAATTTTCAATAAATACCAAATCCTCAAATCTAAGAAGTTCTACTCCGTTATTTATGAAAATAATTTAATAAATTTCAATAAATGTTTTTTTTATAATGATCTGGCATCGTTCTTAAACCTTCAAATTGGCCAAATTAGATGGAACATTTGAACAGACTTTAGTTCTTGCAATTAGAAATATATTTATTTTTATATTAACAGGTATGACATGATTAATTTTTTGAAAATTTTCTTGTAATGTTGGGTATTCCAGTATATTTATTAATTAGTATCACATTTTCAAATAGAGATAAACTGCTATACCATAGTGTTTAGCAGGAAATCTAGTGTAACGCTAGATTTACAAGAGAAGCTAACATGGAGGAAGTGCAGTACCCACGCGGTAAAGAAATTATAATACTGTAAGGTAGTATTTCGTAACTTAAACGGTTATTCGACCATTGTATTATTGCGTTACTGATGAATCTATGTTACTTAACAACTTGTTTATATCTAAAACTAAACTATTACGCCAAAAAAGTGTGGAATACATATAAATTACACATTTTAATACTCACTCTTTTAATAAAACTTTAGTAAGCTTACAAGAAGATTTAAAATGTTCAAATGATGGTATAGTCAAACGATATAATTATGTTTTAGTCGTAACACAAATAACTATAAACAGCCAACGACTAGGTACTTCGCAAAAACTAGAGAATTGTAACTAATCGTTTATTTGCATTGAAGCTGGCTCACTATCTGCAGTCTTCAGAATATCTGAAAAGCGCTGGACTGCGAGGCGATGTTATTAATATAAATTCATTGGTAAAGAATGACCTTACTTTGAAAAAAACTTTAAGTAAAAACGCAGTGCTCCCTTTAAATTGTTTGAAATGATACTTTTTTTAAGTTAGTTTTCTATTGTAACATGTCATGCAAATACATATATTGAAAAACATAACAAACCGATCTAACATATGTCGTATAACGTAAATATGATGTACGAATTTCTTTAAATATGTGAACCATGACACTACGAAGCGACATTATTGGGACAAATGAAATTCGATAATGAATAAATTACCACTGCATTTTCAAAAAATACACCACATATTATTTGAAAATGAGTATGTCGATTTCTAAAATATGTACACGCATAATGTCGATAAATATGTAGGTAGTACTACGTACAAATATGTGCAATTTCAGCATCTTTATCCCGAACAGATTGTACATGTATGTACATGCCAAGTGTATAAAATTGCTAGATGCAGGTAGGAATCAGATTAGATTAGATGTGGGTTGTGTATGCAATGCTGCCTCTCTTCGCTGCGGCCTGTAATATTTATTGTGAGTACCCTTAGTCTTTTAGTCCCAATTAATCTCCAGACTTCTGAAGAAGTCTTAAGATTTTTTTGGGATCTAATACTAGTTGGTTCTACGTTCGCTTGTTCGAGGTAGTGGAGTCTCTGCCGGACCACCCCCTCCCAGTTGCACATAATGTGTTCCGTCGTTTCGCTGTGTTCCGAACAGAATCGGCATTTATCACAATCCATCTTGCCTATCTTCTTCAGGTGGTACTTAAAAGAGCTGTGGCTAGTGGCTAAAGGCGTGATGGTGCTGAGGTCTCTTTTGTTGAGCTCAGAGATTTAGCTCTGATGGTTGAAAAGTAATAAACTTTTTTGATTGTCTTAGTTTTGGTGTGTAGCCTAGTGCGAGATTTCTTGTTCGCTCTTCCACTGTTGGTAATGACCTCTTATATGGCTTTTGGTGAGACCACAAAATGGCTCTGGTTCAATAAATCGGAACGCCGCGGCTTTCTTTCCAAGACCATCGGCAGTTTCGTTGCCCTCACACCTCGAATGACCTGGTACCCACATCAGTGTGATTGTGTTTCTTAAATTAACTTAGATTTTAAAGTTAATGTCCTTAGAACATTTAATGGTAACTGGCTGTCTGATAAGATATTTATACGTGCACCTTGGTAGCGTCTTTTCACTTGTGCCTGAAAAATAGTTGGGCTCGTACCCAGCGTAATCGAGACCTTGTATCTCGGTCGGTCGATACCTATGCCCACTTTTTGAGTCGGCCTTAGATCCGTACCAGCGTACGGGCAGTTCTTCTAATTTAGATCCGCTAGACTCCCATGTTTGGTGGTTTCGAATTACCACTTCCAGAAGGAGATAAATAATATTGCAAAATCGGTATATTACGGTCAGTGTGGTCGGTCTTACTTTTACTGTTCGGAAGTGTGTAATCTGTCCGGGTAAAAAATGCCAAAGGTGTACATGCATCTAAACTCATCCTCTAGATGAACTCTTAAAAAATATATTCACATAACTACGATAATCTAAACAAAGTCTTGATTTGTAGACCAATGTATTTTGGCATGTATGTACACTCGGTACGACTTCATCTTCGAACGATTTTAGTGAGTTACCTTACTAAAATCGTTCGAAGACAAGTCATACCGAGCGTACGTACAAGGTTTCTCTGCAACTCTCTAGTTTTACTGTGAATTTCTTCGCTTCTACTCACTACTTGCATCAACAACAAATAAACTAAAAAAGGTAAAATGAAAATTCTTTAATATGCACATACAGTATGCAAGTGAAGTTAAAATACGACTTATTAATTACAAATATTATTCCAACGAAAAGACAATATTTTGCTAAATAACTTAATATATGTTTGGTATTACCTCTTATTAGCGGCAATTTCAATGCTTCAGACAATATTCTACGTCCTTGCACGTTTTGCTTTGTGCGTGGTAAAGAAACATGAGAAGAATGAAATAGACGTTATCTCTTGTTTAGGACGTTTCATACTATCCGACGGCTAGACTATACGGATACCGTCTCAGCACCGACATATGTAATTACCAATACAATTGTCATTCCTAGCACAGAATGGAGACAATCAAAAGTTCAACTCGTAAATAATCTCGTTGCTTTTGTATAAGTGAATAAGCATAAGCATCACATAAAAATACATTTGCTTACATACATTTGCTATACAAACTTATTAGAATGCTAAATTTAGCTCTCACGTCTAAAATAAAGGTAGAGGAGCACTCTTTTGTATTTTGCAACCAATTACGACAGACTTCGAGACAAATAGTAATGAGCTGAGAATCTTAACATGTTATTTGTTAAGGCTTCCACATGTCAATTATCCCGAACCCACCTATCTTAACTGCACTATTATTATAGTTATCGATTATAGATTAACGTTTAAATTTCCCGCTTATTCCCCAACCAGTTTTACTTACTGCCTAGTAACTTTTCAATTTTGACAACCTTCACTTTTTAATTGTTTTAAATTCATAATTGCGTTTTAATTTGTGATTATCTAGTTTTTGCTGCGACTGTTTTTTAATGTTTTGCATTAAGGATTACAATGTTCTAATGCTAATTTTTTACTCTATCATAAATATTTTTCGAACAATTATTGTTCATGTTTCCTTATAAATATATTGTCTTGCAGATAACTTTCTGATGAAGTAATTTAATAAAATTCGAAAGCTAAGGTCAAGATTAATGAGATTATTTCTCTCTAAGATTTTACCTTTGGCTGCTAACCCCATTAGTTTAGGATCATCTAATCTTTGCGCTTAGTTAACGTTGTGACAGCCGTTACTTCCCCTTTAATTATTAATTTCTCTAAAATTGTTCACTAATTGTCATCGAAAATCGTTTTTTATATTTATGTATATAAATTCAGTGTGCTTTTCTTGTAATATCAATTTTGACTCATTTTTAATACAACATATCATTATCAAATAGGAAATGGAATACACCGTCAGATAAAAGAAAAAAAGGAAAGGTAGTTATTAAAAATATATCAATGACATCACAGCATATCCTCACTATTAATTGTAACTCTAACTATTATTGTAACTCAACAGCAAATGCTACCACAAGCGAATATTGACCTCCCGGCAGAATGTCACAAGTCCTCCCTGTGTAGATTCTAACTCACTTCTAACGGGCTGTCAGTTACGCTAGTCAGTTGTTCTTACCACAACAGCTATCGAATTATATATACTTACAATATAATATTACATATAGTGTGTCCAGAAAAATTCAAAACTCGCAAAAAGATCTTGCAAATTCATCCTAACTTAATTAAATTTTGAAAGAATTTGAAAAACCAAAATCTACCGATTTAAATTTTCCACTATAATTGTACAACAGCAACGCATGTGACCACTTTTGAAAATTTACGTAGATAAACATCCGCGATTGTAATTTATCTTCGTTATTAGTGATATGTTTTGTTTCCCAGATGGCATAGTGGATTTTAAAACAAGATTAACAAATATGTATAACATACCCAATTTTTTTTATTTCCAGTGGCGATATTACTAGAAAAAAAATTATAATTGTATGATAGATTTCATAATTGAAGTACCTACCTTAGCAGCTATTTATTATTCATTTTATATCTAAATTTCTTAAGCTGTTGGCTATATAATTACAATCATAGCCTTCTTCAGAAGTTAATCCCCTACCATTAATTTATGAATTATTTATTTCTTATACACTAATGTTAACATAAACGTCATACAAAGTTCCGCTGCTCAACAAACAATTACAGATGCATTCTGTAAGTGAAAGCAATGAGGACAGCATAATAATTGATCATGTGACAATATCAAGTTTGTAAAAAAAATTGCCTATACAAGTTTGTAAAAAGTTTACCAAGTTTTAATTCTTACGAATTTTTTAATAAAACTTTTTACTATAATAGACAATGATATAGAATATAATTATTCTAGAATATTATTATTTTTCTTCGGCAATTTGGTTTTATAAATCGTTCGCAAAAAATAGCCCTTATGCCTTCAACAAGGTGTAATTCTTTCTGTAACGTATTGGATAGTTTATGTTAGTGATACATTTTGTCTGCAATCAATTCTGTAAAAGTAGAACTATTATCGTTTATTCTGAGCAAAGGTAATCTAAAAATTCGCGCACAAATTTAAAAGAGTACCTACTGTTAGTTTAACAAAATTTGTAAATTTTCATCAAATCTGTGTAGTGAAAGAAAGGGTTTTATTACCTCAAATACAAAATTTAACATTTATCAGATACTAACGAATTTCGGTCGTTATGGTTTACCGTGTCAATACAAAATTGAGTCCAAGGAAGTTTTTGAAATAATTACTTCCTAGCTGCGAAAATGTCAGGGGCAACAGTATTTAGCGTATTAGATGCTCATACAGCTTTCCATCAAATTAGGTTAAGTGCAGATAGTTGTAAGATTTGTACATTTGCGACTCCATTTGGGAGATATTGCTTCAAAAAATTGCCATATGGTCTAAAAACTAGTCCAGAAATATTTCAAAGATGCTTCAAACAAATTTTTGATGGTATTGATGGATGTGAAACGTTTATAGACGATATTATTTGTTATGGTAAAAATAAAAACGAACACGATTTCAGGTTACAACAAATATTACAAAGAGCAAATGAATATGACGTTAAATTTAATATAAAGAAATGTAAATTAGGTGTGGGAGAAGTTAAGTATTTGAGTAATATATTTTCTGGTAAGGGTATCTCTCCAGATCCTAGTAAGGTAGAAGATATTATCAAAATGAAGGAACCCAAAACGGCAAAAGAATTAGAAACTTTTCTTGGTATGGTTACCTATGTTGCAAGATATATTCCAAATTGTTCAGAGCTAAGCCATGAATTAAGAAATTTACTAAAGAAGAATTCGGAATGGGCGTGGACTGATAAGCATACCGACAGTTTCAATAATATTAAAAATGCACTAGCAACAAAACCAGTGTTGCAATATTATAATATGAACAAACCTTGTGTGTTATCTGTAGATGCTAGTAAAAATGGATTGGGAGCTTGTCTTCTTCAAGATAATCTACCAGTATGCTATGGTTCAAAAGCCTTAACAAGTTCGCAGCAAGTTTATGCTCAAATTGAAAAGGAAATGTTGGCGATCGTACATGGTTGCACTAGGTTCCATCAATATATTTACGGAAAAAGGGTCAAAGTTGAAACTGATCACCGCCCGTTAGAAGCCATATTTAGAAAACCACTTGTAGATTGTCCATTGCGATTACAAAGACTGAGACTACAAATACAAAAATATGATTTAGAGGTGCTGTATAAACCGGGAAAGGAACTGTTGTTATCGGACTCATTATCGAGGAATTTTGATGAAACAAGTTATTTTGAAGACAATTATGAAGAAATAGAAGCACATGTTGGAATGGTAGTAACAAACTTACCAATCACGGACAAGAAAATAATTGAATTTAGAACTGAAACAGATAAGTGCGAAGAAATGTTAATATTAAAAAGAACGATAACTGAAGGTTGGCCGAATTCTAAGAATGAAGCACCTGATATTATAAAACCTTATTACACGTTTAGAGAAGAAGTATTCATAAACAGTGGTTTACTTTTTAAGGGTAGCGCATTGATTGTACCGCGATCTTTGAGGAAAGAAATGTTAACGAAAATCCATTATAATCACATGGGTATTGAGAAATGTAAGGCAAGAGCTAGAGGTATTTTGTTTTGGCCTAATATGAATATGGACATAACCAATATAGTTTGCAATTGCGACACGTGCATAAGATTCCGCAATGCTAACACTAGTGAACCAATGCTTATGAGAGAACAGCCGAATAAACCTTGGGAAATTGTTGGTACCGATGTGTTTACGTATAAGAATAAAAATTATTTGCTAGTAGTGGATTATTTTAGCAAATTTGTAGAGATTGCACTACTAAAAGATATGTCAGCAGAAGAAACTATCGTGAATTTGAAATCTATATTTGCCAGACATGGAATTCCAAAAATACTTTATTCTGACAATGGTACTAATTATTGTAACCAAAAGTTTAAAGATTTTCTTTACAAATGGAATTTTACTCACAAGACTAGTAGCCCTTACTATCAACAGTCTAACGGACTAGCGGAAAGAACTGTTCAGTCCATTAAAAATTTATTAAAGAAAGGTGAATATGATGGCAAAGATACATACTTAGCACTGTTAGAGTTTCGAAGTACACCAATTTCGACAGAGTTAAGATCACCTACGGAACTGTTATATGGAAGACAAATACAAGGATTACTGCCATTAATGAGAGAACCAAATAAGAAGGAAGAAAGAATTAAGAAAGAATTAGATAGAAGAACGGAAATCCAGAAACATTATTATGATGATAGAAAAGGTAAACACGAATTAGAAGAATTGAATACGGGAGCTGTAGTAACGGTTAAGGGAACTGGAAGTCCAATGAGTAAAGCATTAGTGGTAGGAGAAAGTAATAGACCGGCGTTCATACAATGTTGTATTAGAAAATGGAACGCAAATAGACCGGAACAGAAAAGATTTAATTAAGTCGAGGGATAAAAGTTTTGAGTGGTCACCTGAACCTAGTACTGAAGAGCCAACTGATCATAAAGTACAAGATGCAACTGACTCAAAGTCAACCACAATTTATTCGAAGAAGTTAGATCAAGTTGAGGAAATAAAACCACATATAGCCATCGCGACTAGATCGGGGAGACAAGTTAAAACACCCAAATATTTAGAAAATTATGTAAAGTAGTAATTAGGATAAGTTAGAATTAAAAAAAAAAAAAAAAAAAAGGGAGATGTCATAGATTAGTGATAAGAATTATTGTACGTACCCGAAATACGTGGGAGTTAGGGAACGGGACTAGATCATGCATAGTGTGTGTGTGTCATGGCGTCCTGAATGTTGTGTTGTATGAATTAAATTAATAAAGTAATGCTAGTAGTTACTGAGTGTTTTATTAGCATAATAGAAAACAGAACAACGGAGAAACCAGTTTGGTAAATAGCTCTCTTACGGGATGAATAAATAGAGTATAAGAAAAATTATCAAATAAAAGAAGCGGCATAATAACAGTTTTTTTAATGTGTGGTGAGTGCTTAGTTGCAGTGACTCCGTAAACTGTATCGCTTGTCTGGCTATCACGAATGTAGGTTTGCTTGACCCCACAGAGGACTCAGCTGCCGACCGACCTAAATGGTATACGGCGAATTCAGGAGATGCACACACTCCTCAGGACCGAAGTCATGAGGGCGAAAACCAGTTGCCCGCACGAGACTGTCACCTCTCGGAGAGGACCGGCGAATCGGTGGGCTCCCCCGTGCTACCCATGTTAGATAAGTTCCCTTGTCAACATGGGACGGCTCACCGCTGTAGACGCTTTAGCGAACTCCTACCTCACATCTAACCCCACAGAGCCTAGGCCTCCTTGCGGATGGCGACTATCGTCCAAGCGTGGGAAACGTAGTCTGGCCGTGAGATACAACCAGTCCGCCCGTGAATTAAGCCTGTACTACAGGCACGGCCGAGCCGAAGCCCTACCCCGAAATGCCAACTGCGATGTTCCTTCTCCCAACCGGGATAGAGATACCGCAGCAGCTACAGTGAAACCGTAGGGTCCCAGAGTCACCGAGTTGTTTTAGGATGAAACCAAGGCTTCCCCAACCAGACAACCAGCGGCCGGACTACTCCTCGGCAAGCCGACTTTTGTCCTCCCCTACTAAGATTCTTTTGCCACGCCCGTTCCCCAGCGTATGGCCTACAGGGATGGGGTAGTGAAGCTGCAGAGTTCTTCGGGGTAAGTGCCGTACGGTACCTCACTTACCCACCGTATATTCCGACGGCGGCGGCGGGCACAATTGCCCTCCCCTATTAAACTTTACTCCAAGCCACATCCGTTACCCTGAAACTATGAGATCAGGGATGGGGTAGTGACAGAGGAGTTTTAAGGGTGGAAGGCAATAGGGTGAACGCCAACCCTGTGTCTGGTTATCAGTCCAATTTTCGCGATGTAGTTTGTGTGTGTCTAGTTGTGTTCTAATGGGTTTGTGACACCGTCACTCTGCCTTTTATAATGCCGCACCATTAATCACTTTGCTCCCAACAGCGAATGGTAAGTCGATCCGGATTTTCAATTCTCCGAAAAAATGTCACCGTCCCGCCGGAGAATTGAAATGTGGCTCCTATCGTTTCACCACAACAATAGTCAGCCGCCTAATCACTGTGGCTATCAACCCGTTTGATAACGACTTATTCACTAACAGACATCTCTGGATGTGCAACAAAAACGACTCATAAAATGTTTGTGTGGTGCAACGTCTAGGGCACCGTACAAGGAATTATTTAAAGATCTTGCTATCATGACCTTACCTTCATTATACATATATGAATTAATAGTGTTTTTAAAAATGAACGACCAGTTATTCAATCGTAACAGCGAGATATATTCTAACATTACTACTAGATCCAATAACAACTTTTCTGTACCACGACACAGAACGCGAATATATGAAAATGGGCCACATTATAATGCCATTAAGGCTTACAATGCACTACCTCTGCACATTAAAGAAATAGAAGTACAAAATTTAGGATGAGTTTAAAGCAGTTTTTAATTGACAATGCATTCTGCACCTTTGATGCATATGTATGTAGATAGTCGATAATTGTAAGTTTTACTTTTATTATATCACTGCATCCATTGTAATTAGGAATGTTTTTACCTTTAATGTAACTTTTTATATACTGCCATTTTATTTTACGTGACCCTGTATTTTATTTATGTGTATATCCCTTTGATGCCTTTTGATGCATGGCAATATCTAACAATTTTGGATTACCAATTTGCATATTACTAATTACATGCGTCACGGCATGATGACTTGATGTAACAAAACTCAAAATAATGCATTTGCGGCAAATTTGCTTTAAAATCGTCAGTCAAAAGGGTAACGCGTATGGTATTTTTAGATAACCGATGAAATTCTCTTTAACATCTGAAAATAATATACAGGGTGCTCAATTTGAAAAATAAAGTCCGAAATGGATTTACAAATTTGGATCACCCTGTATAATGGTTCAGAGAGGTTTTTCGACGTTCCTCGCCGATAAATTATAAGATGTAGTTCACCCCATCTTGGTTGCACTATTCTGTATATAATATAGATGTATAACTGGTTCATACGAAAAGAATACATCAAAATGGCGATGAATTCTATATTTATTTATGTATGTCATCGATTTTTTCGCAATCTATTTATCTACACAAATAGTTACTTATACAGTTGAAAATCGTGCAGTACGAACACAA
Organism: Holotrichia oblita; assembly: GCA_023690525.1. Lineage (NCBI taxonomy): Eukaryota > Metazoa > Arthropoda > Insecta > Coleoptera > Scarabaeidae > Holotrichia > Holotrichia oblita. Next base: position 55,840,903 of record CM043017.1, read on the forward strand.
AATGTAATTTTTGTGTTATATTCTAGAACGATTCCAGTCAGCTAAAGAAGTTTTTTTTAGTTACACATTCATGCACTATACTTAAACTTTTGTCACAATATAGAAATGTCAATCTAGTAACTGTGCGCCATATACGGAAATTAAATAAAAAACGTGTCTGTACAGACTATAAGGCACATTATAAAACTGAACAAGGCTACAAAATTGGTGAAGATTCTTAAAATGTTTTCTGACACTTATTTAGAAATAGGTAAATAAACTATAGTGTAAATCGAGAGAGTAGTAGCGTGATGGTAACGGTTCGTGGTGATAATACCAACGCAACAGTTCTACAGTAAAACTCATTCTCTAAGTGATAAATATGTTAAAATCACATACAAGATACTAATGAAAGGAAAACTAACAATAATAACAGGAACACTTTACATAATACTGATGTCGTTCGAAGCATCGCTTAATTCTTTATAAGCATATACATGCATTAAGTAAATAGTAAGAAATCAAGTACATAATAACCATCGACAAAACATCGTTTCTTATGCAAATGTTGTTCATTTTACGGCATGATTAAGTTGAAATGTGCGTGTCTCTCACACTTATTAATCAAACGACCTTATATTTTAAAGATAGGAGTCTTGTAGTGTAGTAGCCTCTGCTGTCTACAACCTGTGTCGGCATCATTATTAATACACCTTTGACACAACGAGTGTATTTAAGGGGAGATCGTTCCAAAGATTATCCCTTATTACGCTGTTTTGCATTTTTATTTTACTGGCCGTTTCTCCTTCTCTCTTTCTTACGAGGGGTTATTGTATTTGTTAAAGGCGTCCTCTTCGTTCTCTACGACAATTCTTTTCCTGCTCTTTTTTCGCGTCCATTAAATAACAGCAATAAAATATTTGTTCCAGTAATTAGAATTTTGTTATTTCCAAGCGATAATGATACTTTCAGACTCGGTCTATGGCTCTTCCAGTCGTTAAAGGAAAACAAATGGATTGTACGTTAAAAGGATTTAAAAACAAGTCCTTCTGCTTACCCAGATTGTATGCATAGAAATGGAAAACTGTTGAAAGAGAATGTTTACGCCTGTGTACATAATGTATGTATGTCTGTGGATTCGATTAACGTACAAGAAGATTTATTTTAACTTATAGGACGTTAATGCTTTACTGCATTTATAAAACTTCCGCCAATTTTAACTGCCATTAAAATAAATTCATACATCTGTAGATGTACCGAGTATCTTAGTCCGTTTAGATAAACCTAGTACCTACTCTCTAAAGAGAAAGAAAACCAACAAAAAAATACAACGGAAAGCTCGAAAAGCGATTGCAATGCTAGATAGCATCAAATAAAATTTAAGCACTGTTACATTACATTTACTACAACGTTACACACACTGCGTATCTAAAGTTCTAAAGTTTACCATTTCACTCAATATTCTTGCAAGCTGCAGTCAAATTGTTGTCATATAGAGTGAATTGTGCGATGCTCTGGAATCTTTTTATTTGCAGTTTTAGCATCTTTTTATATAGCGGTTAACTGATCATTGTTTAATATCAAATACATAGAATTAATTGTAGACTGTATTGGAATGACCTTCATGTACAGGGTGGGCTACTTCAAATGATGCACTAGAATTACGGCCAAGCTAAATAAAAATTTAAAAATTCGACCAGGTAAACTTATAGTGTTCGATGAGGAGCACATTTTAATAACAATGTAAATTTTATAACCTTCACGATGACGTCACGCCGAAATCAATTTGCATTTTATTAAATAGCACATGTATGTTTTCTGTCACTGTATTGTAAGAAGATGGTATTTCTAACACATCACAATCACCTATCAAATGTGTTATCCAACTGTATTTGTAATAACAATGAATGAAATTTGATTATTAAAATTTTGCGGTTTCGAAGTTTCAAGCTTAGTTGACCGAAATTTTACGTAACGCATGTTAATGGTCGCATACACGGAAGCTTAGCGCTGTAGCGCTTTATGGAAAAATTCCCTGAATAACAAAGTAATGACGTCATTCTTACAGCGCTTTCTTAAAGCAGTCCGCCATTATTACAGCGTATATTTTTTCCGCTACATCGTTGCAGCGTATTCTGTCCATTTTACATAAAACTTTTTAATACATATTTTTAGGTTAACTTTCGAAAACAAAACCGGTTTGCAAATCACTACCTCACAAAAATGATGTAGCGTTCAGGGAGTGTGCAGCGATACAGCAAATCGCTTACCGTCAGCGCTTAAGCGTATTTTTTTCCCTGTATGCGACCAATGTCTACTATTTGCGCAACAAAATGACTAAAATATTGTGTTTATAAAAGTCAGGGGAGTAGCATCGCGCAGTATACGAGCTCATATCGCCAGCGGCAAATGTTTTTGCACTTGCCGATGCAGATTAAATGCAAGTTGGTCAATAAGTCAAACACTCAGCACCAAATTATTGTTTTTAAATAAGTTTTAAAATGTCCATGCTGTCAGTATTGCAGTAAGTTTGTACAACTATCAATTCAATCAATTGTAATATAATTATTAAGCCAATCTAACAAACATTTTAGCTGAAATAAGGTTACTAATAGGAGTAACAAACTAATACACCGTCAAACATAATAAGACACTAGACAGAAAAGATACAAAACGAATAATTAATTTTGAATGTTTGTCAGTTGCCAAGTGACAGTTAATGACAGCCCAATTCAAATTTTGCGTTTTACGCAAATATGCATCAGATAAATAACAATATTTGCGCGTTTCAAAATTTGAAATATTGGCGGCAATTTCAAAAAGTTGTTGATTTCATTTGTTATTAAAATCGATCATATTTTATACAGTTATACGTTAGGTAATTAGCTGTTTCAGAAATTTACAATAAAAATACCACATTCCATTTAAATAAATGCAAATGGATTTCGGTATGACGTCATGATGGATGGTATATAATCCACGTTTTTATTAAAATGTGCTTCCCTTAGAACTATAACTTTACCAGGTCCGATTTTAAATTTCTTATTTAGTTTGGCCATAATTTCAATGCATCATTTTAAGTGGCTCACCCTGTATAGTACAAACACCTGTTGTATGAAACTGACAGTTACTTTATTGATGTAAATATTGATATATGTACATACATTAGCATTCCAAAAATTACTATATAATATGGATTCATTTGGTATCATTATTAGTTTCAATCAATCTCATCAAGATCCAGTTTTATTATTTTAATGGGAATAAAAAACGTCAACAAAACTTTCTTGATGTTTCTAATTCTCAAATATCAGTGCGTTACCATGATGGCACCTCTGACTTGTGATACATTTAATTTTTGTGATAAAATGTCAAAAAATTTTGTAGAAATCCTAATTCATTTAATTAACCAGTTATATAAAAAATACACGTGTTAAAAATGCTATTTTATTTCACTGAAAATGAAATAAAATCGCAAAAATATTGTACAAACTTCGTGCGTGAAACATTTCGCGAATTCGTGCCTCCGACTCGCGCTTTAAACTGGTCACTCATTCGCGAAATATGATTTCACGCACTTGGTTCGTAAATAACTATTTTCTATAAGTAACCATAACAACATTCACTAAATTGACAATGTAGGATTTTAAATTATTCAATAACTTCGTGTAACATGCCATACACCTGTAATATGCACATCTATTGAATGGTCTCCATAACAATGTCGGTTGGAGTATGTACAGCGTTATGTTAAGCTCACTGTATATGTATAGTGCAATAGTGTATATTACCAGACCCAGCTTCTATGCATAATTAACTATAGAAGACAGATTTTTGTCTTTCACCTCGCTTAATGTAGAAGGACTTGAAATAAGTTCTTGTAGTACAAGTCTAAAAAATTGATCGAAATATTATGGATAGTTCTCGTGCATTTGATAAATTCCATTGCATATGGTATTATAGACGTTAGAATATATAGATGTGTATTATTTCTATCCATGATGCCTTAAACATATATGACCCATTGAACAACATTAAATGCCTATACATATACATACATATGTATATAGTACGCCGCACAAAATTGTTCCTTTATATACAAATAATGGCGTACGTCTTACATGATATAATTGTAAATAACAGTGTGGACTATTTTTGTTTAGGATTTAATTTGAAATAAATGCTTACTAATATTAATTGTTATTGTTATAATTATAATTTGATATCTACACGTAGTAAGTATTAACTGCGTCTACAAAACTTAAAACTAAATACGTTTCTACAAAAACGGCAAAACCGATTCCATTTACTAGGTTCTCGCATAAAAATAATTTGGATACCGGGATTTTCACTCGGGATTTCGTCATGTCTTAATGTGGCAGGGCCCGTGACTTCGGAATATTCATCATAGACTATATTTCTCATCATCCCTTCACGTAAACCAACTTTATCAGATTGACTTTTCGATGCGTACGACTTATTTACATATAGAGTTCTCAAATCCATTTCGTAATATTTATAATTTACTACCATTAACAATTGATCCTAAAATATAGACTGCTGATAACAATGAAGTTAACTAAAGTAGCAACTCGTTACATCTACTTCGTCCAAATTATCAACTGAGGACATCATTTGCCTCGAGTACCTAATATCAATGGAGGACTCCACCGGTCTCAAAGAAATTTTCGAAACACTATCAGAGAGTAATGTCCATGATGAACTTCGCAGCATATCACCATGATGTGCCTGAAAAGATATAAACTACTGACTTTACATAATAATAACTGAAAGAGGAGTATAACCCTTATATTTATGATAAATTAACATACATACATACATTTCTAAAAATAAGGCAAAGTAGAAAAAACATTCTTAATAGTTTATTACAGATTTAGAACAAGTAACCCTAAATAGTCCATTTCTATCGAGTTCTACAAGTAAAAGATATTGTAATTTTTTCGATTAATTGTTAATTTCATACTTTTGATTTTATATATCAACATTACAGTAACTTTTACAAAAATGTATTGTCAAGCTGACAAACTTGGTCAATTCTGGTTTTAGACTGAAATTACGCAGTTACTGACAAGGAAACTCGACAAGATTATCAATTTGTTCGGCACTAACTATACAAAAATTGTATTGGCTAATTGGCAGAATCACAATTATCAGAATGCAATAAATTGCCTACCAACATACAAGCAAATATTAAAGTTAGTTTATTCTTGTGGTATTCAGCTGTATGACTGTGCCAAATCAACTAACATTCAATACTTTTTAACAAGGGCACTTTGCTACACTGTAGGTGGACCGTAGTCTCTTTGGAATGCGGACTTGCATAAAGACCTCAAAATTAAGACATTCAAACAAGCAACCAAATATTTTCTCAAAAGCACGAAAATAGGCTTCAGAACCACGTGAATATCGCGATGTTGCTTGCTACCTTGTTAAGATCCAAATTGATAGGTAATATCTTACTTTAAATATTCCTCCAGCTTATTGTGTCATAAAATACAAACGCCAACCACAAAGCGGAAAGAATTTGTATCACTAAATTCAAATTGTAATTAAAACATAATCATGTGTTAGTAGTCGAGGAGGATGAAGATGCCCCATTAGACGCTGCTCTGCCGTCTACTATCTATCACATTCGTCTATCATAGTGGATTGTAAAATAGCATTCGAAATAACTTTGACATAGGAATGTATCTTAAGCTTTACGTCGTTTCCAACATGTATATACTTAGAAAAAGAATCTACCACGTGCAAGCAATACCTGCTCAACTATTACTTGTCAGCTTTCAAATATGTGTCTGTCATCTGTAATGATACGTTGACATAATGTTAAGTTCTTAATTTCTTACCTCAATAATTAAAAAAGTATTGCATTAATTTATAGTATGCATTTAAAAAATTTTGAATGCTCACGGCAGCACACGTCTGACAGTAGAGACAGTACAGATTCATCTGTGTGGTGTTACCACACACTAACGTCTTAATAACTCATCGCATAAATAAACCAGATATTAAAATGAAACCTTTGATAAGTATTTAAAATTATAGACATCTCTTACCAGCACTATTTAGATCAAATGGCATTTAAATTATTTAAATTGTAGAATACTTTATCAAGTGATTTTACATTTTCTTCTACATTTAACATCTGGCCAACTAATTATTGTATTATTAAAAACGGAACTAACCTTAAATTCACATAATTCTGCGAAACTGTGGCCCTATCTGCGAGCCCCATATTATCCTTAATTTCGTTCTTTGTATAACATCCTCGACTATATAGACAACTAAGTAATGTCACAATGACAGATCAGGTAATTCAAACCAATTCAAACACAAAAAATACAAAATTTTAAACAGTAGACCACCCAAATATGCTTATAATTTTTAGGACTATTATAAAATATTATAGAATGAAGATCTTGATACCATTTTTAAATATATTGCACGATGATGAACTACAGGAAGGCTACTTTTAACAAGATAGAGCTCGCGTAAAACTACTAACGAAATTATTATTTGTCCAAGAGAATTTTTTAGAGCAACTGTTGTGTTGTATCTTAACGACCTGCAACAAAGGATCACTAATAAAACTGAAGAAATGAACAGTGTACTTTGAATCTAGAAAATATTATTGATTATGTTAAACGAAGAACTTTACACTCTAGAAATGAAAGCGGGTATCATACAACACAGTTTATTTAGTAAATAAACAACACCAGAGGTAATTCTCTAGATAAATTAAGATACATATTTCAATATTCCTTAATTTTACTATATATGCATATACTTCAATGTTAGGTTAACTTAACCAATATTATATTTAATGTCAAATGTCTTATTTAATAATTTAACTTTCACCTCTTACTGAGTAGGGTACAAAGGTTCAACCGCTGAATCTGTAGAATTCATGGCATACTCTGAAAACTTCTTTTGTCGTTCAGTATGTAGATGTATGTATGAAAATTTCGCAAAAATTATGAAGCAACTTTTTTTATTGGTTGAAACTACACGAATGTCTGAAACATACCTATATAGATTCAAATATTTTTTTGTTTCTTAAATATTGCACTCGTTAAATGTCCTCCTACCTTCGGCAGACACTCTAAGCGACGCACATAAGAATATTTAACTCAAAACATGAGTAAGACGGTGAAATATGTACATAATAAAAAAAAGTAAAGAGAGGTAATAGAATTGTAAATTACTTTTACTAAAAGACTCACAATTCAAAACCATTCAAACCTTCTTTATCTGAGATGTCTCCATCTTCTTCACAATCTTCACTGATGTCTGCAGTATCTGTCTTTTGAGTGCCATCAATTACATTTTTCACTTGTGGAGGAAGTAACACTGCCAGAGCTGCTTTGCTAAAATGTTTTGAAGTGTTTGTTATTTTTGGCCTTATGCTGCTCATATACTATGAAAGGCGGGTAATAAGCGTTTTAATATGTCGAAATTTCGATCTTCTCTCCAGAACTTTTGTTGACGATACTGCCGACAATCCTTATTCTTCCCCTTGACTACTACTAATTATGTTGCAATTGGTAACAAGGCATGTTGCATTAGCAGAGGTCCATGAATTAATATATTGTGGACTGTTGGAGAAAGGAAACCCGCAGATCACAGCAAAGATCGATGTTTCGGACAAACCACAGGGCGTTTGCCATCATTCTTAGAATTCTATTTTTCCGTGATTCTAATCAGTTTAGGTGTGTTTTAACAAAATACGACCATGATAAAGCCGCGCAAGTAAAGATGAAACCAAGGAAAACTTAACAGACAATGAGCTTGAATTTTAACGCAAAAAGACTTTTAGAGCAAAAAAATGGGGAGACAAACGACCTCACGGTGCCGAAACGACAAGTGATATTGTTAACATACTGGTGTAGTAAGCATCCCCGCCGCAACGGCAACGGTGACAATTGAACGAAGTCCTCCAACAAAATAACAAAACTACAATTCTGTAGGCAGGATCAAATTACCTTTACCATCTCAGGATGACTATCATCTTGAAGATGAGGCCACGATGCCGCGCTATGTGGAAAAGACATGTAAAGTCTACAAACACCCCATCATTTTCCTCATCTTTAAGAAATTTCGAATAACCCCCGCCATCCCCGCCGCAACGGCAACGGTGACAATTGAACGAAGTCCTCCAACAAAATAACAAAACTACAATTCTGTAGGCAGGATCAAATGACCTTTACCATCTCAGGATGACTATCATCTTGAAGATGAGGCCACGATGCCGCGCTATGTCGAAAAGACATGTAAAGTCTACAAACACCCCATCATTTTCCTCATCTTTAAGAAATTTCGAATAACCTCGATGACTCAACTCTGAAATCCAAATTATTCATCCTGGATAACGTTATGCGGGACGAAGATCTCCTGAAGGTGGCTGAGAATAACAGATTCAATTATTTTGTATAAACTCACTTGTATAAACATGGAAAAATTGCGTTCGGAATGGCGACCAACATTTCCAGGACACTATTCGGAAGCCTTTTGATGGAAATATTTGAAATTTAAGTAGGGCCTAATGCCTTCCCGAAGTGGCAAGTCTTGAGTTCCTGATATCGTTTAAGCTAACCTTAAACAGATTTTCCCCTTCTAAGTTAGGGAAGTTATCTACGATCTCTCCTACTTCATCAATTGTCTCATCATCGGAATCGAAATCAGTAACGATGTTATGCACAGACTAAAAATGATTTGCCGAGACCTCAGACTTGGAGTCGGCACCATAAGCAAGACTATTGGGTTGCCACCACATGCAGACAAAGCGGATGATATTTCAGTACCTCTACAGTACCTACCTACTTGCTCTGGCTGTAATTAGAGTTTGTCTGCACCTCTGCGATGTTCAATTAAGCTAGGGGAGTAGCCTTGAGGGATATTCTCCCATTCTTCGAAAAGAGCAATACTCAGTTCGTTTAGTGAAATCAGTGATACAGGCATATTTCTCGCTCTCATATCCAATATTTTCCAATATGTTTGCAATGTATAATCCATACTTATGTTGTGCAGTTAATTATCCTTTTTCCGGGCACACATGTTCCATACGAACTTGAACTAATGAAGTGCCATATCATCATTGAGCCTCCTCTAGGATTTCCTCAGAAGGAATAAGTGTGCAGAGTGTATATTGTTTACAGGCTATGTTCCATACCCGACATTATATAGATAGGATTATAGTGTGAATAGTACATTACACACTGCACTATTTTCCATGCCAAGTGATTACGTGCATTTTATGTTTGATTATGTGGAACGATTTTCGTCCATGAGCTGATATACAGCACCTCAATCCTGCTGCCGCTAATCTTCAGCAAGCTGTCCAAACACATTGATGCCACGCACCCTTCTAAGTTGATTTCTCGTCTCAACGGTCATAAAAGTGTGGTTTCATAATATCCGCAATATGATAAAGCGATCATCAGCACTTGTCCTTCTTCTTCTATTGGATCCTGGTCTTCGTGTGTTTCTGCCAGTCTCTTTAAACATTTCCATACATGTTCCAACCGTTGTATGAGAACATGTGTTGTGAAAAATTGTACCAACACGATGCAAAGATAGACCATCTTCAATAAGAGCAATTGCTCTTGTAGAATTTTCAACGTTTGAGAGCACCAATGAAATAAACATTCAGCATAACAGTGTCCACAAGAACAAAAAATACTCACAATTCAAAGTTTTCGAGTCAAATAAAAGTTACATTTAAGCTTCATTTACATAGAGGGTAGTGGGAATTGTAGTGTAAGAGTAGTGGAGTGCCGAAGTTAGTTCTCATGTATTTAAACGAGAGCATTTACATAAACAGTGCGACAGTAACGGTAGTGGAGAAGTAGTGCCAAAGTTCGCAAACTCCAAACATTCCCACTACACTACCGATACTTATACCAACGCGTCTGCGCAGAACAATCTACCGATAACAGCTGTTTTGTTGTGTTTACATTTGACTATACATCCATTACCAACTATCGTCGTTACGCATGCGCAACAAAGCAGGCGCATCGCCACTATTTTTCTTATGTAAATGCATTTCCGCACTACAATACACCTTCCACTACTCTTACACTACAATTGCCACTACCCTCTATGTAAATGAAGCTTAGGCCGTCGCAATCTTGAAAAACGTAACAAAACTAGGATACGTAATAAAACGGTAGACCAGGAAATGATAGTGTCGAATGCAGTATCCGACCCGTAAACTTCTATCAACAAATAGACAACTTCATAATAAAGGTAGATTTAATAATAATTAATAATAATCTTCACAGGGGTTTTTATTTAACATAAATGTATGTAGGTACATTTTGCAGCATCACGCTGCATCATCAGAACAATACTAATACTAAAACGCGCAATATACGAGCGCAACACATGTGGATACACAAAAAGTGAAAAGGATAAAATACAAAACATATAAAAATTTCTTAATAGCTACATGGTCCAAAATAAAAGATATATTCGTACATTTTAAGAACTTTTTGAAACAGAATTGCACATCATACATGCATGTATTGTATATCTATAGCTAACAGATCTAAATCTACTTTATAAGTTCTAGTAACTTGTAATTATAAAGAGGAGATAAGTTCGAATTCATAAGCCTATTCTTAAATTTTTCATGTATAAAGCTATGTTTTTGTTTAAACTTATTGTATATCTTATCTATGTATTCAACTTTGTAACCATCAATTTTTCCTATATAGTAAATAAACTCTAGTTCTTTATTAAAATCTATATCTGACATTGGTATTTGAAATAATCTATGGAACAAGCTGTTAAAAGCACTCGTTTTATAAATGTGGAAAGTGTGAGAATCACTCTGTATATAATTAATATATATATTTTTTGACCTTTATGTACTTATCTTTTAATTCCTGATTTATTTCCACTTAGAGGTCAATAAAACAACAAATAATTAAATACCAATTTATTCCATAACATATAATAATATGTTTTCGTTAAATAACTTCTTCAGTGGAAGAAATTGACATTTAATATGTGTCAAATTACTAATAATATAAATATAAATTGCCATGCCTATCAACAAAATTATCTAAAAAACAAAGAATTCATTGATATATCGAATTTTAATTATATTCACAAGTAATAATGAAGGAATAATGATTTAATACAACATTAGAAATTGAAATGATTTGAATTATTCGTATATCAATCTATTTTTTGTCAAGCTCTAACAATTCTGTTCAAGGACAAAATTTTTATCCAAAATTCTCAGTAATGTTGTAGGAAATACAGAGTATCATGTAAAAAATTCGTGGGAATTTGTTAATTTCATTAACAAAAAATCCGTACCGTGTAATCATGAAATTATCAGTTTAGACGTTGTATCTTTATTCACAAATGTTCCTACAGATTTGGCATTAAACATTATAAACAAAAAATGGAATTTAATTCAAAATTATACAAATTTACCAAAAAATGAATTCATGTTGGCTGCAAAACTTTGCTTAAATTCAACATATTTTCAGTACAATGACACAATATATAAACAAATATTCGGTACAGCAATGGGTTCTCCATTATCTGCTGTTATAGCAAATTTAGTAATGGAGGACTTAGAGCAGGTCTCACTTGACAAACTAAACTGTCATGTGAAATTTTATAAGCTGTATGTAGATGATTGTATATGCTGCATACCAAATGATAAAATTGAACATGTTCTGCACACATTTAACACATATCATGATAGGCTAAAATTTACTTTTGAAAGAGAAAATCAAAATTCTATAAACTTTTTAAATGTAAAGATAATACATGATAACACACAAATAAAAACAAACTGGTACATTAAAGACACTAGTAGTAGTAGGAATTTAAACTATTTTTCAAACACTTCGGTAAATTTAAAAAAAAGCGTAATTAACAGTTTAGTAGATCAGGCTATTAAATTAGCTCACGCTGATTTTAGAAAAGAAAATTTAAGCAAAGTAAAAACAATATTAGAAAAAAAATAGTTATCCTAAAGAGTTTTACAATAAATTAATCACAAAAAGAATAAATAAAATATATAACACAGGTACAAAATCAAATAATAACATATACCACACTATACCATATATAAACAATTTAAGCGACACAATAAAACACGAATTAAAAAAATCAGACATTCACATAACTTTCATACCTACCAACAATAGACATTTATTCACAAATTTAAAAACACCCATTAAACATGGTAATCAAAGTAATGTCGTTTATAAATTAGATTGCAAAGATTGTAATAAATGTTATATCGGACAAACCAAACAATATTTAAAGAAACGAATTTATAACCATCAATACACTGTTACACATAACGTCACCGCTGAAACTGCTTTATCTAAGCACTCTAAAGATAGACGACATAATTTTGATTTTCAAAACACTAAAATTTTAAAAAAGGAAAATAATTATAAAAAAAGATTAATTTACGAAATGATATACATTAAGAAAGATGAAAACGCGGTAAATTTTAGAACGGATATTGATAATTTAAGCGTTATTTATAATAATTTAATTCACGCATGAATTTTATTAATTTTAAGCTCTTGACTAGGTTTTTTTGCCATGTTTTTCCCTAGTCCTTGAACAGAATTGTTAGAGCTTGACAAAAAATAGATTGATATACGAATAATTCAAATCATTTCAATTTCTAATGTTGTATTAAATCATTATTCCTTCATTATTACTTGTGAATATAATTAAAATTCGATATATCAATGAATTCTTTGTTTTTTAGATAATTTTGTTGATAGGCATGGCAATTTATATTTATATTATTAGTAATTTGACACATATTAAATGTCAATTTCTTCCACTGCAGAAGTTATTTAACGAAAACATATTATTAGGTATATGTTATGGAATAAATTGGTATTTAATTATTTGTTGTTTTATTGACCTCTAAGTGGAAATAAATCAGGAATTAAAAGATCTGTATATAATTATATTGGCGTGTGTCTTCTTTCTAACTATTTGGAATTTTAAATGACCTTGATTGTTTGTGATCGCAAGATCCAGAAATCTGCTTTTTCATATGTGAATTTTAGTCGTACTGACTATTAAGTACATTCGAAAAGGTGTCAATATCAAAATCTGGGTCTACTACTGCAAGTACGTCGTCCACATACCGTAATCACAGCTTTGGAAATGTGGATACTTTATTTTCGAATTATTAAAAAAATAGGCTGGCTAAAAAGCGGATTACCCATTGCTGTTCCGAACACCTGTTTATATACAGGGTGTGGCATCTTCCTGGGATCGGCCGATCGCGACTTGGCTATTTATTTTGTCGAAAAGTGTTCTGAGTAATGCCTAGGTTTTATTAGTAGAATTAGTGGTAGAGTAACTACCGCACTTTTTAGTTGAGGTAATTCGACTCTACCTACTTTAGTAGAGTTCCTGTTTTCACGCAAATTGCAAATAGTATGGTAGTGGTAGAGTACAGGAGATATATGAACACGGTAAATATTTCTATGACTTTGAATTTTACTATGCTCGACTAACACAATACTGTTTTCATTGGTATAGTGCCGGTAGATAGGAATCGTGGTGGGAGAAGGTAAGTGGTAGAGTTACTCTACCACCGTGCTATCCCACTCTACTCTACCGGCATCGTGCACTCTACTCTACCATTTCCGTTTACATTGGTAGAGTTATAATGATAGTTAGTACTTGCCCATGAGACTCTACTACTAATTCTACTAATGAAAACTAGGCATAAAAGATGTCTAGAATGAAGTTCTCTACAGCAAGAAAATATTTTCTTATATACAGGGTGCTCAGTTTTGTCTGGACGATAGATTACTCTGTTTTTTTTAATGGAACACCCTATATATTATTGCATTTTTGGATTCCTTGATGTAATATACGGTAATTCTAATTAACAGACTACAATAAAACCCATCAGTCTTCGAGATATTCTGTTTCGAAAGGAAGAAAATGAGTTTACTCAGAGTAGTTAAAAAATGAATCTACGCTTTCCTAATGATTGTTTTGAAACAAATCGTGGGTATTATTATAATGATACTTGAAGCTCTATTTTCCAGGCTAAACATTCATATTATATTATACTGGGTGTTTAGTCATCGAACTCGAAATTAAATACCTTCAAATGACTAAAAGTCGTTTATTTCAAATGGAACACCCTGTATATTTTTATGCTAACTATTGCGGATTTTTCCTCTCTTTCGATTCCGTATAACACTCCTTATACCTAAAATTTATACATTTGAAGTTCTAAGTAATTTTGTACAGAAATCTAAAATTTGACATAAGAAGCGTGGATCAAAGCACTGTAATATCATTTTTGTCCGTATTTATTGAGATTGTTGCTGATAATTGTTTTTGTTTGTATTTTATATTATACGAATAAACTATTGCTATAACAGACATTAACCGACAAGAACGTTTATACGTATACTATCAAATTAAATAAAAATGAATTAAATCTAGTAATCTATGCTTTGAATGTGTTATGAGGGCTTCCGGGTTTTGACCGCATCATAGTAAAGTACATATATACAATATAAAATAAAATAAAACAAAAATGAAAGCCCTCATAACAGAGACTCAGACCGTGGAAGCCTTGGATATCATATGCTTTGAATAATAGCTAAAGTGAATTTAGTTATGTGTCAAATTCTGTAGCTGATTGCTGTAATCATCGTATTTACCTACTCTAATATTTTCTCCCAGTATTAATCCTGAAACACTTTTTCGAGCAAAATTATAGTTTCGGCAGCGTTTGGAAAAGTGCATTGACAGAGGGTGGTCACATTGAACAACTTTTATAATAATTTCACGTTCTTAAATAATTTAATAAACAATTATTTTAATCATTGTCTCTATTTGTCATGTTTTACTTAAGATGAAAATTATGATTTTATCGATTTAAAGCGGCGTGTAATAAATATAGCGTTATATAATGTAGTTTCAATATCAAGTCATTATCTTATTACTAAAACTACTACTTGTTACAAAAAAATTCTAAATAAGGAGGACCGAAATAAAATTATAACCCTATTTTTATGTTAAATTTTAGATTTTTGTATAAAAATAATTAGAACTCCAAATGTATAAACTTTAGGAATAGGGAATGTTATACGGAATCGAAAGAGAGGCAAAATCTGCAATATTTAGTTAGTCTTAGTCATTTGACGGTATTTCATGCGATACTAACCACTCGCGTAATATCAATAGAGTTTCCTCTATTGGTACGCTCGGGAACAAGGAAATAACGTCGAACGATACTAGTTTATCGTTTGGGTCAACTATTTCATTTTCAAGTCTATGAACCAACTCTAAAGAATTTTTAATTGTTAAATCATCTTTAAATTTGAAAGCTGAGAACTGTGTAATATGTAATTTTATTATAAACAGAGCCTATTGATAAAAGGGTAAATAAGACCGTACTCGTAGGTGATATGAATATAATTGTATTTTCCATAGATTCTCATAACATTTTAGAAAAAAGAAGCAAAACCGACCTTTAATTTCCTTAAATATATTTCTAATGACAACGGGAGCCAGCGTCTCCCAGCATTAGTACCAACAGTTAATTACTGCTCTTACATAAGAAACAATACAACAAGAAACTAAAGCACAATAACTTAGGTAAAAATTATTTATTTATTATTATTATTGTCATCTCAGTACCTACCATGTTCAATTGCACTATAAAAAGGTTGCTTTATGATACCTTTTTGCATTGGTATCTAAATACCTTTCTACATGCCATTGTTTGGCGTTTACTTCATAATACTACATAATTTCTTTAACAGGAATTCATTTATGGACATTGATATTTTCTGAATAAGTGAAATATTTTTTTGGATAAATTTAACATAAAACTATAATTTTGTACCAATCACCGATTTTTGTGCAACAGCATTGTAGTTTGTAAGGACGAATTTGACAGCTAGCTGCGTGGTTGATTAACTTCGCGTATGTACGGCAAATAAATTCGGTTCGGTAATATAAACTTCTACATTATGTACTTATTGAAGGTCATAATTATTATTGCTGGTGTCAAAGTTAGTAGGAAGTATGTGCATATATGTACCTTATGTTATACGCTTATGTATTATTTTGAAATTTCTAAATTATGTGAACAATGGTGGGACTACACATATTTTAGCTTTTTTTATTTGCTACAACTAGTGCATCACCGATCAAAATCACAACAATGTATCCTTAATACAAATTACATCGTATTGTAGTGAACCTGTGGTGTCTTAATAAGTAATTAGCGGAGTGACTGAAGCGATTGTAATTAAGGTGGCGTCCCATTGGTCTACAAGAGCGAAGTACCCAACCGTATCGACAATTACGACAGAAATTCACACACAGTGACTTACTTAATGATTGTCTTCTACGTCAGCGTAAAAGATGGTTGTTGTTCCGAAGAAAGTTCTGTGATTTATATACCACACCTCATGATTAGCAGTAAAAAACCTACTACATACTGTATAGAATTTACTTCGCATCGTCAAGATAATAAATGTTTGCTGAAGTTTCTGGAGATTTTTGTCGGATAAAGCAAGAAGTAGAATATTTTTTGCGATTAGGTATAAGTCATTTTCTGAGTTATGTTTGTTTATTAAAATAAATGATCTGTCAAAACTATTTTTATCATAATTTTTTTGTAATATCGTAGTTTCTTCCGAGTTAAACTTCTTGTCGTCATAAAACACAAATTTTGTTGTATTTCACCATTAAATTTGATTTTGAAAACTTGTAGTTGCCGTTTAAAATTTGTTGGAGATGTTTACTAATTACTGTTATATTGAAATTGGTGTTTGTTTGTTGCGCAGGTTTCATTACTTCAAATATGGAAAAGGTTAAAGATCACTCTATAAGTTTATATTAAGTAATAAATCGACTGTTAGCATATCCTGCTCAAGATCACATTTTTGCTTTAAGGCAAATTATAATAAAAAAGTTTATCATAAATATAACAGTTGATGCATCTTGATAGGTGAATTTAACGATTATATAATACTGCTAACTACTTTTATGCACGTATCATTCCTCGCTTCAAAATATCCTCTTTTCTGTTATCGATCATATATATTTAATAGCTTTTGTCAAATTTAGTTTTGTGTTTCAATATCTTTACATCTAGTATAATACATCTAAACCAATGGATCGTACTTATGTATAACGAATACAAAACGTTAACCATTTAAAAAGGGGGTCACCGATTTTGTGACCCCTGAACGGTGTGAGGCAAAAGAACCCTGTGCATGCATCTAATCCTCACATCCATCATTCTCTACCACACCCCCACAACTGCTACTGTGTTTTCTCCTATACAGCCTTTGCCGACAAATCTGCACAACTGTCGTCGACTAAGTTAATAGCCGACCATATGACGGTAGCAACCCGCGATAAATGCCACATATACAGACATTTAATATCGGTTATTAGTACGTCATATTCTTTAAATAGGTGACGCTAATTTGTGGTTGATTCATCAAAGCTTAAATCAACATGCTTCATAATCGCACAATGTTTAACAGGGTTCTGTATCGATGTCATATGGTCAAGAAAAGTCACACTAAAAGAAACAATAAATATGATAATTGTAAACAAAAATAAATAGTAGGTACTATACACTTGTAGATTGTTGTAAATTGTCTTATTGTATAAATAATTTCAATCAAATAGTCGCGTTCAATCTTGTGATGCAGTGAAGGTATGTATATGACCTTCACAAACTACCGGCCCCATTTCAACTATCTGTACTTTTTTGTCAAAAGTTATGTTTATAACATAAATGACACATGCGATTCTTCGCACATAAAAAGTGTTAAACCATCGTCAAACATCCTACTATAGCAGCAATTGCAACAGAAAACAAATCTGCCGAACAAAATATAGAGCATTCCGGAGAAATATATAAACAGGATCCAATACTTATGAGTTTAGTTTATAAAATTTTGCTGTACCCACAACATGATAATCACTAATCTAATAGACATTCTGTATTTATTAATGTATCATATCGTTATAATGAAAACTAATTATCAACAACATATCTCCGTGAAACGGAATTGCATGATACAATAATATATTTAATTGACACGACTGTTCGGGAAACATCCTCTGTAATAAAAAGCGAGAACGGTTTAGAATTTGCCGTTATGTTTCGGGGAACTCGCAGATGAACATGATTTCATCATTTGATGTGCAAGATGGACACTGGAAGATGGTAATGTAGCTCTAAATTAGAAAATGAAGGGAGTTACTACAATTAAGTAGCCCGCAAAATAAATTTAAGAATATAAAAAACGTTCGTCACACTGATGTGGGTACCAGATCATTGGAGGTGTGTGGGCAACGAAACTGCCAATGGTCTTGCAAAGAAAGTCGCGGCGTTCTGATTTATTTGACCAGAACCATTTTGTGGTCTCACCAAAACCTAAATAGAGCTCATTATCAACAGTGGAAGAGCGAACAAGAAATCTCGCACTAGGCTACACCCCAAAACTAAGACAAAACAAAGACTAAAATTTTTTCAACCATCAGGGCTAAGTGTCTGAGCTCAACAAAACAGACAGCAGTATCACGGCTTTACTCACTGGCCACGGCTCTCTTAAGTACCACCTGAAGAAGATGGGCAAGATGGATTGCGATCAATGCCGATTCTGTTCGGAACACAGCGAGACGACGGAACACATTATGTGCAAGTGCGAGGAGGTGGTCCGGCAGAGACTCTACTACTTTGAACATGCGGACGTAGAACCGGCTAGTATTAGAACTGTAGACTCTTAAAAAATCTTAAGACTTCTTCAGAAGTCTGAAGATTAGTTAGGACTAAAAGGGGTACTCACAATAGATCTTACAGGTTGCAGTGAAGAGAGATAGCAGTGCCTACACAATTCACATCTACTCTAATTTAATCTAAAAAGCGTTCAGCAGCCATACAAATGATAAAAATATTTACAGAAAGAGGAACAAGCTAGGAAAAGCTTTTGGAAATTACTGAATTTATAGTGTTTTTCATTAGCATGTGCACAATGCACTCACACACATGTGCACTACTCTCCTAAATTGTTCTAATTTACTTGAAAAGTGAATTTCTTGTGAAGGGTTGAATAGGATAACAGTCGTTGAGCAGAAAATTTCATATTTCATCCAGATATCTTAAAAATTAATTACGTGTAGTCAAGTTTTTTAATTGAAGAAGAACTTCTGTGGAAGTAATATTTACTTATTGTTCTAGTATATATAATAATATACACAACGAAAAGAGTTAACTCTCGTAGGTGGAGCATAAGAAGGTTACTTTTCTCTAGTGTGTTATGGCGTATAATGCACGAGTGCCATACAAAATTTTATCTAACTCCTCTTAATAGTACTTTAATATGTATTAATTAATTTAACATGTATTTTTGAATGCAACAATTTGACATTTGAAAGTGAGACCAGATATTTTCCTTGTATGTGAATTATTGCTTATTGTATTTAATGTACATAATGTAGTCGTATTTATAGGTGACAGAGAAAGTAATTTATCTGTTACATACTAATGGTTTACACGATATATTACCTCACTAGTAAGTTATTAACAACTTTACTTATTCAAAAATAACTGTGCATATGTAGTTTAACAATATTAGGTAATTCTCTTTGCAAATTGAAGTTATAATAAAACAAACTCCTAAACCATGATAAAGAAAAAGAGTTTAAAATAATTTTTTCTTTTATTATTACTGTACATAGTTCATTCATAACACAGAGATGGTGAATGAAGTAAGTTTATTTATATGTTTGAAATGACAAAATAAATGCATACGAAATTCATATTATTTCAGAAGTCCCTAGTCTAGTTTCTCTCATGAAAACGGCCAATTTGTATCATTTCACACACAACACATGCTACTCATACAGCAATGAAGGTGATAAAATAGTGTTACAAAAAAAAGTATGGTTTGAAGAATTCTACAAACTGAAACGTGAATGTGCAGAATTGCGCATATTAATGTCGTGCGATCATATCTTGATGTGTATGGCCGGCTATTGCAATAGAAGCGTAAACGTAGAAATTATTCGAAAAGCACTAGTATTGTCTTGGCTCTTCACTTAAGAATCGACAAGTCTCGATTATTGTTCTAATCTGGTCAGTTGCTATACTTTAACGAATGCTACAAGCAGAAATAAAGAATGTGACTTCATCTGTAATAACACGGTATAATTAGGATTAGTTCAATGTGCTGGCCAATGTAATCATTTGTAGAAATGTAGACATGCAGGCAATGTAGTCATTTTGCGTAATTTATTTACATTTGAGTTAATTCATAACATAAGTTCACCACATCTCCGCGATATATAAATAATTTTATGTATTAGACATAAACACTAGACCAGTGCACTAGACAGATTAGAGTTGTTGAATATCGAGGACGCAATATAATTAAATTTGAATTCTTACGAAACGTAGTCGACGTTTTGATTAATCCTTCTTCGTATTCGAGGCCGTAGTAACAACTTAAATGACTCCGAATAACATAATACATGCGCTACAAAATAATATTAAACTGTGTTTTATTTAAATATTTTTTGTTTTATTATTATTTTTTAATTCACATAGTTCTTTCTTGCTGTATAATAAATCTCTTTCTACACTTTCTTATATGGATCGTTTAGTAAATTATATTACCACAAAACAAGAAAATTTTAAACAAATTAACCTATTTACTAGTCATCCAAATATATAACACAAAATTATAATAATTGTATATATAGTATAAACACATGTATATCTTAACTTACAAACTTACATGTTATACGTACAGTTTAGAATCAGTACTCCGCATATTAGTCCTATAGTATTTAAAACTTCATGCAATTGTTGTATAACACTTAAGTGAATCTATAGAAAGCAAAAAATGTCGCTATTTTAATTTCGCTGCAATCGATAATAAAAAAGACGGAGCGGAACACAGAGACAAGTATGTTACAGCGCAAGCAGGGCACCAATCCAGTCGAGAGAGGCATAGAATGTTGAATATTTGTTTTATTTTTGTTCATCGCTTTGTCGTTCTATTGGTGACTTCTCCTTCGAGCCCTCCTACGAAGAACCTCCTATTTTATATTGTTTTATTATCTGTGATTTTATTTTGTAACCAATTTCGGTCAAACAGTATTATCAATCATATTAATTTAAAGACGTTTGTAAATTATATCACAAAACATTAGGACTGTAGACGAACATCTAACAATTAGGCAAGAATAAATTCTTAACACCAGCCAATGTAAAATATCTGATTATTACATCTGAAATAATTATGTATTTAAGTGTAGCATAACAAATTATTTCCCATTAATATTCATAGACAAATATTTTTTATGGAGAGTGATGAACAGCAGGCATCAACATAAAGCTCGTTTAACTTTTCTAAACATCCTGAAGTAACATCAGAACACACCTAACCGGCGCATTACAAAAATATTTTAAAATTCTACAATATGAAAAAGCATTACGCCATAAATGTTATCATTTTGTAATGATATTAACTAAAAAAATAACATATTCAAGCACAGTATATTATTTGCTTGTATTAATTTATTTGTTTCAAAACAATGATAACGTAATCATTAGAAATATATAGCGGGATTATTTACGGTACTTAGTTATGGTAGTAATGGTAGTAATAAATCCCAAAATTATCAAGAACAAGCGAGTGTAGGTTGATAACCAAAAACATGGACAATACAAATTTTGAGTTGAACACTGACATTACGCTGGAATTTTTGCAGTTTGAAGTAGAAACAAAATATTTTTGATTACCATATAGAACAAATACAGAAAGATGCATCAATCTCGCGGCTTTATAGATGCAAAACAACATTACAGTAAAAACAAACCTTAAGATACAAATATCTGACAGTATTTAATAGATTTACCAAGGCTAGGGAATTAAGAGATATGAACTTACGTGAGTAAGCAATAGAAGCCTCTATAGTGTATCTCACTTCAACTGTCCAGTACAGAAGATTTACATAATATCATATATAATTTCGTAAAGCCACTGAAACTGCATTCAGAATGTAAGTCCAAGAAAAACGTATGTAATATGAATGAAAGTGATTTCGAACTAGAATTACACGTAACTTGCACTTTATCTCAAGATTTTCAACAAGGCCATGCGATGATACAGTCCGTGTTACTAATAACTCACAGGTACATATGTACATACTTCTACCAACAATTTATCCTGTCGCAGATAAATTTGTCGCTTCATTATATATTGTTTTAAAGGCAGCAGGGAGAAATTGCGTCCCGCGTGTTCAAGAATGTTTATTTAATTCTCTCTACAGTTGATATAATAGTGGACAAACCGAACCAGTTTAAATATTCAGTAACTTTTGCTGTTGGAAATCCAGATACTAGCCGTATTAATACTATTTGGTATTTACATACAGGTACTACATATATAAAAAATAAAGAAATATATACCTCTAACTTTTCTAATTGAATAAATTGAATTGTTTTCAACAAAATCTTTCTATCCCTGAAGTATTTCCACTTCTAAGTCAATGAAACAGCAATTATTATTTTTTTATGTGTGGTGGGAGCTTAGTTGCAGTAACTTTGTAAGCAGTTATTGCTGTTTCATTGACCTAAAAGTGTAAATACTTCAGAGATTGAAAGATAATTTATAATAAATATCACTTCTGCTTGAGCGGAAGTTGGCATATACAGTAGAACCTCCATATATCGAACTTCGTTATATCGAAAATCTCCATTTATCGAAGTGCCGTGAAATTTCAATATAACATAAATTCCATATATTGAAAAAAAATCTGTAAATGCTGTTCTTCAGAAATGAAAGAAAAAGTAGCTGTCTGGAATTAGTCAGTTGATCACGTGATACTGAGTATGTTCCTCGCTCCCTCAATCTACAACAATCGTTCTCGCGCGTTACAGTATCTCATCATTCGGTAGTACAGTACACTCGACACACGACTTAGTCTTTGAACAGCCAGAGTGTGCTGTCTTTGTCTTTGTCCATTCCCTCCACATTTAACGTTACCGTTTCGTGGATAATCGTAGTGTCGAGTGTACGTTATTAAGGAATGAGGTTATCTCAGTTTCAGTCATTATTTTTACTTTGAGTTTACTTTTAATTTTTCTTGAGTTCATGAGAACGTAAACGTTGTAATGTCAAAAGGAAAATCTTTGAGTGTTGTAGGAAAGGTGGCATTATTAAAAGATGTGAATAGTGGAATGCAAAACAAAGACGTTTGCGCTAAAGTTTGTGATTCCGCCGAGTACAGTGTCAACCATAATAAAGAATCGAGAAGCTGTTTTCAAAACTTATGAAAATGTAGGAACAGATAGAAAATGGTCTAAAATGTGCAAATATGATGACGTTGACGAAGCAATTCTTAAATGGGTGATAATGATGCGAGATAAAAACATGACTGTCTCAGGACCGCTTATAAAGGAAAAGGCGGTAGAGTACGCTAAAGTGTTGAAGCACGAAGAGTTTCGAGTAAGTTCTGGATGGTTGGCCAAATTTGAGAAACGACACGACATCAAAGAGAAAGTTATTGTAGCTGAAGCAAACTGTAACCAGTGGAAAACTACAACTTTAAAGTTAATTTTAGAAGAGTATCAAGAGTTTAATATGGTTAACATGGATAAAACCAGACACTTTTTCAATGTTTATCAAATAACACATTAACCTTTAAAGACGATAAATGCTTCGGAGGTAACCACAGCAAAGAACGAATAACTGTTGTGTGTGCCAATATGTCCGGAAAAGACAAAATTAAAAGTGTTGGTGATCGGGAAGAGCAAGCAACCAAGATGTTTTAAAGGAGCGAAGTTTCTAGAAACTGACTATGAATGCAATAAAAAGTCATGGATGACGAGTGAAATTTTTGAGAAATGAATAGTAAACTTTTACAAAAAAGTCGTATTTTTTTGTAGACAATTGTCCAGCACACCCTACTTTTGTGGCAAAAAAGTTCATAAACGTAAAACTGGTTCTTTTCCCTCCAAACACCACATCTAAACCTATGGGCCAAGGAATAATAAAAAAAATCTCAAAATGCTTTACCGAAAACAAATCTTCAAGAGGCTAATTTTTTGCATTGGAAAACAACAAAACTATTGATGATGTGATAAATCTCAGAATATGTGCATTGTACATCAGAGGTAGCAAAAGTATGGCAAAATTATGTAGCAGAATCAACAATACAGAATTGTTTTATAAAAGCTGGCTTCTTTAAAAATACTGTTGTGGAAGAAGTTACTGCACTACAAAAACTTGAGGATTGATTCCGAGTACTGGAGTCGGTTAAGTATCGACATGTATCGATACCTTAGAACCTTGGAATCGATACCTCGAATTGATACCTTAGTATCGGTACTAAGGAATGATTTGTAAGTATCGATTTTGCAATAATTATATTCAATAACATATCAACGGTATCAAATTTACATACATATATGTTGGCTTTTTATAACATTTATAGTTATTACGCGTGAATAATTACAAAATCCGTACCCTGATTCAATAGTGTTTGAGTTAATATACGAAAAATAGTTCCATAAATGTTTGTCTAAAAACAATTCGTTTCCGGGACGAGTTAAAATCTTAAAAATGTGTTCGTTTATTGATAACTGAAAACAATTTTGACAGATTTCAATATATATGATTTTTAATTTTTTCGTTTCAAGATTTTGACAGTATCGTAGTATCGATTCGTTGTGATCGGTACGCTAATATCATTGTATTGATATCGATACCTAGGTATCGATTCCAAGGTATTGATTCCAAAGTTTCGATTCCAAAGAACCGATTTTATTCAAGGTATCGAGGGATCGATGCCGGTAATGGTATCGAGTACTGGATGATGTATCGATACTTCGCCCAGCTCTAATCAAGACATATCAGTTCAGGAATTTTTAAGCGTCGACGAGGACGTTATCGTCAACAGACAATAACATTTTAAATTCCTTAAAAATCACTGAAGATTTAAGTGAAGCCAATGAGGCAGAACAAATTGAAGTTCCTAAACCGTCTAAGAAAGAAATGATGGCAGCATTTCAAACAATCCATCGAGGTCTTCAGCCGGAAGAGTATGTCCCTGATAATATTTTCCAGTCACTCAACAAATGTGAACAATTTTATGAGGAATCTGCATCAAATTTCGTTCAGAAGGACATCCGAAATTATTAAATACTTTTTAAGTACCTAGTAGTTTTAGTAAATACAGTAATTATTATTAAATATATGCTTATGGTTTTCATTTATTTATTACCAAAATATCGTTTTAATAGTATCTAGGCTTAAGTATACATGTTTTTTTAAACAAATTCTAGTTGCCTTTCCTAACCTACGAGTAATAGTAAAAAACGGGTTTGTGTATATCGGGATGTCTACATATATATCTATTTTTTTAGGAACCATCGAATTCGATATACAGCTAATTTTTGATAAATGGGACAACGAAACTTTGTTT
Source organism: Holotrichia oblita (assembly GCA_023690525.1). Taxonomy (NCBI): domain Eukaryota; kingdom Metazoa; phylum Arthropoda; class Insecta; order Coleoptera; family Scarabaeidae; genus Holotrichia; species Holotrichia oblita. The sequence goes on from CM043017.1 coordinate 55,866,397, forward strand.
CGATTTCTCGTTTTGAGAACCTATGTATATGAGTCTGCAGTACGTTTGCAAGCAAAAAAATATCACTCCTTCATGGTAAATATCCAAAATTAGTTTTAAAAGAGAAAAAATAATACAACCATTAAATGCAGACGTAATAACACGACAGACGTAATTTTTATAAGAATTATCTTGAACATAAAAAATTGTATTTTAAATTAAAATAAAAAAGTACTTTTATTTAACATTAAATTTAATCAATTACTGCGATAAGTCATAAGATACGAAAATCTTGAACAATTATCTGAAAATAGATGTTCGCTCTTTAATTACGATAATAGCAGTTCTTTGGCCAATCGTTTTGCTGTCCTTAGAAGATTGAGAAATAAAATTTGTTTTTTATTTTAATGTGTGGTGGTTGCTTAGTTTCAGTGACTCCGTAAGCTGTATTACTTGTCTGGCTATCACTGCAACTCTTGCGGTGTAGTTTGGTATGTGTAAGTTGTGTTCAAATGGCTTTGTGACAGCATCAAATCGCCTTTTAAGATGCCGCGCTGTTAATTACTTTGCTCCCATCAGCGAATGGCAACTCGATCCGGGATTAAACTCTCTCAAAAAAATGTCACCGTCGCTCCAGAGAATTGAACCCCGGCACCTATCGTTCTCTCACAACTATAGTCAGCCGCCTAACCACTGCGGCCATCGACCCGTTAAAAGTACTTTTGATGATATACAATAAAACGTGGCATTTTTAACAAAACATATTCAAGTTGCAGTTCCTAGTTAAGATTCCAAACTAATCCCCAGTTCCACGTACAAGGAGAGAGAGAGAGAGCGAAGGAGAGAGAGAGAGAAACCAACATAGCACTGTGTTTCTCCTGCAGAATGATTAAATTTTAATTTTTCTTCTTAAAGTGCTTTTTTATCGAGATATTTTAAAGTTGAAGATTAAAAAATCACTATATAATCAGTTGTGTAAGTACACTATTATTATTGTTAATGGGTCCATAGCCGCAGTGGTTAGGCGGCTATCGACAGTCATGACCCTTGACGGCCAGGTTCGGAATTCAGTTCTCCGAGAGGACGGTGACATTTATTTCTGAGAGAATTGTCTTCCGATCGATCTACCATTCGCTGTTGGGAGCAGTGATTATAAGCGGCGAGATAATGCCGTGTAATACGATTGTTGAGCACTTTACATACACAAATTTCGCAATTTCTGCCCTATATTTTAGTAAATATCTTTCATTTGTTACTCATTTGTGAAATTCACAGCAAGTTCGCTGGATTTCCATTCTCGTGCACGTTTTAGTACTTATATATCTCCATCCACGTCCACCATCACAATTGCGCCAGTTCGGCGAAAAAGATGAGCGGTATATAACTCTCCCTCTTTTAAACCAAATATTTCGCAAATTGGTTTGTGATAATGCCAATAGTTTTCTAACCAGCATTCATGGAAATGCAATTTTTATTTCTGTATGTTAAAAAGTATCGTACATTTTCTGTTTTACAAGACCGAAGATTTACCTATTTGCTGTACAACATGCAGGAATAGAAGGTGCAGCCATCATCGATTATAGTAAATCTTGTTTGTGTTAAATTTTTTATTTACCACAATGTTATAATAATTGATTTACCCGTATTATATAGAAAGAAGTTCATGACATCGATAATATTGTTATATCTTTCATAAGTAACCAATGGTCATTAGCAGCTTCCAGTAGAAATCGATCGGTCTCAATTTTATTTGAGACTTTCGCCTTTTTTTATATATCATCCTCATTGTTACATTTAAGAAATGCCAATTAACAGATAGTTGATTAGTATAAGCCAACAGAATACCTTCTGTTGTCACAATCGCTCGTTTTTGCTCTGCTAATTTTTAAAATTGCTTTATTCACGTTCGTACTTTGAAGATGATTTTTGTGGGAAGAAACTTGAAGATAGCTGGTCATTTCCTTAAAAATTGCTGCGGATATACATTATCTTCCATCAAAATAAATAAATAGAAAAATAAACAACATATGTACGTTGTCATGGAATGTTTCCAAAGATTAGATTGTTGAGGATTTCATTGTAATTGAAATTTGAAGATGTAATATCTTTTTATTTACATATGAATAACAAATAATTTACGTAACAATGCACGCAAGGTAACGCGTTTTAACTGATTTCAGAAGATGCCAACTTGTCTAACGACTTGGCAGTCATATCCTTCTATCCGTCAGTAAAAACCATGCTGGTAATGTTATATACTCTATACACACCGTAGATGCACGTTTTGGAAGTAAAATATTACAGTCTTTACTACGATGCTATAGTACTATATATCAATTATAAACATCAATGCTACAAATAATTGTAACGCAAATTTCCATATTTTTACAGGGCATCAATGCAGAATTTCAGTTGCTCTTTCTTAACTTTATTTCTTTCATTTTAGTTTCCTCAGTAATAAACATCAGGTTTATAAACATATTAAATGAAGTGTTCAATAAGTAAGGGTAAATACCAAGACGGAAGTTGTTTTGCTTTGGAAAAAGTACCAGTCCACTTCATAGGGTTGTTTGTCTTAACAGAAAGGCAACCGATATGCATTGTTGACTTATTATAAGTAATAAAGCTTTCACAATCTGTCTACATTGGCAAACATGTTTCTTGTTAATTAAAATGCTTGTCATATTATGTTCAGTGTATATTATGTTTACTATGCCATAACCGGCAACTATTTATTAATAGTAAAAAATAATGGAAGAAGTATATCTTTCACAGACAGTGGTCAGTAATTACAGCATTGCATTCTTAATCTAATTTCAAGCAATACATCACGACTAAGTATCACGTAGGTATATTCATATTTCTATTATTTGTGTAAACATGTGAATATCTACGTGTAGATTCAAATAAAAGTATATGTATAGCCCGATCCGGAATATTCGTCGTGACAGGCGTCTCCTGTAATCTCCAGATTTGCGTATGAATAGTCTCTACACAAGAGCAGCTCTACCGCAGTATTGTGGTCGGGTTATTGTCCGGACCTACGCTTTGACATCGTCATTTTCTGCTTGACTGATCTGTGATCTTATCAGGTTTGCATGGCGGTGACTACCACACACTTTCCTACTATCGCGTATGAGAAGGGCATGGGTAAAGCGAAGAGGGAATTTGCCCCGGTGAACTCCGCACAAAAAGTCCGAACTGTCTAAAATGACAAATGAATATCGAAAACTTTGTGCGAAACACAAACAACTACGAGAGATACGTTTCTATTTAACGATGCAATGAAGAATATAAATATTATAAATTAACCAAACGATAATATAATTTACACTATATAGGTAAAAATTTGCTAGAATTGCCAAGACTTTATTTTCACTGTATACGCGACCTCTGTAAAATTTTTATAGAAATAACAAGACTATACATTATGAAACTACGAAAGCAAAATGCTACCGCAGACTGCCCCATAGATTTTTTGAAATTATATAAATAATAGGGTTCTAAAAGAAACTATCGTTAAAAATGAACGGTTGTCAATTTCTGTCATGAGTTTGTAGCTCAAATTTTCTTCTCCCACTACCTATATGGAATACTTGATGAGCCCTACAACTTCATTACGATGTATTTATTACAAACCTTCATTGAAAATACAACTTTTCACACGATAGACAATTATATAGATATACATACATAGATTACAATCGGAAACTGGTTAATTATTTTCTTAAAAAACTTCTAATATAATGATATTATATAATGAAAAGACTTGAATTTATATTAATCTAGTAAATGCAACAAAGTAGTGCTAATGGCGAATTTACGTTTACCATCGGTAATTACTTCCATTTGTTTCTATAACATAGTTACTTTAAACTTTGCTCAAAATGTTTCCATCACACATTGTGTGTAAATTGCAATTAGTAAATCTCCTAATCACGTTGTAAAGCAATTGAATTATACTTAATTGAAAAATAAGCTAAATATTTATGCGATTTATATGGGAACTATAAGAAACTAAATAAGGTTTTCAGATATTTAACAAAATTTTGTTAAAATTAGTTCATATTTATAAACCTATATCGAATACATTAGTAGTTAATTAATTGCTGTTTTATTTTACCTAAAAATAGAAATATATCTGGGATTAAATGACATGTGTAATCGTTTCTGTCTTCTTTTGTTTATTTTTATATAAACAATAATGCTCACAATATTTACAATAGTAGATAACTATTTGAAATAAGTAAGTAAATGCAAATCCACTATTAGGAAAGAATAAATTCTTTATATTGAAGTAATGTAATGAAAAATTCTGCCTTAAAGCTTACTGGTGTTTGCTTTTAATGCGCATCATTTCTGTTAAAACTTTAACACTTCCGGTTTCGCCGGAAATTCCATCAAATTTGATATTTGAAATACACCAGTCTACTTCTGGATTTTTTAATTCTGGGAAATTTTTCAGTAAAACAAAATGGATTTCGTCAATTTGCGGATTGTTTTGTTCAGTCTGTTAACAGTTCGACTAAACTAGATTTTTTGATTTTATAGAACGTTACATTCCTTGTTATATGAAAGGAGACATTTTTGCCGAGTTTATTGAAACCAAACATCTTGTATTAGGCGAATTAGAAAAAAATATCTACGTGGGAGAAATATGCAATGATCAATACATTAGCAAATGACTTAAGTAAAAACTGAAAAGTAAAATATAATAAATAAAAGCATAAACGAATAAAAATCACAAGATGATGACCAAGCGAACCACCAGCACAAGAACTAGTTGACGCAAACTTGACATTTAACCAATTTGTAATTCTTTAATTTGGATGAAGGTTTACGCAGTACCTTTTTTTAGTTTATTAAAATAATTTATAATTCACTTATAAAGTGTTTAGTATCATTAAAATAGTCAAGAATTCCTCATTTCATATAGCAAATATAATAATAATATGTAATAAAATTCATGACTAAACATGACAAATTCAATGCACATACCAGCAGGGTACGCATGCAATTTTTTAATTAAAATTATAAGAAAAGAATTCACATGGGACGGTTAAGCGAGCTCACCGACCGTAGCATATGTATGCACGACACGGCCGCATACTAATTTACAACTTAAGGTTGCTATCATACGTACGACTAGCTAGCCGATCGCAAACTCAATAACGCTCGAAATATCTCCCGCCGCGTATGTGGTTCTCATATGTTCTTGAACACTTAAAATTGTACACTAATTTAATTATTAACCTATTTTTTCGTGATATACTTGATTGTATACTGTCAATCTTGTACTCCTTATGGCGCCCTATTTTTTGTTACAAGTGGCACCCCATGTTGCATCGCAGGTCGTTGAAGATCTTGTCCAAAACAACAACACAGTCAAGTACATCACGAAAAAAAGTTAATAGGTAAATGAATCAATTAACATGTATGTATGTTTTTTCCAAACATGTCGCAATAATTAATTGTAAATTTTAATCCAAACTTCTGGACGACCCTATATATAATGAATAAGCGAATATAAAAAATTACGAATCCTTTAAAGAATACAAAACTACTATTAAGTTTAATTTGTGTCAGTGATGTTTTTGAACTCTGCAATCTGCTTGCATCTTCAAGAAAAACTCAAACTAATTGAAATATACATATGTACAGTTTGTTCCAAAATTAATGTCGCTCCCAAGCCTAAACAAACCCATAAAAATGATGTTTCCCATAATCCAATAGGATTTTTCGTTAGTGAATACTATTCTTGTAAATGCGGTGCAAACTAAATATCGATTAAACTTCATGCAGCTAATTTGCATTAGCAGTTATAACGTGTTTTTCGGCACAGGAGGTGGCATTAATTTTGGAACAGACTGTGCATGTATGATCTGGGGTAATATAAACCCTAAAAACAGAAAATGTGTTGATCAAATGTAACTTGTTGCACGTTGTTACGAAAGGATTTTTGAAGTTGGAAATAAAATTAATAAAGCATTAATAGTAATTCTAAGCAACTTAAAACCATTAGAAACGAAAATCTTTGCAAACAAGAAAGTAATGAAAGATACGTTATTGATGTAGTGGAAGATAATCTTGGAAACCATCAAGTTGGCGAATTTAACGAAAGTTTTAATCGAAATTGTGACTTTGTAATAATGACAATATGAAGTTATTGTAACATAAAGCAATGTCAAAAAGCTATATGTCACACAATAGTTATGATACTCTGGTGATGCACTCCATCACTAGCACAAATAGTTTGAATTTAGATCAATATTAAATTAATCTAATTAGTTTCACTATGGAAATAAAATATAGTGTTTGTTGAACCAAGAAAACACTGAAAATGTCGTTAACGTATCTCAACTATGTTTTTGGTTTTATTCTAAAGCAGTGGCCTTAAGTGTCTCCATGAAAATATTAACTAGAAATGAAGAAACAGGAAAATCCGTAGTTGTTCGAGAAGTTTGTTGGTAGTATTTTCTTTGGAAGGTAAAGTATGCTAAAGTAACAAATTTATCAACTAACTTGACTAGATATCAAGATTGATTATGTTGAGTTAATAATATTATACGTTTTTGTGTATTTGGTGAAACGTCAATGAATTTAATTAATGAAGTGGACATCGTATTACGAGTATAACGTAAGGCTTAAAAACCCTCGGCCAATGGGTAGGGACCGAAATAGCCCGCAATACTATTTTTTTATCGAAAGCCCTGATTACAGAAACTAGAACTGTATGATATATTTTTTTTATGTGTGGTGGGTGCTTAGTTGCAGTGACTCCGTAAGCTGTATTACTTGTCTGGCTATCACTGCAACTCTTGCGGTGTAGTTTAGTGTGTGTAAGTTGTGTTTAAATGGCTTTGTGACAGCATCATATCGCCTTTTATGATGCCGCGCTGTTAATCACTTTGCTCCCAACAGCGAATGGCAAGTCGATCCGGGATTAAACTCTCTGAAAAAATGTCACCGTCCCTCCAGAGAATTGAACCCCGGCACCTATCGTCCTCTCACAACAATAGTCAGCCGCCTAACCACTTCGGCCATCGACCCGTTAAAGTTACTTAATTATAGTTCTACTTAATTATAGTTCGTACAGCTAGAATTACTAGTCCAAAATTTATTTTCTTAGTAGTAATGATAAATTTTATTTACAATTCATTGTGTCACTTCATTGTTATTTCTATACAAAATTTAATACTATAAAAATAAAAAGAAAGCGTTAGCAGATAGTATTATGACGAACTATTTCGTGTCGAACTGTATTTACGAATTTAAGTAGCCTTGCTCGTTGTAAACAACACCAAATCATAACGCTACCACCAATTAATTTAAAGCTGTTCGCATTGAAACCAGTAATATATATGTATGTATATATATATACGGCGCGGCGTTAGTAAAAAGTTCCGGAACGGTCTAATAACTTTGTTATTTGAAAATTATGACTTCTGAAATCTGGTATGGGGGTATAGTTAATATAAATGCAATGCAATAGTTTATATTTTTGTCACTTCCGGTTTAATCGGTAATACGTCCAACTTTTTTTTTTTTAACGGAACGCCCAGATTTTTTTAACACTTTTGAATGCAAAATAAAAGACTACGTTCAGGAAGTATTAAGATGTTTATTTTTATTCACAAGAAAACAGTTAAAAAATTAAAAAAGTGTCCTAATACAGAAAAAAACAAGGTACATTTGAAAAAAGTTGTTGTTTAGTGTTTGCATTCTTTTTGCCGTCACATTTGACAATTTTAAAAGCGTTTTAACTTTTGCATCGCTATAACTTTACTTATTTTAGACATTGACACATTTGAAAATGGCAGTAAAACTTTACTGAATCAGAACGAATTGAGATATTAATGATGCGTGGGTACGGTGATCGTCAACGTTCTTTTGAAGAGGTTCGTATTTTGTTTAATACTGTTTATCCGGATCGTCACATTAGTAAAAGTACGGTATGCCGAACAATTCAAAAGTTTGAAGTCTTTCGTCAGGTGAAGGATTTACCTAGAAGGGGACGTCCATTAACAACAACAGATGAAGAAACTAGTTTGAATGTGTTACTTACAGTGGAAGATAATCATCACGTGTCCACAACAGAATTAGGTCAAATTCATGAGATCTCTCAAAAATCTGCTCATAAGATTCTTAAATCAGCAAGAATGAAAGCCCCGTCCATGAGTTAACTGAAGATGATCCAGATCGTAGACTACATTTTTGCGAAACAATGACGGAATTGATCGAGCAGCAGCCTAATGTTTTAGATCACATCATTTTTTCAGATGAAACAACGTTTTGTCTCAACGGCACTGTGAATAGACATAATTGTCGCTACTGGTCAATTGAAAATCTGCATTGGATTGAAGAAGTCCATACACAGCGGCCTCAAAAGGTGAATGTCTGCGCTAGTCTTGTTGGAAACAACATCATAGGACCATTTTTTATAAGAGGAAATTTAACTGGCAACGTCTACTTAAATTTATTGCGAAATGAGGTTGTTCCAGCATTTGCGGCCCTCTTTCCAAATGCAAACATAGGTGATCACCCTAATGCAGATTTTTGGTTTCAACAAGATGGAGCTCCCCCCCATTTTGCCCATAATGTCCGCGATTATTTGAATGAAATTTTTCCGGAACGTTGGATCGGATGTAGAGGAGCAATCGAATGGCCAGCACGTTCGCCAGATCTCTCGCCATTAGATTTTTTCTTTTGGGGTCACTTGAAATGTCAAGTGTACAAAAATCGTCCCCATAATCTTAAACAATTGGAAGAGAGAATAGTTCAAGAAGCCAATCGCATCACTCCAGAACAAATACAAAATTCAATAAGAAATTTTACTGACCGTTTAAATTTTTGTCAAATTGTAAATGGAGAGCATTTTGAACAATTATTGTAATCGCAACCTGAACAGTAAACAAAATACGAAGCTCTTCAAAAGAACGTTGACGATCACCGTACCCACGCATCATTAATATCTCAATTCGTTCTGATTCAGTAAGTTTTACTGCCATTTTCAAATGTGTCAATGTCTAAAATAAGTAAATTTATAGCGATGCAAAAGTTAAAACGCTTTTAAAATTGTCAAATGTGACGGCAAAAAGAATGCAAACACTAAACAACAACTTTTTTCAAAGGTACCTTGATTTTTCTGTATTAGGACACTTTTTTAATTTTTTTACTGTTTTCTTGTGAATAAAAATAAACATCTTAGTACTTCCTGAACGTAGTTTTTTATTTTGCATTCAAAAGTGTTACAAAAATCTAGGCGTTCCGTTTAAAAAAAAAGTTGGACGTATTGCCGATTAAACTGGAAGTGACAAAAATATAAACTGTATTGCATAAAATGCATTTATATTAACTATACCCCCATACCAAATTTCAGAAATCATAATTTTCAAATAACAAAGTTATTAGACTGTTCCGGGACTTTTTACTAACGCTGTATATATATACGATACGTATATATAAAATACTCATACTTGTATCATCCTAATTCAAGTTGAAAACGAACTCTTTTATTATAAGTGATAACTTAATTTCATGGTACAAAATATCTGATTATGTTACAGAAATCAACTAATGCACTTAACACCCTTCATTAAAATGTTTTAGATTCGCCTCTCCCTTATCCTATCGCTATTATTCTACTAGAATATATACCAACCCGGAAAATGGATTGTGATTGAATGGCATGTTGATTAAGTTCATTAAGATTACGGGATTATGGTCGAGCTGGATTGTAGTTAACGTGCATACTAACCAACCCCACAGCATAAAAATAAATATTTACTACTAGCTAGTAATTGTCTTCAAATATTTATTTGTTCTTGGATAAATAAACATAGAAAGAATTAACAGTTCTAGAACTTGAATTGACACAAGCGAAAAATTTTATATATATTAAATTGAAAATCTGTTACAGGAAGCATACGTAATAAGTAGTATGTTTGAGCTACTAACTCACAAACCATCTCATGAAGTAAATAACATGAAAACAAACGAGATCTTTTGTAAAAATTTTTACCAGATAAATAATATGTTACTACTATGTTGTTGTTGGTTAATTGTTGTTATTTTTCAGTAGTCTTCTAAGGTTTAGAGGAAGTTCAACGTTCCGCAAAAAATTGAATATTGCGTCCTATTTCTTTGGCTATCCACTGACTTTGAAAGTTTGCGTAAGTTTGTTTGGTAATAATGTAATTCCGTTGGAGGATAACGACGATGTCATAAAAGATCCAACGTTTGAGCCAAGTAGTATACACTGTACATTAGTGATTGAGAAAGTGCTTCATATTGTTTGTAATTGCAATCTAATGAAGACGCACACCTACACAGGAAGAGCTGAAAAAGGTTGTAAGGAAAAATACTATGATCGAGTGTGGAAATGTACGAAACACAAATAATAAATGTACCTTGTCATAATAGCGAAACATCAACGATATGCAAGAAAAATTGATCACATTTCTGAATTTATATGCGCTGAATGGTGAATAGTCAATTGAAGCACAGCTCTTAGTTATACAAGATGTAATCATCATGATGTTACCGACAATATAAGAAATAGAGAGTTCTAGTAATGATTACTTGGTTTTATGCAATACAAAACCTCATCTGAGCAATATTTTTATTGTCATATAAATGTTTGTACGGAGTTGAGTTGTCTTCTACTTTTTTTATTATAATGTTAAATAGAAGCATATTTTTTAAAATAAGCTATGAAATGTTGATCTTCAATCTCAAATTCCCTATTATTAGTTATTTGTATGCAAGTTGTTATGGTTTTGTTTTTTTTTAATTGAGGTAGTCCTAATAAGGATATTGAAACTTTCGAGGAGTTATGATGCGTGTTGTAAAAATTTTCATTCTCCAAGCGATGAATGCTACGGTAATTCAGATTCGTCGGAAGCGAGAATCACTGACGCAAAAACTGGCCGTCAAACTGCTCAGTGTTGAAATTATTATAATTAATCGGTATAAAGTTTATCGACCTGTTGAAAGTAATAGAGTAGTCACAGAGACAAAAACGTCAAGACGACAATTTTCCTTAATAATCCTTGCGTATAAATATAAAACAAGCAGCACATAATAATTTACAAATAAATATACATCAAAACTTTCTGACAACGAATTTTTTTAAATACTGTCTGTCATAAAAAATCAAAAAGTATTACTAATTGAGGAATAAGAGCATAGTGAAATATGAAAAACATCTTCATTTATAGCTGATCTGGAAAATTTTCTAGAATGGTGTATTTTTTGTAATTCTTGTTTCTAAATTCTTGATCACCTTCAGATATCTCTCTAGGAGGTAAGATTAAATTTTACCAAAATATGCTCTCTGCATGAATACGAACTGTATGAATGATTTTTTTGTGTGAAAGTTGTTATTGTCTAATTGTCAATAGAAATATAAAAACCAAATCTTACAAAATAAATTCTTTACATGGATTGTAATTTTGCAAATTAGAAGAAACACGTTACACTGATAGATAACATGCTAGTAAAAGTTAGAAAACTACTATATAGTTTATTGCAGTAGATTTTTGCATTTTTAGATCTACACGCGTAGCTCTTTGTTGGGATTAATCATAATCGTTAACTTGAAAGTAACGTAAAACAATAGTGCAAGCTTCAAATAATAGAAAAATGATGGTAAATAATATAGTTTTGGTGTGTATTTTATTATAGTAAGAATTTTCAACATCGAGGATGACATTTTGAAAAAGAATTTTTGGCAAATCTTTCGATTGAGTGACACTAATATGCACCAACGCAAGCTAAAAGTAATCGGAATTCAATTTTGTCGCTTCTGTAAATTGAAAATAAGATAAGATATTTCTGTACAGTACTCCGAATAAAGCAACGGTTGGTAAATCTGCCAGTGATAATGGTAAAGAAGTATGCTATAAGAAACAAACACATGCTAGACAGAATCACTTTACTTTAGTACTGTTCTTTTATTTGATTTCTTTTGTTTTCCAACGATCGATATTCTTCTGTAATGAATTTCAAGAAACATGAATGTGTGCAGTTGAATTCGGAATATAAATTCTGATCATCACTTGTGTGTACGTACATCTTCGTATACGAACAAATGAGTATAAAACGAACATGACACTACACGCAGAGCAAACAATAGTACATAAGAAGTTCGGAACATGTGCCTTATTGGCGGTAGTTTTTAATTTGTCTCTTATCGTTCAGGAGATCAATTACAAATGCAAATATGATGAGCACGAAAAACACTGCCAACCAAATATAGACCCTTAAGTTACGCCCAGACCTGTTTTTCGATCACGGCTCTTTACAACCAATGAATTAACAGGATACCGCAAAACAGTAGTGTACATGTATGCGTATATAAATACGGTTTTTATGGTCTGGTATTTAATGTGTATTAGCATTCACAGATAATGATCACTGTTAAAAGAAATGCGATCTAATTTGAAATGATAATAGCAGGAATGGTATTGTACCGCCAATTACAACTAATTCATTATAAATATGTGCACAGTCGACACAAACGCCAACATGTAATTGAATAAACATCGTACTATTTTGTATTGTGTATTTGTAAATTACCTTTACGATCCTCACTTCTTAAAGAATAAAAGCTCTTTAGTGTATAGTTATAACAAGTAAATCTTGCATTATATTAGCTCTAGGTAATGGAATTTGAAACTTGGTAACATAATAAGTTAGCTTACCAGAGAATTAAAACACATTGTTTAAAACCACAACACTGTTCATTTTAACTTTTTTACCGTCGTAAATTTTCTAATGGATATCAATTTCTTCCTTACAGACTTAACGACTCACTGAACTCGCTACTGAATGAACTTTTTTAACCAAACCATGCAAATATTACACTCAGACTCGTAATTAGCGATGACAAATTCGATACACATCCCAGTAGCGCACCCATACAATTTTACATTTAATTTAAATTATAAAAAACATCTACATGGGACGGTTAGGCGAGCTTAACGATCTTGATGTATTTATACACGACATGACTGCAGATTAATTTCCAATTCAAGATTCCTCTCATTCGTACGGCAAGCTGTACACTTAAAAATGAAAAGAAAATGTGAAGCGCTCCAACACAACGAATTATTCTGCTTCTCTTTCTCCCGAAGAACTTTATTGACACCGTAAGCCGTCGTTCTTAAAAATGGCTTTTGTACTAGTGGTTCTAGCCATGGAAACTGTCATACTGATTTCACTATCTGTTTGTTAAGAACAATTCTCTTGTCATTACTTGTCGTTACAGTAGTATTGGTTTCATTAGGTATTGTTTTAAGAAACTATAACTTGTCCCAAGAATCATAGTATTGATAATAATACTTTAGCAACTTCGGAGTTCCTTTTCTGAACACTAAAAATAGTTACATTATTGCGCTGTTTAGTCGTCCCTTTTAATTCATTCATCAAACTTATCACATTAATGTCTAGATTTTCTGTGGTCAAACACAATAATTTTGACTTTTTATACTCGTATAACTCGAAAATTGAAACCCAACTTTATCGAGACAGTAGACTATATTTAATTGCTCAGTATTTGGGCTTTATATATAATAAACCATAAAGAGTGATTTTGTCTTTGCTACAAATTGCGAAAAAACAGTTCCTGATGATAAAAAGTCACTTTATATACGGCGACATTTAGAAATATGTACCTACTTAGGACACGGTAAATTTAATGTAGTGAGAAAGAGAAAACATTGTACAGAAGAGAAAAGTAATCTTATAAGAAAATTGAGAGCAGAAGGTAAAACGTATGTTGAGATACAAAATCTTCTGGGTTGTACTGCACCAATAGTAGCTAATGCAATAAAATACATATATCAGGAAGCCAGATTGCCGAGGAGGAAAGTGAAAGACGAGTGCGAGATGATAGATGTATTGTCCCTTAGAGTAAAATTAATCCTTCTGCGTCTTCTTTTGAGATTCAAAAGCAACTCAAATGGCCTATAAGTGCAGTAACTATTCCTAGACGACTTTTAGAGCATAATCTATACGCGCGAAGTCCACGGAAAGTGCCTTTTTTAACAAAAAAAACACATCAGTAATCGCATTGAATTCGCCAAAAACCTTTTAGATTGGCCGGTTAAGAAATAGCGCAATATATTATGGACAGACAATTGTAAATTTGTTCTCTTTGGTGGTACTGGTTCCCGGCAGTATGTTCGCCGTCCTCCTAACACCGAGTATCATCCAAGACACACAACGAAAACGGTCAACCATGGAGGATCAAAAATATTAGTTTGGGCATGTTTTTCCTATTACGGTGTAGGCCCAATACACCTTATCGATACATTGATGGATCAACATGTCTACATGGATATTTTAGATAGAACTATACTACCCTGCGCACAATACGAAATGCCTTTGAAATGGATCTTCATCCCGCTGGAAGACCCATGACCCTAAACACAAGTCGAGCAGCTAAGGAGTGCTTTTGGGTCAAAGCGACTGAGGTTATGTCTTGGCCGGCACAGTAACCCGACCTCAATCCCATAGAGAATCTGTGAAATGCTATTAGAAAAGAAGTCAGGAAGAAAAAATCAAGCAATAACCGTGAGCTTTGGGCGATAGTACAGGATTCGTGGGCAAAAATACCAAATGAACGTTGTGGACACTTAGTCAACTCCATTCAGCGACGCTGTAAGGCAGTTTTAGATAATAAAAGTTTCACAACCAAGTACTAATTTTAAGGTGTTTATATAGATGGTTTATTTGAATATTTTTCTTTTTTTTTATTCGTTTCGAGTTTTTAGAATATTACTATTTTTTTGAACAATGAAATTTTTTGACGGATTATCTCTAAGCCCTGAACCTCGAGACATTTTTGTATAATTTAAGCACTCCGGACTTATTGTAATTATTATAAGGTAAATGATTTTTATCCGACAACTAGCAATTTATAATTTTGTAAATACTGTCATGGCTAACTACATAATTAAAAAAGAACTAATGCAAATAGTATGTATTATAGAAGATAAAAATACTAACTTTCCAATATTTCGAAAACTATCCATTTTTATAATAGACATGCTTATACAAAGTTACCCTTATTTTTAATGCCGGACAAGATAAAATTACAAAAATTGCCACTTTCCATTTAAAAAAATTGACTTTCGGTAATTTTTCCGATTTCATTTTCAGAGTATATTTCGAACACTCTGTATGAATAATTGTAACAATTTTATACAAATAGTATTTAATTAGGTCATCTACTATACATGAAATATATTTAGAATTTCACGTAGAATCTAAAAACGTGTCAATATACAGGGTATTCTATCTAAAATAACGAAGTTGATGCTTACTTCCGGTATATTCCGAAGCGCCGCCATCTTGAAAATATTATAGTGCAAAATTTCAGATCATTCCTAGCTATCGACTTTAGTATAGTGCCAAAATTTCAGATAATTCCTAGCTATAGTTTTCTTATCAATCGATCGATGCAGTTCCGTCGATGTTTTGTAACTTGCCCTGTTATGGGTTACAGTGTTTATACTTTGCGCCAAGAAAAATAAATACTTCGGTGTTAAAATAATACGATACAGCACATACACAAGCAAGAACTCTTGTCGAGGGATTACTAGGAACATGAAAAAAGCGATTTCTGTCTTCAGCGAGACTTTCAAACTAAATTATAAACATTAATTGCAATTATATTGCAATAGTGTTCTATATAATATCGGTTTCTTCGAAAACAACCATGACTGTACGGACTACCGAAGATCCACAAAACAAATAATTCTTTAAGATCGATTGTCAGTACTTATTCATCGTCGACCTATGAATTGATAACATACATACAAGCAACTACAACAGTGCACAAGACAAACTTATACCTATATGAAGAATTCTGGATACTTTGTGGATATACTGTGACAGTCAAACTTAGCTTGTTTTGTTACGAATTGGAAAGACCACTTGACAGATAACTAACTTGTGAAAATCTATAACATCAAATTTTGCATTCATGTACTTACAAATGCAAAAATTAGGTATAGAAAATTTGATGGCGTGTAAGAGTTGTTAAATTTCTGCATTAGAAAATTTCATCACATACAGTGTGTTTCGCCAAAACGCCGAGATAGACGGTCTAATAATACACATAAAATATACCAGCAGTACTTGTGCCTCATGAGATCACTTTAGGAATCATTTTTACCTTTTCTAGGGCCAGAATCAGGCTTTTGATAACGCGGGGACTATCAATCAGGTGACAGAAACAAGACAAAAACATTATAACTACTGATGAATAATTGTCCGCCAGATAACTGCTAGAATAAAGCTTTCTTGGAGGAATTATCCAGTAATAAAACTAGGAATCTACTTACTGATAGTAAGAAAAACCTGAAGCAGATTACTAGGATCCTAACCAGGTACTACTGCCTGAAAAACCACTTGTGCAACTTGGACCTTGGATCAGATCCTACTTTTCGAGGTTGTCAGGAGAATAATTTCGGTGCGTACTATACCATTGCAAGGCGTTCAATGGGAGTAGGAAGCACTGGGCTTTGAGAAATTGACGCTTGCAGAGGTAAACATGCCATCTATCAGAAATACCGAAATTCTCGTTTAAGACGGAAAACTAATTGCGGAGATATAAAAGAAGAGAGCATAATAGATCTATGGCCGTAATGCGGCTACTACCTGGGACCACACCATGGACAATAATGATATCAGTAATAGTACTGGCCGGAACTGATATGAACGATAACGGAACTCATTTGGCACGTTTGATAAAATATTTGATAAAGCAATATACAAGTCAGTCCGTATTCTCGCATATCACATTACACCTTTTTCAGTAAATGTAAAATTAGATAACTTTGAAAGTTACTTTGATTTATATAAATAACAATTGTTTAAATCTAAAATTAAAACGCATCAAAATTTGTCTTAATAATATCTATGAACTAAAACAAAAAACAACAGTAAGCATCTTATCAGGTGTAAATCTTAGATGAAGCTCCGTGCGAACATTGTAAGGAGCTTAGACTAAAGGTGATTTGCATGTCATTAGGGGAGTTCTATGTTACAACATGTTACTGTCCCAGGATAGGTATACAAGACCACTTCGAGAATATGATTTAAACTTTCTTCCATCTACACTTAATATTTTATATCTACGCTGTAAGATACGTTGTCCCCATAATATATAGCGGCAATTTCATTAACACTGACCGTGTAATTGTAATAGGTTAACAGATTGCCACTTCACGCATAATGCGTCGAAATAAATCGAACCGGAGTCGTATTTTCAAAGGCGAATTCATTGCGGCGGCCATATGGTTACGCAGCAGGATAACTTAATGGGTATGAATGTGCGAACATAGTAGACGTTCAAATGGAATTATAATCTCTTCACTCACATATACTACATTTATGCCTCCCAAATGCACATTACAGATTAACAAAACTAATAAAAATCTAAGTCATTTATACTTTCTTCTAAATATGTAACAAGTGAGAATTATTTCAAATACGCACATACAACAGTTCGTAATAAAGCAACAAATTTTCAGCATATCACCGATACATCCCATGTTGTAATTTACAATATTTTAATATTAAACAATTTCAATGAACCTACAAATGAAGTTTATGCGATATATTCTTATGCGTTATTTTCTTTATAAATTCCTGCACCAACAGCTGACAATATTATTTAATAAATTGATGACATGGTTCTTAATTCAATCTAATTTGTATTTACTTCACATAGATGTTTATACAAACTGATACAGACCAATGCGAATCATAAAACCACCTCTAGAATCCGTATTATCTCAATTTGGATTTAACAGTTCAATACGTATTTGCAACCGTTTATGCTAAGGATTTAAAATCTAATTCACTTTCAAACGCATTTAAAGAAAGCATAAACGAAGTAATGGATACAATAATCGCAGTAACAGCATATTTATCAATTTTATATTTCTAACAAAAGCACAGTTTTAATTTTGATATCAATTCTATAGCCAAGATAAATGTTACAGTATAAATCGCTATTCATTTAAAATATTACAATTGGTACAAAATAAGTAAGAAAAGTATAGCACGTAGCTCACATACAAATTTTCAGTTTTTATTGCAAGTTACAGAAAATAGTTATTAGCAGATATTTAGTGTATAATATAAACAACAAAAATACATTAACCATTGTTAGGTACATACGTATACGTATGTCAACATTTTTATTTTTTATATACATGTAGGTTCAAACGAATAAAAAATTAACAACAGAATACATGGGATTTTACAATATATTCCAAATTCTTAAATTATAGGAACCAAATTGTGACATTACTTTCAAATCAACTTCATCATATTTGTCACCTTGACAATAATCAGTAAGTAGAATTATTGTTAGGGATAGGACTAGGTTCCTGAGCCACCAGCAGAAGGTCTAACAGAAAGAAAATTATGCTATTTTAACACAAAAACTAATTTAGATAACAGTAGATATTTACAATATACTCCTTTATCATAGCTCGCTTCTGAACATCGTCAACAGTGTTATCTCGAGAAAATGAAATAACTATTATTATTAAATTAATTTCTCCTTCCATTGATTCCCTGCAGTCTTCTAAATGTTCTAAAAATCTTAGTTCTCGGAATAAGAAACCTCAGCAATTCAAAGATGGTTTATAATAAATACAGTGTAACTAACTCCCTGTTGTGGTCATCTAATTCATTGTGATGCTTCTCGAACACGCAATCTATTTTTGGAACCATTCCAACAACTTCTCAGTAAAGGTACAAGTTCACAAATTCTTTCATATTGTACAAATTCTTTACTACATGTGTTTTTGTACACTGAAGTAAAACATTTTAAATACTCTTTGCGTTAATTAAGGTAAGTATTGACAACCTGCTAAGTAGAAAATAGTTTTTCTAATCAGTCAATCAGAATTCACTATATTTAGACATATTCAGAAATAATAAATTCTCTGAAACAGTCATTACGTTCCAAATAAATAGAATTAAATTAATAAATAGAATTAAATTAAGCGTGTACGTAGTCTTTGACTTATTGTTAGTTTTTGATAGATCACAATACGTCATCCTCATTTAACAATGCTATACAGGAATAATCTCTGGTGACGAAACGGTAGGAGAAAGTCAGAACCCCTACTCCACTTCTCAACGCACGCATTTAGGATATAGTTAACATATCATGATACCGAAGATTGAAGTAAATTAGCATAGCATTCAGTATTCACTTAGCTCTTATAAGGTGTGTACGTTCTCTATTACACTACCATGCAACCTACCCGGGGAGAATGTTTTCAATGATAGTGGGGACGCGACTTGCGCACTTCGACCGTTTCGTCACCAGAGATTATTCCTGTATACATAAATTAAATGAAGATTATTAATCCAGATTGTGTGTCAGTACTAGTCATTGATAGATGAAATACGTTTTTGAAATAATCCTCAAAACCGATAACAATAACTTGAGGGCTTCCAAATTGCTGCAAAATAAATTGTTGTGATTAGAACTTGGATTACGAACTTTGCTATGATGATAGTTTGGATGAAGACAATGTACCGCGAAGTGAGTAAACGAAACCACAGCTCAACATCAACCAAATAAAGCAAAGAATGAAATAGATATATATTTGAATGTTATTAGCCCTTTTCTGCCTCTTGGAATACGTTAATTTTATTTTGTGACAGCTCGTTTAAATTACTGTTAATTGAAGACAACCCCAAATTAGTGTCATATTATAAATTTAGTACTGGCTGACGAGTCTGATTGATAATGGAGCTAAGTATTTTAAAACAGATGGACTGATATCGTTCCACTATACATACATCCTAAGTTAAATTTCATTATTTTCATAACAATTTGAACTGCAAAATGTTATTTTGGGTAAGGTTGGCTAGCCTTAGAAAATGTAACAGTAACATATGTAATTGCAGGAATTGTACTAACCAACTTCTCAAATGTACCTAAATATTTCAGCTATTTAATTGTTTTTATATAATACAATCAAACTCATTTCACAACTATAATCTGGAAAATTTACATAATTATATTGACCCTACTACGAAGAAATAAGTACAGTTACGGGAGTTTTAGGACAAATAAGGTAGGTGTACCCTGACCGGCAACTTTGGAACATCTCTGTATGTATGTATGTATGTAGTCAATTTTAGCCGCACATGTATAAATTAAAAATGACCGTTATTAACATAAGAATTAGCCTAACGTACTTTGGAGTATTAGCAGACAATTCAACCTACAAAACACCAAAAACCTTTTTACTAAAAACATTTCGTAAGGCAAAACTGCCAATATCAAGGCGATAATTAAAAACTGAGTTACATTTTACATACTTGATCAAATTTTTCCTCGCTGATCAACGAGCTCTTTAAGAAATTATATTGACGATACAAATTGGAGCAATTGTAAGATGCACATACATCGGACATAGAATAGAACCCTTAACTTTTGGTATAATATATGAATCAAATTTTCATTATCTAAATCTGTTTTAACAGGCATCTTTCTTCAAACCATATAACGTTACATTACATACTTTTATCACCGTTTCTCTTGAGATAACGACGACTGCTTCCTCGACTCATTAACTTCACCTTCTAAAGCGCCGATGACAACTTTGAAATCTAGAACAATAAGAAAAAATAAATAAGTTTATCTTATACATATATCTTCAGCAGTAGGTATACATTCTAGAATAGTATGTAGTGATTTCATAAAATTTTGAAAAAGGTAAATAAGCAATAAATCTTTCACATAGATACAATCAACTGTATTCATTTCTAGCTGCATTACCTTCCCGCTGTGTAAACATTCGCAGTAATGGGATTGTTTTATCCAGCATTCATTGGCATTAAGTGCTTCGTGTCTCAGGCAATTTTATTAGCTTCCAAGCTAAGTAATACGCAATACCGGTGAAGTCCCCATAAACCTGCTCCTCCTACGTGCTCGCTCCTTCTTACCTAAGCTCCGCAATTAGATAGACACGAAAAGACTTATCGGATCTGCATCTTAAATCCCGAAGATACCGTCATAATACTACTGAAATATTAACAATTTATGCGATAGGTACCTACGGTACATTTCAAATGAAATCTTACACAATAAGAAAGTTCGAATAAAGGCATCAATACTCTAAAAATAATATAAATAATGTCATAATATAGTAAACTATAAAATTTAGCACGTATATGAATAATAGATAATAACTGTTAACAACAATTCGCACAGTGTTATTTATTTCTCTTTACATTTAGCTTGTTTGGTGGCTAATATTGAAAATTAATTCGACGTATTTCAAGTATGAAGCTCCTAACTCTATGTATTTATATATGTATGTATATCAAAAATATATAAAAATTGTCAGCGTTAGATAAGAAGCAGACTTTCGCAGAATACATTCTATTTTTAGACTTCAAAATTTGAATTAATGACCTTGTTGTTTCTTAAATTCAGTTTAACGCATTTATTCTTATGGAAAATCCACAGTAAAAGTTTTTTGATTAAAGTAAGTTTTGTGTTTGCGCTAAGTACTACATGCACTGTTTATTTCTAAGTTATTGTCGTTCTTATGTTTTTGTTGTAAACATGGAATGTGAACATGTAGTAGATTGCATTTTCGACAAGAATCTTTTGTTCAACATCATTACAACGAAACGAGAGAAAATTTTGTATCGTGGGTATTAGAGAGAACAAGCAAAGAACAAAAAAAATGCAACATGCTCATTTGTCAAGATTACATTTGAAGCGGTGTTTAATTTCTTTAGATTTTCTAATGATTTAAATTAGATAGAAGTGACCACGAACAAAAATATGCCATCTTCTTCAAATATACACACCAAAAATAGAAAGAAGCAGGAAACTTTAAAATGAGAAACAGCATAGAATGAATGTTGAATATAAAATAGTATTAATATATGTATTTTCTGACCTTTATGTACTTATCTTTTAATTCCTGATTTATTTCCACTTAGAGGTCAATAAAACAATAAATAATTAAATACCAATTTATTCCATAACATATAATAATATGTTTTCGTTAAATAACTTCTTCAGTGGAAGAAATTGAAATGTAATATGTTTCAAATTACTAATAATATAAATATAAATTGCCATGCCTATCAACAAAATTATCTAAAAAACAAAGAATTCATTGATATATCGAATTTTAATTATATTCACAAGTAATAATGAAGGAATAATGATTTAATACAACTATAGAAATTGAAATGATTTGAATTATTCGTATATCAATCTATTTTTTGTCAAGCTCTAACAATTCTGTTCAAGGACTAGGGAAAAAACATGGCAAAAAAAAACCTAGTCAAGAGCTTAAAATTAATAAAATTCAGACGTGAATTAAATTATTATAAATAACGCTTAAATTATCAATATCCGTCCTAAAATTTTCCCACGTTTTCATCTTTTTTAATGTATATCATTTCGTAAATTAATCTTTTTTTATAATTATTTTCCTTTTTTAAAATTTGTGTTTTGAAAATCAAAATTATGTCGTCTATCTTTACAGTGCTTAGATAAAGCAGTTTCAGCGGTGACGTTATGTGTAACAGTTACACATAACTAAAGTAGTTAACTTAATTATTTATTGTTTTATTGACTTCTAAGTGGAAATAAATCAGGAATTAAAAGATAAAATAGTATCTAATTCAGCGAAGAAGAATGCTTATCACAAATTTTTTTTATGTGCTTTAGAGTGAATCAGTGGTAAGTCCAACATACAGCCAAAAACGTGATTTGGTTACCTTTTCCTATAGAATAATTAATGTTTTCTGCAGTATCCAAAATTGTGTTGGTCAACTACAATAAAAATATTAGTGTGAAATAGGAGCTTGAATCTTTAGCAGTGTTATATAGTGAAATATTATACACTACATTCCTGAAGTAATTTCTATTTAGTTTCAAAGATTGACGGCAGGGGGCGATAAAAATTTTAGAGTATGATATCAGGCTAAAATTTCATAAAAATTCATACACTCATATGAACATAGTAATAGAACAAAATTTTATTTCATTATACATGTGTTGTTTGCAGTTATCTGCTCAACATACGAGTAAATTTAAAACTCTTAGGTAGCTATGACTCAGCTTAGTAGCTGACTCTTTGAGTTGATGTTTGGCACGTGCATTATTTAAAATATGTTTTCCCTGTCACTTTAAGCGCCAAGTTTATGAAATTGAAATTCGTTCTCAACTCCTCAAGAGTTACTTTTAAAAGTAGTATATGTTTGCAGACATTTTGACGTTGAGATCTTTAGAAAGGTGCTTTTGTACCAAACAATTTAACGAACTCATTTAGAGCATCTAATTGTATGAAGAATAGTAGAATATTAGCCCTGCTGTATTGTTTTTTTAGTCTACTGAATTTTGCACAAGTTTAGCATTATACTCGAGTAAGAAAATCGAGGTTTATTATTGCTGATTATGGTACTTAAGTCAATAAAATTATATGACATTCATAAGGTAGTATACGCTTAATAAAAGACACACGTTTTACAATTCGTAGCTACCTAAGACTTTTAAATTTATATTGAGCAGATAACTGCAAACATAACATGTATAAAATTTTGTTCTATTACTATGTTCATATGAGTGGATAAACTTTTATGAAATTTTAGCCTAATACCATACTCAATGAGCTCTTCAAAATGAGGTGTCACTCGACCCCCCATTCCATTTAAAATTTTAGTAGTGTATAATATTTCATATTAATGACCCAAAACTGGAACCTCCTTTTTTTATATGTGGTGGGTGCTTAGTTGCAGTGACTCCGTAAGCTGTATTACTTGTACAAGTAATGCAACTCTTGCGGTGTAGTTTGGTGTGTGTAAGTTGAAATCGATCATAAGTTAGCATGAGGAGGAGGGGCAGGCAACATACTTTATAACGGCACTGTATATGTATTATGACCTTCAAGTACTTATAAATTTATTTTTAATTCATTTCTGTTTTATTAACCCACAAGTGGAAAAATAATTGAGATTAAAGCAAAAGCTAGAGTGTAAATACTTTCGATTTTTTAAAACAGACAAAACTGTTTTTGTTTAAATAGATTAGATATCTTATTTTGTTTGATAGTAAAAGAAGAGAAATTTAAAAAATTGGATGTTTACAAAATGAAAGCTTCATAATTCATTATTTTATAAACTTATGTGTTTCTTTACCCATTTTAACAATAATGAATTTGGTGGTAAATAAACTCTTCAAGATTTTAGTTTGATAGTCTCTAGTAGATTTCTATTTCAAATAAATTATAGTTTTTACCAGATATAGCGGAGTGGGCACCACCCTAGTACCTCAACAACCCAAATCAATGAAATTATGGATAATATATTTTATTAATGAAAAAGCTAGAGGTAAACGATGAAAGTAACTTTTTTCATTTAAATTCTTGAATATAATTTTTTACAAGGCCGCTTTCTCTTCAGATTCTTCACAAATACAGAATTTAGCAATTTAGTCGAATTTGTAGCTACCCTCTATGTGTCTCCAATAATAAGCTAGATGTCCCCATGTCAAAAAACTACAGTACTACAGCCCATTTTAAAAGCAATTAGTCAGTGAATGGAGTTGTCAAAACCTAAGTCTGTTAATCTGTTTTATTTAAATACTTCTAAGAAAATGTACCTTTCGTAATCAAGAAACGTGTTTTCTCTATAATTAGTTTCACTGCATATTTAAAACAGCCATGACATAATTGCTTTACGATTTATATTTATTTTACACTAGTCGTCACAAGTACATAATAAAATGGGAAATTTGTCATTTCAATTCTTATAATCTATATGTCAATTTACACTGTAAATTACAGACATGGGTTAACACACAGTCAGTATTAAATACATGCAGTATACATGATTATGCCCTACTTAATATTAAGTCTAAAAAAAATAAGAAAGTAATAATGTGATTCTTAAACTTTCATCTTTTACTTATTTATAATTATCAGGCGCTGGATTGAGACCATTTTGCACTTTTGCATCGGTTTTAAAAACAATTTGCTCCAGTCAATACAACAATTCAAGCAAGAACAAATAGATAAACTTTCACGTCAATCCTAACTTCATTTATTACATACATATTTGTTGTACTGTTACACTTTATCAGTAGCATCAATATCAAAAAAAATCATTTTATACTTCATTATGTAAATAATTAAAATCAAATACCATACATTTCCAAGATCTACCA
Source organism: Holotrichia oblita (assembly GCA_023690525.1). Lineage (NCBI taxonomy): Eukaryota > Metazoa > Arthropoda > Insecta > Coleoptera > Scarabaeidae > Holotrichia > Holotrichia oblita. The sequence continues at coordinate 55,891,613 of CM043017.1, forward strand.
CAGAGAAAATGAAACAAGCGGTAACAAAGACCAAAAATAATTGTAGTTCTTTGTTTATTCTCCGTTAGTAAACATCTGGGGCATGTATTCATTATAAAACGTAATATCCATCCAGATTTTAAATATTTCCGTATTTTTCTTTGTCCTCTTACAGAATTCACCTTACGGTTGTCTCTCTTACCCTTATCATGTTTCGTCAGTTTCGTCCTGAACAATTTTCCCGTCATATTGTACGGAGATGCGGATTTTAATAATGGTTTCTTAATTAAGTTAGAGATGTTTTTAATTGCGGTATACAAAGACCTCGTTATTTCTAAATCCTCTGAATAGATTTCATTAAAGTCAACACTTCGTAAAACACAAACGTTAGGTTTAAAAGAGATCTACAAGAGGTTAACTTTGAACGTAACAGAAATCTTGGAAAAATATCGTGTAATCATCAATTTGTATAAATACATAACTGATTATATTTTTTGCATACTGTACACTATTTTAATTTTCAGGAACGAAGATCCTAAATTATTTATATGAATGTCAAAAAATTATCACAATATGTGAAATAAAAATGTGAATTTAAATTTAAATTAAAATCTCATTCTGTTGACGTGTACTGTTTGATGATGTATATAATTTAAGGCATTTCTTTTCGTAATAATTTTTCATTGCTATCATTAAGATTTCAGTGAACATCACACGGAAATTTTCGACGTTTACTCACTATTTAATTGAAAGTTAAAAAATTACGAACATTTATATTTGCTTCTCCTTATATATATCAAATAGGTCAATTCATAAGTTCTCTCTAATTTTTCTGATTCTTCTAAACTTCAAACTGAGTTCCGCTCGGAGTACAATGACTTTAATAACTGTTACAAACTTTATTTTACTGCTATTTTTTAAGTCACAATTATATTTTACGGAATACAATGCAATCTTACTGTGCATGCGTTAGTATTTAGCACAATCGCATTTCAACCCCCGTTACTGGTTAGAAACGGCTTTGAACGTCCATTTAGTGGGGTGAAATGAAGAATAAACAATACAATTGATCCGTAGGGTTAAAAATAAAGCAGCGGCTACGGTTGCAGTGTATTAGATACGGATGCATGTATAGAACGGAGGAAAAGTATAATAAAAGTGGTACTGATGTGGTGCTAGTCGCCCTTTTGCCGCTAATACTGGGGCCGTTCAGTGGGACGTCAGTGAGGGAGATCGGTTTTGATAGATGGATGTTAAAGCGACTTTAATTGTTATATGTAAATTCTTGTTGACGTAGAAACACGTGACGTTGTTTGTACAACTTGAACTAGTATTTAGTAAACATACACTAGTAGCTAGACACGTGCGCATCGGATCTTACACAAAATTATGAATTATATAACTTAGCTGCGCTTTTTAATTGATACTAATAGTATAATGGTAACAGTAAGAAAAGGCAATGGCAAGAGATAAGATATAAAATATCATCGAACAAATTTAGAACTATAATTATAACAAGACATCAAAGTAGTAACAGATGAAACTAATCTAATAATAATATATTGGCAATAAAGTCAATGACATGGGCAATTGTCAAGATGTAATATTAAAAATAAAATACAAGGTATGGATCTACAATTTAATTTTTTTTATAGTTCTCCCAACACGAACAAATCGAAAGGACGCTAAGGAGGCACTGTTTTTTTATTTATAACTTCAGTAAACGCGTAGAAAATATTTTCAATTAGGAAATCATAGCACACTTTTAGAAGTTCTGTAGTACCCTGCTGACTAAAGGTCATGCGAGTGTCTGATGACCAAACTAGATGATATATTGATGTTTCGACCTCCATAAATCAGGCAGCATCAAATCAGCAGAATCAAATCGAACGAATCAACTTATTTAATACTAATTAGTACGACAAAAACCAAATCTGCGTCCTATTTTGACAAACCATAGTGATGTCACCTTCATATTAAGTTAGCAGGATCACAAGAAAATAAAATAAAGACAGAAACGAGATCTTAATTAGTACTCTTTTGTACCATCAATAAAAATATAATATTGTGCGTATTAAAAAGAACAACAGTCGTTCTGGTACGTTGATACAAAGCTAGCAAGATCGCAAGCAAAAACGACAAAAAAAGATGAAGACATGCGTGGCATGATGCACAAACCAGATGTTCGGAATTTGTTGCTGCTTTAAAGATGAAGGTGTTTGATATTGGTTTTGTAATAGCTAACAATAATTGTTGAAATTGGCTATTTCGCTGGTGAGATTATTTTAAATGACGGTACTTGGAATTGAATGTCCTTTTATTGGTAAACTTAACCCTTTCGCGCCGGGATCCAAATTGGTAGGTATTGGCGAATAATCGGAATTGAGCGACTTAGCGATCGCGTTAAAAAAATTTTTTTAATTGTTATTACTATTGATTTTGATATAAAAGGTAAATATTAAAAAACTTCTAAATAAACAATTAAAACAAAAAGTTAATTAATTAAACAGTAGTTAATATTTAAGACAAATTTTATTTAAAAAAATACAAAATTATATTGCTATTTATTCTTCAAAATGTTTGTTACACCCGCAACAGAACAAATTCGTGTATTTGTTTATCTTATATGTATGTATTATAACAGACCCAACCTTCATCTTTTTTCCTCGTCCTTTAACAATTTTGTCAAACAATGCTTGATATTCAGTTTTGTTCCAGACGTCGATGGTGTCTTTTTTCTTCATTATATTTTAGTTGGGTCTATACTTTTCCAAAATTTCATCGCAAAGATTTTCAGTAAATTTTGAGAGAGATATTTTTTATCGTTTATATTTTCGTACAAAACCATGGCATTTAGCACCATTCTTTGTATTATACATATATACCAGCTGAAACTTTTTTGAGCAGCGTTGTATGGTTCAATTTCCTGATCCACTGCATCTACAGAACCCATAGTTGCATTGTAATGTTCAATATGCTGAGATTGTTTGTAATGTACATTTGATCGTAATGATGTGTCATACCTTTGCTTTTCCTCGAATCCAGCAGTTAGTTTTCTTGTCAAAACGTGTACGTCTTTGTTATCCCTGAATCTTACTATCAGTAGATCTTTTTGTCGGATGAAACAAGATTGATATTTTTTCAAAGTCAACTGAGTCATTTCTAGTGGAACACCCCTCCTAAACGGAAAGAAAGGTACCAATTGTCTAGTACGACTTCTCGTCCGTCGTCTATTAAACTCTGCATGAGGTATAAAACAACGCGTTCAGATATTGACAAACTGTCTGGAGCCAGTAGATGGCCAAGCTTGTAAATGTCCTTTCCTATGTACAACGAAAAGTGGTACGTATATCTTCTAATTCCTCTAAAGTGACTGATAGTCTAGTGGCTTGCACGCTTGGCTATCAGTCACTGGGTCCGGGGTTCGTGTCTCAGGTCCTGCTGTCAGAGTGAGGTTTTCATGGTTTTCCTTACTCTGTTACAAATGCTGAGAGACAACCATCTTCAGTCGCTCCACGGGTGTAGGCATAATAATAACTCATGGCCGGCCGATGCCTCCTGTAACTGCGAAAGCTGTTGGGGATGCTAAGGGATGTATTATTATTATAAATTTGACATCACTCGGACACAAACAAAATAATTTTATTCCAAAACGCGATCTTTTATTTTTAGATATTGAATGTAAGCGTCATTTGTATAGCATCAGACATTCATCAACTGCAAAGGTTTTTCCTGGATCGATAAGAAGGGTACAATTTTCTCTTAATTGTGCAAAAAACATTGCAATTCGGATTAGTAGATTGCCAGGTACAACAACGCGTGGAAAACTAAATCTCAAAAAATTTAGAATTGTCATAAACCTTAAAAAAATCACCTACTTATATAGAATGTGTAAAACTACTAAATAATAATTTACTTATTCCTACTCATTATTACGGAAGAAAATACTGGGGGTCCACCAAATAAGCACGATTTTCACTAATAGCCATGAATACTGGATAAATGAACTAGAGTACTCCGCCATTTTAATAGAACCACTACAGAAATATCAGAAATTATTTAATTTTTATAATAATTTTGCTCTTTTCGAGATAGGACAAAAGGACAACGGTTTTAGTAAATGAAATAACTGTCTTCTTCTCTACCGATATGTCCCGTTCTCGACCCATTATCAATTTTTTAAATAAAATAAGCACACAAACTCTAACACGAAAACTTGATTATCACTAACGTTCTCAACAACTAAATGCTTTTACTGCACTACTCTAATAAACGTGTTGCAAAATAATGAAAAGAATGGACACACAACGTATAAATATTTAAGAATAGTAAGAATAGTAAAAATTGAAAAATTAGGTGAATAATTTTCGGCAGATTGGGAGTCATAAATCACCCTAAATATATATATTTTACATTTCTCAGAATTGCGAATGTTTATTGAATAGTAAACGGACAATGTACACCCCTGCAACCCTTGTTTCTCGAATTCTAAGAACGTTTTACTGAAATTTTCCTGCTGGTTCTATTAATATGGCGGGGTACTGTAAGCCCATCATCAATACAAATGCAATAAAAACGTTCATTTCTTCGCGAGAAACAGATCTCCGGTTCAATCCATAAATTTTTTGCTTTAAATGCTTCAAAACATTCGTGTTAAAATTTATGTCTATGGCGGGATGAATTGCATTTGTTGCTTTTTTGTGTCTGTCGGCATTATTTTACCAACTATCATCTGAGCCGGTTTATTTATGTATCCAATAAACTTATTTATTGACTTTTTGTTATTTAACGAACCACAAGTCAAAGTTGATAAATAAAATAAAAGTACAAAAAATATATGCAATCTTACTAAATCCAAAATTTCGCCACTAATGTAGACGGTTTCTTCAGGAGAAGTAGTGGAAAACCCTCTGACAAGGAAAAGTAAGGGCACGAGGGAATATGTATGTATATACAACTGTGTAGTGAAGCAGATCAGTGAGCATGGGCTAATGAAGCGGAAAGCATGAGTTTTCAAACACTATAAGTAACCATCATTACGGTTGAGGTTCTGGGGATGTCTCTGGATGTCGATTGCTTCCTTTACCTTTCATGGAAAGTAGTGTTCGAGTGTCTTCAAGTCAAAATAGTGTTCAACGAAAGCTGAGCGTGTCTTAACGTATCGTTGATGTTCTTTGATTCTAGTTTAAATTGACAGTCCAGTTTCAGCTATAGATATATACCGAACCGCAACCAGAGGAAATTATATAAATGCCTTTATGGGACAGCATGGCGAGTGTCCTTGGGCAAAGGAAAAATTTGTGAGTTTTTATTTAAAGATATAAAGATGGGTTTAAACTTTTGTTGACGGAGAATTTTAACGACGTCATCTGTAACGCCATGAATATAAGCGAGAACAATAGTGGTTTGTTGATTCTCTTTCTTCTATTTATGATGCTATGTGTGTTGCTGGAGCTATAACCATTCTAATGAAGTGCAGTTTTCACATGTTTTAGTTCTTTATTGATATTGTCAGATTGATAAATTGACATTGCTCGATATACAAGAGAGCTGACTAACGAGTGCTGAGTGATGATGTGGTTTGGCATGAAGATATCGATCGGTATGTGTGGGTTTTGTGAATGACCTAAATGATCATTTGGTAGGTGAGCATCAATATAATAAATCAAGGAAGGATAGGGAACCATTTTTTTCAATCTCTATAGTGATGGCTGTTGATTATTAATCCAAGAAAGTAGGTAGTGTTTTACCATGTGCACCATACAGCATTATAAATTTTTTCTTCACATCTACAACAGTGCTGCTGGTGGACTGTACATGAATATCTATATACCATCTTTTTCAAATTAAATGCAAACTTTTTAAAGCCTAAACAAAAATGGTACGTACATACCATTACAGACTTTTGTTGTGTCTGGATGTGTCACTGACAGCCTGTGCTCCTGTTAGCATATCGGTTTTATCATCAAGCGAATTTCGTACATTACATACCAGCCACTTGTCCATATCTTCAATATTTTTCAAAAGACATATCAACAAACGAATGCGTTTCGTATTCTGCAATTATAAACGTTCCTTACTTCTGTATCCTCTAACTGCCACTTTAAGGGTACGAGGCAATTGGGGGGGGGGATAGCACATTTGTAGTGGGAGATATTATAATTAATCCAGCAGACGATAGAGGGTCATAGCATTCACTTTACCAGCGTTTGTAAACTAGGAAGTGTTTCGATCTTTTTATCAATAGATGTCACTGTCGAATATTGAAATTAGGTGGATTTGTGAGAACATATAAGGTTCTTTCCAACAACGCTTAGAACTAGTTCAGAATTAGCCAGCGCATGCGCAAAATGAAATGCATATTCCAACAAGTAAAGAACTGGAATCGGGATAGAAAAATCACTATTCCTACAGATTACGAACTAGCACCAGAACGAATCCAAGAACGGTGAAACCAGTACCTGATTCACGGTAGGAACTACTAGAATCGACATGCGTACAACGCATGTTGTAGGTATTTGTACTGTCAGATTTGAAGTTTTGTTTTTTAAATAAATACTAAAATGAGCGATTTTGAGGAGGATAACATTTACTTTGACTCAGATACATGTGAAGAGGACGCATTAGAATTCTTAATAGGAAATAGGAATTAGTTATTAATTAAGTTGAGAAGTCTCAAAATAATATTTACCTGGCATGTTGATACCTTATTTTTTAGGTTAAGCTATCTGTCAACAACAATTGTAACAGCTGAGTGTACGTTCTATTTGGTGTTCCAACGAACGGTTATTTACAATTAGTTCTGAACCGGTAGAGAAATCGCGCTTGCGCACTTTGCAGTTATGAACGGATTCTGGAATTAGTTGTAATGGTATTGTTGGAAAGAACCTATGTACCTATTTTCTTAGAATTATAAGTCATATCATAAATATATTCATAAAATATATACATATGTAGATACGATATTAGATAAAGAATTTTTATTTTTTATTACGAAATTTTTGACAGTAATTATTAATGTAAGAAAATAATAAACATTGACTTTGATTTAATTTCCCACATGTAATTTTAAGCGTCCATCGGACAATATAAAATGTTTAAAATTTGGCAGAAAATATACATATATGAATTAAAAAGAAGTATGGATTTTGTAGTGATTCAAATTCACATTGAATGAAATCAAAGTGGCTTATAACGCTACAAAATTCGCTAATTGTACAATATTATATGTCGGCTAGATAATAGAAGAAATGAAACCTCTATGTTTTTTCAACTAACACATAAGTCCGACTAAATGATCAGATGATGTCAGTTAGCACCGCTCTGAATATGTCTTTGCTAACAGTAGCTGCTTTCGATTTGCCACAATTCTCACTTTTCCTCACCTCACTTCTCACTTCAATCTCACATGATTCTCACTTCAGCAAAACAAATCACTTACTCACTTGCAAATAAAACGATGCTTATTAGTGAGAAAAGTGAAGTGAGGTGAGAATTGTGGCAAATCGAAAGCATCTAGTAGTATAGTGTTCGTACAATACCTGTAGGCGTTCAGTTCACTACTTCACTATAATTTGTATCTACCGGTGACTTCTGATATGCTAACTAATTGAACATGACCAGTGAAATTTAGGGCAAGAATCAACAGTACAACAGCAGAAGATCTAGCCTTGGTCAGCATAATCAATATAAACAACGAAAATTAACTCAGCGCCGCTAAGCATTTTTCTTTTTAGGTATAGGCAGAGATATATAGTATGTTGTACATTCATAAATATGACAAATATCATATCACAACATCACAACATATTTCTGGGATTACATTAGACAAACATTTCACTATCTGTTTTTATAATATTCGAATATGGAGGTTTTTATATATTTTTGTTATGCTTTATTGTTATAATAAATACCTTTGTGTTTTCTTTTTCAATGTTATATATATATGTATCTATTCAAACGAGAAATTAATTCATTCATCATAAAGAACATTCATTGTTTTCCGATTTTTACCATTTTTTCCCTTCGGAATTGCAACATTCGTTTTATTATTATTGAATGTGTCGGCAACATTTTCAGAAGGTTATTTTAAGGCACGATTTGCTAAAATCTATACCTATTTAATTGTAAATGGTTGAAGAATTCATTCTGTCAATTCTTTCTTATAAACGTTGTGGAAGTGATGCACATAACATCGTTTGTACATTTACAAAAAAATCTAAGATTGACGCAAAGTTATATATGACGTCATCGACCACTTTTATGGTACATAAAAAAACGGATTTATAACAATTGAGTATAGAAACAAATCGCGGTTTATTTTTAAAACTACTTTTATAATATACCTATAGTTTGGTTTTATCCCGTATTTATTAATAATTTTTGTTGTTTATGGTTTGTTAATTATTTGCGCCATCTATTAAAAAATGGCTACACTATCAAAAACTCTTCATGTTAGCTAATTCTGGCACATCCCGCGATGCGACACTTTTAGGTGAATTACCCAGATGACTGATTTTTGATGTAAGATTTTTGTTTATTTACTGATTAATGTAATTTTATTGCCGTAATCTATAGCCTTGTTACCTACCTACTACTTAACATAAACAGTTTAAATATAAACTTTAAGATTTTTTTCTGCTAGTACTTACCACATTTTTTTAATTCAAAATATGTCATTACCTCGGTAACAGTATGCTACTTACTCCTATAATCTTTTTTCATCGATCATAGCTGTAATTTTTAAAAAATCTTGCATCAAAGTTTTACCATTGTTGTATATGGAGCACTTTTCCCGCCATTTTACTCGACTACGCACCCTTAAACAAAGATATTGAATATATGGAATATATAATGGTAGAAGTACAGACTGTCCATCACACACCGGGACATAACCAAAGTCTGTGATGATCCATTAATTCGCAAAATATTGATAATTTTAGATAAGTAGGCGCGATTAAGTAAAAAAATAACTTACAGTATGAGATTTCTTATATATACTTGTTCTCTTGTCTTATATTTGTTCCAAGTTACATATATTATTTGCTTTTGTAATCATAAAATGTGATATTGCTTCATATTACTAAATTTAGTGTACCTAGCTATACAGAATTGACAGCTTCTTTATCACCAAAGACTACAAAGAGAACCATTTTCTTCAGCACCCAATAACGTCTGTTCGTAAAAGACACCCATTCTCTTTGATCTCTTCGTTTAATACGTTATTCCTATACTATATGCAAACTATCGGAGACGATATTGGTCTTGTATTTCAGTACCTACACGGAATTCTAAATTAGACACTAAAGGAGAGTTAATATCAAAGGTAGTACAAACAGTACCTTTAATATATAACCATACATTTGTACCTACCTAACTTTTTATAGTTATTAATCATATAACCGCTAGAATTCATTTTTATGTAGATTGTTGCTCAACGCAGGTGTTAAAATTATGACTTTAGTTGTAAGAAAGATGAAGAGGAATCTAAAGTGAATAGAAATTATTAGACTAGTATTTTACCTAAATTATTACACTACAAAGTATGTTAACTAAAGAAAATAAACGTATTCGGTTTACAGATAAATTACGCATTCACATTGTCAGTGTACTAATGATTATTGGCTACGCAAGGGAAATCATTTAAAAACACAACTGACACACTGATAATTACAATGCTAACGTTAACAAAACATAATGTGATAAGTAGGTACATGTATGTATACTGTAGAGATGCTCTTTATGTCTATGTCTGTATTTTTGTTTAAAATTTAATCTATTATATTGCAGATTGCCAGTCTCAATATATCAACTCAATCAGATACTACTATCTGTTTTATATACCTCTTTTTAAGAATATATAATAATTAAAAGTTGTTTAAATTCACAATGTTAATTAATTCAACTTGATATGACATAATTAGTATTTTAACAACTGAACTATTCATAACTAACTGCATCTAAGGGTAGCCCTGTTGTGGGTACCTGGTCATACCAATACTAAACGAAATGATATGGCGAACGAACTTGAAAAGCATGGGACTGACATGCATTTCATTGAACCGGAATCCTTCTTTGGCATTCCCAAGAGCTAGCTAAAGAAGGAAGTTTGAGAATGGGAGACAAAAGAAATGGCCTCTCTCTGGAGGAAAATACCCGGGCAAACACAAGCGAAGAAATTTAGTAACTCCTCGCTAAACAATAATAAAAAGCTATTAGATCTCAGCAAGTCATAGTTAAGGACTCTTACGAGCCTTCTGGTTTCAGCATCTAGGACAGGCGACCTTAACACCTAAACAGATCAAACCCTTGGCACCCAAACTAGTCAATATAATACAATACAACTACATATTGTAGCTATATATCTATATAATATAATCAAATACATACTAATAATTATGTAGTATGCACTACACGTCCCTTTCTTTTTATAAATTCTTCCATATTTACTTCTTTGTAAATTGTTAGCTTCTTCTTTTGTTATTTCGATTATTTTATTGTTCTACTCTATTTCGTTCCTCAAATGGTAGCGTAGTTGGGCCATCATAATACCTAATACTGGCCGATTCATCCAGATCATCACTAGCTGTTTTAAATGCGTGGTATACTGGTTAAACGTCTCACCTTCTTTTTGATTACATTAAAAAAATATATAATGTTCTATTGTGCTACTGTTGCGTCCCTTTGTTTTGTTATTTCAATTGTATTATATATTTTTAAGCTTTAATCCCCATCAAATTCAATAATCTTGCTTTCTGAATTTTTTATACCTTGTAGTATTGAAATATAGTTCAATTTCTTATTTGAACTTATTGAAATTTGTTTTTTAAATTTCCATTAGCATTTAACGGTTTTTGGCTTATTAAAAGATTCCATTTTCTTTTTAGTCTTTCCTTTGTGTGGCCTTTTATTACTAGGCTATGTTTTATATGTGTACTTCTTTTTAAATACAGTATTATTTACATCCCTATGTCAGTTAGAATACATTGTCTATGTGTGCGTTTGTGAAGTGAGGAGTAGGACATCCGTAACTAAGCAACGATGCCAGGGTACGCCTTTTCTGAAGAGATAGTGGTTAGTTGCATTTTACTTGCGAAAGTTAGTGGATATGTGAACTGTTGCAATAATTTTCGAAATTTTTAATTATATGTCCTATTGTTTCAAACGCAATAGTACGTTCAAACTCAATCTGAAAGACATATGCAGTTTCTTCTATAAATACTACAACCAGGATAATGTTGTTTTATTACAAACTTTTTCTCTTGAAGCGAAAAAATATCCATAGTGAAAATAGGAAAAAGTAATGTAGTAAAACCAAACAGATACTAATACATAAAATACAGAATAAACAATATGAAGAAAGGAATGAAATTCAATGAAATATGAGATAAACGTAGTAATTTCGAAAACTATTGCAACAGTTCGCACATCCAATCAATTTCCCAAGTAAAATGCAACTAAACAGTATTTCCTACTCCTTACTTCACGAACGCACACATAGACAATGTATGTATTCTAACTGACTATAGGGAAGTGAATAGTACTGTATAGTAATTAAAAGTTGTTTAAATTCACAATGTTTATGAATTCAACTTGACATGACATATTTTAACAACTGAACTATCCATAACTAACTATTTCTATATAATATAATCAAATACATACTAATAATTAGTATGCACTATCCATTGCTATGTTGAAACTGTGTAAAATGTGAATTTAAACTCTTTTTGCAGTCAAAACATTAAAATTTAAACTACTTCGTTAATATTTTACGCGTTGAGATTTATTTCGCTTTACTGTCACGCGTTTAACATTTAGTACTACCCTCACTATCAACGAATATATAAGCCAGACACATAGCAACGCTCCTGCTTCATGAATTCTGACAACGTTCAATACACATAGTAAGGTAACATTAAGGCCTTCTGCACACGGAGCTTATTGTGATAGATGCGTACAAGATGCATCCTGCTGCGATGATCCCTCTACGCCTCAATATCCGAAAAGAATATAAGATGTTAAAACGTGTTCTATTAGTAGTTACCAAGATGTCAAATGAAGAAGAGCTCTTGTTAAATTATAAGAAAAAGGAGAAAATTCTGGGTGTAGGTCTACATCCATAGAAATATGGATAGTTTATGTACTTATTGCCGTGAAAAAGTTATCAGAAGACGACTCTACATTTGCAATATTTTATAGAATGTTTAGACACTTTTAAGAATCTGATATTAATTATGGGTCAATTGCACATGCATTAATTTAATACCAAGTGGGGTGCACGCAAGCGTACATACCGTGTGCAGTGGGGATAATTCAAACCTTGTGATTGAATTGGTATTTACTTCTTGGAATTCCATTTTAATAAAATGCACAACACGCAAACACTTGAAATAAACCAACATGTTTTAATTTCCAAAAATTTTGTGCATTTTATTACTAATTCAAACCTTTCGTAACATCATCTTTAGATATCGATGACAGAATAAAACTTTGTCTAGAATTGCTGCAGCATCTATAAATACTAATAATCCTGCTCCAACATCAACAAAGTTCTTTAATTACGTAGTTAGTTCTCTTTAAAATTATGAAAAAGGACTCAGTCAAACTTCAAAAAGTCTGTAAGTAACATGTAAGATTCCAAAATAAAGTATTCAAATAAGCACCACCAGGTAAACGGTAATGTGGCGGCGCTCCATATTGTTGAAAAAAGAGGTCACCCTAGTGCAAATTAGGTTTTTCTAAATCCGGATTTAAAAGTATCACAGTAGTAATGACTTTATTTCACAGAAAGTCCGCAGCAGTGATACTCTCTTTTAAAAAATAATGAAGTCTTTCGTCAACTATACTGCGTCATACGATTACTTTTTGAAGGGTTTGTGTATGAAATTTCGTGAATCCAAGGGGATAACTTTGCTGCCTCATTAGAAAAATAAATTTTGCTCACAAAATTTATTTCGCAAATCTAAATTATCTTCCGACAGCTCGTGATATAGACATATCGTAAAGAAACTTTGCCTCAACTCTGTTTACCATAGCTTGAGTAACAGACGGCCGATCAGAGTGAGTTGTATTAAACAACTCACTCTGATCGACTTCTGTTTGACCCTGTGTCGTGTCTCTAAAACCAATAATACACAAGACTTAAATCCTTTTACATTCTGCTAATTTTCTCATTTTTCACTAAATAACGGCAAAGTAGTTTCTATGTACTTGATAAACCTATAATTACACTGCTTTTGCCTAGCGATACTAAAAAGTACTAAATACGATTTGCTAACGTGAAATACTTGAAGAATTCTACCAAAATGGAAATATTTGTAACATGGATAATAACAATTAAAAAAAAAAACAAAGTGTCAATACTTATGACACGGCGCAGATAAAACGGATTACTAATTAAATCAGTAAGTAGAATAAAATTTTTAATTTTTACGATGATTTTTCTTAAAATTTTCCTTATGTAACCACCATTCATATTTACCTTACTTATCGTATGTAAAAAAATCTGTGCTTTTATATTAAGCAATAAAAAATAGCGGGTTACATTTAAAAATAATAACGATTTAATAATAATAAGGATGACGTCGTATCTGTTTTTTGATACACCCTGTATATGTCACTCTCAGCTTCATGATTTTTGTTAAGTCAGTATACCTAGTATATATGTAGTTACGACGACTTTAATATCAAGACCAGTGAAATACTGCAGTTGCACTCATTTGACGTGTTTAATGGTATTAAAAAGTAAGCTAAATATAAACTTATGATTAATTTTGAGATGTTAAATAAAATATTCTCTCAAACGGAAAAGCGGTGTATGCTTCGACGACCTTTTACGCTTATAAAATTCTGCAGCATCGGAATATTTCCCAGAGGTTTATTTGTGCCCAGACTCCCGGCTCATCTGCATGTCTTTGAGTCGGAACCCTTTGGTTTTTACTTCGGCTGAATTACTAGGGCGCCTCTGAATTAATACCGACCAACGCCAGTACCGTTATCGCTGCTATTCCTTGCCTTTAACGCGATACCACCAGTCGTTCTCATTTGGCCGCAACTTTGATTGACTCATTTGAATATCACGCAGAATGGGGATGTAGAATTTCGTGGTCTACTACATTTTATACTAACAGCATAAGCTTAGTATTATTTTTTCTTTCTGTCATATAAATATAAAATACATGAAGGCGTGATGGAGGTAGAAAAAATGAAATAAAGAAGTAAATTTAGAGTTTCAACTTCTAGTAGTCATCGAATATTTTTTTAAATAGCAATCCTTTTTTTTAGCAAAGATCAATAGTATTTTCTTTTCTGAATATACTGGTAGCCTTATGCGTGGGATCTGTATTGTAACATTAAAAAATTATAAAAAGAAATTCTCTAGAATTAAAACATTAAGAATATTGTTTATATTTCCAAATTTCTAACGTTATTGCAGAGAAGGCAACAGTAATCACAATAAAAATTTAAATTAGGCACCGTCTGTTGCTTGGTAGTGCCCTAAGCAATGGACAAAGTACCTTTAATTAGAATAGGTATATTCACATAAGTTGACCATGATAATTGTTTTTGCTTTTATTTAATCTGTAAACTAAATACCTCAAATCAGTAATAGTTTAGATAAGTAATCAATTATTGTCACGTTTGTGTTGTTTTTCATTGTTAAGTTCCGTTGCTAGTGTTAGTTTTAAATTAGTAATAAGTGTTGATAAAAATGGCTTTAAATGAAGCAGAACGTATTGAAATTTTAATGATGTATGGTTACAGCTATAGAAGACGGACCCAATCCGAGGTTTGTGAACTATTACAACCATTCGCATACCAATCGCACGCCAATAATGCAATCTTGCGTCAGTAAGATTATAAAAAAATTCGTCCGAAGTAGTAACGTTTCATTGCGATCTGGTCGACTGATGTCAAATATGGATAATCAGTTTACAGTCAAACGTTTTACTTTCCGTTGAAAAGCAGCGAGATAGCTCAAAATAGTAATGTTAGTCAGATGACAGTATGGAGACAGTTGAAACGCGAAAAGTTTCGTCCATTTAAAGCACATCTTTTGCATGAACTAAATGAAGATGATTTTGACTGGCGAATGCAGTTTTGTGAAACAATGCAAAACCTGTGCAATGAAAATCAATTTTTTGTGCGGAACATAATATTTTCCGATGAATCTACATTTTGCTTCAATGGTGCAGTGAACAGACACTATTCGCGGTATTGGTCTACACAAAATCCCCATTAAGTGCATACTCAAAATAAACAAATGGTTAATGTGCGGGCAGACTTAGTACGGGATAGAATATCATGGCCCTATTTTTGGAATGAAACTCTAAACGCTGATGAGTATCTGAATTTTCTTTGTTTTGAGCTGGTCTCAGCTCTAGCCATATTATTTCCAAATGTAGAAGATTCAGACATTCCTGCTGAAAGAATATAGTTGCACCAAGATGGCGCACCATACCTAGCATAGCTAGATACCTAGCACTGGTAAGAGCGTTTTTAAAGGACGTATTTGCCAACCGCTGGATCGGAAGACGCGGTACAATAAAATGGCCGGTCACCGGACTTAACACCTCTTGATTTTTTCTTATGGGGACATTTGAAAAGCAAGGTATACGAATACAGATCGAACAATATAGAGGATTTCAAAAACGCAATCAGTACTGAGATAAGGTTGGTAACCCCGGAGACTATCAGCCATGTGCCGGATGAATTAGGTTGGTAACCCCGGAGACTATCAGCCATGTGCCGGATGAATTTGTCCATTGCTTAGGGGAATGCCAAACATCAAGCAGAGCCCAATTTGAACATTTATTGTGATTAATGGCTGCCTTATGTATAAATTTATAAAATAAAAAAAATATTCTTAATGTTTAATTCTAGAGAATTTCTTTTTATAATCTTTAAACGTTAAGACACAGATCCCACGCATAAGGCTACCAGTATATTCAGAAAAGAAAGTACTATCGATATTTGCTCAAAAAAATTGGTATTGCTTTTTAAAAAATATTCGATGACGTCATCCATTGAAAAAAATTGACAACAAAACAAAAAAAAGTTATTACAGACCCCGATTCACAAATTACCATCTGACCATATTATAAAGTTTAAATAGTGTTCTGCTGCCATCATAAAATCTGCACTATGGAAAAGAAAGAATAAAAAATGTAAGTATTTTCACTTAAAGTCCATACGTCACAAAAGATTATTGCCGAGAGATAAAGCAATAAAATCATTTTTTTTTGGGTATTTTATGTCAATAGCTGTAAATACATACTCGTATTTGTAATCTCCTGAAATTTCCAAAAATGTACAGGTTTTCTATATTTGGAATATGAAATTGGAAATTATTTCGATTGCTTATTATTTAACTGTTTATTAATTACATATTAGTGTAAAAACACTACTACTATAGGTACTAATTTAACCAATCTCCTAGTATCGACAATACCAATGATACACCGTGGTGGACCAGGCAGCTATCTGACGGGCGGCCATCAGGAGACTTTATAATAAAGCTAGGATAGGGACACTGAAAAAGCCAAATGGCGATAAGGCCGAAACAGAAGAGCAGGTTCTCAAAAACCTCTTAGAGGTGCACTTTCCGGGCTCCAGGACCATTCAGACCCAGACTGGGAGAATGTGTGGAATTGAGCTATGCTCAGATACCTAACTTGAGAGCACGGAAAAAAAACTGGAACCTCGCACGAAAAATAATTCAAGTTTCTAAAATACGATGGGTCTTCGAATACTTTAAACCGTTTAAATCGGCGGGTACGGACGGCATTTTCGCGGCACTGATACAACAGGGCCTGCAGCCGCTGTCCCCAATCCTATGTACCCTACTAAGGGCTACCTTAGCTACGGGTTTTCATACCTAACATCTGGAGAGAAACTTTGATGGTCTTCATTCTTAAACAGGGCAAGGCGCCCTATACGGAAGCGAAGTCGTACCGGGCCATCAGCCTTACCTCTTTTCTTCTCAAAACTTTGAAGAAGATAATTGATAGACATCTGAGGGACTCGGTATTGGCAAAGCTGCCTCTAATCGAGAACCAATACACCTATCAACCCGGAAAATCCTGTGAGCAGGCTATTCATGAACATGCCCGGCGAGCAGAAATTGCCTTAAGCAATAAAGAAATCGCGCTTCCTTGATATAGAGGACGCCTTTGACAGAGCGCCCTTTCTGCCGATGGCAAGGGAACTGCAAAAACGTGGAATCGAATCAACGGTGACAAGGTGGATCGACACCATAATAAGAAACAGACCGGTTTATATGTCACAGAACCTCTGCACTATAAAAACGAGCGTGACGGCTGGCTGCCCACAGGGCGAAGTACTGTCACCCTTACTGTGGTGCCTAGTGATAGATGACCTGCTTTCCGATCTGCGGACAACGGGCTTCCATGCACAGGGTTATGCCAATGATATCACCATCATGAACTGCGGTGAGTTCAAAGGCATGATATCGGAGGGGATGCAAGTTGCACTCAGACTCGTGGAAAGGTGGTGTAAAAGAGCAGGTCTAATCGTTAACTCTAGGAAAATGACTATGGTTCCTTTCACTCGGAGGAGGAAGCTCTCCAAGCTTCAGTGTCCGACCATTTTCGGCTCTAAGATACTCGTATCTTCTGAGGTTTAATACCTAGGGGTGACTTTGTACGCCAAGTTGACGAACAAACCACACCTGGAACGTGTAACAAACAAAGACACGAGGGCCTTTTGGGCATGTAGAGGAATGTTGGTGGTACACTGGCTGTAGACGAAAGTTATAGTACCTTCTATAACTTATGCACCGTTGGTCTGGTGGCACAACGCCAGTTTGGACTATGCGGCCAACGCACTCAGTAAGATCCAGAGGATTGCCTATTTAGGGAGCCATGTCCTCGACGCCGACTGCGGCGATGGAGGCGATCTTTGGGCTTTCTCCACTGCAGCTTGTGCTGTGGTCGGAGGCAACCCTAGGAGCCTACGCGGCAAAATGTAGTGGGTGCGGGGTTTCTCCGATAAAACGAGAGATAATACCAGCATCGATAGATAGATAGATAGATAATTTATTAGAACTCAAAATATTACAGTTCACGTCAACACCAAAAACTATACAATACATACATACAAATGGTATAAATATTATATTGCAGCAAGGAATTCATCTGTACTATAAAATGTATTTTCCAATAGAAATTTCTTTACTTGTCGGTTAAATTGATTATTTGGGAGTTGTTTCCATTCCTCCGGCATGGCGTTATATAACTGCCGCCCCGCATTAACATGCCGTGACGAGTTTAGCCGCAGGCAGTCCATTTGGAATTCCCGGCATTGTCTCGTATTATACGCGTGTACGTCGCATCTTCGTATAAGGTGCTGTCTTGCAGCGTGTATTCTCTCTAACTGTTGCCATATGTAAGCCGATGGTATTGTTAGTATCCGATGACGTTTGAATAGTGGTCTGGCTGTTTCACGTGGGCAGATCCCCTCAATCGCTCGAACAGCTCTCTTCTGCGCCAGCATAACTTTGTGCATATGGGCTGAGGGTCCCCAGGCAAGAATACCATACACCGCTCTTGCGTGGAACATAGCATAATATGTTAATTTTGCAGATGCTACATATGTCTGCGACTCTGCTGATTCTCCTTATAGCATAGACTGGAGCCTGTAGTGAGGCAACTAGGCTAGATATGTGCTTTTCCCAAGTTAGCAGACTATCCAGGGTGATGCCAAGGTACTTCGCCTCGCCACCATGCAAGCTAGTATCACGTCGACTGGATGTGAAGTTCATTTTAACGGTCTTACCTTTGTTTACCATCAGCCTGTTCGTAGTAAACCAGCGATTGGCGGATTCGGCGGCCTCATCCACTTTGGTTCTCATCGCATCGGTGTTACCGTCAGATACTACAAGTACAGTATCGTCAGCATACTGGATTGTGTGTGAACTTGTATTACATGCCAGATCATTTACAAATATGATAAAGAACAATGGCCCGAGGATACTTTCTTGGGCAATTCCAGCTTCCTGGCATGTTAGCTGACTTCGCTCATTACCAATCACTACGAGTCTCTTATGATCATGTAGGTATGAACCTATTAGCTCCAATACGACACCTCTAAATCCATAATGTTCCAGTTTACGCAAGAGTATGTCGTGCGACATGCAGTCAAAAGCCTTACTCACATCACAGAAAACAGCACCACAGTTCTGACGGTTTTCCAGAGAATTAGAAATAAACATCAGCAGATCCAGGATGGCATCCACCGTACTCAGCCGCCTTCTAAATCCATAACTGTTGAGGTGTCAAGTATTGATTACTTTCCAGAAACTTGACCATTCTGACCGCTATAACAAGTTCTATAATTTTTGAGAATATCGGCATAATGGAGATCGGCCTATAATTACCTGGGTCAATCGAAGGGCCCTTCTTGTGCACAGGTGTTATACGCGCTATTTTCATTTTCGATGGGAATACTCCGTCGCCGAAGGATGTATTGATAATATCTGCTAACGGAGCTGCGATCGTCGAGGAGCCGCAGTTTTTACTGCAGTTGCATTAATGTCATAAACATCTACAGTTGATTTCCGTTTGAGAGCTTTTATGCAGTCAATTATCTCGTTCGCTGCAGTCGGGAAAAAGACCATCGATTTGCCGTTGGTTCGCTGGTTTATTATCTCACGTGGTAGGTTCATGAAGTATGCCATAAAGTCATTTGGTGTTGGTAATTTCGTTAAACCCCTATTGTTCGTCTTTGTCTCTCGTTTGATTATGGCCCAGATCGTCTTTTGTCTGTCATCGGATTCCAAAATTTCTCTAACATTCTTATGCCTTTTATGTATCTCCATCTGTTCTAGGTAGAATTTCTTGTAGTTTCTATAGAGTTGCTGCATACCTTCATTTCCTGTCCGCTGTATTTGTTGTAGTTCCTCACTGTAATGGATGCGTTTGGTTTTCCTATTGTCACTGGAATTAATTTTAGGATATGCTGCATTCATGTTCCTGCAGAATGTTTCCAGAAAAGTATTATATTTCCTCTCTGCCTTCTGCTCATAATACACTTCTGACCAGTCCTCATTTGACATTAATTCTATAAAATTCTCATTGTTTATCCTATTGAATGTCCTGTAGGAGTGCAAGCCTTCATCGCTAAAGTTGCTTTTGACGTGTACATTGAATAAAATGGCTTCATGATCCGATATTGCGGCATTATATATATATGAGTTAAAGTTTCCTGTGTTTATGTTAGTAAAGATGTTGTCAATACAAGTCTGCGTTTGTCCTTGTGGCTATCAGCATATTTTCAAGTTAAACTATATTTATTGTAACACAAGAAAGAGATTTTTTCAATTCTATTTTGTGTATGCGCTCTAGCTTTACACTTTTTTATTAAATGATGATGAAAAAATGATTTTGTCTTGATTTATTTATAACACCATAAAAACTGGGCATAGAAAACTTGATATCAGATAAGATCAGATATCAGATTTCTGTACAACAAAGTGTTATCCTATACACCTTGTCTAATAATGTAGTTGATATAAAATGTTAAACGCAGCATAGTGTATTTTATCTTTGCATTTAAGAATCTCTGTAGCTGTGCTAGATATTTTACCAGTACATTATAATTCTATTATGCCCGTTTGCACCGTTTTGTATTAAAGCTTCGCTTAACTTGAGGGCGGCTTAACTATTAAGCTTAGTTTAATTTCAAATGAATTTCACCATCGAATATTAGGACAGGTTTAGTTAAACCGGGGTGATAATTGGCAACATCGCCTTTATGAGTACATTTGCTCTAAAGATCCTATGTGAATCGTGTCTTATCGTGTGCTATCGAATGTCATTTGTCATTTACACCAATAAGCGTTTACGAAAATTGAAGCGGTTTAGCCGGTAAATGTATTGAGACGTTCTTAAATAAGCGGTACATGTTGTATTGCGTTCAAAAATATAGGGTACATGTATTGGATACATATACCCGATACACATCGTCGTTTCAACGATCCATCGATACCATTCACTGTTTACAGTGTATTTGAGGTTATGAATGTATATGATAGATTCTTCTGGGGAAACCAAAGTCAATTATGTCCAAATATTCCCCAAACAAAGCATCGCCCTCATCTTCATGTTGTATCGCGTTCAAAAATGTTCAAAATATAGGGTAGATGTATTGGATACATGTACCCGATACACATCGTCGTTTCAACGATCCATCGATACCATTCACGGTTTACAGTGTATTTGAGGTTATGAATGTATATGATAGATTCTTCTGGGGAAACCAAAATCAATTATGTCCAGATCTTCCCCAAACAAAGCATCGCACTCATCTTCGCCGAAAAATATCATATTTGCAATAACGCAGGATTTTTAAATTAACCGTTATATACTGTTTATGTTTATATACGCATTTACGTATGTTAAAAACATGTCAACAAACGCGATGCATTGTACGCAGCCATATGTTGCGCACGCGCATAACCAGTGTACAACGTTCCTTAAAGTTAAGGGACCGTTAAACCTAGAATATTGACCGCTTAAGTAAAGCTACGCTTAACGATATTTAAGGAAAGCTTAACTAGCGGTGCAAACAAATTTTTAAATTTAAGTCCGGCTTAATGGTAAGCTGCGCTTAAACAATGCGGTGCAAATGGCCATTAGTTGTTTTATTATAATATATACAAGATAAGATTAAGTTCAAAATTCATATTTATATTCTTTAATCTCATGATGAGTCCACTAGAATTTCGTTTTTAAAAAGTTGGCAGATATACTTGACTAGACGAGATGTATTTTTTTCCTACCTTTTCCCTTCCTAAACCAAATGTTGAATGATGTGGATGTGCATATATTTCTACTGCAATTACACATCTTATAAGAATAAACAAAGATCAGACAATCAGAGAAATTGAGTTAAAACCATATTCTCGAACAATTGTGTCTTGATAGCTATTACAGCGATTGTTATACCTTTGTTAATTTCAATCGACTTGCATATTACCGTAAAATTTCTCCATATCTCGCTCCAAAATCAAATTCAAACAAACGTCGGAGATCCATAAATTTACATAATAATCATTTTGAGTGTGCACAATTTACAAAGTAAGTGCGAGTTATAAGTACCGTTGAATTGATCCACGTCTATGTGAAGAAGCAAAAGTGCACCACCATTAGTTTGTGTATGTGCGTGAAAGAGCGTTAAAATAAAGGGATCGTGGGGTTCGCGGTAGAGGTGGTAGCAGTCGATCCTCCGTACCTTTTCTCATCGAACAACCCTAGAAAAACAACGGCTGCTTGGACTCATGCATATTCAACAGCTAAATATTTGCAGACGCTTCCTATAATGATCATCCCCTAATTCCGATAAATCTCAAAAACGTCAAAATTAAGTAATTATTCACAATGTTTTTGTGGCAGATTGTAACATTATATTAAAAGTAAGGATTTCAGACAAGCGAATAAACTTTGATCGATAAAATAGTAGCAAATCGTAGTGCATATTCTACGAGTATAAGAGAATCATTAAAATACATCTCTTAAATTTTAGGCGAGAGTTAATTTTAACAAACCTGGTAGTTATTGCTAATACATTCTTCTTTCTGTAAATTTTAAATAGTGGAAGTCACAGCGTTAGAATATGTGTGTGGGAATATTGGAAAAACACTGAAAACAATAAAATAAGGTAGACTACGCGAGTGACATTTATGAGATTAGATCAGTGTGTTACTTGATAATCCATACAATATATTAGTGGAAATTGTAACTTTACAACAATGAAAACTTATTAAGTACTATTATATTGTACTCTTATCATACACCTACCCCCGGTCCCGTATACAACTCCATTTTACACTTGACAGATGAGCATCCAGTTGTAGGTAATCTATAAAAAATCATAAAAAGCAGTAAATTAATATAGTTATGAAATTACAACTGGCTATCTGCTCTGTGCCTTTTTAATTAAAATAATTACTTTAAAATTCAACTGAATAGCAGTAACACCATTGCACACATGCGAAGTTGTTTTTTAAATACATTCATTTTATCTCAATCCTCTTCTCTCTCTATCTTTATCCCAATGATAGAGTTTAAGTTGGCAACTTTGTCGTTTTCTTCGCATATATACGGTCGATGTCAAATTTTGGCTTAGTAGCCGTCTGACATAGAAGGGCGGTGTTGATCAGCAGGGACCTTATTATAAGTCCAGCCAATGACAAGTACAGAAAGATGTTAAATTCACCACAATAAATTTTACGGTAATTAATTAATTTTATATCATTTAATTTGTACACAAATACACGTAAATATTGTAACAAAATTACACAGTTAAATTCTACACACACAGGAAAAAACCAGCCAGTAAGGGGCATTTTAAAGACGCAAAAGTAGGTGGTAATTAAAATCAACAATATATTTTTGACCAGACCTGTAGGAAATTAATCCAGGAACGACCGTTTATGGCGGTTATTAACAGAAGAATATCGATACGTGTTTCTAAAACATTGGAAGACAGTTGTAAATCAACGGCTACAAATACCCGTGAGCTAGCAGCAAACGGTCTCTTTTTGAATAGAACATCGTCCAGAGCGTTTATTTCTTCGTAAATTTTATTAAACAGCGTTATCACTTAAGGTGACGTTACACAGTTGTGCGGGAAGTTTAAATTTTCCTCATTCTTAGAGTACCGTAGATTTCTAAACGTGCAAGAATATCGAAATTATTGTAATTTCTATAAAACTATAACTGCATTAGGCAGTTGCTGATTAACAAAAGAAAATTGGAAGACCTGTAACAAAAAAATTAGTAAAAATTACTTGACGAAGTAAGGCTTTTTTAACGATATCTCTTAATCATAACCTAGATATATACATGTAGTTCCATAAAAAAGACACAGTAGCTGGAAATATAGTGTAATTAAAAAATGTATGGTATTTTTTTAGTAAAAGCTCAATAATTTGATGCCGAAGGCAAATGTACATGCATGAAGTTCAGCGATTGTGCAACAGATGACGCTCATTAAATGTCAAATAGGTTTGTTCCTTTTAGACGTTTACAACACGACGCATGCAGTGATATTCGAAACTCGCTCTTACGACAATGCAAATGGAATAGGGTATTTTTATGGCGCATGATAGTGCCTTTTACTATATAAAGCAAGAGACCAAATCGAACAAAGCTAATAAAATTTTCAATTGCCATAACAAAATTTAAAACCTTATGAGAAATTATGAATTATTTTCTAAATATTTTAAATTTCTAAATATTGAGGTTTACTATTAATCTAAGGCCTATTTACGTATTTTTTTTGAAAAAAATTTTGTTTTAAGTATGTCAAATTGAAATTATTTTTACCAAATTATCGTTTTATACTATACTTGCAATTTAAACAGTTTAACAAATTAGAGGAAACAAAAAAGTATTTTTGTTATTAAATTATATTTTTAATATGTTTCACCAGTATGCAACAGATTACTACAGAAAGTAATAAGTTAATAAGGATACTTAAAAACCTAAGAAGTTAAATAAAAATACCTTAATTTTTACATAAAAGGCTAGTTATGGGTAAGAAATAACACAACTTGCTTTTTTATTAATTATTTCTGGAAATATAAAAGTGTGATAAAATGTTTCTAATTTAGGAACTATTTCATTATTGATATAATAATAAATTGAATTGTTTGTTCTACAAACGTTTTATTGATATGTAAACTGGTACAGGTAGGTACTTTTTTAATTTGAATTAATCCATTATTAGCTATAAGATCTAGAAAAAGTTAAATATGTTAGACCGAAATTTTAAAAAATTTATATATAGGACTGAATATCATATTTTCCTTTTTGCCCGTCGTTCCTGCATTTTCAAAAGTCTAGGGTTTTTATAAAGAATACATTGGCGAAATGATGTATTTCTTGCTCTTCTATCCATTCTGCAAATCCTGAAAAAATTACTCTACACTACTCTATGCATGTACCTAATTCTTATGCTAGCAAAACCTTTAGTAAATTGATAAGCTATCGCAGCATAAAATATTTATATAAGTATATAACACCGCTATATACACAAACCTGGAATTACTACTGTATATACGGTATTTTTATTTACACTAATAACAATAATAGTAAAAAATGATAAAAATGCTAACAAATAAATCTCTTGCGAATTCTTGCAGGACTAGAAAAACCAACTAGCGAACAGTAGAAACACAATTAGGTACAATACTGATTGATACCACATTGATACTGATGCACAACTACTCAACTACATCCAGATGTAGTTGTGGAGTAAGGAAACTTTCGAGAAAACGAATATGTAATTTTTACCCCAATGTATTCATTGCTCGCTCTACCCTTTCCTAATCCAATACAACTGACAAAGATAAACCGATAGTCTGATTATTCAGGTAAATCCAAATACATAGCAAATAAACCTATAGTACGGAATTAAATCAAGGTCATTAAATTGAAACGGAAATTTGTGATTTGTATAGAAATATAGTACTCTCCGAGCCATCTATGTTTCAGTTGCGACATAAAATACAGTTTGAACGATATGATGAAAATTTAGGCGCGGAAACGTCCCCTTAACGATGCACCGTTGAGCAAATATAACCGGTCATCTTCGAATAAAAGTCTATTAAAACACCTAGATAAAGAAGATAAATATATAGGCAGAGAAACAGTCGTAGAAGCAATAAAACATCTGAAACAAGGCAAATAATAATATAATAATAATAATAAAGATTTATTGGCAACACTCAATACTATTACAATAACAGAATACAAATGAATAATATGCATTAAAAAAGCATTAAGTGCCCAAAGGGATAACCATCAGTTCGCCAAACGGCTACCTGTTATTAACGGTGAATCCAAAAAAAAGAAAAATCCAAGAAACAACTTAATATACATATAAATGCGTTACAAAGGGGAAAAGAAAATTAAACAAAAGTAAATCAGCCGGATATGACCGCATTACATCAGAAATGGTGAAGAACTTAGGCAAAGAAGGCATAAATACACTCACAAAATTGTTTAACAAAGTATGGATGCAAGAAGAAGTACCAAACGACTGGAAGATAGGAATAATCGTGCCGATATATAAGAAAGGAGATAACCGAAACTGCGCAAACAATACAGGGATCACCTTACTAAGCATAGTATGTAAAGCCTATGAATTCATACTAGCGACAAAATTGAAAGAACAAACCGAACGACAATTAGAAGAAACACAAAGCGGATTTAGGAAGGGCAGGAGTATATGGGACCACATCTTTACCCTTAAACAGTTAATAGAGAAAACAGGAAGAAAAGACACAGAAATTTACTTGGCATTTTTGGATCTCGAAAAAGCATTCGACAGAGTTTCATTGAAAACGGTTAAGTCAGGATTAAGACACAGAAATGTAACCCAGAAATTAATAAAGAATCTTCAAAGTGTGTTTAGTAACAACAAAAATTATATCAGGAAAGATAATTTGGAGTCAAAGATGTTCGATATAAACGATGAATAAAAGGACTTAATACAAGGAGGTGTATTAAGTCCGATACTTTTTATTTTGGTTATGGATGATGTCATTAATGCCCGTTTACACCGTTTTGTATTAAAGCTTCGCTTAACTTGAGCGCCGCTTAACTATTAAACTTAGTTTAACTTCAAATGAATTGCACCATCGAATATTGGGACAGGTTTAGTTAAACCGGGGTGATAATCGGCAACATCGCCTTTATGAGTACATTTGCTCTAAAGATCTTGTGTGAATCGTGTCTGATCGTGTGCGATCGTGTCGTATCGAATGTCATTTGTCATTTACAGCAATATGCGTTTACGAAAATTGAAGCGGTTTAGCCGGTAAATGCATAGCATGTAATCTTTAATATAAGATACGAAACTGTCATGGCCGCAAGATTCTCACGTTCCGTAAGAGGGCGCTCTAGCGCTAAAAGATAAACAAAACAAGCCCACAATCATATGATTGCATATGACAGTTATTAATCAGTTGTCGTTGGAATTAGTTGTACTTAAATTGATTTATATTTTTCCTCGTTTGAATGTTAATGCGTTTTTATAATTATTATTAGCTGTAGTGTTAAGTAAATAACCGCTTGGTTTAGTTGATAAACTTTAACGATAGTGACTTGTCTATATAGGTTTTGTTTTCTTTTTTGACACACCACATTCTTACAAGTCGCCATATGTAAAGTTATATTAATGTATCGTTTTAGTTTATTTTACAATTGATTATTTACATTATCATTATGATATGATACTATTGTAATAATTAATTGTAAAATAAACAAAAACAAAATTCATTTTTAGTTATGATATGAAAATAAATTACCTACTATTTTGAATTTTGCCGCCAACAGTTCTCACGATCCAATAGATGGCTCTAAATCATGGTATCACCTCTTATTTAGGGAGATTTCGCACCGTGGGTAAATGTATTGAGACGTTCTTAAATAACCGGTACATGTTGTATTGCGTTCAAAAATATAGGGTACATGTATTGGATACATATACCCGATACACATCGTCGTTTCAACGATCCATCGATACCATTCACTGTTTACAGTGTATTTGAGGTTATGAATGTATATGATAGATTCTTCTGGGGAAACCAAAGTCAATTATGTCCAAATATTCCCCAAACAAAGCATCGCCCTCATCTTCATGTTGTATCGCGTTCAAAAATGTTCAAAATATAGGGTAGATGTATTGGATACATGTACCCGATACACATCGTCGTTTCAACGATCCATCGATACCATTCACGGTTTACAGTGTATTTGAGGTTATGAATGTATATGATAGATTCTTCTGGGGAAACCAAAGTCAATTATGTCCAAATATTCCCCAAACAAAGCATCGCCCTCATCTTCCCCGAAAAATATCATATTTGCAATAACGCAGGATTTTTAAATTAACCGTTATATACTGTTTATGTTTATATACGCATTTACATATGTTAAAAACATGTCAACAAACGCGATGCATTGTACGCAGCCATATGTTGCGCACGCTCATAACCAATGTACAACGTTCCTTAAAGTTAAGGGACCGTTAAACCTAGAATATTGACCGTTTAAATAAAGATATGCTTAACGATATTTAAGGAAAGCTTAACTAGCGGTGCAAACAAATTTTTAAATTTAAGTCCGGCTTAATGGTAAGCTGCGCTTAAACAATGCGGTGCAAACGGCCATAAGTCAGTAGAACATAATATTATAAAAACACACGTAGGTTTCAATAAGTTAATACAAATATATTTGTCAGGATGTGCTTTTGCTGACGATATGATGATATGTGCACCTACAGAAAAAGCCCTACAAGAGAATTTATTAGTATGGGAAAATGCATTGAAGGAAAGGAACCTAAAGATAAGCACGAATAAAACAAAGGTGATGATGATAGGTAAAGAACTAAAGCAACTTAACATTCGATTAAATCAAGAAAATATAGAACAGGTCGAAGAATATAAATGTTTAGGGATATGGATAAATAGAGAAGGGAATATAGAGAATTAAATAATGGAAAGAATAAATAATTCAGCAAAAGTATATCATAGTTTGAATCGATCTGTAATAAGAAACAGGTAGAAAAACAAAAATCACCATCTAGAGTTGGGTATTAAACCAGTGACAGAAAAGCAGATGGCAGGCGATGGAGATGAAATTTTTAAGAGCAGTTAAGGGCGTTACACGAAAAGACAAGATAAGAAACGAAAAGATAATAGACGAATTGAATGTAGAACCAGTATATAACGTGTGTAAAAATTGTCGCAAAAGCTATACGCAGCGACATTCTTCGTTTGTTTCTAAATCGAAAATCTCAATGGTAAAATATTGTACCATGCTTCATACGTCTTCACGAGGTTAACGAAGTTCGGTTTTTTAGTCTCTTAATAAGCGCTTGTGTTCGATATTTGTCGGTACAGACAGCTGCAATTTTGAATTTAGACAACTTCTTATTCCTAATGTATCGAAAACAGTTTCTTTTTGATGGTATAGAGTCTATTTTCAACATTTCTTCATTAGCATCCTCTCTTGAAAAACACAATTGGCAACGCTGTAAGACAATGTGTATGTTTTCTTATTTGGTTTCAATCAAAATCATTAGTATCAAATTTTGACATTTGTCCGAATTAATTTTTCTCAAGTACTTATTTAGTTTTGTGCAAGCTCTGCTCTATTTCGTGTTTTCTCATATTCTCTTGATTAGTTTTTATGGTTCTCTGTTTTATCGTTGTTGTTTTATTGTTTTGTTCTTTTACGATGGATTTTACATTTACTATAATAAATATGCCGATATGTATCAATTGTGTAATCCAATTTGTCGTTTGTCATTCCCGTATCTCAATTTTGACAAGTATTCTATCTTTTATTACGGTAGTATAAAACTACAGTGTTGCCAAATGGATGTTAGTTTCATGTGATCCCCGAGGACGCATAAAGCATGATACGACATTTTACCATAAGAATTTTGTGTCAAATTTGAGCAACTGTGTTGCTACGTGTAGCTTTTGCGACAATTTATATACACCTTTAATCTAATAGAAAGTAATCAATTGAAATGGTTCGGACACATTAATCGAATGCAACAAACAAGACAAGTGAAACTATATGGGAGTCAAAAGTACAGAATAAAAGATGAAGGGGAAGACCCAAGAAGACCTGGAATGATGAGGTGGCCTCAATACTGAAGAAACGAATCAAGATTTGGACTGAAGCGATAAGAATGACAAAGAACAAGAAAGAATCGGCAAAATTCGTACACTCACCTTAAACTTGCTCATTGTAATCAGTACTATTGTAAATACCTTACACCTTAGGGTATATACTGCTATAGATTCGGAACAGGTTGAATCTCTTGTTGAAACTAACAGTTTATTACAATTTTGTTAATCTCAGGGTCCTTTCTTTTCGTTTGACGGTTCGCATTCTATCCAATTCACACTATTCAATCCAGTAACATCCCTACCTCGGTTGTACTATATCTCACTCTGCTAATCTTCTTCTATCTTTATTGACAGTCAAAATGACAATCCAAATATTTTTTATTCCGGCAACTCAATCTAATCTCCTTCTAACGTTTGTACGTTTGTAACACTTGTATGTATATACGAAATCTTAAACACTTTATATTTTCTTGGATAATTTTATTTTTATTTTTATTTAAACACAAAAAAAAACCTTCTTTTCAAAATTTTATTCAAAAATCAACAACCTTTTCCTTGACAACCTTGCGTTACCTTTTTCTTATCACCGTTTAAAATTATAAATTGACATGACCCATTTGACATTTTTAAAAAATAAATTAATATTAAAGCCCTAAACCATTACATAATCCCCAATTAAATTTAATATAATATTTTATTTACCAAAATAAAATTTATTTGAAATTTAATTCGTGCATAATTTCTCTATCAGCTACTTGTAATCGGTGTACATAATTTGCTGCAATTCTATGTTTTTCACTAGTTAGTTCGGGATAATCTTCAATTAATTTCTCTATTTCTTTTTCCTTCTCTTTCGGACACCTTAACTCTTGACTATCTTTTCTTATAATAATATTTTCAACTAATAATTCATCTATATCTTCTTTCTTCATCAATTCTTCCCATTTTATTACATAATCTTCACTTTTAATAATCTTCATTTCTATATTTATGCTCATTTTCCATTTCTTCAAATTATCTATTCCTATTATACATTTTACGCTCATACTTGGAACTACTAAAAATTGCATTTCACCAATCTTTTCTCCAATCTGTACTTCACCGATATACATCCTGTTTACATTCAATATCTTCTTCCTATTTACAGAAACTATATTAACTTTATTAGTTCTTAAAATCCCCTCATTTAAATTTAAATATTCAATCATCTCTTCAGCTATTAAAGATGCTTCAGCCCCCGTGTCTATCAAGGCTTGTATTTCATAACTGTTTATAATGATTGTAATATATGGCAATTCAGGTATAATAACGTCAGTATCAAGTTATTGGTCATAGTCAGTTAGGATATATTCTTTTGGGTGTGTATATGAAAACGCGGTTGATCTTTCTAGTCATAAATTAGAGCTAGACTGTTGCTCATATGACCTGCTGTTTCTCCCGCGGTTTTCTTCCTATTCTCTCTCTTCACTTTGGGATCGGTGCTCTATTCCGTTTGTATCTTGACGGTATAGGCTGGCAGAATTCATTAGTCTATCCTGATTCCTCCAATCATTATTACTATATCCGCCCCTGTTATTATTGAATCTATTATTTCTAGTCCAATTGTTGTTGTAACGGTTATTGTACCCACTGTCTCGATAATTACTTCCTCTGTAATTATTCCCACGGTAATTTCCGTTGTTTGATCCATAATTTTGATTTCTATTGTCACGTCTATTCTCTGATTGACTAGTCGTTGCATTTACTCCCACTTGTTGTACATTAATACTCTGATTTCTTCTTCTTCGGTTGTCAACATCATCAATTCGTCTTAAATACTCTAAAAAAACTTGCAAATCGCTCATGTTTCGTGCAGCCATGTGCATATGTATGTCGTCGTCAAAATGATTCGCAATCATATTAATAATCTCCTTTTCTCCCATTGGAGGTTCTAAATCTATTGCCTGATTATATTTCTTTATGGCATATCTTTCACGTGAATCGGCATAATCACCTCGGTAGTATTTACCAGTGATGAGATTCTGCCTTAATTTATTTTGTTTTAAAATGCCCCAGTATTGTGCCAAGAACATTCTTTCAAAATCCCGATAATGTTCACACGCACCTTCAATAATACTGTACCATATTTGCACCTCGCCTTTTAAAGAATTCCTCAAAATTAACTTTACCTTACTAAAATCTCCGTCTATACCAATTATTTCTAAATATGTCTTTAAAGACTTCAAAAATCTCTTTGGATATATCTGACCGTCAGCATAAAAAACAGGCGGTTGAATTTTATATCCACCGGACCAACTTCCTGTCATATTTGACACATTATTGCGGATATTTGCTCGAATTATTTCAAATTCATTTGCATTTTGATTTGTAAAATTATCGATCCGTGTTTGTACTTCATCTATCTTTTTCTCGACTATATCTTTATAATTTACTTTCGCTCTTTCAACTCGATCTTCTATTAACTCTATTTTTTCTCCTATTTTTTGGATCTGAGTTTCTGCTACAGCACATCTCGTATTCATGCTGATCTCATTCTGCTGAACACGTTCATTAATTCCGTCAGCTTGTTGTTTTACTTCCTGTTGCAGAGAATTGATTAACTCATCGAGCTTTTCTTCGAGTTTGGATATTTTATTATCTCTGTCAACGAACATACTCTTCAATCGTGTTGTCCAAATAAGATCATCTTCTTCTCTTTCTTTTTGTCGTTGTTCAAGCATCCGGCGTTCTCGCTCTTCCTCCCTTTCTACTTGTCGTCGTTCTTTCTTCTCTTGTTCAATTCTAAATTGTTTCTTTTCATCTTCTTGGTGTCTTTCTTTATCTCGTAACCACTTGAATAACTGTTCTAACTTGTCGTCTCTTTCCTTTTGTGTTGTTTCTTCCTGCGTTAAATTCATTTCTACGGCATCCCCTGCATTTCTTATCATCTCTTGAGTGTCAACACCTTGTTCTTGTGGTTCTTGACTGTCTGATGTACTTGCTGTCTGTCTACGTCTTCCTTTCATTTTATTGTTATTCAATTTTATTAATCCTTTCTTATTTTATAAAATTCAAATAAATATGAATAGTAAAATTAATTTAAAAAAAATGCAATTCAATGATAATTATACTAATAACTGTATCAGAAACAAATAAAATACTGCATCATGATGCTTAAAATTATTAAATTAATTAAGAAAAACAAATACTATAAGCTTTCAAGAAACCTCACGTTGCTGGCGCCAATAAATATTGCTATAGATTCGGAACAGGTTGAATCTCTTGTTGAAACTAACAGTTTATTACAATTTTGCTAATCTCAGGGTCCTTTCTTTTCGTTTGACGGTTCGCATTCTATCCAATTCCCACTATTCAATCCAGTAACATCCCTACCTCGGTTGTACTATATCTCACTCTGCTAATCTTCTTCTATCTTTATTGACAGTCAAAATGACAATCCAAATATTTTTATTCCGGCAACTCAATCTAATCTCCTTCTAACGTTTGTATGTTTGTAACACTTGTAAGTATATACGAAATCTTAAACACTTTATATTTTCTTGGATAACTTTATTTTTATTTTTATTTAAACACAAAAAAAAACCTTCTTTTCAAAATTTTATTCAAAAATCAACAACCTTCGTTACCTTTTTCTTATCACCGTTTAAAATTATAAATTGACATGACACATTTGACATTTTTTAAAAATAAATTAATATTAAAGCCCTAAACCATTACAATACATATAAATATATAAAACACCTAGGCTTTAGCGAATTTCGAAAACACCTACGAAAAAGACGTACACAGGCAGTGGCCCCAGGTCCGAGTGCGCGAAGAACTTGTAAGCTTTCCGATATTCCCAAAATCCTTCAATTCTGAAAACTAGTAGGTAAGGATAGTGTCATCCGGTCTCATTGGTGAAATTATTTACGCTTTTGTATTTTGTATTAACTTATGAAGGTACCTTATATCAAAAACCAGCTGTATTTAAGTTATTCACCTTTTTTAAAATAGGGAAATACATTAAATCTGCCCCTCCAAAATTATATCTATATATACCGGGCCACCCAAAATGAACGCTCATTTCAACTAAACGTTCACATCGATGAAGATCACTTTTTAAATAGAATAGCCTATATATTAGGTATTACATTGTTGAATACACTTAATAATTCTGTATCACTCATTAGCAGACATATTAGCTTCTATCTTTTACAGTTTACGAATTATTAGTATTTTCCTGGTGGAAGTCCCAAAAATACGCATTTAATGTGCATATGTATTGAGAATCTTAGTAATTCTTGAATGTCAAGTAAGTGATATTATACTTGTGCTACAAATACGCATACTTTACATCTGTCAAAAAAAAATAGAAAATGAAATACATTACAGAAAAGCAACGATATTTTAGATTTATTTTTCATTCATGGAGAATGTAGTAGAATTGTGAATAGTAACACATTGAGTATTTAACGACAGATATTCAAATTTATGCAAAATTACCTAAAAAAATATCAATACAAAAACTTAAACAAGAAAATTAAACAAAAAAGCGTTGCAAGGCACCAAGTTAAATATGATTAGATCAGGATGACCGCTGCTACATTCCCCAAGAATGAAAAATAAATAATAAATATCGTTTATTTTCTAAAATTTTTTTTCAAATGGCATCCCCACATTTTATTCCTTACTTACTTACTACTTCTCTTTTGTACCCCACATGTCCTATACCTGAAATTAATAGTTTAGGAGGTAATCTAGGTTTTCTAAAAATGCACACATAACTCATCGATATTTATCCAGTGTACCATGGAAAATAAGCATTCTCAAAGACTTGTTATCAAAGTCTAACGTCAAAGTCACATTTCGTCGTTTAATGCTTGGGAGTTAATAATTATCTTCCGTATATAGGATTTTGAAGAAGCATCACTTCCACGACTACAAGTTCTCGTTAGTACCAGTTCTTCATACTTAAATGAATTACTTTTGCAAGTTGGAAGATTCTGCTCGTTCCTATTCATGAAAGATAGCAATAATTTAGCTCAGATTATAAACAGTCGTCTGTAAACAACACTTTTGGCCTTTTTTAAATATATGGTAGAATGAGAGAATAGATAACTTTGCAGATATACTATATTATTACATGTAGACGAATAATAAGTTTATAAGAAGATAGCTGGAAAAGATGTCGAAAAGTGAAAAGATACACCATACTTTAGAGGGTATACACTATCAACCCAAATGTTACTATCTTCGTTTAGCGTTGTAGGAAGCTCGAATGCCTACATGTGTTTTTCTACTAAAAACTGTAAATACGTAGTACTAGGTATATGTTTTACGTTTCAAACAGCATGCGGTTGGTTAGAAAACATCAGTCAGCACTATTGTGGAGGAAGCTGCCGTATGTAATTCCTTTTCCAGATTACGCTATTTATAGTAGATAATATTGGCGGTTTGGTAACCCGCCGAGCCTCAGAATATATAGAATAACTTTCATGATGACCTTTTTATAAACATCAATTGAAAATTATATCAAACATTACAAAACGAATATATATATAATATATATACATATATAATAAATGAGGTGTATTAATTGAAGATGTAGAAATTGGCAATGTTTCTGCCATTACAGACTATCAGAGCTAGGAAGTAACAGAAAAACTTTGAATAACAGGCCATCGTAGATAAATAGTCAACAATACAGTTTCCATTATTTCAATACCCGAAAGAACATTATCAAAGAGGCAACTATATGTGTATCAACAACTTCTATAATAAGCATTGAGTCATTCTTTGGTCATACTTTTGCCTCAGATGCGCCTGGAGGTTCTGGGGAAACTTTTCTCACGAACGAAATCCTGTCAAGGATAAGAATCAGATGAAATATCGCATTTTCTGGCATAGCTGCAAAACCTTTCAAACCGCCAAGAACGACTGATGTCACTTTCAAACTACCATTAAATTTTAACTCTGTGGAAATGTTCATGTGTTGCAGTAGAGAACAAAGTAATATTGCGTCGTAAATGCTGCTAAATTATAAATTAACCGTTTGAAGCACTTAATAGTACCCAGCAAAATATTAGAGATAGTAATATTTTAATGGGAGGCGTAACGGTGCTTTTCAGTGATGACTTTAAAGAAACTTTACGTGTTATGCCGGGTTTCCACCAAGCGGACAGGTCAAAAACAAAACACGAACTGTCCATTTGAACAGAAATTTCGAACAGTTTTGTTTGAACACTGTTAGGTCCCCAACAGACTTTGTGTTTACACCAGTCACGAACAGAAATCAATAAAAACTGTTTGTTTTGTTTAAGTTTTATTATATTTATAATTTTTGTGGCCCCCAATTAGGTTGGAGGTTTCTTCCGTTGTCCATTGTTGATTTTTTAGAAGTCTTCTAGAAGTGCATATACCTGTTTGTAGGTGTATTTTGATAAAATAAATTACTTACATCAGATATTGCGACTTATTCCCTTCACGCACCAAATCACTACCACTAAATCACAACAACGAAAATAAAAGCAAACTGGTTCTAATTTCAAGGACGTTTACACCAAGGTGACAAACATTCCTAGAACACGTGGACCCTTTGAAGTTACTGACATTCGCCGGGACACTGTTTATTTTCGTAAAAACTGTATTTGCGGACTAACAAGTTTAGAAAACGCTCCAAAAGTTCTAGAACAGTTCGCGGACTGTCACAAACGGACCAAGTTCGTGTTTTGTTTTTGTCCTGTCCGTTTGGTGGAAACCCGGCATTATACCGCGGGAAACAAGTGTCCTCTTGTTTATAAATTGACACTAAAAGAAACCATGAGAATTCATTTAAATTAAAATGTATTAAAAATGATCAAAATTTTTATTTAAACGAAGAATTGGGAAGTTGATCTGTTTATTACCCTATTAAGAATTTCCAATGTATTGTTCATTTTTGGAATAATACGTCATATAGGATCTTACAGGATGCATTTACTCTAATCGTTAGCTAAACCATTGTATGTATATCTTCTATAGCGTATGAAGGGTTAGTAGTTTAAATAGATATCAAATATATATCAAAACCCTATATACAGGATTAGTTAAAAATATGGAGACGATGATTTATAATCGTTAATTTTCATTCTAGGAAATTATGTTCAATATAAACTTTTGTTGTGACATTTTTGTCTACATTTAAGTAGAAATGAAATTTTTCTTTCTCCAAATAGCTTTTAAGTTACGCCCGTCCTCTTATCAAAAAAAAACTCTACCATTCGATGAAGAATTTTTCTCTTTGTAATAGTATACAGTTCCCATTAAAAAAATGCGGGAGGTATGTACGCCTTACTAACTAGAGAAGACAGTAGGCTTAATATTATTGGAATGATGAAGAAAGTACTTACTCACTTTGCATGATTCAGATGCTCAAGTTTTAGTATGAAGAGCAACAGGACGCTATTTTGAACATAATACAATAACACGCGCAACTTTTAGAAATGGCGATGTTACTGCATGGAGCGGCATTTCATTAACAGATCAAACTGTCGAAAGATATAGAGATATATGCATTCTACCAGTGTTTATTTAATTTGTTCAGAATTTGTTCTTGAGAACAATTGTATTTTCAAAGTTTATAATAAAATTGACTTGGGAATAGCTTATTGTCTTTTACTAAATACCTAAAATATGTAGTGCAACCTGTCGTTTGATATATATGTAGTAATATGGAAAAATTAGAATGGACTACTTCAAACAGCTTATGAATGTATGTACAAGTTTGGAAATTTACAATGTTGTAAACCTTTTACAAACATTACGTATTATATTATACCTTCCGCAAGAAATTACTGCTTTGAAATTTTATATACTTTTTCAGAACATTCACATATATTTCTATGTACCATTAAGATATATTGATATCCGTGTAAATTTCACAACGCTGTTCGATGCGATTTTTGTGTAATTTGTGTCATGAATCGAATGGACCTCCAATATGTAGCTGTGCCTTTATCACTAATCTAAACTAAGAAGTTAACGTAAAGAATTGTCTTTAAATGATAACTTATGGACAAAAATAAAATGCAAACCTGACAGGACATTAATTGTTTATTTAAGAGAATTTTAGCGTAATTATGATATAGAATTGAATACCGTTTATTAATACTTTTATTTTACAGTAAGAGAAGTGGAGTTTTTTTTTAAGTATTCAGTAGTACATATATTAAACAGCACAGCACCCATATTGCAGGCTTGTGCAATTTTTACTTCTAGTATTATAGGTGTGCAACACGCTAACATCAAAAGTTCCTTGAAATTTATATACAAAGTATAGCACCTCAAAAATGTATCATCAATCATGAAAAGTGAGTGAACTATTCGTACTGAATAGTTTCTTACAAAGCTAACTACATCCTAAACCAAAGAGAGTTTTGCCTGCCCTCTTATGTGATTTGCAGCGAAGCACTGGCCTTAATATATGACTTCATAGCTTATTCTAGAATAGAAGTCAGTAAAGTAAAATGACCTTACTGCAAAGTCATTACATCGTTTTAATTAAAGCATTGCACGGCAGGGTCTGGCAACCCTAGACCACAACTGCACAACATGTTCTGACCATTTCAAGTCCTCGCCAATAGAAAGGCCAGCAGTCTAGATGCACTATTAAATTGAACAGGTTGACCAGCTAAATTAAAATAAGATATGTTGGCAATGTTACTTTTGTACTAGAACCACACTTCATGCAGCCTGCGATTTAACTGAATAACATATTTATATACTGCATAGGTATTTATACATTCTGTAATAAGGCAGGTTTCAACTTGTAAAAGCATTCATTTACTTCAAATTGTCTGACGGCAACATGTCAACGGTAACAAACTGAAACGTATCTAATAATATACAAACATGTAAATTCACGATAGTGATGATAAAATATTATTTCTTCATTCATTTTTTGGATTAATATGCTAAATATTACTTAATTTACTCCGGGGCTGATATGATGGGAGACTGCAATATACCAATAAGAACAAAATATGAATGGCAAGTGATAATGCTAATGTAACACTGATGCAACAATTCATTTAAAAGTCAATTACAGCAAACACGACACACCTTGTGTTTGACATTCTATCGTAATTGTGGGTGGCACAGCTTGTGAGAAGCTTCTAAAAATAGAACAGTGGAGCACGCTGAAAAAATTGGAAACTTTTGAGCTTTATTAATTCAGCTGTTTCATATTGTTAGCCGTATTTTAACATATGTATTGTTATGTCAAAATCAAATCAAAATAATTCAAATAATTTTTATATTAAGCACTTTACAATTAATTTAGACCCACCCTCTCTTACCTTAGTATGTATAGTATTAAAAATAAAAATAGTAACTTCTTCCCGACTTCCGGTCTTCTGGTCCTTCTTTCCTTCGAAATTTTTCTTCTTTTCCTCTTTTCACTTTTCAATCTTTTCAAATCTTTTGAATCTTCAAAGTTTTCCTTCACCTGTCTCTCTAATTTCTTTTCTTCTTTTCCTCTTTCCACTTTTCAATCTTTTCAAACTAATTTCCAATGTTCTTTTTCAAATTTCACTTTCTGTTTTTAAAATGTTTTTCTACTTTTTAAAAGAACTTATCTTTTTCAAAATATTTCCATTCGATGAAGAATTTTTCTCTTTGTAATAGTATACAGTTCCCATTAAAAAAATGCGGGAGGTATGTACGCCTTACTAACTAGAGAAGACAGTAGGCTTAATATTATTGGAATGATGAAGAAAGTACTTACTCACTTTGCATGATTCAGATGCTCAAGTTTTAGTATGAAGAGCAACAGGACGCTATTTTGAACATAATACAATAACACGCGCAACTTTTAGAAATGGCGATGTTACTGCATGGAGCGGCATTTCATTAACAGATCAAACTGTCGAAAGATATAGAGATATATGCATTCTACCAGTGTTTATTTAATTTGTTCAGAATTTGTTCTTGAGAACAATTGTATTTTCAAAGTTTATAATAAAATTGACTTGGGAATAGCTTATTGTCTTTTACTAAATACCTAAAATATGTAGTGCAACCTGTCGTTTGATATATATGTAGTAATATGGAAAAATTAGAATGGACTACTTCAAACAGCTTATGAATGTATGTACAAGTTTGGAAATTTACAATGTTGTAAACCTTTTACAAACATTACGTATTATATTATACCTTCCGCAAGAAATTACTGCTTTGAAATTTTATATACTTTTTCAGAACATTCACATATATTTCTATGTACCATTAAGATATATTGATATCCGTGTAAATTTCACAACGCTGTTCGATGCGATTTTTGTGTAATTTGTGTCATGAATCGAATGGACCTCCAATATGTAGCTGTGCCTTTATCACTAATCTAAACTAAGAAGTTAACGTAAAGAATTGTCTTTAAATGATAACTTATGGACAAAAATAAAATGCAAACCTGACAGGACATTAATTGTTTATTTAAGAGAATTTTAGCGTAATTATGATATAGAATTGAATACCGTTTATTAATACTTTTATTTTACAGTAAGAGAAGTGGAGTTTTTTTTAAGTATTCAGTAGTACATATATTAAACAGCACAGCACCCATATTGCAGGCTTGTGCAATTTTTACTTCTAGTATTATAGGTGTGCAACACGCTAACATCAAAAGTTCCTTGAAATTTATATACAAAGTATAGCACCTCAAAAATGTATCATCAATCATGAAAAGTGAGTGAACTATTCGTACTGAATAGTTTCTTACAAAGCTAACTACATCCTAAACCAAAGAGAGTTTTGCCTGCCCTCTTATGTGATTTGCAGCGAAGCACTGGCCTTAATATATGACTTCATAGCTTATTCTAGAATAGAAGTCAGTAAAGTAAAATGACCTTACTGCAAAGTCATTACATCGTTTTAATTAAAGCATTGCACGGCAGGGTCTGGCAACCCTAGACCACAACTGCACAACATGTTCTGACCATTTCAAGTCCTCGCCAATAGAAAGGCCAGCAGTCTAGATGCACTATTAAATTGAACAGGTTGACCAGCTAAATTAAAATAAGATATGTTGGCAATGTTACTTTTGTACTAGAACCACACTTCATGCAGCCTGCGATTTAACTGAATAACATATTTATATACTGCATAGGTATTTATACATTCTGTAATAAGGCAGGTTTCAACTTGTAAAAGCATTCATTTACTTCAAATTGTCTGACGGCAACATGTCAACGGTAACAAACTGAAACGTATCTAATAATATACAAACATGTAAATTCACGATAGTGATGATAAAATATTATTTCTTCATTCATTTTTTGGATTAATATGCTAAATATTACTTAATTTACTCCGGGGCTGATATGATGGGAGACTGCAATATACCAATAAGAACAAAATATGAATGGCAAGTGATAATGCTAATGTAACACTGATGCAACAATTCATTTAAAAGTCAATTACAGCAAACACGACACACCTTGTGTTTGACATTCTATCGTAATTGTGGGTGGCACAGCTTGTGAGAAGCTTCTAAAAATAGAACAGTGGAGCACGCTGAAAAAATTGGAAACTTTTGAGCTTTATTAATTCAGCTGTTTCATATTGTTAGCCGTATTTTAACATATGTATTGTTATGTCAAAATCAAATCAAAATAATTCAAATAATTTTTATATTAAGCACTTTACAATTAATTTAGACCCACCCTCTCTTACCTTAGTATGTATAGTATTAAAAATAAAAATAGTAACTTCTTCCCGACTTCCGGTCTTCTGGTCCTTCTTTCCTTCGAAATTTT
This sequence comes from Holotrichia oblita, assembly GCA_023690525.1. NCBI lineage: Eukaryota > Metazoa > Arthropoda > Insecta > Coleoptera > Scarabaeidae > Holotrichia > Holotrichia oblita. Next base: position 55,933,040 of record CM043017.1, read on the forward strand.
TCTTCTTTTCCTCTTTTCACTTTTCAATCTTTTCAAATCTTTTGAATCTTCAAAGTTTTCCTTCACCTGTCTCTCTAATTTCTTTTCTTCTTTTCCTCTTTCCACTTTTCAATCTTTTCAAACTAATTTCCAATGTTCTTTTTCAAATTTCACTTTCTGTTTTTAAAATGTTTTTCTACTTTTTAAAAGAACTTATCTTTTTCAAAATATTTCCTATACAATGCTTAACATAATATTCTAACGAATTTTATTGAAAATTAACGAAACAACATAACAGTATATATTTTTTACATTAGAAATTTATGAAGAAAAACCAAATCAATTTAAACTTAGTTTAATGAAAACATCATCGCTGTAGTAAAGCACCTGTACTTTTTTCAAAATTACGTTTTTTATAGTTACTATAGGTTTTATCAGTCAAGGAAACCATATGAATTAGTGAAAGAATTTAATAGTTAAAACAACTGTGGATAAGTCTTGTTAAACCAGAGATGTTAGATATTTATGATATTCATTTTATAAATTATACGCTTACAAATTACTTCTAACAAAGAAAAAAATGCCTATAGTTTTATACAACAGCTTCTGTATTTGAGTTGAATAAGAGTTAAGAAATAACTTGATTCTTTGTGTTTTATAGTAGCAAAACTACTTAAAAGTAGCTCTAAGTCTTAATACATCTTTAATATCAGGCTGATAATATTAATACAATTTTGTATTTTACTTATGTTTTTAATAACTCGGTCCAAAACAGCAGTCTCACATTTTTACTAAATACCTTTAAATGTAAAAGCAAAAGTCAAGATATTGTAAATGCGTTAAAATTTATTATGGCGTTCTTCTATTTCGAAATTTGTATTATGTGAAATATATTTCGTTAAAACAACATTTATACTGTAATAAATCAGTTAAGGTAAATTTAATATTACATTTTGGGGAGATATAATGTCCTGGTTAGCTACAACGAACGCCCACGTATCTACAAGAGGACTTCCGGTCTTCCTGCGGTCACATTGTTCGGTTTCCGAACCATATACACACATGCACACGACTTGTGGTCAGCTGAGGATGTACGATGTGTGTTGTGAATCTTTTGCCAAGGCTAACTGATTTATGACCGCACTTTTTTCGAAGTCAGGATACTGTCGGCCTATGCCCAGTATAGCAAGAAATGATTTATATACGAATGAAGTTACACAATAAACAAACTGAAATAATACACTTTATTTAATGCTGGGTTAGTGAATCTTGTCGTAAATAACAATGTCTGCTTTCTTTTCTTCTTCACTGTTTGTGACTACATCTAATTCTCAAAATAAATTTGAAAAGAAAACAAATGTCGCCTTAAAATAAGGTACAATTCATAAATTTCGAACGAGACGTCTGCACAAGCAAATCATGTTGTAAATTTAAACTGTAAGTAAGACTTTACATCACAAATTAGAAATATTATGGAATCTGTATTTTTGTGTTTAAATGCTTATTCTAGAGAAATGCTAATTTGTAATCACATGTAAACGTTCTTCAGGACTCTACAGTACAAAAGCTTACAAAATTACTAAATACTGATATAGTACACTTAATAGATTACCTTTCGGTAACTCTTTTTTTAACGTACAGTAAAATACATTCTGTACATTATTGTAAATAATTTAAGTGTATACTTTAATTCATCTAATACACACACCGCTCACAAAAGTTTGGGCAAGAGGAAGAATGTTAAAGCACAAGTTTTCAAACATTTCCCTCGGTTTAAGAATATTTATACTATTGCGCAGTAATCTTAACTAAACTTTCTACATAACTAATTAAGGTATGTCAGGAAAAATTAAAATAAACATTTCATGAGGGAAAGTTTCTAAATGCCATTTTGACTTGCAGGGTCCCTCTTAACACCAACCACCACATTTTACATGTTAGCATATGAATTGTTACCAATAGGTCAGCTTACGTGTTATAAGCATTGTTACTAGTGTTACAAAAATTAACACTGCACAAACTGCCCTATAGTAAACCGAATCATAATTATAATTATGGCACATCAAGAATGATATCCCTATACAAAGAAGAGCAGAAAGATTGAATATATCGAAGCCTAGATACAGACGAATTAAAAGATCGTACATGTCCAGTTCTTTCCAGAATAACTACAACTCGTTGACAATCGACTACTTCTATCGATGAGTAAACAGAATCGGTTAAAACAGCGCCAGATATACGACTAAATTCAATTTATTACAAAATCCAATTTCCATATATATGATTAAACGTAAATTACTAGAAAGAAATTTACACGTCCGAACATCTTCTCCATGGAGGTAATCGACTAAAAAGGCTACAGTGGGCACAACAATTTGCTAACGTTCTGTGGTTTGAGTAGTTGAAGCTCGAGCTATTCGGTAAACGGAGAAAAATCTTTGTGAGAAGTTCAGCAAATGAAAGATGCTTCGTAAATGTATTAGCGTTATTACTACTCAGGGACAAGAACGTCGCATAAAATGCCGGGTATAGTGCGGACATGAGTGTGTGTGAGATATTGGAAATCATGCTATTTCGTCAACTGCTTGGTCAGAGCTTTGTGTTGATATACACTGAAAAAAATTTCTATGCGAATTTACAACGATAATCGCGGGCAACTTTGTTACCCACGATTATCATAGTAAAATTACTATTTGATGTAATTTTTCTAGTCCATTAGTAAATAACCAAGCGGAATATGCGATTTTACAAATCATGACTTTAGTTACACAGTTTGTATTTGTAACATTACAAATCATGCTAGTATATTAATTAAATAGTGGTGTAATGTTACAAATACTCACTCAATTAAGCAGTATATATGTACCTATATTTATGCAAAAATGCTAGTTACTATAGCATTTGTATTGCAGTGTACCCAATATCCACCTCGCAGCTGATGCCTTGCATGTTTCTGCTTGACTTGCATTTTTTTACAACCGCGGGCAAAAATAAAGTAATAAATTTACAATTACTGTTTGGAGATTTACAATGTATATCAGGGCGATAAAGCGAACTAAACAGTAAGATTCATTACACCTTTGTAATGCACAAAGTAATACTGTGTTGTTACATATAACGTTATCGTAATACTACATATTTTACGTTTTTTTGTCAACCCATTGTAATTTAACAGTGAATATATATGTATAATTTAATGTTATTATTTTGTAAGACTATTTTCACTGTAATGTTAAGATGTTTATCTATGTAATTTTACTGCTATTTTTTACAGTGTAGTATATGCTATAGTATATGCATTCGTTGCAGTAATTTCACGTTTTAAACTCTACAACTGTCAGTGTCAGAATTGATCAAGTTTTACAGTTTTATACAATAAACTATAACAACTTTAATGTGAGAGATTGTATTTAACGTCTTTTTTCATTTTAAATATTGTCTTATTGCTTTTTTATTTAAATCCATTTTATTTTTTGATTTTCTTGTATTTTTTTTCTCTTGACCAAACTTCCATGAGCGATAATGTACAGACACTACTACCAGTACACAGCGTGAAATTAGTCATAAGGATTAATAGGGTTCAATTTATGGCATCCTTTGTGGGTATACCTAAAGCAATAAGGATTAACTAGTTAGACATTTTTTATTGTTTCGTTTTAAGGTCATCGTATTATACGTTAACAATAGAAGAGGCACAATTGATTTTCCCTCTGGAAATGATCGTGATGGTTACCATGGAGAAATGAAGCGAGTGCTGAAGTATATTTTCTGTTATATATAAATACAAATAAAGTTTTTAGTTTCTTTCATTAGGTACATTCAATATATCTGATTTGTAAAAAAGTTAATAAATTTTATTGTTTTTCAATAAAGAAATTACTATATTTGCATTTTTATTATAATTCACTACATATTAGTAGAGTCCAAACACTTTAAGAAGTACATATACGTCACGAGCAGATAGAAACAGCGCTAATCAACGCAGCTGTGGTTCGATTGTGAGTGACAGGCCTGCACGCCACTGAGTACTGACTCTACCCGTAACGAATTAGTAGACTCGTCCGAACCAAATACGCATGCTGACGTACATACGTATGTGTACTTCTTATAGTATTCGAACTCTAACTCATAGTCTAAATATTGGGAGAGTGTCATATATGTATAATTCCCTCTTATGTCTAATTTAAATCTGCCAACGTCACTAATATTACAGACATCAATGAATTATCATCATTCCTGTTTGATTGACCTACAAGTAAAAAATTATCTGGGATTAAAAGGATAAGTACTTACAGGTCACAATATGTATAAATATAAGCTAATTCGCTATACAGCTGCGGTTATCTTACAAAGATAGGTATTTTTATCATTTTCAAAATTTGCTTCGGATTATAATTGAAAGTCGGCAAAATTCATCCCATTTTACGGTACTTGAAACTCCGTTTATTGATATATTTACCTGTAAGTGACATCCACATTTAGCTCCTTTCCATATTTAAAAGCCGACTAAAAATCGAAAAATGATTAAAGGTACACGCTTAGATACATTAATGCATACCAAACCAATTAGCGAGACGTTCCAGCGATAATTCTCATATCGTTCTACGTCAAAATACTACAATGGAAATCAAATTGGTAGAAAATTGATAATCGCTATGTGGTGAGTGAGTAATGAGTGGGAGAAAGAGAAACCGATGCAACGACATGAGATATAAGTGGGATACGAAATCGGTTATTAAAATGTAAATGAGGACAGGCTCCTATGATAGAAATAAAACTAGATGGAGGGGTATAGGGAAAGGATAAATAATCAGTCAGTGAGGATGAGTGTTGTTAATTAATGAATTTGTAGGTCAGTTATACCGTGAAATTGCTGTATGTTAACGTACTGTCAACACAGTAGCTTTAATTCGCACCCGATAAAATGTGAATACGACGTTATAGTATTGAATCGCCATCAATTCGTTCGGAGATGCATACGTTTAATTGATAAATTCGATATTTGACATGTAATATAATGAAAACCACGAAAATATAGGAATTAAGCTTACATAAGTGAGGTCGTCATCCTTGCAGTTGTTTAGCGGCTATTCAATAAATACTATAACGCCGGCTCCACACACTGGGACCAACGTTGACGCCAACATCGCTCGTCCAATGTATGAACCGGCGAAATAGTGTTGGGCCCAACGTTGGCTCATGGTTGGGACAACTGTTGGAAGTTGGCCGTCTTGTGTCGGTTTTTCGACGACACATCAAAAGGATTCGCGCGAACAATCGTCTACTGACGTTCTATGTGCATGTAAAAAAGCTTCAAATGCCTCAGGTGATAACATGGTCTAATGAAAAAGTGCTAGCATTTACAGAATTATATCAAGCAGAACCAGTTGTATGGAACCCTATGGATAAATTTCATAGTTTTTGCAGTGCTCCAATATAATTATAGGCGCAAATTAGAGCAAACGCACTTACAGAAACCTCTGTGCCTGACATATCTGACCACCTTTACGTTGGCCCTACATTAACATAACTGAGCTTGGCCCCAATTAGTTCCAATGTATGGAAGCTTTACCAAATAAAATCAAAAATATGAGCCAACATTGGCGCCAACGTTGGTCCTAGTGTGTGGAGCCGGCGTTATACTGTTAACGATACTGATACTGTTCTAGTATTAGGTATGCCGATATGTAAGTAATTTTATTTTGACATTGTTGACATATCGCACTCACACAATAATATACAACATTCTCTTTCGTTTCTTCAAAAATCTTCGGTAAATGGAAAAGTTGGTTTTTATAACAACAGTGTTGTTTAAAGGAAGAATTCTTAAGTATTGGAAATAATTATTTGTTTATAAGAGCATTTAAGTTTGCTATATTCTAAATTTGTAATAATATTGTTGCTGAATTACATAGGTATATTAAAATATACTTCTTAATTTATGATAAAATGTCAGTAGGCAACATATACAGTACGGTCGACCGTCCTAGGGTCAGTTGATGTCATCCGAACGGGTATGCAAAACACCACAGACGCGTTCACAGACAGGTTTAGTTTCTTGCTGTCAATTTGACAGTATCGCTCCTTTGTATGTATTTACTGTACTACTATGTACTGTTGTTCTGAATTGTTCATTTCAGCTTGGAGATCGTTTTGAGAATTTATTGTCTTAAGTTTCCCTTTATCCTGATTTTCCATAGAACCTTGTTTTTTTATATTTTAAACAATAAATCTGACTTTTTTTAAAGCAACTTATGTTATTTGTGGAAGGACTTTTCTTTTTGAAAGGAATATATTTAGTAGTATTTTTATACTGTTTAGAGCAGCTTGAGAATATTTCTCTCTTTTTAAAATTGTTTTTATTTCCATAAGAATTGCAGTTTATATCATTGCATCATGTTATTACGTTTCTTACTGAACGCGTCTGTGGTTTATTGCATACGCTTTCGGATGACATCGACTGACCCTAGGACGGTCGACCGTACTGTATATTTATAGTAGTGTGTGTAGGGTTGGTTGTCTTGAGGCATCAGTTACTTTTCTGAATCGTATTTGTTTATTCTTGGACTCATATGACACCTTTGACTTATGTATGTTGCCCTGGGTAGTTTGTTTCTTGACGGTCTTCTAACTGGCACAGAACCGTATCTAGAAATGGGGTGGACTATGGGATGAAGTACTACAATCCGTTTGTTGGGCAGGTGCAGTCAAAAGTTTCTGTGTTCTTCAGAAAGTGTTATGATTGTAATCCTTCTGTTTGTTACAGCACATTTGCAAAATGTCTAATTCGCATAATGTAAGGTGATCCTGTGGTATTACTACCTCAAGTAGTAGCGGATTGGCAGTTCTTTTCACTCTTTCCAATGTATATCTTGCCAGATTCCTTGCTTATGCATAAACCATGAAACCCCCACTATCATCCTCAAAGTGTTTTTTGAAGTTGCAGTTTGACGCCATAATTCACACAAAATACTCACTCAAATACTTGATAATATAATATACTGAGTCATGTCAAACGCTGATCTATAATGAACCCCAAATACTTTGTTGAGGGTCTTTAAGGTAGAACAACACCATCAACTGCTATACCGGTAGGCGGGAGCCGGTATCTAAACGTCAACTACCTCAAAACACATTTGTCTGTGTTGACCCTAAGTCTCTATGAAGAAGTCCAGCTCTGGTCTCAGCATTGAGCGCTGAACCTAAACCGACTGGAAGCCGTCGCATCACTCACCCGGAAAGAACAATCTAATAGATACGAAGAAATTAGCCGTGTTAGAATTGGACTGAAGCCCATCGTTAACATCTTATACAAAAACCTTGATGTCAAACGGATCAAAGGCGCTCTATATATGTATTCAGGAAAACTACCCCAGTCACGGCCCTGCCCCCGAATCCTTTACATGTAATATCTGTAAGTCTCAACAGCTTAAAGACCGTTGAGTCGGGAAGGGCCTCTAAATTGGAAATCTGTTTGAAGTTCTCAGAGAATAACTGCTTCGACGACTGTAGAGAGGTTAGACAGGAAACTGATGGGATGAAATTTCTGTAGCAAAGACGTATCCCTTCCGGCTTGAGAATAATAACAACCACTGCACGCTTGCAAACAGACGATTTAGAACACTGGCTGAGATTGTACGTACTATCTAAAATGAAATTCGAATTTTTTGTTGTGGAATGTATATTTAGTAAATAAAGGCTTCGCTTTAAAATTAATTTAACTACTCTGAAGAAGTTCATCAAAGCAGATAAAAGAAATGCGCTTTAAAACAAAGTTGAAATAAAAACTTTATTTAGGTAAATGAAAATTCCGCACTGAAAATTTTGCAATTAAGTTGGAAAAATATGGTACATTGTCGGGCAACTTCAATATCCGCTACTTCAGGAGCGAACACCGTACAAAAAACCAACAAAAAACCATCCCTTTGATTTAAACTAGCATCATTGAAAAATCTCTCTTTATTAATGCTGTTGCTAAAAGATAGGGTAGGATTTTGCCAAATTAAGTTTTTATGTATTTATAGTAAAAAAACTCTTTAAATATTTGTTCGAATTATGACCGTAGCACTCCTTCGTAATTCCACTTACGAATGAACTGCGTTCATAAATAGTTTGTTAATTTCAGGAAATACATATATACATGTTTGTAAAACCCTTTGGTGATAAGAAAATTTTAACTGTAAGCATTCACTTGGAACATATGCACATAACGAAACAAGAACAGAATAGCGTGATAGACAATATGTATAGAAACTATGTACATTACATTATTAGAAAATATTGATAACATAAGTACTAATACATACGTTAAGGATTTAACTTCACGAAAATACTCTCAATTGTATGTATTACTGCTTTGATTTTGTGAATGTATCCCCCGTTTACTCAAAATCTTTCTTTTTAAATCTATGCAGCTTTAGATGTGTTAAGATGCAAATCTGAAAAAACACAATTTGCCTAATACAATTAAAAGTCTCTCCAATCAAGAGAATAAACCCGGGTTGATTTTGCGTTTTTGTAATCAGCAAAGGAACTTTCTCGTCTGTCAAAACAAACTTAATGAACTTGCCATTCTATTATCTTACATACAGATCTGGTCTTTGTAAATTTACGAATCTGTTTTACTCCTTAGGCAGTTCCATCTCTTTCTCTTATACATATTTCTGCCTTTACAAGATTTGGCTGCGTAGTCGGTCCATTTTACGAGGTACCGGCAAAAATTATTTACTCTTAGCAATCATCTGTCCAGTGTTGTTAGTTATTATTTAATTAAAATTAGTCAAGTATTTTGAACTTGTATTTAATCAAGGTTTGACGATTTTTTCTGAGGGACTGTATTTCTCATTCTACACTTTTCTTTACGGTTCATTAGAAGTTTTTACGGCGGGGATTATTTTGCGATTGATTAAAGTATGAATTATTCAGCACTTTCCTTTTTAATTAAGTATACCTTTAATTAAATTTGATTTATTTTTCATGTCGGGAAGAAAATTTTAATTAAAACTTTTCTATACAGATGGCTATGTCTTGATGTCGAAATGGCTTTACTATTTGCATGGAAACATTATTGTTACGTGCAAATCCATACATTGAAACAACTTATACACGTTTCAATATTAAAGCTCATTATATCCATATTCTACGTTCTTTCGAGTGCTAAATTATTATATGGACACTTTACACTTTTGTTTTGAAAATTATTCTAATCGGTATTCTGTCTATTAAAAAAGGAAAAGACGTAATGTTACTAATGTAGATACGCATTTTCCACGCTAGATTTTTTATATATAGAAGTAACTGACACGAAGTAAATTTTTCATGAAAACAACCTTAGTGACAAACTTTGTATCCATCAAAAAATCATCAAACCTTGAAAGTTTTGAATGTAAGAGAGTTATATTGGAGTGTAGTTGGAGAAAAATAAACTCGTGAAAGAATCACGAAGACGGTGATGTAGATATGGAGGGGTGCTGTTTCTTCAGATATTCTCGGTATCGGATTTTGTTGACGCTGCAGCGTAGGTACTTTAAGATGTCTGCATATCATTCTGAGGCCAGCAGGTGCCTTAAGATTCCGTCAGTCTGCCCTCAAACTCCCCAATCGAATAAACGCACCATTGTAGCAACAAACCTTTAACACTTTTCTTAAAGTCTACTTCAGCTGAACATCTCTAAAATCATTGGGAAATAAATTGATTAAGGTTATACCTACTGTTCGTTTTTTCGTTAATTCGAGTTTGTTACCAGAAATGTGAAGCAAACCTTTACTTCTATTGTGGTACATAAATATTTTGCTGTTTTTAAACGTATGGCACAGAACTTCTAGAATGTAAAAACTAGGTAATATTAGTACGTATACCGTATTTTTTAAATAGGTCTACATGAATCATATGCTCACACACCCATAGTACATCTGATTATACATTTTTGAGCTAAAACACATCACTTGTATCAATCGCGATTGCATCTGCGCATAATAGATAGATAATACAGAGCAAACAGTAATTATTAGTTTTAGATTTATAATCTGATAACATACTCTATTTAATTTCATAGTAACATCCATACAGTGTTCTTTCCACAATAAAGTTTTATCAAGTTGGATACCTAAAAATGTTAGTTTTATGTACGTCAACATTTTGATTGTACAGAGATATATTCAGAGTAGGACAATTTCATGACTGCACTGTACAAAATAATAATCATTGAAAAGCACATTTACTTTTTTCCTACAACCGTACAGCATATCTTACCGTAACCACAACAAATGTATTCGCGTATCTAAAGAAGAAAAAATTAATAAAAGAAGCTATGTCATGAATGAATAAAAAACTTGAGGCACGCCAATAATAACCGCTAAATGTATGGATTTAGCAATGTAAAGAAAATCATAAGTTATATATTAAATTTTAACATTTTCTTTTTTATGTGTGGTGGTTGCTTAGTTGCATGACTCTATAAGCTGTATCGCTTGTATGGCTACTACTACAACTCTCGCGGTGTAGTTTTGTGTGTGTAAATTGTGTTCAAATGAGTTTATGACAGCATCATACCGCCTTTTTTAATGCCGCGCTATTAATCACTTTGCTCCCAACAGAGAATAGTAAGTCGATCCGGATTTCAATCCTCTGACAAATGGTCACAGTCCCTCGAGAGAATTGAAACCCGGCTTCTATCGTTTCGCCACAACGATAGTCAGCCATCAAACCACTGCGGCTACCGATCCGTTTTAAATTGTACTGTATATTCATTTCGTCCTACCAACGCCTTTAAAATAGTCGTTATTCATGTTAGAACAAAAACGCCACCCGTTCCCTAACAAGATATCTTGTACCAGAAGTAAACAAATGTAATTCTGACAGCCGGGTTGCCCTTAGAAGATTACAGACTGTCAGGTTTGATTCGGAGATGGTACTGGAGTGCCATGAGAAGCTCCAAAACCTGGCGGCACATCACAGCTTTACCCATTTACCATTCTGGAATCAGAGGCAAGGAAATAGTTGACAGATTAGCAAGAGGCGCCAGCAAGCGACCATTCACAGGTTCAGAACCAACATGTGGGAGTGCTTATGGCAGCATCAAAGCTTTTTGTCAAATCTGTACTCGTTGCTAGGCACTGCTCCTACTCGAATGCACTTGCTGGAGTGAGACACTGTAAAACTCTCAAAATTTGTCTTTATGAGCACAGACAGGCGAAGGTTACTCACAGGAATCTTAACCGGTCATTACGCCCTTACTAAACACACATGCGTCATCGCATATGCTTAGTAAATTGACCCTTGTGTAGAAACTGCGGGAGTGCGGAGAAAACTCTAGCCCATCTTGGGCTTAATCCACTAGTTGATCCCAGAGTAAGTAAATTAACTCTCGACCAGATTGCGGACTTCTTTGTCCGGATGTAATCTGGACTAATAACAGCATGGGAGCCTGTTTGGCCGAGTTGCCTTTCGGAGTCCACGCAAACAAGTAAGTGTGATCCAATTCTTTTAGGATAATATTTTTATCTTTTCGGATTAAATTTAGTGCTGACTTTTCCCACCACATGTACAATATTTTGCATTTGGATATATTCTATCTCTTAATCAATGAATTTGCATTTATGGATAATTTGTTGTCTTTATAGTATTAAACTTGTCTTCATTAGACTATAATTCTGCCACTTTTCTCTTAACACTGGTTTTCTATATATATGTAATTTACTCAGGAAAAGATAAAAAATACGCTACGCTAGAAGTACGTTTCATTTAATAAAATTACAGCCTCATAAAGAAAATCGGACCAATATAAGCGAATTACAATAATTTCATCGTTAAAATGTAGAATCTTTATTTGTAACTTTACTTGTTCTTTAAACTGTCAAAACCGAACGGCATACAAAGGTATTCAACTTTTAGCAAGTATATGTGTATAATAATGCCATATAAGAACTGAAATGAAATTGTTTTAAAACTAATTTAGTTAACAGTTCTACAGTTTCAGTACTGATTTTACGATAGTAGAGATGTGCTCTAGACTATTTCCATTATTAAAATACTATTCTACTCAAAGCGATAATTTTCTTTTATTTTGGTCTTATGGTAATATCCCTTCCTAAATAGCTGTCCCAGTAATATTAATATTTTCAATCGTATATCTACAGACAACTCTCTTGGAAGATACTGTTGAATGTTGAATCGCAATTAAATTCTGCAGATTGGTGATTTCCACAGTGCTAAAAAGTATAGAAGCATCATGCAAAGTATCCCAAACTTGATAGCAGACGGCAGTCCTCTAGTTTATTTTAATGGAAGTTGTATGCAATACAAACGCTGACGGAAGAGCGAGAGGATAGAAAAAAAAACATTAATTGACGTCATATGTAGGTATAGAAAAATGCCGCTTTGATCAAACAATATCTACAGTTTAATTAAAATAATTTTAAGGTACAGTTAGATAAGTAAACATTGGCTTTAGGTGGATTCGAATAACTGTATCGCTATAAGGGATGATTCAATATACTATTAAAAATTTCCGCATGGGAAAATGTCTGAGTTATCTGTACTTCACATATTTTGAAAAATTGTACACAAAATTAGTTAATTATGAGAATCCAGGAAAACGAAAAAAGTCTAATTTTACTACTTAGTGTATGAGTAATAAATCTAATCACACCAACTGAGAAGAAAATTACTCGATAATAAAGAAATTATACTCGAGACAATCCACGAATATAATGGAAGAGTTCAGAGAGATCAGCAGTTTTTATAAACGTTGAATAAGCATTCCAAAAACTATAGCATAAAAATAGTATCCGAAAGTTGCTTTATTCACCGGTGTACATCAGTGATGCCATCAGATGGCATCAAGCCGTTGCTTTATTCACCGGTTGTTTCCTGATGTTCCATCATAAATGGTTGCTTTCTCCACCGGTTAATCGATGGTGTTACACCATGGTTACACCACATCCACCGAACTTCGAATTCGATGTTAGCGATGGATTGAGAAGTGGGGAGAGTCAGCTGTTTTTGTTTATATCGGCGTAACGGAAAAATTTAAGGTTATTACAGGTTATTAGACGAACGGCAGATATGGAATATGAATTCGAATATATAATGGGGTGCGCTTTTGCACGCGGATAACAGATAAACAAAGTATGATATTAAGGAACGGTATGTATGGTGTTTGAGATGTTTAAGATGAACTATCTGAGCTATCTAAAAACACAATTCAGCCAATAATATAAATATTTAACTACACATTTTAAACCTGTATCCGATGACGAAACTAGTAGTGTTTTCATTAAGATAAAAGATTCTATAATCGACGGTGTCGCAATCTAGACGAATACGTAAAGATACCTTTTTTCGTAAAACGAGAGAAACGTAAATGATGCGTAAATGTCATAAACTGTAAACATAACCTCTCAACATACAAGTCAACACTGCCATAACACCAGAAATCGTTGCTTTAATATTCGCAAATTACATGCACCACAAATCCATCTAATTATGACGTCATCACATCAGGCGATGTGGTGTTGATGAATAAAGCAACTCTCGGTATATTTGCTCTTTTGGGCATTGTGACTGATAAAACAAAAAAAAAACAACCTCTATTCAAAATATGAGCAACGCGAGCGATATATATATCCTCCGCGCAAAGAAGTTATAATATATACCTTATTATATTGATCAGAACACAAGAATAACGTATCGACTAGCCATCAACCCAGAAAAGTGTAGAAAGGTTTCTTGTGAAAGTGTTGTTAACCAAACGTAATAATGGAACACAAAACTCTTTGTTTAATAATATAATATATCTATCAGAATCACTTAAACTGAAATGTTATAGATAAATTATGATATAATTATGGAAGTTAGCATTCAATAATGGAATAATTTTACGTTTCGCAAGTTATGATTTATGTTCTATTAATATATTAGTAAACAGTTCGCATTGATATAAAAGATAATTGAAATTAACAACACATTCACTAATTTATAAATGGATAGATACTAAAGCTTTAAAAGTATACCACTGTTGTAGCAATGGTTTATGTCATTTTCAAAAGTGCATAAAGTTTAAACTTCACAAGTAAAATATAAAATATAATAATATAATAAAATATTGATGTAGACCTTCCACTTCAAAAATGTGAGAATAGAGTAAATGTTTTATAGTAAAACACGCAGCAAATCGCATATAGTGGATAGCATTTCTGAAGACACATGGACTAGATCTCATACAGAAGCACATATAGAGCCTATGAGAAACAAAGAATCTGTTGAGCTTTTGAACAATATAACACAACCATGTTAATGCCTACTTTGACATTCTTTCAAATGTTTTCAGAAACTACAATTCTAGGTATAAGATCCAACAATCTACAAAAACAGCTAAGTCATAAAAAGTAGTAGCAATCGCATGCGACACACTTAGACTTCCGATTTACCGGAACGGCCGACCGGAAGTATATGCGATAACCGGCCGGCATTCTTTCAGCGACTTCCGGCGCCCAGGCCACTTTACATTTCCTTCCGTGGCAGTCGGAACAGTCCAAATGAATAATGGCAAACCCCATATTGGCCCTGATTGCTAAAACGGATATTCCGTGCCGCTCGTTCTCAGTCCCCGTTACAAATATATGTACACATTCACATAGAAAACGGTTTTGCATATCGTTCCACAACTTCATATCATCCCAACATCCACATATCTGTTAGAGGTAGATTTCTATTTTTATATTGCAATTTGCACAAACTTAATTTGAAGTTAATTCTAACGTAATATTGACATAATATCTCTCTATTCGTGCTCTGTACTAAGTGTCTTTGTTCAGCTATTTTATGCAACACCTAAATGTGTAGTCGAGAAAGCGTAGGTTCTTTGCAATTAATAGATCATGTGCATTAGACAGCATAAAATACACCGAACTTCTATCTAAAGTATAGAATATGTGCTAGCTAATATTAGCTACGAAGTAATCTTATAATAAAACATGCTACGCAACAGGTTTTACCCATTAATAGACCAAGAATTGAAAAATATATAGATCTCTGATAATATATCAATACTTTCTATTAAAAAGTATAAACATTGTTCTGCAATTCGCGGCAAACGATATAGTGAGCAATTAATTTCATGTAGCTATTTGTTTTATTCTGTGTAATCTACTGTTCATTTTACTAAACTAAGAAGCATCTGTCTCCTTCTGACGCAAGTATTCGGATGATACATTATCAAGGCTGACAACGATAAGAAACGTTATGCCATCTGCTCGTGAAAGAAAAATTAAAGCAGAATTGAAAGATAGCAAATTGTGGTTAAGTATGTATTATTTGAAAGTGTTATTGACAAGCGATTCAGATTTTCTAATACTAAGACAAATTTGTGAAGGTGTGTCGAAAGATCCATAAGTTCACACACAAGGATTACTTTAAATTTCCAAATATAACATCACTCAATATGTCACTTTCAACTACAAAGTTGTATTGTCCCTTTTTTGCTACTTCTAGATTAAAATTTAGATGGTGGTACAAAAATGTTAATGGGCGCAAACAATTCTTTTTTTAATTGTTAGAGTACATACAACTAGTGTATTATTCACATCTTACCTTTTAGTTATTCAATAACGTATGTATATATCATTTTATCTTCCCTAATGGACCGGAGCATTAACCACACGACCAGCGGATGGGTGTATTGCATGCTAAAAAGCAGCAAATGCTAGATAAACGCATCGCGATGAGGACCACTCAAGGGTGCCCTCAAGATGGAGTATTGTCACCTGTGTTGTGGAGTCTGGTCGTGGATGACCTCATCAGGACACTAAATGACAAGGGATATGGACGCAGGGTTTCGCTGATGACATCGTCATAGTAGCCATAGGGAAATTCCCGGGCGTAGTAGCTGGCATTATGCGCTATGCCCTGCGAATTGTGGAGGAATGGTGCCTTACACAGGGACTCTCAGTTAATCTACAGAAAACAAAGTTGGTTGCTTTCACCAATATGAGGAAACTCGATGACCTGGGCGGCATTAAACTGTTTGGGCAAGAGTTACAATTAACCAAGGAATGATGCTAAACTGAACTGGAGGAATCACTTAGTCAGTATAACGAACAGGGCTACGCAACTATGCTGGCGCTGCAGAAGAGTTGTTGGTAAAACCTGGGGGTTTAACCGAAGGTAATTCATTGGCTATACACTGTAGTGGTGAGACCGACGATGACCTACGAAGCCGTAGTCTGGTGGAGAAGGGCAGAGGTGTCCTCGGCAGTGAGACTGCTAACTGCTGTCCAGCGACAGGCGCTGGGAATCACCGGAGCAACTAACAACACAGGAACCGCATCCTTGACGACCATTGTAGGCCTCCCTCCGCTGGAGCTGTACGTAAAGGCGGAGGCTATGGCTGCGATCCTTAGACTGAAAGCCAATAAAGTGTGCTACCCCAATATTGGGATAGCAGGGCACACTGACACTACGGGTACTGTACTGGACGGGCCTTTGCTGCAAATGCCAACGGACAGTACGGCACCCGAAATTATTTTCACTGAAAAGAGTAAGGAAGTGAAGGTTGACTGAGGCTCAACTCCATACTAAAGCTCTAATATGGGACGGAGACGCTAAGTTCCCTGAATGCCTAATTAGACGCAATAAAAAACGAGTTAAGACCATCATTGGGTTGACAACTGGACACTGTCCTTTAAGAAAGCATCTATGCAACACGGATCGAGTAAGCGAACCCTGGTGCAGGAGATGCGAGCTACAGGAGGAAACAAGTTTACATGTAATCTGCACATGTGAGGAATTGAAGGTACTCAGGCAGAAACATTTCGGAAAGGATCTACTGGAGCCTTCAAGGGTACTCAACTTTCCAGTGGGCAAGTTACTGGACTTTATAGAGGACAGTAAACTTCTCAACTGGAAATGGGGGCTTCAATAGGGATGGTACAAGGAGCACACCCAGCTCAAGTGCCTAGACTATAGGTGTCCAACCCTAACTGAATAGATAGATATCATTAGGTATCTTTCTAGTAAAAGTTATGTTTAGCGTTTGAGGCTAGCAAACGATAATACTATTATCAACCTATTTGTCTTTTTTAAATGAAAATAATAACTCAATTGCGTGCTCTTGCCACCTTGGCCGAGATTTACTGTAAAATCATTTCTAAAGTTGAATCCTTACATGCGCAAGGCTAAAGTTGAAATACAAAAAAAAACAAAGAAAGCAGCATAGACATGAGTTGCAAGAAATATAATGTCACCGACAATACAATATAACACAAAGCCTACAAGTTCTTCAGTATTTATGTAAAAATATCTCAACGTACGAATTGGTATTCCAAAATAATCAGCGTATAGACATTAGGTGTTACGGGTTTCTATAACTCATCAGTACACGACGTGATTAATTCTAAAATACCAGAAAAATCTCCAACACACGTATGATAACAAGTTTGCTTAATATCTATCGCGAGAAACTTTCATCGCGCCATCTATTAACCAAACAAACTTCCACGTCATGTACTTATGAATAAACATGGCATATGCTTACTACATGCAATGCAGGAGATATTTCGAGCGTTATCGGGTTTGCGTACGGCCGAAAAATGACAACCTTGAATTGCAAATTAGTATGCAATCATGTCGTATATAAATATGTCACAAACGATGAGCTCACTTAACCATCCAATGGTGAATACAGTGCGTAATTTTTTTCTTATAATTTAAACTAAATGCAAAATTGCATGCGTAAGTCGCTGGCATGTATAGCGAATTGACCAAGTTTACTTGTGAAGCTAAAAAATGCCGTTACCCGTATCTATACATGTTCAAACTCTTATCTCCATACTAGCACCATGCCCACAAAGTAAAAAGTAGATGAATTTAATATGCAGGTTTCTCTAGTTGCAGAGCTTATTCATGAGAAGTCAATAGTAAGTGTAAGCTATCTATTCAACAGTGAGTGTAGAGAGTTACTTTCGCAACTAATGTTTATTAAATTCACAAGAGAACACAGATAAGTATCTCGAATTAAATGAAACTTTGTAGGTTTATAGACTGATGTAGTGTATGAGCAATGATAACTATTTTAGCGGCGCAATCGCCCGTAGCCGGGGTGTCAGTCGCCCTAAGCTCAACATACCGTTTTCGGTTTCACTTAATTACTCAAAAACTATAAAAGATATCGCACACAAGTCAAGACAAAATGTTAACTGTTTTACAGGTCCTTAACGATGATGTAAATATCTCCCTATAACAAGGATTTGTTTAGGAAAACAACCCTCGCCCCTTGTAATATACACGTATAAAATATTTCACCATCTTATAGTTTCTAAATTATTAAGTGAAACGGTAAAGGGTAGTGTTGAGCTTAGAGCGGCTGACACCTCGTTCACGAACGATTGGGACGCTAAGACGTTTCAACTAGATCGGTCTATAAACTCACAAAGTTTCATTTAAATCAGCGAGAGATACTTATATGCATTCCCCTGTCAGCAATTATTAATAAATAGTTACTAATAGCCAATCAACTCCATGTTTAGCTAAAAAATCATTTTGCTGTAAGTTCTAGTTAGCTGCCTTAGGTACCATCAAAATTTGCACATTGAATTAATCATAATTATATTTTAGTAGTATTCTAAATATTACTATTATAATTTTTTAACTTATGAATTATAATTAATTACACTTGCACGTGCATTCATAGTATTTATAAAACAATGATTGAAAGTATAAAGAGCTACAGATATTCGCTTTGTTTTCTTATACTTTTAAATTACATTATATTCTAATTTAAAACTTCGACACCAAATGAAAAATAATCACCTACATATGTACTTAACTAACTATATAAAAGTTAACTTCAGTGGTAACATGTATTTTGTCTGCTTATTTCAGAAACAATTCGAATAAAAATGCATATAACAATTTCATTATTTTACAATTATGAAGAAATATAGGAACATTTGCAAAATTTGACTTGCATATCCTAAAAATTACAAGTGTACCTATTTGATATATTACCTGTCTGCTCTGTTAATAATTCATTTCACCTGAGAAATATGAAAAATTTATCAATTTTCATTGATTATTTTTACGGCAATGTAAAACATTTCAGGAAAAATAAGGTTTAGGCGATTTTTATGTTAATTATACTATATTATTACAGCATTTTACCAATTTACTCATATAAAACTGCCTACATTTTATCATGCAATCTTCTCTTTTCTTTTCCGCGTTGTTCTATTTATCGAAGTATGTATATGCTCTAGTTGAACAACAGTAGCTAATTGATGGTCCACAGGTTCTGCTAAACCGCTTGCTCGAGATACATGCTACTGACTAACCACTCGCAGTGCTATCTTTATTTATAACAGAATAAATGATGCAATATCTTTTTGGATTTTCTATCTAAATTGGATACATATTTATTAAGCTGTATTCGTTCGTTACTATTGCTGTTATATATTGCATGCGTAATGCGTAATTTAACTTAATTAAATTCTCTGGCTTAACTTTAAAACAGTAGTAATATTACTTTCAATAACCACTTTCTGTCGTCTATCATGACCCTAATGTTTCTAATCTTAATCACTTCAAAATAGACTTAAAGACAGTGTGTAGAATCGTCTAGTATTGAACACCGTTTGATGTTTGTTACCGATATCCTGCCTTTAAATCTAAACAGATCAATTTTTAAACACAACTACATTGTTAACTAGAATTATTGTTCTATTGTTGCATAACTAATCAAGCTACTACAACTTCACAATAATTTAGACAAACGCTTTGCAATTATGTCGCAGTCGATAGCATCCCCTGACACCAGAAGTTCACCATTTATCTTAATATACTGTTGACAAAAGGGCACCCCTACATGCAATTCTTTATCCGTAGAAGACATCCCCTTGTATAGGTTACTGACCACAATTCGACAGCCGTTGCGTTGTATGCTCATATTTATTGCAGATATTTCATTGAATAAAAAGCCAGTAATATAATTATGTAATTATATTAACAGATATATTTAAAGGACAGAAACATAGCTCAATTATGAAAGGAGTATTAAATATATTCAGTTGAAAGAGTTATGGATTACATTCATGCCGTAAAAGCCAAAAAAGAAACAATTATGTATATAAAATAATTTTAATTATCATATAGATGTATAAATGAATTTTGAATGTCGTAGATAAAACAATATTTACTTTTACATTACTGAGATGATGTAGATATGTAGAAACGCTAAATAGATTTACTAATGTAGTGCAAATATATGCGTTGAAATCAGATATCATTATCGTCGCAAGAAGTTTTTTTGAAGATGTACATGTACATATTATGTAATTCGAATATTATAAGTAAATATGGTTACCGGGTTTACGGGTGGCCAGCGTAAGGCCAAAGAATAACAACCTTGAATTGCAAATTAGTATGCAGTTCTGTCGTATATAAATATGCCACAATCGATGAGCTTACTTAACCGTCCAATGATGAATATAGTGCGTAAATTTTTTCTTATAATTTAAATTGCATGCGTAAGCCGCTGGAATGTGTAGCGAATTCGCCAAGTTTAATTATAAGTTTTAATATTTCCCATTGTGCTATAGTAGGTATAGTGTAGTTATAATTAGTGGAATGTTGAAATAATTACGGAATTATTTCAACTGATATAATACTAAACTTCCAGTTGTTTTGTACACAGTTAGAAATTTAGTGTAAATAATTAACACTAGTGGTGTTTATATAGGTCCACTATTTTTAGACTAAAATGTTAACACGGAGTGCACGGTTAAATTTTAGAGTAAACATCTCTCTAGGTAGTGTAAACACATTTACTCTTCTTTTACATGTTATAGATATATAGGGGTGTTGTTAACACTGTTTTCATCAGAAATTTTACACCGTCTACCGTCTTTGTTTATATGTATGCTTGCTATCCTTTACTGCTCGATTTAGTGTGAAATTACTATTAGAGGCAATTTAAAATAGGTATATACTCTACATTTATTAGTCTAAAATATTTACCAATAACACTAGACACTTTACATGGCTCTATTTTCGAACAGTCTATACTCTCAAAAAATTAAGTATTCGAAATCATCTATCTTGAAATAGGTAAAGTATCTAATCTGTATAGATGGATAGTACCAATAGGGAATATACATTTTAGTCATGCCACTTTTGTAACCGAATATCTCAAATATCTGATAAATAGAATTACTACTTTATTATAACAAACAAATCATGACACGAAATTATCAGAAATAATTAGTTCTAAATAGATCATTAAATTAGTTTTATTATTTGGCTAATTTTGGACCAATTATTTGAAACAACTTATCTCATCTTTTAACTAGTTCGCTTATTTATTGAAACATAACGATTTTATCTTTAAGCTAAGTGTGGGCAGAGCTTTTTGTCAGTGTACTGGCTTACTTCTGATCGCAGTAGGTAGTAATGCTATATTGATACTGAAATCAATCTTGTCACGTTTTGTGCCCAACAATAATTATTACATCCAATATGATAGTTTAAAATACAAAGGCAACAATAGCTAGAAGATAGTTGTATTTTTTATTAGACATGTATTCTCAACCACAGATTTTTATTTTACGTACCTACATTTTACACATCTATCTATTAATTGGTATGTGTATTTTATTACTTTAATGTTCATCAATTTTTTTATCTTCTTTAATATTATTCCACCCATCCATCAAATCAATCAATTAAATGCTGTATAAAGAACTAAATCAACGTATCATACACTACAATTTTATTTCGTGATACAACTGCATCGGTAGATCGAATTAACTTATAAATAACACTTAAATAATGTATATATATATGTCAGTTCTCAAATTAACTACTCTGTTTTACGAAAATTCTTAATATATGATATTAAATTGTAAATGTTAAAATTTGTTGTGTTTGTTTGTATTATTATATAAACTAAATGGATGTAGAACATAACCTACTTTATTAATCGCAATGCAGGGTATACAATCATCTACATGCTGTTTATAAAATTCTATATGACAAGTCATCTTAAGTTTGATATCAATTCTATATTGCGGAATAATACTCATGTTTAACGTAATATTAAATAATATATAATTTCTAGCATATTTGATAGTCTTTTTAATATTGTGTTCATATATACATACAAACTTTACAGAGCAGTATAATTTTACCTATAAACACACTCAAATTGTAAAATATAGTTATTAGCTCCTACAAATTGAAATATCGAGTTCTTCAAAATTTCTCGGAAATATAGCTACTATATAACTTAGCTTGTAATACTGGCAAAGACAACAATATCTTCGCTATTTCTCTAACTTTTAGCGTGTTTAGCTATAGATATTTTTGTAGTCATTTCGTATACGAAACAATGTGATACGAAAAATTTTATTCAATAACCCTATATAAGAGTACATACACATGCATAATCATAGGACATATTACGTATTATTAAGATCTACATAAGTCTTATTCAGCTAAGTTAACTTTCCATACTAGTTTCATTATTCTATATTCATAATCATTTTAGAAAAGGCATTCTTTTTCAGCACATGAAGTCTAGAATTAGCACAAATCTGCCTAGTAGTTTTATATCTGTCTTATCCTAAATGTCTAATATAGTAGGAAACGCTTACATATAGCTAGATGGAACGTGGTATATTATAAAATCAGAAATGTGTGATAACATATTTATTAAAATTCAACACATATCACTAGTACAAGTATGCATAGCCTAATTTAATATCTAAAATACACAGTAAAACAAAGTGATTTAATTAGTTTAACTATCTTTCAAATATGAATATTTTCAAATTTTGAATATGAAGCAACTAAACTAATTCGAATTGTATTTTCTCGCAAATAAAGTTTGGAGTACTGTAGAGCCAGGTAAATCTAATCCATGATTTTTTTTAGTTTTAACTGTTACTTCAATGTTGTCTAGATTTACAACTGAATGCAACTCGTATGTTTCAGCACAACATACTTTAATTTAATACTGAAACCTTTTCGTTTTCTTTATCTTTATATCTTTTTCCTCTTTCCTAGAAGAAGCGAGCTATCTAATTTAACGACATACATTATTTATAACAAAAATCAGCATTTGCGTCATGAAAACTGTAGTTTTTCATTGGTCATTTAATAGTTGACCAATCCTTTCTGGGTCCGGAGCTAAACTATTGGCCATCCCGGAGTCAGACTCAGAGCTCCGGGCGGAGCTTCGACTCTCAACTTTCTTATCTCGACGCCTTATTGCTTCCATTCTATCCACTCAGAATATTTCCGGTCCTTAAAATCGACCCTTGTATTGATGGATTTTTAGAAGCTGAACTGAAATTTCCTTCGTCTTGCTTCTACTCGAAGGGTATATGCTTCTGTATAATTTATATACGGCTCAGGCTTTTTTAATTTTAAAAAGGATACACATATATCTCACTTAAATAAGACATCGTTAGATTCATATATCGAAAACAATCTTTGAATTAAGACGTAAATGTTAGTGTATTGATAAAGTATTGGTACAATATCTGCCAATCCGTAAATTTAAAACATGTAAAGAAACGAACAAACTTATTTTTTTCTAGATAATAAAGGTAATTGTTGAGAACTAAATTATACTGTTATGAGTTATACTACTATTCACACTACGTATAATATGTTTTAATTAGGTTCTTTAGATATTTTCAGAATCTTCTAATAAGATGTGACGTTTTATTAATTTAACAATAACAATATCGTTAGATTTTATATATGGATATCGTAACTTATTTAATTTGCTTTTATGTTTATAAATTCCATATATTGGGAATATCACCTAAGACTATTTGTAATACTCCCAACGGTTCTAATTTAGAATAATATACAAAAATTTGGCTTGAACAATAAATAATAAATTGAAATTTAAATGTCATGTAAATATGTGTATTAAAAACTTTTAAGTCACAGTTTACTCCTTTTCGTTTTGCGATTTATATATACGTAATACATGTTTAGACGAGATTGATATGCAAAGAGTTTAGGTTTTACAAAATTCAATATTCAATTCTGGTGCTTCAGCTGATGTAGTCCTTCATTATTCTACTCAGCAGTTTAAAAGATGCTTTAAGTATACTTGTGCAAATGTATTGAACAACATGTCACAAGACAAAATTAATAGTCTTTTAGTTTAAGCGACCAGTCACTGCTGGTTTCTCTTTACCTATTATTTTATCAATATCACCACGTGCAACCAGTGTCACACTAACATTCTTTGGTTTTATTTTTTCTTTTTTTAATTGGGGAAGTTGTTGGTGAGTATTCTCAAAATTCAGCCGTTTACTTGTATTACATTTTTGTAACTTTTCTAAACTTAGAATCATAAAAAACAGGATTCACGTGATGATGATCCTTTTGAATACCATTACATATACATATGTATATTTAAACGATAATAAAAATATGTTGTAAGATATTTATATGAGAAATTATTATAATAACTTACTGCTTTTAAGCTCTAATATAGTAAATCTAGTATATAACAACCAATACTTATATTTGAATAAATCGATCAAACACAAAGACAACTTTCGTTCTAGATTGTGTATTATGTATGCACCCTAACTTGTTAGAAAGCCAAGTACATCCAACGTTCTGGACTTTCAAGTAGATTGCAGATTATATGTACAACTGTATTATTTTATCAAAAATTTTAGTAGATTCCATAAAATGTGTTTGTGAGTCAGTATTCCACACTAGAGTTCTACCTATACAACTATGAGTTAAATATTTTAAAACGCAAAGTATAAACCTAGAGCAAGCACATAATAAAACGTAACTGATATGTAGAACTAACCTATATAAATTTTTAGCGAGTACCTATACAATAAAAGATCACGTTACCTTTTCCTTATCTATGCAGTCCGAATCAATACTCTCTTTTCATTGAGTTGTATGTACCTGAAAAGGTTGTCTCCTGCTATCCGAGATATTCATGCTAATAATAGACCTAATACATACACATATATACAATTTTCACATAATTAAATTACAAAGGTTTGTAAGGTCAAATATTGTAGATGTGGAACTTACTACTTAGCATGTCTTGATAAGCATTGCATGGCGAGTTACGATACTAGGACCTTCATTCAGTATTGCCCTGGTTATTTCAACATTTTTAAACGATCTTCTTTTGTCGCTATATTATTAAAAAGTGCATGAAATATGTACGTAGAGCATGCAATTACAATTATAATTTTGCCAAAGCAAAAATGTCAATTAACAAAATACATCCAGGAGACAATCGAAAAGCATGCATAAGGCAAGTACCACAGTTGATCAGAAAAAAAAGGTTAATAAATCTATAAATCACTAATGAAAGAAGGAGATTAATGGGAAGAAATCAGAGTATGACCAAATAAAATAAAAAAGGAATTCATAAAGAGGAAATTGATATAATTAAACAACAATTAAGAATTTTTCTACATTTCAACCGATCGCTAACCTGACCTGATAAACACACAAGATTTATTTTTAAAGATATTTAAAAGAACTTCATACAAGCTTATTGGGCGTAATTATTTGAGGTTGTTTGAGAACATTATTTAACATGCAAAAAAACACAATTGGTACTTATTTTAGCTACATAACACCAAAAGTTTGTGGAGAAACGAAACTTAAATGAAAATTTGCCGCAGAATAGTAATTGCCAATACTCGAAAAAATCTACACTTAACTATAAAGACTTTGTAAATCTTGATAACACGAGTGTCATGAAGATTTGTATACCTCCTACAAAGGAAATATAATAGATATTTTTGCAGCGCTAATTTAATAGTCAGAATCTATAAAAATCTCAGATACACTTCTCAAAATTATCGTATATTGTTCTCTACAAATGTCTAAATGTTGAACGCTATGTAGTTGACACCGCCGTAGTAGCTACTGCTAACAGTACCAAAATCACAATCTACCTCGCCAAGGCACAGCTTAGTCGAATTGAGAGATACTTTGACTCGTGTAATCTAACGCTCAACCTGAGGAAGACGCAAGCGCTTAGTTGAGACCAACTAAAACATGAAGAAGGAGACCGCAAAAGTTCTCGTTCACAAATCTGGACGGGAATTATCCCCAAACGGCACGGGAATTGGAATTTGGAAAGATGGAAAAACCAAGTGCGGGGCCTTCAGCCTAAGGAGCTCCCCGTCCATTTTCCAAGCCGAAATAATTGCCATCCAGACCTGCGCAGAGGTCATTTTAAATTGCCCCCAAGTAAATGGTGCAGTGGAAATCTTGTCTGACAGCCAGGCTGCCCTAAGAGCGCTACAGACTATCAGGTTTGATTCTGAGGTAGTACTAGACTGCCATTGAATTCTCGTAAAACTAGCGGAACATCGCAGTATCACGCTGAGATGGGTGCCAAGTCACTCTGAAATCAGAGGCAATGAAATGGATGACAGCTAGCAAGAGGCGCCAGCGAACGACCACTTGTAGGTCCAGAACCGACGCGACGTGTGGGAGTTCCTACGGCAGCATCAAGGCCTTTGTCAGATCAGAACTCGTTGCTAGGTATTGCTCGTATTGCAATGCACTTGCGGGCATGAGACACTGTAAAATTTGCGGGATCCGCCCGTCTGAGAAAAGACTGCGCCAGTCACTGCGCACTTTTGGAGTGCGGAGGAAACTCCAGTTCATCTCCTTGTTGACTGCCCAACAGCGGACAGGGAGAGGTGGATATACTTTGGGGTCGATCGTTTAGATGATCCCGGAGTAAGCAAATTAACTCTCGACCAGGTTACGAACTTCTTTGTCCGGGTCCAACCTGGTTAAGAGGACTAAAACAGCACGGGGGCACAACAGGTCTTTCTTATGGCCGAGCTTGCCTTTACCATTGTAAGGCCGTGCAGCTGCAAAAAAAACTAAAACAAGAAAGTCGAATACCTAAGGATGATCCTCAACAGAAACATGACTTTTGCCGAGCATCTAGCTGAAGTCAGGAAAAGGCATCGGTCGTATGCGCTAGATATATCTCAACTTGGGCAACTACAAACTCAGACCTAGAACGGACGCGCTTTAACCCATATCTTTTCACTGATGCAAAACCTCATATTGCAATTAGCATTTTGCCTTTCCAGACACACTTTACTAGCCTTACTTTGAGACACCTCATAACAATAGACGTCCAAGATCTGAATGAGTTCTTAAGAAAGCCCAATTAAGGATATTTCAAAAATGCACTTGTAAACAGCAAGCCTATAATGAATAGTACAATCGTGCAAAATCAACGGCAAAAACACTAAGCCACAAGGAAGCACTTCGGTCAGGGTCATCCGGATAATATAGAAAAATTATAATTACTCAACCAGTAACACGCAACCACCACCACGAAAACAGCCCAAACAGAGAACAACTGAAGAAAAAGAATGTAATGTCATTTACGATTCAGTATTCTCGGGATAGTATAGCGTAAAGCTCACTTGTATTATAGAATGAATTTTTGTTGTATTTGTAAATAATTTGTTTATTATATCACACACTGATCGTGTATCGCATATAATCCCAATCACCATTCTTCAATCTAGCATATCGATATTTGTATCTTAATACTTTTGTAATAATCAGTGAGGAGAATTTTATTTCTAGAATTATTATGTCACACATAATAACAAATGGATAAAAATAAAACCTATTGAAACTTTTATTTTAATAAATCGAATATAGAATAAATACTTAAGAAAAGTAAAACAAATAAATAGAATACAAGGAATATGTACGCGTGTTTTGTTAGCTTAAAATAAAAAAATTAAGTGAAAGCTTCCACGGTCCAAGCCTATTATGAGGGCTTCCGGGTTTTGACCGCGTCATAGTAGTGTAATGAAAAATAAACTAAATACAAAATACAGTAAAATAAAAGTATTAAAAAAACAAAATCTACTAATTAAAGAGTTAGTAGTTTTTGTGTTGTTTATTACTATTATATTATTTTACTGTATTTTGTATTTAGTTTATTTTTGTATTATATATATATATGTATATGTTACACTACTATGATATGGTCAAAACCCAAAAACCCTATAAATGAAAAATGATTTAGTTATTATATCTTAAATTCTAAACTATTTGAAACATTAAAATAAATACCACTTTTTATTCTTTTCGTTTACCATAAAAGTCTAAAAATCTTACCCAGAAAATATTGTAATATACATGTACAAAATATCTATATATACTACGCCACCCCTATCACACATTGATATAGATACATATATAAGTTATATATCTAATACGAGTTAAATCCATTATGCATGAACCTCACCCACCACAGCCCAATGATGGCAGTCAAGAAACTCTAATAACTGCGATATCCAACGGTCAAGCAATACAGTAGAGGATACTTTTTAGGTGAAAGTTAGTGGAGTGGAAGAAAAGAAAATATGTTACCATCTTCAGTTGACAGACCCGTAGTGGTTCTGTTTGCTACACTATATCCTTGTACAAATACAAATGTAGAAAAGTTAAGTTGACCAGTGTGTATAAACTGGTCGTCGATTCTTGTTACGTTGTAGTTATCCGCAGTGCGTCGTTTGCAACAATTTTCATGCGACTTGTAATTTATTTTCCGTAAGTTGAAGATGAAATAAAAGCTTCAATAAGACTTTTTTTTAATGTACTCCCCAACTGTAGCTATTTCATACTATTATGCAATATACACGCAGTTTTAATATGTTTATTGCTTCATCAGAGTTATACTGAAAGATAGAGAACAACTATACACAGTGAGTCGTTAAGAATGGGAAATCTGGAAACCGAGAATAGTAGAGCCTAAAATATGAGGATTGACCGCGGCATGCCTTATACAAATGTTGCTCGTTTAAGAGATACAGGGTGTTCAAGTTAATAATTTCATTTCTAAATTTTCCAATAACTCAGCAAGTTTTTGTAGTTAATATTGATTGATTTCTATCAAGGCAGGCCAGTCTTTGATTATTCCTAACACTGCGGCCCGCTGGGCCTATTGTGTTATTTCTACCTTGATTTCATTTTACTCAAACAGGTTAGTTCCGTCGATCAGGTTTAAAAGCCTATTTGGTAAATCTTTCTCCACTAGTAAACCAAAACCGTTTTGCATAGCAATCCTACGTGCTTCGCATTCGAAGATGATGATTCTCATTACAGAGTCTGCATAGGGGTTCATCTTTATAGATCTCCATCTTGTACAGGCGGCCTCTGAGACAGCCATGTTCTGCTAATAGACATATAAATGCCCTAAGCTGAGCCCTGTTTAATGCAAGTAAATCAGCAGTTAATTGTTGTGACGGTCGTTCCATCATCCGCTTGCTGTCTTTGTCCAGCTACATGGTTCCAATTTAGTTGGATTTGTTTTATAATCCACTCATTGATTGCACCACGTACTGCACTCTTTGTAATACCTAGACCTGGCTCCTTCATTTAGTAACCCTCTCTCGCTAGCTGGTCTGCAGTTTCATTACCCGCTAGGCCCCTGTGTCCCGGCACCCACACCAAGGTGACCTTGTTGTTTCTGGCCAGGAAAGGAGAGAACGCACTAGGCGTACGCGGTCCAGGCGTATCGCTGACCGTTCCATTCCCAGTTGATCGCAGTCTTGAACAAAATCAGGCGCATTAGGCGATTGCGGACTGGTCTCTGCACACTCATCGTGTTGTTATTAGCTCTTCAGTTATCAAAATGAGTACGATGGGGGAAGTATTTTTATTACACAGTTTTCTTTGCTAAGATCACGAGTGTAGCTAATTTGCCACGACTCTAAACGATTCGTAAAGTTAGATCGACAGATCCATACGCACTAGATGTTCGGGGGCTGGACTCGGTCGCATCGCGTTCTTCCGAGATTCTCCAAAAAGTTTGCAGCGAGACCGCCATGTGAACGAACCCAGCTCGTGAATATCTAGTGGGTACCTACACCGTTAAAAAACACTGAAAGAGTCTCTAGCAATGTGGAGCGAGATTAGCATGGTCCGCCATGCGCCTAATGTATTCTCTTCTTTAGGTTTCGCAGACATTCCCATACTAGTTTGGAGGCTATATAATAAGATGTTAAAGCCTTTAAGATTGCCTGACTGTCAGAGAGAATGCAGATTGCTTCCCCTCGCGGTTGGCGACGCGGTTGCCCTCCCCCTCTCTTCCCCTCCTCCTCCCCCAATTCTACATAAGCATGCCAGTCTCTGAATTCTCGCGAGGTTGTGTGATTTTTGGCCACTAAACCAGGCATCATGGGTCTTGTTACCATAACTAACCAGTACGTCATATACGGTTTGAGTCCCCATGTTCTTCCAACTGTTCTAGGGGTTGTTATTACCCTTTTACATTTGCGCTAATTTGTTTCAAATATGAGTTCCAGTTTAGTTTAGAGTCCAAGGTCACTCCTAGGAAGTTAGCCTCCCGACTAATCTGTATAACTTCATTGTATAGGAGCGAGAGCTGAGATGCTCTCAGGCTATCCAATGTCCTCCTTTTGGTGAAGGATACAGGTGCAATTTTTTCCGGATATAGTCCAAGGTTCTCCTTTTTGCACTACCTTTCTACCATCTTTAGTGCTCTTTGCATAAGTTCTGAGATTATGCTGTTACTCCTACCAATGGTGGTTAGTTGATATTACTTAATTATTATATTTAGTGATATGTTTATGTTTAATATATTTGAAATGTTTATTGAAAGGTGGCGCAGATGAGCATTGAGCAGCAAGATCATTAAATAATCGATCGATAGAAACAAATATTGAATACAAGATAGAAAAAGTGATCCCAACATGGGGGGATCTTTTTAACTAAAACTATGTTTAAATCAAGCTAGCACGGACACAAATAATTGGCTACTGTAAATATATCTTTCACATAGTTTGATTGACATTTTATATTGATTAATGT
This sequence comes from Holotrichia oblita, assembly GCA_023690525.1. Lineage (NCBI taxonomy): Eukaryota > Metazoa > Arthropoda > Insecta > Coleoptera > Scarabaeidae > Holotrichia > Holotrichia oblita. Next base: position 55,963,905 of record CM043017.1, read on the forward strand.
TTCATTGGCATTTAAAAATATGCCTAGAATTGCGCACGAATGACACTGATACACAACCTGAAGCTACATACAAGTGACAGTAAATTACACGTTCACAATAGTAAATTTTTTGATAAGTTGTGTGGAATTTCATGCTCTCAACTGTACATAGTCCCCTAATAGTAGTATTTAGGGAATGGAAAATTGCTTTTCAGAATAAAAAGTTTGTGCTAAAAAAAATGAATGAATTTTTGGTTGATAAATGAACTCCTCATTTCATAGATAATCAGAAATTGCTTATTTAGGCCAGCCAAATAACCGAACCTATTAACCATCTAGATTTCTTCAAATGGTAATATATCAAAGACATTGCTTATAATATGATACCAATGGATAGACATTTTTCATAGCATCGAACATGTTGAAAGATGAACTTTTGTATTGAATACAACAAATATATGCGAAATTCTTCTCCTCATTAGTCCCTTTGTGTTAGTTAGCAAATTCATAACACCGTTTGCTCCATAATATACATATATCGGTAACACTTGGTATCTTCTACACTAAATTTAAAACGATTTCCTGTTCTCGAATCTAGCCATCTTGATTTCAAAGAATACAGCCGTATTTTCACCTGAATGTTAGGATTGTTTCTTTTGGAATTATAACTACATAATAGTAGATTTATAAAAGTAATTTATTTAACTCAAACAGGTAGCTATTATACATTCACACACCAACTAAATCGATAATCAATACTTTCGCTTAAATTAATAATTTATAAATGTTAAATTAATGAAAGTGTCACTTCCATCTTGAAAGGATTGGCACCTATGTGCGGTTATATACATTCATATATTTATATAAAACAATAATTCCTCCAGTGTGTATTGTCACAAGTATGGCAGCTTTGTCGAAAGATTTGCAGTATCCTTCATCCTATATTTCCTCAAAATTAGTTTCTCGTTTTTGTATATAATGCTGAACTCATAAGTTACCTATTTTGTTGGACTTTCCTTGTACTTATTTCGTCTCTTAAGCCCGTTTGATACAGTGCATTTTTCAACATAGAATTTACTTGTAAATTAACGGTATAAAAAAATGCACCATTGCATACACATAATGCATCTATAAAGTTTGTATAAAATTTACATGAAAATTATTTAGAACATGTTGTAAATGGTACGCATAAAATGCGCATAAATCTGCGCTGAAACTCCAGTCACACACATGAATCAACATTTAACCTAAAATCACATCGTTTACGTCAAAACTAATCAAAACATAAGCAACATGTCTTGGAGTCAACAGGAAGTAGAATTGCTTATAAATGAATACCAAAAATATCCGTGCTTATATGCAATTAAAAATGCAGAATATAAAAACCGGCATTCAAGACAGAGAGCGTTGGAAGAAATCGAAATGTCCTTACTTAAAGTTAAAACTTCTGTTATTATAAACGATATAAAAGCAAAGTTTCACGGATTAAAGACCAATTTTATGACTGAATATAGAAAACAAGAAAACTCGAAAAGAAGTGGAGCTAAATAGTTTTAACGAAAAATATACTAAACGTTAACCAATGCGACAAACTCTAAAATCAAATTTCTCAGGATAATTTTATACAGCGTCGGCGCGTGTGCTAAATTTTCTGTAGATTAACAAGCACCGTTACAAGTAGTTATAATGAATAAAATCATTCATTTTTATGCATAATTTACCAGAGAAATTTACAAGTAAATTCTATGTTAAAAAATGCACTGTATCAAACGGGCTTTAGAAACACAATTCTATAATTGCTTTATCACAACCAACTTAACCAACCATTTTTGACTGTCCTAAACTGACTGAACTCGTTGACCAACATTGGTCACACTGAGTTACTCTGTAACAGTTACCTTAAAAATGTAATGCATCCATAGCACATGGAATGCAATTGCTTCAAACTCACTATCTTCCATAATAGCTAGGTATAGAGAAGTACCATCAATACAGACATCGATGCACTTTATTCAATTCAAATAAATAAATTGAATATATAAAGGTATGAAATATCTAGCACAAATCTTGAATTTCAGCACCAGTGGTGGTACTATTAATTATTACTAGTATTTCTAGATTAAACACATTTATTTAGATATAAATTTGCATAGCAACAATTTAAGACAAAATCATAGTTCGTTGCACTATCCGTCTAATAAAATATACTCACCAAAACAGATATTGAATATAAATCAACTCAAACATCTCAAACACAAGAAAGAATTTAACGAAGTTTATAAGTCTTAATTGCGGATAAATCCGACAAATAATAATGTGAAAAAACACAATTGAACGTAGGCGTTTTACTTGATAACTAAAGCTGGTCTAACATTACCGCATTTTTGCCTCACTTCAACGTATGTACAAAAATGACTACTTATCCACTACTTGTGCCGAGTCCCCTCTAATTATTCTGCATAGTTATAAAGCTACGATTAATCTGCTTTAATATAACTAAAAGTAATTAAATTGTAATTTATTTTCTTGGAATAGATAAACAACTCTGAGAATTTTCTAGAATAAATTTTGTCATTATATTGTGCTTTCCTGTCCGCGTATGGGACAGACGACAACATTAAGCAATTTTTTAAGCAGAATTATAGAACAGATATAATAATCTGTAACTGATTTTCAATTTATCACACATTGCATTACAGCTGACTTTACAACTTTATTTTCCCTTACACATTAAATTTCACTTCTTTTAATCGTAATGTTCGTAAGTTCTATACTTTTTATCTCGGCATATGGTTTTTATTTAATAAATTAAATAAAACAATTCATTTAATAGTTCCTTTTATTGCCGATGTTTCAAAATATTTTGTTGTTTCCATTTTTAAAATCTGTAAAAAACAATACATTTGCTGTTGATGATGTTAATTGAGTTTTTCGTTAAATAATAACGTTGCCATAATGGGGAATAGGAGCATTTTTCAAATTATATATAATCACATAGATGAACAAATACATGAGACAAAACCTGAAAACCATTAGAAAATATTTCTACGTATATGAAGTCAACTTCTGGATTTAATATTGCTTGTATTTGAAAGCTTACAGTGTAAATTGCTATTCTAAAAAAGCACATGTCAAGAATGTTGTCATTATTTATCGTACGTTTATAAATTAACAGTACTGTGTTCTTCTACCAAAATCGGCGGTTCATTAGATCTTTCACTGACACGTTTACGAGTTACTACCCTTGTTTCACGAAGTTTGTCAATATAAGCATGAACATGACTTAACAGCTGTGTATAAGTAACTGGTAGATTAGAAAACTATTTTGCGTGAAATCCTGTAGGCATTTATTAATGGAATAAAACCATTCTCCAATTCTCGACCAAATCAAATTCTATGTCAAATTGTATTTTTTATTACTTAACATATAATGATCTAACAAAACAATAAAACATCCGTTTGTGAGGTAAATCGGTATTTTTTCTCCTTTTTAACATTGATAAAGTTTCAAACGTATTTTGTTTAAATTCAAAATTTCATATCTGGGTATTTCAACGACAAATTAAGTTTACACAGAAGCATTTATACGCGGACACTTTTGTGCTACTGAATCGTACTTTTCGGCTGCACCTCGTATTTTACAATATTAAATTAAATTTTGCAATAGTTTGAGAGGAAAATCTTAAGAAAGGAAGAGAAAAGTACGAATACATTTCACATCAAATGAATGTATGTTAGAATTTACTATAAATTATATTATCTTATATGTTACACTGTTTATTGTTTTATTAGATTATTATAATAGGTTAAATAATTACAGATTTGACAAATGCCGAATATTTATGGAAAATTTCATAAGATAAGCGAAAAGCAAAGATGTAAATTATAATTAAAAAAGCAACTAACATCGAAACAAATGTACTTTTTTCAGGTTTTGAAAATTGAAACAAAAAAAAATATTTCAAAACGTCAACAGTAAAAACAATGAATTGTTTTATTTGACTTATTGAATAGAAATTATGTTAGGTACCAAATAAAAGAAATTTAATACTTAATAAATTTTATTAAACTATAACATATAATACTCTTATACGCACTTTTATATTATTACATACAGGAATTATCAAAAGTTATATGTCTGCTCTTCCAGGTTTTGGAAATTAATATCCTACTCTAATTACCCGAGGAGCGAATATGTTTAAATATGCACATTACTAACTTTATTGCATTCGTCCGAATTAGAGGTACATTAAACAAACAATCTATGTTAAAATTATTCAAATGATAAATACACAAAAATTTAACACAAGGAAAATATCTGCGAGGTGACATTGCTTATATCCTTTCAAGGAATAAGGTAAAATCCAGTAAAAGCGTCGCAAAGGGGAAACAAATACATTTGCAGTTTTTTTTAGTTGCATAATAGAATTGCATTTGGCATAAAGTATATTTCCATTCTATTCTCCAGCAGTTTTTCTATTTTGGTTAGCTTAAGTGCACCATTGTAAAAGCAATTGAAAAACAAAGGAAGTATTATCGAGACCGTTATATAACCAAAGAAAATACTTTTCAGTTACATATCTATAAAGAATAGAAATGCAGACCAAAGAGGTCTGCTTTTTATTACCGTATTATTCATGTCTTCATCAGTATGCACTCCATATATAACCATAAGAGAAACAATTTGAGAATTGACCGAGTCCCTTGGGCAATAACAGACGGTCGAAATAAAATGTAAATGCAACGGTCAGCTAAGACGGTCAAGATAAAACCTATAGCACTATCGAGACCTCAAATTGAATAATAAAATTATACAATTGCTGCAATTGGTCCGAATTAAATGTCGATAGCCGAACGAAAAAATTGAATATCTATTATTTGAATGCCGTTGACTAGTAAAAATATTCTACTGAATGCAATACGTAAAGACATCGATACCCTTTTCTTTTCTTTTTTGTGAACACACTTTGAATGACTAAAACATATATTTGTTGATATAAGAAAACGTTTAGCAGAATAATATAGAACTGTCATTTTATCATATGGATGCAGATTATATACTATGTATGTATATTAGTCATACCATTCTGAATTCACTAACTTGATTGCTCTGTTAATATTCGAAGTTTGGCAGTCTTTCAGTTTTCATTAACATTTTATGACATTATACAAGAAAATTTCACAAGTCATCATACCATTATGATATTTTAGCGAACGATAAACTGTTACACTACACCAAATATATGTTTTAATTATGCGTTTTCACACATATGCTATACCGAACAAACTTGATAACGTTGCCGCGATATTAGTAGCAAGTTATACAAGTACAAATCTATACATGTTTACGCACCATATATTGCCGCATATTGTTCAGCATCATTCAAGTGGTTGCATGCATGTACGATTAATACATGCATATTAAAATGACCATGAAAGTTTATATATCCTCTTAATTCTTATTGTATTAATTGAACTAAGACTGTGTATAATATTATATAGGTATACTAAAACTATATTTTCGTTATTTGCCATGGTAAAGATCCTGCGGGATTTACAAAATATTTTGCATGTTATTCACCACTCGTAGCTCTGCGTCTATATAGGTTTTGTAAGGCTTTCGCAGTTGTATTAACATACATCAATCAGACGCAGTCATCTTTTTGAACCATATTATGTAAAATTATGGCGGATTTTATAATATTTTGCGAACGCAACGTTTTAGTAACCGTATCTCCATATAAACTAGAATTGGAATCCGGCTCTGTAATGAGGACTGTAGAATTTTTTGTATACACGTAGGTTCAGCTCACAATGCACCATAGGCAGTATAACTTGCAACAGCGTATCCCTCTCTTCGCGTTATAGCTTGTATCTAGCGAGAAGCGAGACACACGCATCCACAATTCAATTGAATTTAAACCAAGCGAGGATGCAGTCGTTGGCATATTCGTTCTGTGCGAATCAACGATCGAACTTGTAGCGCATGATTAGAGCGTTGCCACATCGCACTGCGTTCCATACGTATATTGTAACTTCTTATGGTGCATTGTGAGCTGAACCTACGTGTATATGAATCGTTATAATTCATATTCGTGGAGATACTGTGCCGAGATATTTGAACCCGAAAAATATTTGATCTGCAGTTACAATTCAATATGGAAAATGTGACAATATTTGAAAATTTCCTGCAATATTCACCCAATCTTCTTGGAAATTTGTTGCCAAATATTCATTTTTAAAATGAATTCCTGCAACTGCCAAACCTTCTCTGTGCATTCCAAATCAACAAATTTGCTTATAATTCACATAAATACATTATTTTCAAGAAAGACAGTCGATGAGAAACGGATACACATTCAATATACTATTTAAATTTCCCTAAAAAAGAAAAATGGCGATAAACGAGAACATACAATATTTGCGACAATATGTAGAGTTCACAGAGTGAAAATAGTCAGTGTGTGTTTCATAATATTTAGTAGAACTGTTAGAAACCGAAATAAAATCTTAGCAATAGATTAAATAAACAAAATGATTTTAAAAGCTTTGAAAACCACTTACGAAGCCCTAGCACCAAACCACAAATAGATGAGAACACGGCACTTGCAACAAAGACTAGTCTTAGAGACGTCAATTTTCTGTCCAGCGCTTTATTTTCTCTTCTTTAGTAACACCAAATTATTTTAGTTCGCATAATTTTAAGATATCTGATTTGTCGTGCACTATACAGTACTAACCATAACCCTATAGTTAGTACTTTGTATAATCATGGGCAAAATTACCATTGTCATATCTTTGTAATTAATACATTTCCAAAAACTGTAACAGTCAGAATAGTGCTGTATTAGACATTTCTGTACAAAATTTCATGTTCTATATAGTAAGTTTAAATTTTTTTACATCTTTGATGTTGAGCTCAAATTCACGAAAAATAGGGAAAATGTCATAAGAACTAGCCTAATTTTCATGATATTTTTCTCTCGCAAATCAAGCTTTAACAGCAAATGCAATACATTAAAAAAAAACGTCTGAAAGAGTAGATATAATTGTTGTTACACTACTCTATCCATATTATAACGAAATACCGTTAGACAATGGGAAGAAGCAAAATGAACTGGCAAAATGGTGCACTACATCATACAGCACCGCGCGCTTCGTCTTTAATTTTTTCCTTTTCGAGTTACCCAACTTCTATATAGTTAATTTTTTGAAACTTGCCATATTACCTTTACCTCATATATTTACTTATTATCTATTTATTATGAATGCATTATTATAAACAATCACTATGATTGCAAGTCATCTAGCGTTTTTTAAGTTTTACATAGTCGTCGTTTGAAATGAATTGCAGTAAGTAAATGTTTGTTTTTTTCTGGTTTGTATTAAAATTTATTTTGTTGAATGAAATTAGTTTACCACTGTTATAATTATCACTGAAAATGTTTCCAATTTTGTTTTAATTGTCGCTAGAAATGATTTATTTTGTCTACAACAACATATTTAATCAAAGAGAGTTGTTTAGATAGTTACGTCTATATTCCTGAACTCCCAAAAAATATACACTTTGTCTGATAGTCTAGCAAACCATTTTCAAACGAAAGATATACATATGTATCCGTAAACAAACAACGTTATCGTTTCATATGAAGCTGAGTACTTGAAAACGAGTCCCTCATAAAGAGGGCCTGCGACTTGACAAATTTTAGTCGGACTGAGACTTGGTATTATACTTTAAGGGTGTTCATCCCTAAAAATTTAGAAGCACACTAGTCAATCAATATTAAGAAATAAGTGCTAAAAGGTTTAGCTCAGCTTATATACTACTACATAGTATATATGTAGTAGTAACTTCATCATTAACGGCACGAGCGTATACGATTTCTACCTAACCATTTCAGAGCAGTACCTCAACAACACATTCACCGATTTATTTTAAGCATGTTTTAAACTCAGCAAAGCATTACCAAATAACCGTGCAGATCACACAGATTATTAAAAATTGAGTTTTACGAGCATTCACTAATCTTCACGAATTTATTGTTATTAACAATATTTATAATTAAACAGAATGAACAGAATTTTTCTTCCGTTAATTGTTCTTGAAACATTCATAAAAACTGTAAGTGGTAAGGACTTAAAATAAAAATGTATTCTATATACAGCACTATTACATAGGAGTACATATGTTACATCGATATTTTGAAAACTGTTTTGTCGAGATGTACTGTAATTTTATTACATATTTGAAATCTAAGATTTTAAAATAGGACTATATTTCGGACAACGAAAATCTACTCGATTTAATAAGTCTATGATTTATGTAAGAACTAAGCGTGCAGTTGGCAATGCTACTTTATTATGTCTTTTATCTTCAGAGCCCTCCTAACTGTAACTGACAAACGGTGGCTTGCAGTGGTTGAGTTTATTGCCGTTCTTCACATGATAAATTTTTGCTCATAACAGGAACCTTACGGTGACTTTTTACAATATAACCCTATAATAACTTGAAATGAATTTAAACTCCAAGAAAACTTTATTCTCGCAATAAATGCTACATAATATATTACGATTCTGGTTTAATGTCACGCATTAAAAATAAATGTTTTAATTATCGATTACATGTACTATTCATTAATTGAAGGTTATTACGTACTACTATAGAAATTTAAAACCATCATTTGTTTGTATCTATGTAGGCATAATAAGGAGAAGAAATCTTTGTTGTTTCCAACGACAGATACTAGCTTTTTATTTTTTTAGTTGCTGGATTATAACTTCACAAATACGCTTATTATAATATATTCCATATTTCTTTACTACTACTTCAAATACGCTAATAATAAAACAAGCAATAACTTTATAACATTTTACTGCAATAAGGATATTCTCAATTATAATTGTTAATTTATCTTAATTTTTAGACTACCTATAAGTATTAGTATTCCTTTAAGATAATTGAGAAAATCTTGTATTCTAGTTTTGCTTCGCCCTGTATAAACATGTTATTTCAAAAAAATTAGTAACTACGTTAAACCATCAAACATTAAAAAATACGTGTTATTGAGAATGTATTAAACTTAAATTATTTAAAATAACATAATATGTCAAGTCACTGTAAAATTTCATAACACAAATGGGCAGATGTGTAGTGAGCCATCCACTATAATAAAGCAAAACCGTATAATATGTATAGGAACAATTTCTAGAAAAAGGTAAATTCAAATATGAAATAAAATGTAGACTATTCCATTTAAAATAAGTAGCTGCTTATCTCAACTATTTGAGATCTAGTGAGCCAAAATATTGGCTATTGTCAGTCCTTGAAAATCTCCTATACCGAATTCTTGTGTTTTAACGTTTTGAAATCGTCTTTTTTTTTTTTTTTTTTTTTGTATTTCTTATCGATTTCTTATTTTTCGTTTGGCAAAAGCAGTATGTTTGAACTGTTTATTTAAAATGGTGAAATTAACTAAACGAGAACGAATGGAAATTTTTTGCAAGATCGGATTCGGAGACAGGATGCGCACCCAACAAGAAGTAGTTGAATTGTTCAATGAAACTCATCCTGGTCGGCGTCCCATTAGCCAAAGCATGGTAAGCAATATTGAGTCTAAATTCCGTAACTTTGGACATGTTCGTCATTTACCTAAATCTGGTCGACCCTCAAAATCAGAAGAAGATCAACTAAACGTTTTGTTGACAATACAAGAAAATCATCACTCAACACTTAACTAAGTGGCTTCTGACTTCAATATGGCAGCGACAACAGTTCACAAAATTGTGAAAAAAGCAAAGTATCATCCTTATAAGGTATGTCTTGTTCATGAGCTATCTGAAGACGACTTTGATCGGCGAATTCAATTCTGCGAGCAAATGAAGAGCTATGCAGCTATGATAATAATTTCGTAAGAAACGTAATTTTTTTTGAGAAGACTATGTTTGCTTTGAACGGCCATGTCACTATCGCACTCAACATCCTCAGAAAGTGAATGTGTGGTGCGGCATAGTCGAAGGAAGAATTCTGGGTTCTTATTTTTTTGACGTGAACCTAACTGGAGGAAGATAGAAGATATTTGGAGTTTCTTCGAGCTGACCTTATTCCTGAACTAATAAATTTACATATATCCAAATGAGAAACGTGATCTTCTGAGAAATGACATTTTCTTTCAACATGATGGTGCACCTCCCCATTATGCAGCACCTGTCCGTGCGTATTTAGATGAAGTGTTCCCGAATCGTTGGATAGGGAGAAGGGGGCCGATTGAGTGGCCAGCCAGATCGGCAGATTTGGCACCTCTAGATTACTTCTTGTGAGGATACTTAAAAAGTAACGTATACGTTAGAAAACCGACGAATTTAGAAGAATTAACAGAAAGAATTCGTCAGGAGCCGCTTGATAATACATGTCTTTTGCGCGCATCCCTATGGCAATCTCTTTACTTCTTCCATTCATGTTTCGCAGATGCACCTAAAGAAGAAAAAATACATCAAATATCACAAAAAATATACACTTCCTTTGTCCAAAGAGTAGGCTATTTTTTTTTCAGGTATTTAGCAACCGCAATTTCATACATTTCATAGTTATATAATAGAAGAGAGTACTGTGGAAGTATGCTCGGCACTATGGAACGTACTGCAACCTGTTGTTTTACCTACACCTACAAAAGAATCATGGGTACGAGTAGCGGCGAATTTTAAACAGAAGTGGCAGTTCGACAACTGTATTGGAGCTATAGACGGTAAACATGTTACGATTAAGAAGCCACTCAATAGCGGTTGGGAATATTTCAACTATAAAAAACATTTCTCTATAGTTTTGATGGCAGTAGTAGATGCTAATTATAAATCTTTGGTTATTGATGAAGGATCATACGGGAGACTGAGCGATGGTAATATTTTCACAAACTGTGAATTTGGAAAACGTTTGCGGCAAAAGAAACTGGATTTTCCTCCTTACTGTAGATTAGGAAAATGGAATGAAGAGATGTCACATGTTTTTGTAGCCAATGAGGCATTTCCATTAATGGAAAAGTTTATGCGTTCATATCCAAGAGATCAGCTACAAGATGTGTCAAAAAAGATATTTAATTATAGGTTATTCAGAGCACGCCGTGTTGTTGAAAACGCTTTTGGGATATTGGCTGCTCAATGGAGGGTGTACCTAAAACCGATTGAAATATATCCTGAGAATGTCGATAAAGTAATTAAGGCAACTGGAAACATCGAAAAGAAGTCGATTTTTATGACGATCGTCAACAGCCAAACAATCAACTTTTATCTATACGGCGTACAGGATATATTGCAAAAACGACAGCATTTGAAAATCGTAGAAAATTTACTCAATATTTCACGTCACCTGCTGGAAGAACAGAGTGGCAAATAAACAGTATACAGCATGACATTTATTAGAAAAAGTTGACTTTGACTTACTAAAATATTTCTGATAAAGCTAATTACATCTGTTATCAAAAGCTCAAAAATACAAAGGATGATAATCTGATTTCGTTGTTTTTTTTTATATATCCATAAAAAATAAATATTTCAATACGAATGCATATTAAATAATACATCAATACTTACCATCTTTCAGTACCACTTCTTTTGCAATATCTGTCCAAATATCGTCTTTCAACTTCGTATTTCGGTAATCGTTATCACCGGTGTCATATAAACACTTATATTTTTTTACTATTTCAATGAATTCTTTCATTATGCGTCCTGTATTTTATTTATGTCATGTGTATGGATTACTATGTTTACAAATATTGACGTCAAAGTCAAAATGAAGAAATGTCAAACATGTAAACTAAAAATTAATCGCTGACAGACTGCGCCGAACTATTTTGAAATTTCGCCAGCCTCGCTCGTATTTAGGGAGAGCACGGACTACCTCGCCGAACGTTCCGCTAATATGGACATGGACATGCGTATATTTAAATGAATGCTTTTGAAATACACATTTTACATTTCTCTTTACACATTTCTATTTGATATGGTCAACGCGCTTAAAGACACAAAGGTCAACTCTTTTTTCAAATGGTATTTTTTTATCAAATTCTAAAAGAGCAATAAGTTGTGATTAAAAAAATAATAAACCACATATGACCTGAAATTAATATTAATCGAGATGTTTCGAAAAAATGAGGACATAATAAAAGTCAGTGGAGCAAATGTTTTTTACTTGTTTGTTAAATGTAAAAGTATAGGAAATAAATGTTAATAGTAGCTACAAATTGTTTACATAAGGTAAACAGTGGAAGAAAACAGGCGGCTATCGAATTAGATGTTCAGATTGGCGGCCACCGGTCCCAATGCACCTTTATATTTGCGCAGAAGAATCGCTATATTTACTTTAAGTGTACAATACCTACTTGTTATATATGACACGGAACCAACAACACCTGAAAACATGCAGCAGAGAATAAGACATGCATGTGCAGACATTTCTGAAGACATGTTAGCGCGTGTGCATAGAGATGTTTCTGGGCGAATACAAAAGTGCATTGAGGCTGATGGTGGCCGCCAATTTGAACATTTAATTCGATAGCCGTCTGCTTTCTTCCACTGTTGTCAAGGAGAATTTTTAGAATCAAAATGTGAACATTTCGTTTTGACTGTAATTCCATATCTAAAGCTCATCTCAAACATTCACAGCCAGTTTTAAGCCAAATTTCAAATTTACTGTTACATATGAACACATTACTATATTTACAGTTATCATTTGTTACGATAAAAAAGTAATAAGTTGTTGACATTCAAATTACGTGTCATTATTTCGTGAACACTTTTCTCCCAATTCGTTACATACACAACATTTACTATTTATTGATTTGCTTTCCTTTTCAACTTGGTATCCTCAACATTTAAATTTTCTGCATTCTTTTTATTGTATTTGAAAAGTTCCGTACAACATATTGCCTAAAATAAAGGTAAAACTACACAAATCTGCGAAAAGCAGCAATATAAATCTACCATTGATGAATTCGTCGTTGTCAAGCAATTACAGAAAAATTCTTACAATTCAACAAGCCAGTATAACACTGACACGTATGCATGTGTCACACTGACACATGCATACGTCGAAAAAAAGAACTCAAGACAGCCACCAAACCACACCTTGTACAGTTACGTACCAAGAGACATAAAGAACAAAAAGCTTAACAGGGTATGTGTATTATTGTATTATCGCTTAAGTAGCAAAACAATCAATTAAAAAAATTAAATTAATAATGTAATTTTTCAGGATATTCAAAGAAACTATTTTAAACATTACGAATATATACATGTATGTATATACTCATTTCAGACATGTAAAAATTCTATACCTCGCATACATATAGTTCCATTCACAAAATAATTTTATTCAAACTACGAACAACCGCTGTATTTTCATCTTAAAAGAACCTTCAGGTGGACTGTCATATATAATGCAAGTTATAGAACTGTTATCATGTAGCACCTCTCAATACACACAGAAAATACAGCCTTTTGATCTTACTTGACTCAAAGGAGGCAACTAATATCTGGCGAACAGTATCGACGGCACCCTATGCGACACGAGAGGTAAAATTCGCCTCTTGAATGCCAAGTTTGTCTTCTTATAACGCCGTCTTTATCCCGAGATAAAATATAAATAAAAAAACAATCTGAAAGCAAATTACTTACTTATAATATAAATTGGAAATTTCATTCTGCTTCTAATGGAGTTATGTAGGATTTTTTATGGAACTGCGGGAAGGCGATACATTCAAAGAGAACTAGCACTTCTTGGAATTACAGCGATCGTTTGACTTCAATTTATTGTGTTGTAAGCGAGTAGCACTTTTAAGAAACGTTTTCTAAGTAATAAGCACAGTAATACAAATAATTATTGAAAATTGTACTACTAAAATTGCATATCTAATTGCAATAAGCAAGAAGAAATTTTTAGAAAATTACATGGAAAATACGTAGCACTAGTGATGATTAATATACATAGTAGTACGATAGAAAAAGAATTTTGAGGAATAACATAACACAAACAAAATTGACAAGTAGATTACAATTTCTTTAAACCCACATTGTACAGGTGGTCAAATAAGAATGCAAAGTGCTGTATCTCTGAAACTATTCGTCGTAGAGACTTGCGGTAAAAATTTTTAATACTAAAGTCGTCAAAAGAAGACAGCGGAAAATATTTTCAGATTTTTTCAAGATGGTCGCCAGGGGCGTATCCGGCATCTTAAACCTTTAAAGTGATTTTTCACTGAAATCCACCCAGTAAATGTTACCAAAATTATATGGTTTTTAAAGCTAAGCTTTACTCGAGTAATTTTTGTTTAACACTTTTTGAAGTATCTATTAAAATAAAGTGGTGGGGGGTAATTCAATGCTTTTTTTAAATAAACAGTTGTAACTCGTAAACGACTGAACAGATTTTAACAAATTTGGTCTTATTGGAAAAAGCATTTATTGTTCCATCAAACCTATCTTACCTGTGATATGTCTATTTCTTTAATGATACCGCTACAGCGCGCTTTTGATATAATAACAGAAAATTGCAAAATTCTCTAAAAATTAAATGCAATAATATGACTTTTTATTCACAAAAATGTAGCGAAGTGATACCTAAATAGGCTAGTGAAAACCGTATTTCGATATCTTATTCGTAGCCTGAAATATCGCAGAAAGAAGATTTAGTTATCATATAATTTAAAAGACGCTATTACACCGGTATTTGTTGTTATTTATTTGTGTTTTTTCAAGATTCAATTGCATAATTTATCATTTTTTAAATAATAAAATTATTCTTAGTTCAAAAAAATTTTCAATTTCACCCTATATATCAAAAACTAAGGGGGATAGCAAAATTCTGTTTGCGGCATCTTTAGTTTCACAGAAAAGTAGGACACTATCACGAAAACCGCAACTCTCTATCGTTATTAATAACTGAGATACCCTGGCAAAGTGCCCAAAATGTGCAGATTATATACTATGTATGTATATTAGTCATACCATTCTGAATTCACTAACTTGATTGCTCTGTTAATATTCGAAGTTTGGCAGTCTTTCAGTTTTCATTAACATTTTGCTGACATTATACAAGAAAATTTCAGCAAGTCATCATACCATTATGATATTTTAGGCGAACGATAAACTGTTACACTACACCAAAATATATGTTTTAATTATGCGTTTTTCACACATATGCTATACGGAACAAACTTGATAACGTTGCTGGCGATATTAGTAGCAAGTTATACAAGTACAAATCTATACATGTTTACGCACCATATATTGCCGCATATTGTTCAGCATCATTCAAGTGGTTGCATGCATGTACGATTAATACATGCATATTAAAATGACCATGAAAGTTTATATATCCTTAATTCTTATTGTATTAATTGAACTAAGACTGTGTATAATATTATATAGGTATACTAAAACTATATTTTCGTTATTTGCCATGGTAAAGATCCTGCGGATTTACAAAATATTTTGCATGTTATTCAAATTTTCACTCGTAGCTCTGCGTCTATATAGGTTTTGTAAGGCTTTCGCAGTTGTATTAACATACATCAATCAGACGCAGTCATCTTTTTTGAACCATATTATGTAAAATTATGGCGGATTTTATAATATTTTGCGAACGCAACGTTTTAGTAACCGTATCTCCACATAAACTAGAATTGGAATCCGGCTCTGTAATGAGGACTGTAGAATTTTTTGTATACACGTAGGTTCAGCTCACAATGCACCATAGGCAGTATAACTTGCAACAGCGTATCCTCTCTTCGCGTTATAGCTTGTATCTAGCGAGAAGCGAGACACACGCATCCACAATTCAATTGAATTTAAACCAAAGGAGGATGCAGTCGTTGGCATATTCGTTCTGTGCGAATCAACGATCGAACTTGTAGCGCATGATTAGAGCGTTGCCACATCGCACTGCGTTCCATACGTATATTGTAACTTCTTATGGTGCATTGTGAGCTGAACCTACGTGTATATGAATCGTTATAATTCATATTCGTGGAGATACTGTGCCGAGATATTTGAACCCGAAAATATTTGATCTGCAGTTACAATTCAATATGGAAAATGTGACAATATTTGAAAATTTCCTGCAATATTCACCCAATCTTCTTGAAATTTGTTGCCAAATATTCATTTTTAAAATGAATTCCTGCAACTGCCAAACCTTCTCTGTGCATTCCAAATCAACAAATTTGCTTATAATTCACATAAATACATTATTTTCAAGAAAGACAGTCGATGAGAAACGGATACACATTCAATATACTATTTAAATTTCCCTAAAAAAGAAAAATGGCGATAAACGAGAACATACAATATTTGCGACAATATGTAGAGTTCACAGAGTGAAAATAGTCAGTGTGTGTTTCATAATATTTAGTAGAACTGTTAGAAACCGAAATAAAATCTTAGCAATAGATTAAATAAACAAAATGATTTTAAAAGCTTTGAAAACCACTTACGAAGCCCTAGCACCAAACCACAAATAGATGAGAACACGGCACTTGCAACAAAGACTAGTCTTAGAGACGTCAATTTTCTGTCCAGCGCTTTATTTTTCTTCTTTAGTAACACCAAATTATTTTAGTTCGCATAATTTTAAGATATCTGATTTGTCGTGCACTATACAGTACTAACCATAACCCTATAGTTAGTACTTTGTATAATCATGGGCAAAATTACCATTGTCATATCTTTGTAATTAATACATTTCCAAAAAACTGTAACAGTCAGAATAGTGCTGTATTAGACATTTCTGTACAAAATTTCATGTTCTATATAGTAAGTTTAAATTTTTTACATCTTTGATGTTGAGCTCAAATTCACGAAAAATAGGGAAAATGTCATAAGAACTAGCCTAATTTTCATGATATTTTTCTCTCGCAAATCAAGCTTTAACAGCAAATGCAATACATTAAAAAAACGTCTGAAAGAGTAGATATAATTGTTGTTACACTACTCTATCCATATTATAACGAAATACCGTTAGACAATGGGAAGAAGCAAATGAACTGGCAAAATGGTGCACTACATCATACAGCACCGCGCGCTTCGTCTTTAATTTTTTCCTTTTCGAGTTACCCAACTTCTATATAGTTAATTTTTTGAAACTTGCCATATTACCTTTACCCCATATATTTACTTATTATCTATTTATTATGAATGCATTATTATAAACAATCACTATGATTGCAAGTCATCTAGCGTTTTTTAAGTTTTACATAGTCGTCGTTTGAAATGAATTGCAGTAAGTAAATGTTTGTTTTTTTCTGGTTTGTATTAAAATTTATTTTGTTGAATGAAATTAGTTTACCACTGTTATAATTATCACTGAAAATGTTTCCAATTTTGTTTTAATTGTCGCTAGAAATGATTTATTTTGTCTACAACAACATATTTAATCAAAGAGAGTTGTTTAGATAGTTACGTCTATATTCCTGAACTCCCAAAAAATATACACTTTGTCTGATAGTCTAGCAAACCATTTTCAAACGAAAGATATACATATGTATCCGTAAACAAACAACGTTATCGTTTCATATGAAGCTGAGTACTTGAAAACGAGTCCTCATAAAGAGGGCCTGCGACTTGACAAATTTTAGTCGGACTGAGACTTGGTATTATACTTTAAGGGTGTTCATCCCTAAAAATTTAGAAGCACACTAGTCAATCAATATTAAGAAATAAGTGCTAAAAGGTTTAGCTCAGCTTTATATACTACTACATAGTATATATGTAGTAGTAACTTCATCATTAACGGCACGAGCGTATACGATTTCTACCTAACCATTTCAGAGCAGTACCTCAACAACACATTCACCGATTTATTTTAAGCATGTTTTAAACTCAGCAAAGCATTACCAAATAACCGTGCAGATCACACAGATTATTAAAAATTGAGTTTTACGAGCATTCACTAATCTTCACGAATTTATTGTTATTAACAATATTTATAATTAAACAGAATGAACAGAATTTTTCTTCCGTTAATTGTTCTTGAAACATTCATAAAAACTGTAAGTGGTAAGGACTTAAAATAAAAATGTATTCTATATACAGCATTATTACATAGGAGTACATATGTTACATCGATATTTTGAAAACTGTTTTGTCGAGATGTACTGTAATTTTATTACATATTTGAAATCTAAGATTTTAAAATAGGACTATATTTCGGACAACGAAAATCTACTCGATTTAATAAGTCTATGATTTATGTAAGAACTAAGCGTGCAGTTGGCAATGCTACTTTATTATGTCTTTTATCTTCAGAGCCCTCCTAACTGTAACTGACAAACGGTGGCTTGCAGTGGTTGAGTTTATTGCCGTTCTTCACATGATAAATTTTTGCTCATAACAGGAACCTTACGGTGACTTTTTACAATATAACCCTATAATAACTTGAAATGAATTTAAACTCCAAGAAAACTTTATTCTCGCAATAAATGCTACCTAATATATTACGATTCTGGTTTAATGTCACGCATTAAAAATAAATGTTTTAATTATCGATTACATGTACTATTCATTAATTGAAGGTTATTACGTACTACTATAGAAATTTAAAACCATCATTTGTTTGTATCTATGTAGGCATAATAAGGAGAAGAAATCTTTGTTGTTTCCAACGACAGATGCTAGCTTTTTATTTTTTTAGTTGCTGGATTATAACTTCACAAATACGCTTATTATAATATATTCCATATTTCTTTACTACTACTTCAAATACGCTAATAATAAAACAAGCAATAACTTTATAACATTTTACTGCAATAAGGATATTCTCAATTATAATTGTTAATTTATCTTAATTTTTAGACTACCTATAAGTATTAGTATTCCTTTAAGATAATTGAGAAAATCTTGTATTCTAGTTTTGCTTCGCCCTGTATAAACATGTTATTTCAAAAAAATTAGTAACTACGTTAAACCATCAAACATTAAAAAATACGTGTTATTGAGAATGTATTAAACTTAAATTATTTAAAATAACATAATATGTCAAGTCACTGTAAAATTTCATAACACAAATGGGCAGATGTGTAGTGAGCCATCCACTATAATAAAGCAAAACCGTATAATATGTATAAGAAAAATTTCTAGAAAAAGGTGAATTCAAATATGAAATAAAATGTAGACTATTCCATTTAAAATAAGTAGCTGCTTATCTCAACTATTTGAGATCTAGTGAGCCAAAATATTAGCTATTGTCAGTCCTTGAAAATCTCCTATACCGAATTCTTGTGTTTTAACGTTTTGAAATCGTCCTTTTTTGTTTTTTTTTTGTATTTCTTATCGATTTCTTATTTTTCGTTTGGCAAAAGCAGTATGTTTGAACTGTTTATTTAAATGGTGAAATTAACTAAACGAGAACGAATGGAAATTTTTTGCAAGATCGGATTCGGAGACAGGATGCGCACCCAACAAGAAGTAGTTGAATTGTTCAACGAAACTCATCCTGGTCGGCGTCCCATTAGCCAAAGCATGGTAAGCAATATTGAGTCTAAATTCCGTAACTTTGGACATGTTCGTGATTTACCTAAATCTGGTCGACCCTCAAAATCAGAAGAAGATCAACTAAACGTTTTGTTGACAATACAAGAAAATCATCACTCAACACTTAACTAAGTGGCTTCTGACTTCAATATGGCAGCGACAACAGTTCACAAAATTGTGAAAAAAGCAAAATATCATCCTTATAAGGTATGTCTTGTTCATGAGCTATCTGAAGACGACTTTGATCGGCGAATTCAATTCTGCGAGCAAATGAAGAGCTATGCAGCTATGATAATAATTTCGTAAGAAACGTAATTTTTTTTGAGAAGACTATGTTTGCTTTGAACGGCCATGTCACTATCGCACTCAACATCCTCAGAAAGTGAATGTGTGGTGCGGCATAGTCGAAGGAAGAATTCTGGGTTCTTATTTTTTTGACGTGAACCTAACTGGAGGAAGATAGAAGATATTTGGAGTTTCTTCGAGCTGACCTTATTCCTGAACTAATAAACTTACATATATCCAAATGAGAAACGTGATCTTCTGAGAAATGACATTTTCTTTCAACATGATGGTGCACCTCCCCATTATGCAGCACCTGTCCGTGCGTATTTAGATGAAGTGTTCCCGAATCGTTGGATAGGGAGAAGGGGGCCGATTGAGTGGCCAGCCAGATCGGCATATTTGGCACCTCTAGATTACTTCTTGTGAGGATACTTAAAAAGTAACGTATACGTTAGAAAACCGACGAATTTAGAAGAATTAACAGAAAGAATTCGTCAGGAGCCGCTTGATAATACATGTCTTTTGCGCGCATCCCTATGGCAATCTCTTTACTTCTTCCATTCATGTTTCGCAGATGCACCTAAAGAAGAAAAAATACATCAAATATCACAAAAAATATGTACTTCCTTTGTCCAAAGAGTAGGCTATTTTTTTTTCAGGTATTTAGCAACCGCAATTTCATACATTTCATAGTTATATAATAGAAGAGTACTGTGGGACGTATTGTTGGAAGTATGCTCGGCACTATGGAACGTACTGCAACCTGTTGTTTTACCTACACCTACAAAAGAATCATGGGTACGAGTAGCGGCGAATTTTAAACAGAAGTGGCAGTTCGACAACTGTATTGGAGCTATAGACGGTAAACATGTTACGATTAAGAAGCCACTCAATAGCGGTTGGGAATATTTCAACTATAAAAAACATTTCTCTATAGTTTTGATGGCAGTAGTAGATGCTAATTATAAATCTTTGGTTATTGATGAAGGATCATACGGGAGACTGAGCGATGGTAATATTTTCGCAAACTGTGAATTTGGAAAACGTTTGCGGCAAAAGAAACTGGATTTTCCTCCTTACTGTAGATTAGGAAAATGGAATGAAGAGATGTCACATGTTTTTGTAGCCAATGAGGCATTTCCATTAATGGAAAAGTTTATGCGTTCATATCCAAGAGATCAGCTACAAGATGTGTCAAAAAAGATATTTAATTATAGGTTATTCAGAGCACGCCGTGTTGTTGAAAACGCTTTTGGGATATTGGCTGCTCAATGGAGGGTGTACCTAAAACCGATTGAAATATATCCTGAGAATGTCGATAAAGTAATTAAAGCAACTGGAAACATCGAAGAGAAGTCGATTTTTATGACGATCGCCAACAGCCAAACAATCAACTTTTATCTATACGGCGTACAGGTTATATTGCAAAAACGACAGCATTTGAAAATCGTAGAAAATTTACTCAATATTTCACGTCACCTGTTGGAAGAACAGAGTGGCAAATAAACAGTATACAGCATGACATTTATTAGAAAAAGTTGACTTTGACTTACTAAAATATTTCTGATAAAGCTAATTACATCTGTTATCAAAAGCTCAAAAATACAAAGGATGATAATCTGATTTCGTTGTTTTTTTTTATATATCCATAAAAAATAAATATTTCAATACGAATGCATATTAAATAATACATCAATACTTACCATCTTTCAGTACCACTTCTTTTGCAACATCTGTCCAAATATCGTCTTTCAACTTCGTATTTCGGTAATCGTTATCACCGGTGTCATATAAACACTTATATTTTTTTACTATTTCAATGAATTCTTTCATTATGCGTCCTGTATTTTATTTATGTCATGTGTATGGATTACTATGTTTACAAATATTGACGTCAAAGTCGTCAAAGTCAAAATGAAGAAATGTAAACATGTAAACTAAAAATTCGCTGACAGACTGCGCCGAACGAAATTTCGCCAGCCTCGCTCGTGTTAGCACGGACTACCTCGCTACGTTCCGCTAATATGGACATGCGTATATTTAAATGAATGCTTTTGAAATACACATTTTACATTTCTCTTTACACATTTCTATTTGATATGGTCAACGCGCTTAAAGACACAAAGGTCAACTCTTTTTTCAAATGGTATTTTTTTATCAAATTCTAAAAGAGCAATAAGTTGTGATTAAAAAAATAATAAACCACATATGACCTGAAATTAATATTAATCGAGATGTTTCGAAAAAATGAGGACATAATAAAAGTCAGTGGAGCAAATGTTTTTTACTTGTTTGTTAAATGTAAAAGTATAGGAAATAAATGTTAATAGTAGCTACAAATTGTTTACATAAGGTAAACAGTGGAAGAAAACAGGCGGCTATCGAATTAGATGTTCAGATTGGCAGCGGCCACCGGTCCCAATGCACCTTTATATTTGCGCAGAAGAATCGCTATATTTACTTTAAGTGTACAATACCTACTTGTTATATATGACACGGAACCAACAACACCTGAAAACATGCAGCAGAGAATAAGACATGCATGTGCAGACATTTCTGAAGACATGTTAGCGCGTGTGCATAGAGATGTTTCTGGGCGAATACAAAAGTGCATTGAGGCTGATGGTGGCCGCCAATTTGAACATTTAATTCGATAGCCGTCTGCTTTCTTCCACTGTTGTCAAGGAGAATTTTTAGAATCAAAATGTGAACATTTCGTTTTGACTGTAATTCCATATCTAAAGCTCATCTCAAACATTCACAGCCAGTTTTAAGCCAAATTTCAAATTTACTGTTACATATGAACACATTACTATATTTACAGTTATCATTTGTTACGATAAAAAAGTAATAAGTTGTTGACATTCAAATTACGTGTCATTATTTCGTGAACACTTTTCTCCCAATTCGTTACATACACAACATTTACTATTTATTGATTTGCTTTCCTTTTCAACTTGGTATCCTCAACATTTAAATTTTCTGCATTCTTTTTATTGTATTTGAAAAGTTCCGTACAACATATTGCCTAAAATAAAGGTAAAACTACACAAATCTGCGAAAAGCAGCAATATAAATCTACCATTGATGAATTCGTCGTTGTCAAGCAATTACAGAAAAATTCTTACAATTCAACAAGCCAGTATAACACTGACACGTATGCATGTGTCACACTGACACATGCATACGTCGAAAAAAAGAACTCAAGACAGCCACCAAACCACACCTTGTACAGTTACGTACCAAGAGACATAAAGAACAAAAAGCTTAACAGGGTATGTGTATTATTGTATTATCGCTTAAGTAGCAAAACAATCAATTAAAAAAATTAAATTAATAATGTAATTTTTCAGGATATTCAAAGAAACTATTTTAAACATTACGAATATATACATGTATGTATATACTCATTTCAGACATGTAAAAATTCTATACCTCGCATACATATAGTTCCATTCACAAAATAATTTTATTCAAACTACGAACAACCGCTGTATTTTCATCTTAAAAGAACCTTCAGGTGGACTGTCATATATAATGCAAGTTATAGAACTGTTATCATGTAGCACCTCTCAATACACACAGAAAATACAGCCTTTTGATCTTACTTGACTCAAAGGAGGCAACTAATATCTGGCGAACAGTATCGACGGCACCCTATGCGACACGAGAGGTAAAATTCGCCTCTTGAATGCCAAGTTTGTCTTCTTATAACGCCGTCTTTATCCCGAGATAAAATATAAATAAAAAAACAATCTGAAAGCAAATTACTTACTTATAATATAAATTGGAAATTTCATTCTGCTTCTAATGGAGTTATGTAGGATTTTTATGGAACTGCGGGAAGGCGATACATTCAAAGAGAACTAGCACTTCTTGGAATTACACAGCGATCGTTTGACTTCAATTTATTGTGTTGTAAGCGAGTAGCACTTTTAAGAAACGTTTTCTAAGTAATAAGCACAGTAATACAAATAATTATTGAAAATTGTACTACTAAAATTGCATATCTAATTGCAATAAGCAAGAAGAAATTTTTAGAAAATTACATGGAAAATACGTAGCACTAGTGATGATTAATATACATAGTAGTACGATAGAAAAAGAATTTTGAGGAATAACATAACACAAACAAAATTGACAAGTAGATTACAATTTCTTTAAACCCACATTGTACAGGGTGGTCAAATAAGAATGCAAAGTGCTGTATCTCTGAAACTATTCGTCGTAGAGACTTGCGGTAAAAATTTTTAATACTAAAGTCGTCAAAAGAAGACAGCGGAAAATATTTTCAGATTTTCAAGATGGTCGCCAGGGGGCGTATCCGGCATCTTAAACCTTTAAAGTGATTTTTCACTGAAATCCACCCAGTAAATGTTACCAAAATTATATGGTTTTTAAAGCTAAGCTTTACTCGAGTAATTTTTGTTTAACACTTTTTGAAGTATCTATTAAAATAAAGTGGTGGGGGGTAATTCAATGCTTTTTTTAAATAAACAGTTGTAACTCGTAAACGACTGAACAGATTTTAACAAATTTGGTCTTATTGGAAAAAGCATTTATTGTTCCATCAAACCTATCTTACCTGTGATATGTCTATTTCTTAATGATACCGCTAGAGCGCGCTTTTTGATATAATAACAGAAAATTGCAAAATTCTCTAAAAAATTAAATGCAATAATATGACTTTTTATTCACAAAAATGTAGCGAAGCGATACCTAAATAGGCTAGTGAAAACCGTATTTCGATATCTTATTCGTAGCCTGAAATATCGCAGAAAGAAGATTTAGTTATCATATAATTTAAAAAGACGCTATTACACCGGTATTTGTTGTTATTTATTTGTGTTTTTTCAAGATTCAATTGCATAATTTATCATTTTTAAATAATAAAATTATTCTTAGTTCAAAAAAATTTTCAATTTCACCCTATATATCAAAAACTAAGGGGGATAGCAAAATTCTGTTTGCGGCATCTTTAGTTTCACAGAAAAGTAGGACACTATCACGAAAACCGCAACTCTCTATCGTTATTAATAACTGAGATACCCTGGCAAAGTGCCCAAAATGGGACACCCTGTACATACATCTTGTATGAATTGTGATTTCTTGAAGAATGTGCTGACTCAATAAGATTTTACTATCGGTGCAAAATGCAATTTGATACATGATTATATAGTTTATGCTGTCTGGTACGATGGCGACCACGTAACTCGATGATCCCACATTTGATTTACGGGAACGCCATCGTGCAAGTTATCTTTTTAACTGCTTTGGCTACTACTTTCATCATTTGACACATATAGGTAAACGCTTAGAATGATCTTATAAATAAATACAGCCCGAATCTTCTAGATTCCTCCTGGTGTTTTCTAATGTTTTTCTACATCAGAGATCCTCCTTTCCGTTCCGTCTATATTCATACGATTTCACATGTGACGTTATAATTTCCCAAGTTGGCCTGATTCCTGCTTTCTTGCATTTCGGTAAATGCTTCAAATTCACGTTTCCTCAAGGCTCCTGATCACCGCAAATTTGATTCCCATTTCTTCCCCCATCCATTACGGAGACTATAGCAAAAGTTTCCTCATTATTTTCTGTTCGACGACAATGTGTACAATATTTAGAGCAAGATCTTGTTGATAATTCATCTACATTATGATGACTGCGTCCTGCTTTATGTTCTGAATCAAAATCATATTTTTGCAACTACTGTTTGTTATCTGCTCTTTCAGACTTCTAGATCTTTTAGACCGCCACTACTTCCCTCCTTTTAACACAGTAGTTGCGTTCTGGGTTGTCAGCATCTTCCTGAAATAGGCAATAATTTTTTCATCTCCGTCCTATATTTTAAATAGAACTCCTCGAATGACAACATTTGCTTTAGTTGTTCAAAAGCATGCTGACAGTCCATGTCCCAAACAACACTTCTGCCATGTTGAGTTAGTTTTATATATATGTATGTAGTTTTATATATGTATATGTATTACTTTCTTGAAAGGTAATTACAATATAAATTTGTTGTTTGATGTTTAAATTGCATCCTATCGTGATTTCAGATTAGACTAGTCGATGAAAATTGTTACAAAACTATAATACTTATTCAAAATATTTATCAACTACAATTTTTAAAATGACAACTTTTGTTCAAAACGTTGCCCATATAAATTTATACACAAATTCACTCTTCATTTCATACCATCGAATACATTCTGTAATATTTCTGGCCTAATGTCATTTCTAGCTTCTACACATGAAATGCCCCTAATATACATACGGTTAGAACGAACTTTCGAACGAACTGGTGATCAGGTGAGGAGGCCAGCCGTCTCCACTTATCAATCTGTTCCAAAAAATTTTTGTAAATAATCTACTGTTCTCTGTACGATTGTTGTGTTCTCTGTAGCACTATCCTGTTGAAAATAACCAAGTTGAAATTCAGCATCACGAAGTTATTCAATAAAAGTATTTAAAATCAGATTTTAATTAAATATTCGAATCAATGTTCCGAATCAATACCGATCTTCTGAGGATGTAACGCAGTCTCTACGAAAACAAGGATTTTCTGCGGATCAATCGACCGAGGTGAAATATTTCGTCACTGAAGAAAGTAATACGCAAGGTATCGTCATTGTTAGACCTCATTGAACAATTCACAGTACTGGGTACGACGATGAAAATCCAGAAATAACAATTCATGAGTCACAGGTAACGGCGGATGTAAATGAAAAATTCTCTTGCAAGCTTTTCGGCAAGTAGCAAGTGATAAATTTATGTGGCCTCATAAACACCGTAATGATTTTTTTGAACATACATACATTCTTTGATTAATATTTACAACAAATTCTACTTTAAGTTATTATACGAAATACGATTAACTTAAAAATTTAACTGTTTTAATCCAGTTTACAGCAGAACACAGAACACTATAATTGAATCGGTATCAATTTATAAGTAGTTCGAAACTTCAGATGGCTATCTACCGCTGACGTTCACTTGACCGCCCATGTGTAGCTTACTTTTTGCGGGCTCTTTATTCTATTAACATTGATAGTAGAGCATTCACATTCATTTGCGTATAAAATCGTCTAATTCGCTTCAAATATCAGAAAAGAAATCGGTAAATGTCAATAAAGATTGAACCAATGTCCTCTTAATAATTTGTCTCTGTCTCGGTCTGGTGTGGAAAATCATTAATTTTATTTTTTCTAAACTCAGTAATAATTTGTTATTTAAGTACCAAACTATCAATGTTTGTCAGAAGATTATTTGAAATCTACTCAGCGTCTGTAACGGTTATTAAAATAGAAGTATCGTCTGCATATATTATTAATACATCAGAGAGAAATAGAATAATATCGTTAATGTACAGGCTGAATAGTACTGTAGTGGAACTCTATAAAATAGTGAAGTGATTTCGTATCGCAAAATGCGATTCTATTCTTTAGTTTGGTACTCTATTCACAATTCTACTTCTTTGCTTTCACCACACTCTGCCCCCATTGCTTCGCTTGGTTTCTACAGCTTTGAATGTGTCGACAACGGTAACATAACCAATAAAATCAAAAACGCACGAACTGTGATATCTCCACTGTATGTTTCGATATTATTAAAAAGTCGTAAAATGCATCATGAAATGAACCTGGATACAGTGCATTAACATTAAGAATTTTTAGATTTGGATCGCAAATCTAGAAATTAGAATCTATTTTGTTTTAAATATATATAGACATATAACGTACTATTTGAATATTTTTTGAATGGTAACCTTTGCGGTTTATATAATTATGCTCCTCTATCTTCGAAGCAATTAGTGCAACTTGGGTACAGGCTATAGCCCCAATAACCCCAGATCTAAAATTTCTCATGAAACATTGTTTAATTTGAATTTTTTCTCTTGCTGTCTTTGGAAATATAATATATCTGTGGGAGAGATGATCCGCAATATCAGTTACCTACTTGCTTTATGCACCTAGAGATTGATTGTTCCAATAATGATACCTATAATGCTATAATGTATGATATATATGATTGTCCAACATTGCGCTGATATGTTCCTGTTCCAAAGAAAATTAGTGCTGTGAAAATTTTTGTATGTCTATAGCTTTATATTATTTTTAGTGATGGGAAAGAAGGGTCCTAATTGAGTAATTAAATAATCAACCATCGCTTTTGTGAGGCGAAATATTTTTATGAAGTGCGTATCAGGGAAGATTAAAGGGAGTTTCTCATCATTCTCCTTTCATTGTTAAAAATTTTTCCCGTTTATTAATATCTTGAATTATATTTTCGGCGATATATAAATTTAAGGGGAGCATGATAACGATCACAAAAATAACTACAATGGAATACAAGTGATTTGCTTACAATCGAGTTGAAATTCAAAAACAAAACCTACTAAAACATGTAAAAACCCTAAAAATTTGTAGTAATTTCGCGATTAAACTATTGGCTACCATGAAATTTTCGCGTATTTAGACAAATTTGCCGAAGATTATCGAAGCACAATTCTATAGCATAAGCGAAGTTGATAGAGTACAACATATACGACTCTATTCCAGACGATAGAATCGCTTTGGTCGATTCTACAGAACAGAATTCTATTTTATAGAGTTCCACCACTGGTTCCAAAACTGGCTAACCGAACGTTTTTCACCATTTCTTCATTTAAGTGAAAACCAAAAAGCTGGCCACCACTGAATACCTTACGTATTGAGTTTATCTAACAATAATAGTGAATTGTATAGAACACAAATGCTTTTTTCAAATCAAAGGAAATACTTATCACTTGCTTTCTTTGCTTGATACCATATCCAAAATATTATTATAAAATTCTACTAGAGTTGTTTCTGACGACTTTCCTTTTCTAAAACCGTTCTGAAATTTGGTAATAATATCAAACTTATTCAGAAACTTGGGTACTTTTATTTAGCAGATATAACGATAATATACTGCAATTTTATTAATATAACTGTGACGATACTGGAGACGACAACTATTTAAAGTTGAACCTTATTTGACTAACTTAATCAATAAAACTGTTAAGGGAGAAGGATATGTGTATACCATATATATTTTCAAATTTTTGGAGCATTATTACCTCTGCACATTTTTATAGTTTTAGGACATTTCAGTCAGAAGGTTTGAACAAAAAGGCGATCTCTTGTAATACGAGTATGTAGAGCGATATATGTAGAGCATACATCCAACCCGCTGGATCTTCTCTTCCCAAGCAGGTTTTGACCATCTCAAAAGGACCTACACCTATCACCCACAATTTCCTCTTCTGCTATTGACGGTGCAGTTGTAGCGGCTTCCTAAACTGTATTGCCTGTCAAACTGGTGCTACAGTGTTTGCTGTGTAATTTTGATTATATAATTTGATCCATGAATCTGTTATTGCATTATCTACCGTTAATGTATTACAGCAGTAAATAGACTCTCGAGACTACCGAAGGCAACTGCCAGAAATTGTCTCCACTGCATTCGAACGCTTGCCTGGAAATTCCAGCAACCAGACGATCTTACAACTTCAGCTATCTAGATATTAATCAACTACACCACTTACGAGAAGAAGGCGTACATTACAAATCCTGCAAAAAACCTTTACAGCCACTACAGATACACTCACCATAAGATAACATAGATAATATATTAACATTAATAATTTAAAATAACAAGGACAAAAAGTATTTTACATTAATCATTTTATATTGATACTGCTGCTGAAATTATGCCGTGATTTGCTTACCACCCTCCGACTACCACAAACACCTTAGCTCTATTGAATACTGCTGCATACATATTTCCTACAAGTTTTCTATTTGTGTTATATATATTCTTCTTAAAAATAATTGCCAAAGTACTTGTCAAAATTGAATTTCTATTTTGTTTACGATTATGTCACTCAATGTGATTCTTACTGTTAAGTAATCAGAATTCATCTACCTCGATACGGGATATCCGTTCTTCTTGATGAAGAAATCAATCAAGTCAGATTTTTTATTAATGTCTGTAAGCCAATAAGTCAGTTTTGTTAATTCACATAAAACATGAATAACTACGAAGTAACGATTCATTAATTTGAGGCGTTGATCATATAAAATATAACAAATAATAGTATACTGGTTTGAGAAGTTGTAAGGACAAGTTACATATATCTTAAATTCATTTAGCAGCCTACAGAAAGATTTACAAAAAATGGACAATAATATTTTTCAATTAGTAATCATCTATTTTATTACATGTCCACTTCAATTCATTTAACAAGCTGGGAAATATTGCAGCATACGTACAATCGCAAAATATTAATGCGAATCGGTAAATGGAAATTTAGAGGCTGATGTTACGCTAAAACATTGACACCATGAGAAATGAACATGTGACTGAATCAACCGTGCGTAATTATAAAAATAGTGCCTGAAAACAGGTGCGTCCGTTCACGAACTAGATAGTTCCCCAGCAATTATACGCCAAATTACACGATATCATCACACTTGAAGTATTGCGGTTTATCTTATCGCCAGAAATGTTTCAATTTCAGTTGAATGATTTCGTAGCAACTCAACTAGACTATTATCTATATAAAAGTTCAATTCGATTAATACCTTTACTTTTAATGAAATTATGCTAATAGAGTGTATTATACCTTAAGTAAACCGCAAAAAGAACACATTATACTGCCATATTCAAATAAAACTGTTTCTTTCTTAATTAAAAGAGAAATGATGTCTAACAGTTGAGGAAACGACAGAAAGATGTCTCCTTTGAATTAAAAATAAGTTTACGCTTTTCTGTTTTAGTTTTGTTTTTTCGGAAAAAGTCCTAATTATTAAGGATGCTACGCGTTTAAAAATAAAAATCAAAAACTGAAAGAAAAGTAACTCAAATGGTGTAGAATAACACCGCAATACATTCCACCAAAAAATATAAATTAACAGGAAGTTACTGCATCGTAAATTAAACAAAAAAGACTAAATAGAACAATAAAACGCAGAAGTTAAAAGGGGCCAGACGGCATAAATAACGAATAATAACCAACGGATGTTAATGTATATAAGTGTTTCGTGAATTGTAACAAATTTCTCGGACGAAAAACTTATCTTTTTTCGGAGTGCAACGCCCCATTTTTAGAGAGCTCCATGAACAAGAAACGTTGACTATACATGGACAAAACGAGCAAACAGTTCCCCGCTTTTAGAGAATAGAGGATCGAATTATAAAAGACCATAAATAAAAAGACGGTTTTTCGCGAGACCAGAAGGCGTGCATTTTTATTACCCGAAAACTGCCCGTTTAAATTAAATGTGAAGATAGTGTAACTTTAGAGAATGCGAATGCGGAACCCAAATAATGCCACGTTTGCAGAGGGATTTTTACAGGTTGAGATTGCGGTTGAAATTGCTTATTTCTTTTTAGTGGTTTTATTTGTATTTTGTACACCGAGGAAACCTGCAAATCTAGGAGAGCAAATATACAACTTCGTGAGCTTTTAGAAGATTCAGAGCGACACGATTAACGATAAACCGCAAGATAACTTACAAGTAATATAAATGTGTATCTCGTAAGCTAATAAATTATATGAATTTCGTTCAGAATATTTAAATAAATGTATTTTTCTAAAAGAATAATCCAGCAATGAAACAGAATTAAAAATAACGAGCACATGAGTTGTTTTTGTTCTCACATCTTCTA
Source organism: Holotrichia oblita (assembly GCA_023690525.1). NCBI lineage: Eukaryota > Metazoa > Arthropoda > Insecta > Coleoptera > Scarabaeidae > Holotrichia > Holotrichia oblita. The sequence goes on from CM043017.1 coordinate 55,995,381, forward strand.
TTTGTTTATTATACCTTCTAATAATTCTAAATTTAAAACAAGGAATATATTGTGATTAATTATATTACGAATGCCGCATTAGTGCTTTCAAAAAAGTAATTTTCGAAAGTTTCTTATTATCATTATATAGACTCTGTCTTATATTTCCAACATAAACTAAATACAAATTTTCCTAAATGGGACATACTATATAGGTATTCTTCAAATGTAGATTAAACTTGTCTTACCGAGACTTCCAATATAAGATTTCAATATAAGTTATATAGAATATTATATTAAGGTTATTGCAAATTTTGTAATGAACTCACTGCAACTTCAATACTCTGCATACTACAAGTGAAACAACCTTAAATAAAAAATACATACATAGGCTTTTGATAGTAATGCAAAGTTATAATAAAAGCCCACTTTTAAATATTACAAAAACTGTGTACAGGACCAATTCAAACTCAAGTACACTATCTTATCATTTGAAATGGTTAAAAATATCAGACTATAATTCAGGAAAGTTATGTAAGTCAACAGACGTAGTTTCTAAAATTATTTGCAAATAGACACAGTATTCAAAAAGTTCAATATATCAAAGTTCTGTTTTTAAATAAAGCTCTACACTAGCGGAGGTAACAGCGGTTTGCCTTAGGGAGGGCAGTACTTATTGATTTTATCATTTACTCTCGGGACATAATTAACAGTGCAACATTATTTACGATGAGGTAATGCTGTAAGAGAGCCATGATAACATTTATACACATAATTTACACTAAAAGAGCTGCAGTGGGTAGTTTCTATAAACTACGGAAAAGAGGAAAGGAGGAAAGGAGGAAAGGAATTTGGAAAGCCACTGCAGCTACACCTACCATAAAAAATGGAGTAAAGCAATTTACGGTACCTATATACACCATGTGTCATGCTTCATCACTTTCGACTTGTAAACTTTGGTTGAGACGGTTCAAAAGTAGTGATTTTGATACAAGCAGCAAAGAGCGTGAGGGGGAAGCCCAGTATCGTTTGAAGACGCTGAATTGGAGGCTTTATTGGTCGAAGGCCCGTGCCAAACTCAAAAGGAGCTCGCTAAATTTTTGGGAGTGACTCGACAAGCCCTTTCATTACGTCTAAATAACATGAAAATGATCCAGAAAATGGGGAATTGTGTTCCATATGAAGTGAAACCAAAAGACATCGAAAGGCGATTTTGCATGTCTGATATGCTGCTTCAACGGTACAAAGGGAAGTCTTTTCTGCATCGTATCGCTACTAGGGACGAAATGTGGATCCATTATGACAACCCTAAACCTAAGAAATCATATGTGATGCCCAACTAAGCCGGCACATCGACACCAAAGTCGAATATCCATGGTTCGAAGGTGATGCTGTGTAATTGGTGGGATCAGAAGGATGTGGTGTATCGTGTGCTCCTAAACCCAGGTGAGACCGTTAATGAGGAACGCTACCGACAACAACTCATCAAATTGAAGCGAGCATTGAACCAAAAACCGCCGGAATGGGCGACCGGACACGAGTAATTGATTTTGCATCATGACAATGCTCAGTTACATGTTGAGCGATCCGTTAAAACTTACTTGGAAAGTAGGATGGGAAGTCTTACCCAACCCGTCCTATAGCCCAGACATTCCCCGTTCTGATTCTTATTTGTTTTGATCAATGCAGAATGACTTGTCCAGAATATGAATTCATGAGCACCCTCAAGGTTGGGAAAAGCTTGTACTACTTATTAAATCTAAATACTTACTTTCTTTCCACGTTACAGTTTGGCACTGAATTCCAATATATCACGACAGCTTCTCAAGAAATCTTAAAAGACGCACCTGTATGCCAAATCACGAGATCCTATAATAAACCGATTGAGATGTAACATGTTCTTTTCTCTTTTGTTAAAATTGTCAAAAAATTTCAACAGCTTAAACAAGTACTATCTTTACGTAAACGGGTCGATGGCCGCAGTGGTTAGGCGGCTGACTATCGTTGTGAGAGGACGATAGGTGCCGGGGTTCAGTTCTCTGGAAGGACGGTGACATTTTTTCAGAGAGTTTAATCCCGGATCGACTTGCCATTCGCTGTTGGGAGCAAAGTGATTAACAGCGCGGCATCATAAAAGGCGATATGATGCTGTCACAAAGCCATTTAAACACACCAAACTACACCGCTAGAGTTACAGTGATAGCCAGACAAGTAATACAGCTTACGGAGTCACTGCAACTAAGCACCCACCACACATTAAAAGTATAGAAAGCTAGGAGAATTTCACGACTTTTCTCCATTCATTCAAAATAACGGAAATGGAATCAATTTTCGGCATGACCCGGAATGTCACAATTTTTATAAATAGTTTCATGTAAAAGATCCTGCCCTGTTTAAACGGTGGTCAAATTTTCGGAGTTTATCGTTTTTACCGAGGTATATCCAATAGGATCTAATAAAAGATGAATCTGTAAATGACAATTTGTTAACTTTACATTTCGTTCTACAGTTATTCGTTGACTTACAAATGAAATCATATAAAAATAACCTATTGCAATAAAACTGGCTTGGGGTATTATAAAAAAAAAAATTTAGCCGCTTGCAGCATTGTCTGTAGCTTGTTTATAATCAAAACAAGTGACGCCCTATAATTCTCTGTTAAATAAGCGTGCATGGTCGGATACGTTATCGTCGTTAACCGAGCCTATGATCTCATCGATGTATTTTCATGACTCAACAACAGTAATAGAAAAACGTGGCCAATATTATGTAAATAATAATATATAATAATAATAATACTTTATTGGTTACAATGACACAAGCTGTATATGTAATAAGTCAATAAACTGCTGACAAACTTAAACACAACTTACAAATTATTGTAGTGTAAAACTATATTAATACAAAAGAAAGATCCCTAACACTACCGATTCTATATACAGTTATATATATTGCACATATTTTATTAAAAATTTTTATGCTCATGTTATTCGGTCCTATACTTGTTACCTTAAGAGTACACGCAGATTTGTGGATATTATCCTTTGTTCTAATAGCATAGCTATGTACTTGCGAGTTCGTTGCAAATAAGTATTTATTTAAATGTATATAGCTACATACTTCAATTATATACAAGCACGCTAGAGGAAAGATCTTTAAAGCCGAAAATATAGGCCTGCATGAGTCAGTAGATTTTGCACCGACAGTCGTTCTTAAGCCCGATGGACACATACAAGAAAAACTTTAAAAGTTATGTTAAAAGTTTTCTTTACAAGTCCGTATACACAACCAAGTTTTTAATGTAAAGTATTCGGTTTTATTTCTTTTCAGTTTGTATATATGCGTTCTGACGAATTGCGCATGCGCGACTTGTAGCTTTTTCATACTTGTCAAGAAAAATACTGCATGTACCAGTTTTACTTGTACAGTTTCGACTTTCAAAGTTGGACTTGTAAATTGCAGCATACTTTTTTTAACTCATATGAATCGACGAGAGAGAACTACCTTTTAAAGTTTTTCTTGTATGTGTCCATCGGGCTTCAGAGACATTTTCTGGGAAGAAAAACTTGTTTTGCAGCTGAAGATTGACCCCGTAAAACTATGCCGTATTGTATTTCTGCATAATACACTGATAACAATGTTTCCTCAGATACGTTTGACCGTAGACATCGCAATAAATACGATCTGGAAGACAGTGTTACGGGAAGCTTCGTACAATGGTCACTCCAGGACAACTTGCTCTGCATATGGATTCCCAGATATGTCACAGTATTCTTCTGATTATTAATTGTTATATTGTTCAATAAGTTTTTGTCTGGTGTGGAATATCATATGATTACTTTTGAAACTCACTGCAAGCCTAGGTTCCAGGAACCATGTGTACTGATTGCTTAGAATATAATTTGCTTGAAATACTGTATTAGAACCACCGTATACCAGCATCGATCGAAATATCATCTGCATATATGGGCTGAAATGTTTAGCGTTCTACTTCTGCACCAAGAGATCCGGTGAAGAACTTATCAACTACTAATATTTTATTTATATAATATTTCATTTTTGGACTAAATTAATTTAGTTTTATTATCGCCTTGGTAATGACAGCGTTGCTGTCGAAACGCGTCGGTGTTTAGCTAAAAGTTTCTGGTTTTTAGTGAGCTGCAGTGTTTGATGTTGGTAGTTGATAATTGCTAATGAACGAACAAACAGGTCAGCTACAACAATTCAACATATTTTTTACGCTAGTAACTAAGTTGTAACTAATGTAATTTATGATTATGAACCTATAGGTAGTTTTATATGATCGCCATGTAATCATTGTCACGTGACATCTTAAAAAATCAAAATGTTAAATTTTTTAATCAAATGATTTAAAAATTAATTGTGACACACAAAAAGGAGATACATCACGGCTTATAAAAAAGTAAAGGAGGAAAAGATCGGTGACAGAAAAGATAGAAAAAAGAAACGTCGAGAAGAAAAAGTAAAGAACAGGAGAAGTAAAGCAAGTGAATAAGAAGAAAAATATAGAGTGATAAGAAAACTTCGAAAAAGAAAGTCAAGAAAAGAAGGACATGTGTGTTTAAGTAAAGATAAGATATACCTAATAATTGTATATACAAAAATTTCGAAACGTAAGAGTAGAAAAAGATTGGAACTTTGGAAAGGAAGAGACATACACACACATTATTTTTTTCTTCACAATTGTTTCCTATAGAATGGGATCTAGTAAAATGTATTAATAGAGTTTTAAAATGACGCCAGAATATTGCTGCTGTTGGCCTCCTAGCCTACCTATGATGTTACTGCAGCTCCTGAGCATCTTCAACCGACAAATTAAGTTTTGGAATAGCATTTTTTTAAATACATATTAGCAGATTTATCTAAAATGCATATTAAAAATACCATATGAACTATACAGCTGTCGGGATCCAATGAACATAATTCAAGTTTCTGGGACAAAACTGAACCCAAGCGATTTATGTTTTTCGTAGGATGAGCCAACCAATGCTCATATACATCCTTGTTTTCGTGACCACTTTTGTAATTTTATTATCATATGCATGATGTGATAAGTGTGAAAATAATCCCTTCACTAGAATGGAAGAAACATGTCATTACATCAAGTATCCACCTATCCAACTTCTATAATTTAGTCTCTTAAATGTACGTCTGAAAAGCATCAATCACCTGTGTGTGACAGACATTAACAAACAACTAGTCCGCCTAAACAGGTTCCAATTGATCATAATTTTATAATTTTCCGTTCAAATTTGTCAGTCTTTTCGAAAGAAATGCACTTTCAATGGAAAACCAAACGACATATGCACATACCTATGCATATAAGGTTTCTTTTCTGCAACATTTATAGAACAATGATTTTGAGACTAAATTATTATCACTGGTTTAATGAAAAACTACCTGAATACATAAATCTTTTTTTTTTGGAATTGAACAGGATTTCATTTCTTTGACTGACTATTCCCTAAACTTTCTTACCTTTTCACAGAGTATCTACATCTTTTATCGCAACTATTATGAATCCTATCAAAGTTGGTGTTGGGGTTGCAATACCGAAGAGATGCATCAATTTTCTCAATGTTACCATGAATGTGATACAGAAGATGGAATCCTTAACTAATAACCTTCACGATAATAAAGTAAGCCCAGAGGACTTAACTTACTTTCAACAAAATCAAGCTCCTAATAGCATCAGAAGCAAAATTAACTACTTGGAAAAATATTAGCATCAGAAATTCATTAATCGAAATCGTTAACCAGCCAATTCTGCATGTAAAATTGTTATTAATAGCTTTGTTTTTGCAGCCATTTCCAACGGTTGGAAGTATCAGGAGCATGCCCATTACAATAAAAGCGTTCGGTTTTATTGTAATGCGCATACTCCTGATACTTCCAACCACTTCCAACCGTTGGAAACGGCTGCAAAAACACAGCTAATATATGTATAAATATTATGACCAGTAAGTACTTATCTGCTGCAATAGCAAATTGAGTAGGGGAGGACAGAATCTCTAGCTATAAGTAATTCGATAAACGGTAATAATTATGAAGATATACATATCCATACATATAGTAATTGAATTAAATCGTTCTAAACTTTTGTATTTGAAAAATCTGCCGCCGTGAGTTATGTTACAATTTGGTATATTTTCGAACTAAAGATTAACTAAAGAATTTGTGCGCATACCTTATTGTTCTGTGTAATAGGATTAACGATCAATTGACCTGTAAATATTATATAATCTTTGTAAATAAGAATGAAAATTTTTATTTTCACAGTATGGTTGTAAATTGTTTCGTTCTATATAGTTTACGGTTCTGTTTTATAAAACTTATGATTGTGTAAACTTTCAATTCGAAGTTTCTTTCAAAATGTCATAAATTTCCTCCATTTTGTAGAAGAAAGAATATTGATTGTCAAATTGTAGATATATACCGAAGTAAAAGTGATTATATATAACACCATACGTAAACACTACCTCAGCCACAGACCTCAGCCACCATACTCTCAACAAACTGACTAAACCGACGGGCTTCCACAGCGCCGCTGTCATTATCAGAAAAATATCAATATTAGTTAAGTAGTTAGTATGTTACTACTTAAGCTTATTTACTACACTGAGTGCAGATTTCAGTAAAATTGTATTGGTAATGTTGTCGCAATTGTTAATTTTATTTAATTTTACAGAGTCGTATGTATACATTTTGTGCATATAAATTAAATTCTCATCAATTTAAGCAACAAACTTATTTCTTATCGAACGCTTTACAAAGCTGAAATTACTTGGCATATTTTCCGTTCATTGCTTAACATATGTATATATTTTAAATATAATGCCAGCATTCATACACAATTTATTTTATTATCGCAACATCCAGAGTACCACAATAATTCATCATTTTTCCTTTTCAACATCAAGAAAATGATCTAGGTACATTAATTTTCTTACTCTTCTAACATTTGTCAAAGACGGGGAGCTTACCGCTTTCAAAGCTTGCATGAAGTATGCATGAGGCCGTTAAAACAATGAAACCGCCTGACTGGTGTGAGGTTTCTCAAATAGAACATAAGAATAAGAGAGGATTTCAATCAAACCAGATGAACTCATGACTTTATGCAAGAGGTAGGCAAAATTCTTCTCTACTCACTATTGACTGCGGGATTTCGGCTGAGCACGGCACGACGCAGTCGAGGGATTTCTACCCGCAATATCCGCGGTAATAAAAAGCACAGGTCGATAGAAACCGTTTACGTTTTCAATTTGTTTAATTCTCCAAAGATAAAACATTTCTTTCGAATCTGCATACACATACATATCGAAAAAGTACATACAGGTAATACTAGATTTATTTAATCGATAAAACACATCTAATAATCTGATTAATAAGTTTGATATAATTAACTTAATTGTTTTTTTACAGAGCAATAAGTCGAGTATCACTAAAATCACTGAAATAGTAAATATTTATTACTAATAAATAACTAACAAGTAGGTAAGTAAGTTGTAAGTTCTATTTTGTCTTTTTGTTGGTTCATATTGCTATTTTGTATAAAATCGGTACATACTATAAAGCTATAGTAAAGGAATGTACTATACACAAACAAATTACGTCCAAAATCTGTTTTTCTTATTCAAGAATAGTTGAAAAGAGAGCATACATAGAACGCGTCCATCATATAAACAATTTTGCATGCGCAATTATTTCTAAACTTGTTCTATAAACAATTAATTACGAGTAAACTTTGTGTTTATACTAAATGTGTTCCAAGAAATACTGCTAATAGCTCTCGACTCGTCAACACCAGGCGCTCGAATAAATTACCCACAAGATTGCCACTTTATAAACATCAATGCAGAAAAGTAGTCTTAGTTTCTGAGCTTGCAGAATACTGTTTCTCATTAGGTACTTAAGTGGTCCTATTAGATCTACCTAAGCTCCTATTAGATAAACAGAGATAGTCTAAAACAAAATTTCTAAAACTGGAATAAGCATTTTGCACACTATAATAAGTCTGAACTGAACCCTATACTAACTAAAACAACACAGCTTTTCAAGTAAGTAAACTTTTTTACAACAACTCTATTGTCACTCTAATCAAACCCTATGCTAACCGTCCCCTTTAATGTTAACATGTTTTATTTATTACACAAACGATGAACGGTCTAGCAGTCAATTATTGTGGGCGTTTGGTTTTAATGGATAGACAACTATCAGTCGCAAAGTTATGAACATTTACAAGCGAAAGCGTTTGTGACGTTCACTGCACTTAACGGGTAGTGACGTAACTACAGGTGAGCCCTGTTGGACCTAAGCTTACGCTAATAATCGAAGTGCCCACCAAAAAAAAATCAGAAATGTATTCCGTTGAAAATATTAAATTTCTACTTCATCACTTTACCCAACAGTGGGATGTGAGTAAGAGTAGTAATGCTTTAAGTATATGCAAAATGAAATTGCTACTATACCGGATATAAAAATTTCTAACAACACTATTGGAATTTCCTTCAAGCGATCTGAGGGTCCATTCGAGCTACTCCAGATGAAACTTAAATTTTAGCAAACTACAGAGTTTGCAGTTATTAGAACCAAGAAATGCAAAATTAAGCAGTTATCCATCGTATTACGATAGTGTTACGTGTCATTTACGAACACTTCATTGGTTTCAGGGATGCCGAGAATTTTGACATGGAATTTTTTGTGCATAAAAGAATCATTGACTTGTGAAATGAATTTGAAGAACTGTGTTGCTCGAACTTACGGTGGTGCAAATATGACGAGTGTGCGGTTAAATGGTGTACAAAAACTATCCTGTGATGTAGTCGAAAAGCTGTAGTTTACCAATACACTTTTTAATACACTAAAAGCACTCTACGTTTTTGTATCATGACCCACCATTCATTCAAAGTTTATATCATTACAGAAGCACCTTTCACTAAAACCGACCGAATTGAAAATTACTATACTCTATGGACTGCCCAGCTATTTGGTTCTATTTCTATGAAAATTGTGTTTAATTACATTTCTCTTTTTAAATAACTTGGCCAATGAACAAAGCTCCAAATATCCAGAGGCTGTAAGTTTATTGAAATTTCATTTTCAGAACATTCTTACACTTTTTTTACAAAAGCACCTTCTCATATGTCTGCTGCAAATGCGTTAATTAAATCAATAATTCCAAGTAAGGTATGGAAAACGATTTACAATTCGTTGAAAATATTTACAAAGAAGCCGAAAAAATTTGTGGTGAAGTTAATATTAAAATTAAGATCAGATAAATCTCATACACGTGATAAGAAAATTTCAACGAATTACTAAATTTCGTCAAATTCGAAACGTTGTATTTTACAGAAAATGTTTAGCATTTGGAAAGCGAATCGATTTTAGAAAGAGTCGATTAGAGTAAAAATATTTATTCCTGCTTTTTGCCGTGTCTTATCTGAACTAAGCAATAAATCGACCTTGGGATTGTTGGTACCTAAACATAGGTATAATCCAGTTAATTAAATATATATGTATAAGTTGGTAGTGATATATATAGTCAGTAGTAACGAGTAGCAATATGGAGTAAGTTGTTTTCTGTTTCTTTATGTAAAGATTTATTTTTCTGGAAGTAATAATGAGATACAACCTAGTATTGTGGTTAATACAACGAAACCAATGGAATAGTAAATCAACAACATGGATAGTAACAATGACAGTAATATGAAATCAACTAGGTGTAAACTCTTAAAAGTGGAGGTGAAACGATAAGAGGAGGGGAGGAGTACAGTGGCAAACATTATTCAGGGAAATTTCAGAGGAATCCTCCGTATTATGTTCATAACAACAATAAAAATTGATACTCCGGTCTTGGTAACATCAGGAGACTATTGGAGGGAGCTACCGGACGTCGTATCATACGAGGCATCGATTTGGCATTTTGTATGTAAGGGGTACATACAAAATGCCCTGGTTGAAGTATGAGGAACTAACCGCAAAAGAAGATGCTTATTGTTCACAGAAGGAAATTGAAGTATGTAAAACGCACACGCAGCTAGTAAGTTTACAAAACTTCTTTAAAGAAGAGATGAAGCGAATGGAATATTCATGGGATACCGGACTGTTGAACCCCGGCAACGAAGGAAACGAGACCGAGGCGCGTACTAGGCGAAGAAGAGCGCTGGATTTTTTGGGCGACGCATTGTACTGGTGTTGTGGAGTGACTACACAAAAGAAACTGGATGAAATGGGTATGGAAAGCGATGCACTTAAACAAGAACTGCGACGGGTAAACGCAGGATTACAAGAAAACTTGAAGGGGATACGAAGGAATTCGAAAGAATTCAAGAAATACAGCGATTCCATTGAGACCACCTTCAAGGAAAAAATGAAAAATTTGCGACGGTACAATCGAACACGTACTAAAACATTAACGACATTCGGAGAGCTGGAAGGGAGCAGGAATCGAAAATTAGGCTAAGCCTACGTCATAACTTCCAGCCCATGTACAACTCACTAAAGGTCCTATCCAGTCTGGAAAATTTGGAGATAATACACTCTTGCAAGTTGCACCACATCCCGGTAGCTGTACTTAATCCGAACACGCTCCAAAGCGACTTGAAGTTTCTACAGACTCGGTTGGAGCCATATGAACATCGCGCCCACATCGTACCTGCCTAGTCCTCAGCGCGCATCTTAAATACTCCGGATATCAACCGAGTGCGTGTTACCTAAGCGCGTGTTTCTTGTGCTCGGACTTCACGTTCCGGAGGGGGATTCCATCGCGAAGGCACCTGCCATACGCTACCATTAGTAAAGCTTATCACAAGTCCCAATGGCAGGTACTTTTGGTATCAATGGGACCTCGCTCGAGGATTCCGGCCTGAGGCGACCTTGCCTCGTGTATTACTTATCCTGATTTCTTCAGGTCCGTAAATAATCAGTCTAGCTAAAATATTAATTAAAGAACGGCGTCTTATTACTATGGCCAAATAAGTTAAACTTTGCTAACCGCTAAGTGATCTCCGATCACAACTTGCTTATTATATGAAAGCCACGTACATTCTACACGACTTAGTCTTCGAACGGCCACAGTGTACTGTTTTTGTCAGTCCACCCCCTCCACATTTAACGTGACCGTTTCTTCGATAGGGGTAACAGCGCATTTTTCGTAACGTAACATTACGATTATGAAAGAAACGGTCACGTTAAATGTGGAGGGGATGGACTGACAAAGACAGCACACTATGCCCGTTCGAAGACTAAGTCGTGTAGAGTGTACCTTCTCAAAAATGTTGGTCTAGTTACGTTGTTAATAGCGGGTAATTCAAAATCAAGAGACCAGTAACGGGGGAACAGTCAGGAACATTCAATCAACGTTCGAAAATTCTAGTAAAGATTAGTCACACAAGCTATATCATTTCTCGAACAAACTTTCCATACCTGCTGCATATCCATCATAAACGTATAATTAAGTAATTACTTATATTTTTTGTGAATATTGCACGTACTTTTCGAATTACTTCTCTTGTTCTTGAAATTATATATTCAGTCGATTGGATATTAGGCGGATATCGGTATATCTATGAACATTGCGTGGAAGATTTCTTTGTCATAACGGCCTATTATTATTCTTAGGGTGTGTTTATCAATGTGAGGATAAAAGCGTTAGTTAAGTAACTGACAGATATTGCTAACTGACAGATAAAATTTAGCAATTGCAATGCTTTATCTTGCAGATAACTTCTATTTAACACTCAATAAACGTTTCACTGTAATTATTTTACGAATAAAATTTTATTTGCAAGTTAATTTATTTATCCTCACATTGATAAACTCACCCTTAGAAGAATTAAACACATAATTTTAGCTTTCAGTGACTTTATTTTTTACCTTCATCAAAAAAAAACAGTGAAATGTAAACAATGCACACATTATAATAAATGAACGGTTAAATACAATAATAATAACAAATAATAGCTAATACCTTACAAAATATTGACACATATTGTATTCTACTTCATTGCTTGTTTAAAACTAAATACCTATAGAGAAAATCTATTACAAGTATTTATGAAGTGAAATTTTTCTAGAAATTTACGTAAAACTATTGCAAGGGCGGGGAAATACAACAGATAGTCATATTACCACACACCTTATTGCGTTTAAGGGTACTTTTGTCCACAGAGACTGGGTAGGATAATGTGAACTGTACGAACTCAAGTTAACTTTAACAACTTTAATTATTACTAACTCATAAATAATACATTTTACGACCACACATTGTTGATTATTCGTTACATATCTCCACTCCCATTTATGTTCTATACTATCTCTCCACTGTTCAAAATTGGCGCGAAATTTAAAATATTTCAAATATTGAACATGCCGCCCCCATTGAAACATCGCTTTCAACATATCACTTACTTGGTAGTCGCACTACCTTTGATACAGGTCGTTTGAAAATTCCCGTGCGTGTACGCACTGTAACTACTCTCACGTGTCCGTCCTTTCCATGATGTACTTCCTCCACTCGTCCCAGTCTCCAGGTCAGTGGCGGTGTGTCGTTTTCTTGAAGAATGACCAATTCTCTAAGGTTTGGTACGGATCGAAACCATTTCTTCTGTTGAAGTTGATGCAAGTGTTCTTGCGCCCATCGATCCCAGAAATTTTGCTGCATTTGTTGCACCATTTGCCACCTAGTCAGTCTATTGGTATTAGTATCAGTTAGGCGAGGATCTAGTATTTGTGATAGTGGAGCAAAGGTTAGAAATGTGCAGAAGTTAAGGCTAAAATATCTGAAGGATCATCAAAGGATCAAATTGGTGTAAGGGGTCTAGAGAACGCAACCTTCAATAATTGTCAAGAGTGTGTACATTTCTTCAAATGTTAACCTAGCTTCTCCAACTACTCTCTTAATGTGGTATTTGATGCTCTTAATTCCACTTTCCCAAAGTTCGCCGAAATGTGGGGCATTTGGTGGAATGAAGTGCCACTGTATCGATTCCTTTGCCAGAATTGCGCTTAATTCATCAATGTCCTTGGCCAATTGTTTTTATAAATTTATAAACTCATTACGGACTCCCTGGAAATTAGTTCCGCTGTAGGTATTTGTTTTTCTAATCTTGCTTGACCTCACACAAAAGGTATTTGCCGGTTTTTCTAGTCTTGCTTGACCTCACAAACAAAATGGTCCTCCGTAATCATGCCCCCTGTAATTGGCCAACTCCTACGTTCATAAAGGCACGCACACTTTCTACGCGATATTTAAGTAAATCGCCCATCAGCTGATCATGTTGAACTTGAGCTAATTTAAGTTTGTAACATTTGTGGCAATTATGTATGATTTTTTTGACTACGTTGCGTTCATTTATTGGCCAATACGACTGCCTCAAATAATTTAAAAGTGCTTGTGTTCCTGAATGCAACGTATCTATGTGCGCTTGATGAACAATTAGTTTAACGAGAATGTGATTTGCTGGTAATATAATTTGATGCCTTTGGGAATAGCTAAGATTCGCATTTTGTAATCTTCTTCTGATTCGTAGAATTCTATTAGCATCAAGGAATGGTGTAAGTGATCTTAGTTTGCTCTTTGCAGGCAGGTCATCATTGTTTTTGAAACATCGCAACTCTTCGTTGAATTCCTCTAATTGAGCTCTTCTAATCAAAATCTTTAATGCATACTTCAATTCTCTCATTTTTAGTGGACCTTGTTGTCTGGTACGATCCGGCAATTTCATGAATCTTAAGCAAAATGCTATCACTCTTTGAAGTTTGTTCAAACTTGAATATCGACTGAAAAGTTCCCATTTTTTGACTGTAAGTAAACATATTGGCGTAATAACCTTATAAGTATTCTATATCATTTTCCGAAATTTCTTCATTTAACGACTGAACTTGTAACTCGTCTTGGTCAATATTGACCCCTTCTGGACCATTCCACTATTGTTTATAATTTAATAGGTCTTTCGGATAACAACCTCTTAAAATAATATCTGCTGGGTTGTGCTTGGTACTCATCCGTCTCCAATCATTTGTATTGGTCAAACGTTGAATTTCTGCTACTCTGTTGCCAACGAAAGTCTGCAACTTATGAGTTGGTGTACGTATCCACGCTAAAGTTATTGTGGAGTCTGCCCAGAGTGATATTGAGTCTATATGAATATCTGGTGCTTCAGCTACGACTAACCAGCTTGCTAATAAGACTGCTGCGCATAACTCTAATCTTGGCAAACTTAACCTCTTCAACGAAGCCACTTTTGACTTAGAACAGAGATGGGTGTCTTCTTTAACATCAGTTTTGCGTCCTTAAATAAACGCATGCTCCATATGCTTTTTACGAAGCGTCTGAAAACCCATGTAGTTGTATCTCTTTCGCATCTGTCACTACTACCTTTCTCGCGATAGTCAACTCTGATAGTTCCTTTGCCTGTGGCGTAAGTAAATTCCAATTTGTTAAAATACTATTTGGTACTTCTTCATCCCACTCAATTTTGTTTTGCCATAATTGTTGCATGATTATTTTACATTTGCCAATTACAGGACTCAGCAATCCTAATGGATCATATAATCTAGCAATGTGTGACAATAAGTTTCGTTTAATGATCGGTTTGTCGATGCACATTCTAAAGGTATATAAGATCTCTCCCTTTGATGCATTCCATTGCACACTCAACATCACTGTTTGTGATGTATCTAGGTAGTTGATACAATGGGTCATTGGATGTAGTTTCCAAGTTCTCAAATAATTGTTGCTCATTCGAGAGCCATTTTCTGAGCTTGAATCCTCCTTTTTCAAGCATTTGTGTCAACTCGTCTCGTTTTCTTTTTGTTTCTTCTATTGTACTTCCACCAGTAAGCAAGTCATCTACATAGAAATCTCGATATACTATGTCACTTGCTATGGGATAGTTAACTCCTTCATCATTTGCTATTGAATTAAAGATCTTACAGCTAGAAACGGAGCACAGGCTGTACCGTATGTTACTGTTTGTAACTGGTAAGTTTTGATAGGTTGATCATCTCTTTCCCTCCATAAAATCAATTTGAATTTGCTGGTACAGTTTTTCAATGTCAGCGGTAATGACATAGGTGTGAGTTCGAAACCGTAAGAGAATATTGAAGAGATCATCTTGTGCGTTTGGTATGGTCCTCCCATCAAAATAGAGTTTACCGACTCTCTTGGTGCAGACGCATCAAAAACTACCCTAATTTTTGTGCTTAAACTCATGTCTTTTAATACAGCGTGGTGTGGTAAGTAATAACCTTCGCTGTTGTTGTCATTGGTGACTTCTTGCATATGACCTAATTGCTGGTATTCAAGTAAGAATTAGTGGTATTGTTGCTTAAATTCATTGTTTCGCTCGAATCGTTTCTCTAAATACCTATTTGTACAATGTATCTTCCTTCATCGTCTCTAGTTGTATTTTGTATATAATGTTCTTCACACTTCGTCTCCTCAAGTGATAATTGTTTTTTGCTATAGTTCTCCTCGACATCACAAAATTTCTTTATAAGTATGTGCTTTTAATGTTTGGGTTGCGGTTAGGCAAATTGTTTGGGTAACTGTTAAACATTGTTGGACTTTGCCAGATATACCCCGAACCAAATTTCGTGTTTTGAATGGGTGGGATACTAGCATGAATTTTTCATAGAACGCCGTTCAATATAGATAAAAATATCTCCGCTCCAATTAGCAATATCGATTTCTCCAGGTGTATCAAAATTGGGATCTGCTAACTGTAAGTTGCGTGGTAATCTCCATTTCTCCAGGTTTACCTTGATGGTTGGTAATCTGTTTGTAATTTGCCCAACAACCAAGAACTCTAATTGTTAGCTGTATTCATTTAATCTTGATGCAATTGTTATTGGAACAACTCTGTTGACTTCAATGGTAATTTGACCAATTCCACCTATAGGTATTCTTTTTGCATTGGTATTTAGACCTAATTCTGTACCAATTCTTTAGTTACAAAATTGGATTGACTGGCGCTATCTAACAAAACTCGACATAACTGCCAATTACCTCTTATATCCTGTTTGAATGACAGCTATAGCTAATAAGATTTCTGTTGCACTCCCATCTTGTTGCAAGCCAAACTTTTCTTTTAGCGTACATTGTTGCACAACCGGTTCTGTTTTTTATTGTGTTTTATTCTCAGTTTATTGTATAGACATGTCTGTTTTTTCTTTTGCATTATGTGTTGTTTGCATCAGTCATTAATTTTCTCAACAAACAAACATCTTTTGAAACATTCGGTAACTCGAACAGTGTTTTAAGATGTGCGTTCACTAAGAATTTTTTGTTGTTAAACCTGTCAACCATTAATTTCCACGCTTCCTCGTAATTGTCAGCGCAAACTGTGATGGAATCTGTTATTTGAAGTGCTTGCAAAAATATCATGAAAACTTTGCCACGATTGATAATCACCCGAAAAAACTGGAAGATTTCTCTGTCGTTATTGTGTTCGATGTTTATCTTCTCTAGTTCAGTTTGAATTTCATCATATTTGTTCCATAACTCTTCTAGTTTAACGTCTCTAGTAGCTATTTTTCTACATCATCTTGTGTGTCAAACTCCTTGGCAAAATTTTCTATGCGTGTAACGGTTGATTTGATAGCCTTTCGCGAATTTTTTAAATTATTCTCGCTCATTGCGTTAACGATAATGGTTATGTATTGTTTGCGAAATATACGGAATTGTAAGGAAACCTGATATTTTACGTAAATAAAGACTGACTCGCCTCGATCTCATTAGTTTTGTTGTTGTATGGGTTGCTTGATGTAGAATTTTCTCGAAATAGTGTTATAACTCGTTATAACCACTCATCAGTTTTTCATCGCCACGTTGATAAAGCTAACCGCTCGTTGTCGTAAGTACACTGGAACCTCGTCTATATCCGCGGTCGGGAAACGTAAACATTCACTTACATCCGCTGAAGAGGGGTTCCCACTTTTATGCCGTTAGCGGAGAGGAAAGGCCGTACTACGCGCTGATTGGCTCATGAGAATACGTGCACTATCGGGTGGTGGATGCCGAGCGGATATAAATGAACGCTATAGTGCGGATATGAATGAGGGTGAATATAAGTGAGCGCGGAGATAAGCGAGGTTCCAGTGTATATGAAATATACTTTCATCAGACTCGATGGACCCAAAATATGGGTAGGATATAATGTGGACTGTATGAACTCAAGTTAACTTTAATAACTTTAATTACTACTAACTCGATAATACATTTTACAATTGGCGCAAAATTTAAAATATTTCAAATATTGAATAGGGGCAGTGTTCGTAATGAAAGGAGTTAATATTTAGTTATATATTTTTGATAAATGTGAAATGTCGGTTCTTTCATTTATAGAATTCCCAGACAGCACAAAGACATCTTATAGACGTCCATAAGATGTCTGAGTCCGATATTCGGGACGTCTTATGGATGTGTTTACGCCTGAAAGACGTCCATAAGATGTCGTATAGACATCCAATGTTACAAATGTCAACGTTTATAAGACATCGTTTTACAACATCTTATGGATATCTGTTTTGGACATATGTCAGACATAATTGTCTGGGCTTTCAATGTATTCAAAATAATGCACTATAGGTACCGCCTGTTTAAGCTAACAGTATTGATACATATACCTACCACAGTCATCTTATGAATGACTTGGTATTTCAATTCCTTGTAAACTAACTAAAACTGCGAAAATGACTAAATGAAACCAGAATTAAACTCAAACGCTGTCAAATCAAATAGTCAAACAGAGTCGATCGCCATTAAAATTATCGCATAGTTTCGAAGACGACGTGAGTTGGCGCTGATGTATATGTGATATATTAAAATAAACGCTGATTGGTTGATTATACGGGGAACATTAAATCACTTATTAAATTGTATTAATAAAAAAATAAATTGAAAATTATCAATGGTCGCATCATATTCTTTTGAAACATGAACACAATCTCAAATACACTATTTCACATTTTGTCGAATTTGTTATATAAAACGTCTAAAATGTGGTTTTTAGACTTTTGAGAAACGTCTTATGCATGCCATAAATGAACATCCGAGAGACGTCCTTAAAACTACATCCATAAAATGTCTTTTTTATATCTTTAGGCGTTCAGGCATAATACAGACCTAAATAAGACATCCATAAGATGTCTTGTGCTGTCTGGGTTTCCATCTTTCTAATATATATCATTTCCTGGCTTTTTGTTTGATATCTTTGTGGAGTATTTTTGTGCTTATAGCAGTAATGCCTGTATTATTGTTTTTGTGTTGGGCGAGCTGGTCTCGAAGGTATTGCTTACTCTGACCAATGTATGTATACAGTCGTTGCAAGGTATTTTATAGATACCTAACATTTGATTGATTTTTGTAGCGATATCGGCGGTTTTAAATTGGAAAAAAATGTATTGCAATTGTTATTAGTTTTATGTGCTATACTTGTACCATAAGGTGTGCATTGTTTATTAATTTTTTCAGATGGTTTGGACATATGGAAGTTATAAATTTGGTGATTGGGGTTATGTTTGTTTTCTTGCTTTGTTCAAGTTTATTATGTTTTTTGTATTTGGTACTTACTTGAAAAATGTATCCGTTCAACCTAGTATGAGTAATACTTTATGAAAAGCACTAAATTAAAAAGCATGGTATTGTTATATAAAAAAACGAATCCCTGCTGCAATGGCTTGCATATTTTTATCAATTTAACTTACGTAGACCAAACACAGGATGTACAGGAAGTTAATAGTAAAAAAATGAATACTTAGTATTTATGGCACAGTTTATTCATTATTAACATACAAAAAAGTAACTACAAATATAATATATTAATACAGGAAAAATGACTAGCAAGGTATAATATTTAATCATGTAACAAGTTATATAGCTTAAATGGTATCCTGGTAAATCAAAATATACAGTCATCTAAATATTTCCCACAGATACTACAATCAATGGCGAAATATGTAGTATTCAGCATTAAATATCTAAGTACACAAAACAAATACAGAAGAAAGTAAAGGACGGGAATCTGTTGCAATTTAGAAAAAACATACCTAACATTCAAACTACTTACAAATGACCTAAAGTCAATTATTCATAATATGGCAAATAGCGGTGTGTGTATTAATTGATGACAAACTCGAAAAATATTAAATAATAAAATTATACTTTCTCAATTCGTTGTTCAGAAAACAAATTAATAAGTTCATCGAATTAAAAGTTTGTTTTCAAAGTGTCTGGTAAAAAATTCTGGATCGTGTAATGGAATGGAAACAGTTGCTTGCATACGGACTGTAAATATTGCAGCATACCTAACTCCTAAATGTCTTAGTTCTCCTGAAACCGACCTTGAATCTTTATAACCTGGCATTCTATTCAGTAATATAAAAATTCGATATGAGAATCTAAAAAACAACTGAGCTATAGATATGAATATATGGAAAGGTAATCGTTTGCATTAGAAATTATATCCTGCAACCTACTGTAACAACTCAAGTATTGCTGGCTGTTGATAGAATTTATGTATAATTCTTTGTATTTCTCAGAGTATAATATTTTCGATCATTATAAATTAAGATTAATACACGTATTATATTAAAAAATAAAAATCGATGTAGTGATAATGAAAATTAACAAATTACATAAAAATAAGACGTCAAATTATTGTATAAATAATCCCGATGCAAATGATTATCTTTTCGAACGTATTTACAGAAAATAAACCCTAACAGAGACAAAATACAAAAACAAATGCCGTGGTTGTATTAAAAATATGATACCCTGATACTCTTTCTATTACTGTGACAATCTTTAACACAAAAAAGGTACACTTTTTTGGAATTTTGGTTTATTTACCACGACTTCGAATAAAAATTAAAATTAAAAATACGTTCCTTTATAACAACTGACGGCAATAACTTTCGACATGCTGAAAATACACAGCTTCTTACTTTAAATATAACAGTATACTGTCTTTAATTAATTGATAGATATGCTATCATTGATACTGTACATTTAAATGCTTAACATTTAACACTTTCTCACAGTCAAAAAACTTTGGCATTACCTAAAATCTATTTTATCACAAATGTACGTAAAAATAGACGTATATGTAGATCGGTTACGGATCTTTAAACATAAAATGCAACAAATTTTGGTATCGTTGTATTCGTCTTTACACAATCCTTTTAAAACCTATTTAAAATACCGGATATTGATACGTATTAACACCAAAAGTAAATATATAATTCAACTTTTTGAACATTTCATTATGAATTCAGAATTAAATATGTCATGAATAAATTTGTTTACTACAATTACAACAAATCCCAAACTTTACATTTTGGTAAGACATCTCAAGACTAGCTTAATTACAAAAATCATTAGGCGTCAACATACTACGTATTATATATAGGTCTATCTACAAAATATCATTGGCAATTGCAAAAACTAACACAGAAAACGTATCTAGATTCACACATATATTTACAACTAATGTATACAAAATATATTTGTACTTGATACTCACACACTGAAATGTAAAACAAATTCTTGTTATAAAGTATTAATTCAAATATTACTCTTATAAAAAAATAATCCATTTGACAATCCTTGGAAAATGTTGACCTAGAAACAAGCTAGAGCATTGTACGGGACTATTTTAGCACAATCGGCTCGTGGGCAGGCTTTGGTGGGATTAATACTTGTCTGAATCAGATTCGGGCAGAACTGCGTCTCAAATTTCATGAACGCGTGTAATGCTGATTATATTCAAATTAAATATTTATATTATAGCCGAATCTAACGGGCGTGCTGCACATTTTTATCAAAACTTAGACAGACTTGCTAATTAATGCTCTAAAAAATTGACCCGCGCAATGCTCTAAAGCAAGCAGCCATCATAAACTAAAACAGGTACTGTACGATGCTAAGCAAAATCCATCGTTGCTGATTTGAAATGTACCCAAATTATGTTATCTTAATTTATTAGTATAGATTTTGCGGTAACTTATTTTACATTTTTAATTTTTCTTTCGTATTTCTTATTAACTACTTTCCAGATAAGTGATATATGTACTCAAAATCAGTTAGTTCAGATTTAGTTCGTTTCAGGATACCGAATATCAACGGACTAGATCTGAATCAATGATTTTGAATAGACAGATCACTTATCTGGAAAGCAGATATTACAATAATAAAAGCACCGACTTTAGATTAAGTATAGTAATCGCATAAATAATAACGATTGAAATTCTTAATCAAAAATCACATTCAGTGAAGTTAGTATGCTTCAGTTTAAAAACATGGACCCATAACTATCACACGTTATTCACATACCACGGAACAGAGTCGTACATACATATATGTACAAACATTCAAGGTCAGAACTTTAGTTAGTATGCATTTTTGCTACTAAATATATAAAATTGATAAATTAGTCTATACGACATGCGCTTTTGTGATAAACAGTTACCAAAACGGAAAATAACCACATTAATCATTTATGTATAGATGAAATTCAGAAAGAACTAGACACTGTAGATATGAATTGAAATCTTATTTGGAAACAGTACATACATTAAACCATTTATAATTTATCTCATATTGACAAATAATATTCGAATTTCCTAATTCAATGTACGATAGTTGGCTAGTTTGCCAAATTGCAACTTACAAAATACCATTGATCGATTGTTTCTAAAGATGTACAATGTTAAGGTTGAACGATTGTTATCGTGTGGGCCATCATATTTTAATTGATCGTCATTTAGCAAAATAGTTGCTTCGCTGTACATTACTGCTGCGGTTTTTCAATAATGTTTTTGTCTGATATATCAAATAAATTGATGTATATCACTAATTAATTTCAATCTGCAATATTAAAAGTTTTGCATTTAACAGTATTCAAAGGTTTTTTTGTTATAGTAATACAAGTGTCCTTCCTAAGCTTTTGCAATAACTGCCATAATGTTTAACGACCGTCTGAAAAGATATCTTCACAAACGCACCATTTTAAACAATATACATATGTAGTAACTTTGTTTATGATAATTATTCACTATGATCACGAATGCGTAATGCAGTCTAAGAAAAATATACACCTATACAGTCAATATAACAAAAACAAAACCGGTGTTACAAATAATCGGAAATTTTGTGGTTTGCTGTTTGTGTTTATGAAAAGGCATTTTCTTGAGGCTTTGACATTATACAGTTGTGGTCGATACCACAATCAGTATAAAAAGACCTACGATAGCAGGGGCATTTCCTAGTAAGAACCAAAAACCTATGTAAAGCTGTTTCAAATTCGCGGGCATTATGAGGGTCTCTCTTATTATAAAAAAATACATCTTAGGTTTAACAGTTTCAATAATAACTAACAAAAAATCATGTACATATTCAAAAACTACTCAGTTACACCGAAAAAAATAAGAATTTCAAAATTCTGAAAAATATAAACCACGTGTTGTAAAGCTAACTGTGTTGGACATGCTTATTTATTTCAATATCTCGAAAACACTAAATCATCTTCAAATTATTTTTTAATAGAAATGTATAATTTTTATTGTCCCCTTAAATAACGTAATCACAAATAAGCGTTTCCAGCACAGTTGCGTTCTCAAGTTCCGTAACGGTTTAGTGTTCTAATAATAAATAATATAATTTTGTTCCCAACTAGCATTTATTTGAAATTTGAATTCGATTTGTATTTTTATTCTTTTACAAAATTTACAATTATTTCTATTTGCATTTTAATATATATTTTGTTATAACTATGAATAGTTTTATATATTTGAGATTCATGTAAACATGCGTATAACAAAGACTAGGAAATAATTTTGAAATTTAAAAAACATTAATTGGTACTGTTATCCGGATCCAGATAATTTACTATGCCAATTTTAATATTATTCGGAACTATTATGCGATACCTAGTACTCAAATCTGTTCGTCGAAATCACTAAACGCAAACACTAAACAACAGTAACGTACGCATACAATGTTGCATTTAATTTAAATTCTAAGAAGAAATATCCACATGAGACAGTTAAGCGAGCTCATCGACCATGACATATTTATACAGGACATTGCATACGATTGCGTACTAATTTTCAATTCAAGGTTGCCATCTAAGGCTAGCGTTAACGGTCGATCGCAGACACGATAACGCTTGAAATATCTCCCACTGGTGGTATAAATATGTCATGTTTAGAAATCACTGACTCGAATCCACTCTCTGAAATCTTGAATTCGGATTTTTTAACAGGACTTTCGGGTACGAATCCATTAGTCGATAACGTGGATTCACCCTCTGCTCTGATAACTTTTTTAATTAAATAATAGGTGTCTCCATGTTTCAGACTACCTGAAAACCTAGAATAGATGGAATAGACCAGATTTATTGAATACCTTGAATACAGAAATTTTGGAAGATGTACTTTTTCACAATTTTATACGAAACTTATAAGATAGTTACTACTTGTTTGAAAAATTTATCAGAGAACGAATTATGAAGAAACATTATTTTATTATTATATTAACTTCTTTCAAAATTCTCGAGACGACAATGAGGGATAAAGTAAAAAATATGAAAGTTAGAAGTTACTTTAATGTAAAAGATAATTAAAATTTGTACCATTGATATTTTGACAAACTGCAAACAACATTTTGTAAAATGTTTGGAGCTTTTATTCGATTTCTCCCCTAATACGTTCTTTGAGTTCTTCCAGTTTTTCCGGTTTCTTCACAAAAATTTTGGTTTTCAGGTGTCTCCATAAGAAAAAGTCAAGTGAAATGAAAATTAAGAGATAACGAATCCTATAGAAGTCGTGTTTATTCACAAATGAAGAATTTTGTTCGAAAATGAATAGACGGAAATAGAATACATATATGTGAATGTTGATAGAAGATAGCGCTATTGCATAGTAAGAACCAGTGCATATAGGCACAAACTTTGTGTTGTTAATATATGACCTGCCGCAACTACAAGTCACACGTCAGTATTGAAATGAACACAATAATTAATGCGTTTACATAATCGTTTAATATACCGGGTGTTTCTGGGAGGTGGTTCGCCCCTATTTCTAAAATTTCTAAAATATTTGAGATAGAGAAACGAAATTTGGGAATTATGTACGGGGCTTTAATTTACATTTCATGACATAGTCGATACATTCTTATCACTTCCGCTTTTATCGGAAATGACTTTGATTTTCGATTTTTAAATGAGACTACCTGAATATTTTTCGATATTTTGATATATCTTTTGCGACAGAAAGATATTTTTTGATATAAGTTTTTTTTTATCGAGAGTGCTTTGAAGTTCTTAATATGCTCAGGTGTTAGTGTATAAACATGATGCGAACAATTTTTTTCATTTTTACTGTATGCCCAGTTTTTTAAGCTCATTTGTAGGTCCAAAATTTAGTTTTTACGTTTTAATATAATTTTTCCAAATGGGAACAGGGTGGCTCACTAAATCATCACGAAAGAGCATTAAGTACCTTCATTTGACACCTTACATGAACATGTCGCACGAACGTTTAAGTATTTTTTGAAAAAAAAAATTGAAAAAAAAATTTTTATATCAAATAAAATCTTTTGCTGCAGTTGTACTCAAAATGTTATCCCGAATTAAAAAATCGAAAAATATTCAGGTAGTCCCATTTAAAAATCGAAAATCAAAGTCATTTCCGGTAAAAGCGGAAGTAATAAGAATGTATTAACTATGTCAAGAAATGTAAATTAAAGCCCCGTACATAATTTCCAAATTTCGTTTCTCTATCTCAAATATTTTAGAAATTATAGGGGCGAGCCACCTCCCAGAAATACCCGGTATAATGTTCATTTTCAGTCAGCTTCCTGCACACTTAGTCTAATATATAGTATACCGGGTGACAACGCAATAAGGTAACGGATTATAATTTTTATCATATAATAGACCAGAACTCTGCTACCTCTTTTCCCCTTTCTGATTCGCTAAGAAATTTAATAGCTAATGTGGTACATGGTGACATTTTATGTATAATTGTTTACTGACATTTTATTTTGAAATAAAAACTTTTTGAACTTTTAGTTACAGTCATCCTTCGTTAATACTACTGTTTCTTTTGTGATTTTAATTGCTTTGTTTTCATACGAAGAGTATATCAAGTTATTCATAAAACATCAAAGAAAAGTGCAATTATAAGTACAGTGTACAAATTAACGAGCCTGACAATATCTGTATCTTTAATAGGTAGTGTGCTTTGACACCACAGTTCGCTAATTGTTATTAATTGTGATAATTACTAAGGAATAGGTAAATTGGTTTAACTGTAAACGATTTTAGTACTGAATAAGTCCTAAAAAAGAAGTGCTGAGATTAAATTTTACTAGAAATAATCAAGTAGATGTACTATTAGTTTTTGGTGAATGTCAACGAAATTCTAGACAGGCGCAAACATTTGCAGCGATATCCAAACCCACGACAACCAAGTAATGTGTACTTCATAAGATAAGAGAAAATTGCTATCGGCAGATGAACATCCTGATCAAAGAGTATTTATTCTGCGTACTTACAGAAAAAAATCGATGTGTTAGCGTATATGAGTGTGGAGAGCACGTCAATCCACTAAATTGCGCGAAATCGTAAATACAAAAGTGACAAGTAGCGGATTAACCAACATTTATATCAAACAGATTATCAACGCAGACTAAAATTTTGTAACTGTAACATGTTACTGGACAATCAAATCGAATACGACAATTTTATCCGTAAAATTATCTTTTCCGATGAGTCAAGATTTACGAATTTATATGCATTCAATAGGCACAACGCACAATATTGGACTGGAAACAACCAGCATTTATTTAGAGAGAGGGAATAAAGAATGCTTTAGTTTTAACGTATGGTTAAGAATAAAGACAGTAACCAATTACTGTCCCCGATAATTTTTAATGGCGATTGTGCGATTTGCATTTTCTTGCGAACGAAGTTGTGTATTAATGACTTACCGCACAGTTTGCACCGTCATGTATATTTTCAAAATGATCCGACACCTTACTACACTACACTTTTTCATTTGGGGACAATTCTAAAATAAAGTTTACACTACAGCTCCAACAACGAGAAAAGATTTTGACAATATGTTACAGAAAATTATTCGAAGACCAAACCTATGTCGTAGTCGTCATAGCCAGCAATTATTTTTTTAAGGTAATTTTGTTACTGCGTTACTCTGTCGTAGATGCTATGGCTATTATGAGTTAAAGAAATGCTTAAAACTTACACCCATTAATGAATGTTGATGCACACTGTATATCAAGTCAAACTTAACACAGTACTAGCACAAAACCAATGCAAATACAATCACAAATGAAATAATACTATTAATGTAAGATAATATTTAAAAGAAATAAAGTTAGAGCCATCAAAAATACATTGTAACAATTTTTTAGATATTATACTTCAAACTAACTTTTAATAAATTCAACAGCACAGCATTATTGAACAGTACTACTACTCGGCCATTTTGAGACATCATCAAATGTAATAAAGTATTTCGTTAAAAAAAAAAACTAGTAACGTTATGACCAAGATAGAAATGGTGTAATGGCTAAATAAAATACAAAAATAGAAATCGACATGTTAAGAGAAGGTTTTCAACACATTTCTGATTTAAAAATTAACACGTTATAAAAATTATTACTTTCATTTTTCTATTTTGACTACTTGTTTATCATTATCAATATATTTATTGAAACCACAATTCACGATAAATTCAAAAATTTTTGTCTATTGTAGTTCCACCTGATATATTTCTTGCTAGCTCTATCTTTTGTTTCCGCAAGCTACTGTTGCTCGCGTGTTTTTGTTTCATTTCTTGGAAATTATTACGATAGGTTCTTTATAACATTCATTTAAATAAAATCAATGTAATGACCAAAATGGTATTAGGGATCCAAAACCGGGATAGTGTGTAGTACATATGTATATTAGTATTACTATAAAAAAATGCAGTAGACGCTCGCTTATGTGAATACCCGGTAATGGAAACATCGCGGTCATGTGAGCAGACAATTCTTACTATAGGATAAAATGGAACACCCGGTAATGTGAACAAGCATGTACAACGTACAATTCGATAATGTAAACAGCTTAGGGTATCGGTTATTTCCAAATTTATCTGCGCGTTTGAATTGGTCGAAAGAATGTTTACGTAAACGTTTGTCAAGCGTAAATTTACTCAAACCAAAATAGGACATTATTTCTCATAATAATGTAAAATGTACTTTTTATTTCACATTATGTATTGTTATTTATTATTTATCTTTTAATAAACATACATATCCATATTTGTACATTGCAATTTCTTTATAAATAAATCAAGTTCGCTGAAAAATGTGAACTGGTGCTTGGCCGATATCGTTCACATGACCGAGCGTACTACTGTATAATGTTACATTCACATACATACCTACAGCGCAAAAACATAAAATTACCGATAAATATTGCGATAAATATCTTTGCTTTTTCTTTCTATGCTAACAATCACTAAACAATATTTAATCACACATTGTAAGGAAGCAGCTACACTTACAATTAGTATTCATGTAGTACCGTAAATTCTAAATAGGGGATGTGCATGCATTGAAGAGTGTATTTATTTATATGGTTTTTGAGTAGAATAATGTTTCTTATTACCAAAAAGTAATAAAAATTGGACAAAAATTAATACTGCAACAAATATTCAACGGTTAAATTATTTGAAGTATTTAAAAATTATGAATCATCGCAAAACGGACATGACGTAAAAAGGCAGTAAATATTCGTCAAACTGTCACATAACAAACTTGTTGACACGTTGATTAAAAGTGAAATCTTATTCTAATACCGGTATCAAGCTGTGGCAGTAACAAACATACAGTAATCCCTCGCTAAACGCGGCTTCCTCAAACGCGGTTTCACTTATCCGCGGGTTTCGTTTTTAAAAAATAAATTGCATATGATTGGAAGGTTTACTACTGCCATACAAGGAAATTCAAAAAGCCATTAAGAAAAATATGAAACAGCCAACTATTCATTCATATTTTAGTAAATGAATATATTTAGTTTATATTTAGTGTGCATTTGGTTATAGAATTAAAGTTTATTTATACATATTACACAAACGTGCCCTCACCAACCGCGATTTCTTCAACCACGGTCTTATCATGGAACCTAACCCCCGCGTTAGGCGAGGGATTACTGTACGTTGTTTACTGCCAATCTACATCACAGACGGTAGCCATATTGAACACTGCGTTTTCGCGCCGCTAATAATAATTTGACTATTTCCTAAACTATTTGTTATTTCAGCAAAATAACACATTTATGCAATATTATAGCACAAAATCATTAAAAAATGTTTTCCAAAAATATGATCTTCCCCTATTATAGAGTACCCCATCCGTATTTCAAGATTTAGCAGAAAAATATTTTGTGTAATTTATTCGCATAAAAGTTCCTTTGTATATTAATTATTAATTAATTAATAAAGTAGTAGATAATAGTTCAGTAGTATACAATAAATTACGTAAAACTTACAATAAAACCTTGGCTAATAAAACTTAACATGTATTAAAATGATAAATATCAATCTCGATCACTAATATAGCAAATATCACTGTCACAATTATAAAACATATTTCAAAGTTTGTGAGAAGGTAAAACAGGTGACATTGAGTATATCTCAGACTTTACGGTATACAAGTGTTTCTCCACATACAAATGCAAAAACATTCTTACAGGGATACAAGGCATGCGTTGGCTATCTAGGCATATGCATATATTTTGTGGTCGGTGTGTAGGATTATCTAATTGTATGAAAATGTATTTTTTAAGAGTAACTTAAAAAACTTTTAAATTTAAATGTAAACAAGGTATTATCAAAACATATGTATATTGATTCACATGGTATTTTGTGATGGATATTGTACTCAAACTGTTTCTTCTTCTCTTTTCTTTGTTTCAATAGAACAGTTCTTTATTTCGATAGTTTAGAATTCTTGTAGTAAATCTAATAAACTTTTGCTGAGTATACAATACATTTTTTTTCGTTTCTGAGTATTCCTTATACAATTGCACATATCACCATATACGTATATATATTTATACATGATTTTTTCAGTTTTGTTTTTTTGCAGGACCACTTGCAAATACAGGGTCCCGGCATTGAAACTTTCTTTTTTCAATTAGACGTAGTGGCACGATTGGAACTAGTTGTGGCGCGGTAGTGCTTTTACCCGAGAACAGTGATGTGGGAATTTGTTTGTCAATCGTCATCAGTTGTTAAAATGCTTTGGGTGAGAGAGCAATGCGCGTTTGCAGTAGAAACCAACTTTTCACGAGGCCAGTCGATTGTCGCGGTGCAGTGGGGCTCCCGTTTACGGTACAATATTCCTCCTCGAAGTACTGTTCCTGCCCGGGGAACCATCTTATCGTGGGTGGAAGCTTCTAGGGCAGTTGAAAATGTGTTCCGCAAGAGACCAGCAGCACGGACCGTTAGAATACCTGCAAACATCGAGGCAATACGAGATTCAGTTTTGCGATTTCGTAGGCGCTCTGCTTCAAAACATGCG
Source organism: Holotrichia oblita (assembly GCA_023690525.1). Lineage (NCBI taxonomy): Eukaryota > Metazoa > Arthropoda > Insecta > Coleoptera > Scarabaeidae > Holotrichia > Holotrichia oblita. The sequence continues at coordinate 56,024,980 of CM043017.1, forward strand.
GCTGCCGTGGGGTTGTCAGATCGTTCCACTCGTCGAATTCTTCATGATAACCTTCACTTTCATCCATGTAAGACGGTAGTCGCACAACAACTTGCCGAACGTGATTTGGTTTCACGACAAACAGCATGCGAGACGCTCCGTCAGAATTTGCCTCCTGACGCAATTGTGTGGTTCAGTGATGAGGCACATTTTCACATCTCAGGGTATTTTAACAAACAAAATATGCGTTATTGGAGCGATATAAATCCCAGGGAAGTTCATGAGAGGTCGCTTAATTCGGATCGGCTCACAGTTTGGGTTGCGATATCAAGTATACGGATTACATTTTTTCGAGGAGGACAATCGCACGGTAACGGTAAATTCGGAGCGTTATGTGTCTATGATTGGCAATCTCTTTCTGCGAACTCTTGAAAATATTGCTATTGCCGGAGTATGGTTTCAGCAAAATGGGGCGACTGCTCACACATCACAAAATTCAATGCGTGTTTTGAGTGAGAATTTTCCAGAGGGACTTATCTCTAAAAAAGTGACATCTCGTGGCCCGCACGCTCGCCAGATTTAGTCCCATGAGATTTTTTATGGGGCTACCTCAAATCAAAAGTCATATATAACAACCGTCCTACAACTCTGGAAGCATTAAAAAACAGTATTCGTGATGAAATAGCCAAACATACCGGTTCCTATGCTGAAGAGAGTCCACTTGCACCGAAATCGGCTACAACAATGCATGGACAGCAATGGTGGACACTTGCCAAATATTATTTTTAAAACTGTTTATTATCAAACTTTCTATGTTAGTACATAATGCTAATAAAATAGAATATCACAATGTACAATGTATACTTTTACTTTTTATCTTCGAAAAAAGAAAGTTTCAGTGCTGGATCCTGTATAAACTTATGTCAGAACTTTAAGTGGGAAAATATATGAATTCAGAATGAAGCACGTTTATATTAATAAAAATAATAGATAATTTGGATAGACATATCAAATATCAAGATTATGAAAACATACACGTATATATGTATAGCTTTCAATTAAAAACTCACTTTTTACAGCAATATTGGTAGGCCTTCCACTGTGGCCACAAAATAGAATTTACTTAAAACGCATAATATAGATGGCCTATAGGGACACAAAAAAAATTATATAGAGCTATACAGGATGTAGACGGGAAGGATAATGGGATTGCAGCTACTGGCGTTTGAATTAAGAAGCCGTGAATCTTTATTCGTGTCTAACCGTTCGCTAATTATTTATTATCTTCTTCAGAGAACACGTCTTCTTAATTCCAGTAGCTTCAATCCCATTACTCGTCCCGTGTACACTGACGTTGTACAGCTAGTACTCGTTTTCAACTTCAGCTATACAGGATGTTCCGCAAGCAAGTAAGGAACCAAAGTTGTGTTTTCTTTAATGGAACATCCTGAACATTTTCGTCTTTTTAGATTGCTTGCGTTCTTTTGTTTAAATAAATAGTAGGTTAGTAGTTCAGAATTGATAGTTTTCGAAATACTTGGATTTTTTTGAAAATGCTACTGCTGCTTTAAACCTACGCAAACATAAAAAATCACACAATTGTTTCTTAAAAAAAGTGTTATCAATTTTAGCAAAAAATTTAATTATTAAACAATCACCTAATATTTGTTCTGGCACTCAAATTTACGTACCTTTGGATATAAAAGAAACTAGTTTCATTGGTTACATTTTTGGCACATTATTTACGGAACACTATCAAAGACCGAGGACGAAACCTTAGTATTAATCAAATTATATATCCATACTTATTGCACTGCAAAAAAGTTCCTATTATCTTGTTATTTATTATCATTGACAGACTTTACAAGTTTATCAAACCAATTATGTTACTTCATATTAATATCTGTTATTTTGTACATCAGTAGAAAAGAGCATTTTAGTTTCTAACATATACAAATAAGTGTAAAGACATAGCGGAACTATTTCTTATGTACTAGATATTGCCATGAATAATAAAATCTCATTGCTTATTGAAAATAATAATTAATTAATCTGATAAAGAAATTAAGTAACATTCGATAAAAGCTTAAATTTTTTAAAATCAAAACATTACGCAAGCTAGTAAGAAAACAATGTTATTGCACGCTTACAGGTCGATCATTTTAAAAACAATTAGCCTGTCAGAGGAGTTAATAGAATTTTATCTACTTTTTTATTGCACATAAATCACTTTTCACACAACCTATATTTAGATTTTGAAAGTTAAAGCATCCATTAGCTACAGCCAACATTTGCCGTAACTGATCTAATGATTTCAAACATACAACAACACAACAATTCTCACCTTTTTTAGAACAATTAGAGCTATGTTGTTGAACTACAGGCGATTCTGAATTAGTTGAACAACAATTACATGATTTACTACAATTACATGACTTACTAGAACAACAAGTATTTGCATTTTCTGTTTGTATTCCCAGATTATTATTTACGTAATCTTTACCAATACTTAACTGATTTTTTAATTTCTTGTCCGAATCAGAGCCTTGATTGCATCCATGACAACTGTTATAAGGGTCGCACTTGCAATCTATACATTTACATATATCAGCATCTGCCGTAAGATCTTTTAATACATTATTCATATTAGATCCCTTTTCTTGCAAATAGTCCGCATTTTCCAAATAATAACTCGAATCTAACTGGGTCTCTGCTAAATTAGCTTGCGGTGTTTCTAAGTCTATGTACGATTGAATAGTAGTAGGAAGAGCATTAACAGGATTTTCCATTGTTGTTAATTGTTCATATACGGGATTCATATTCATAAGATTCATTACATCAATCCACGTAGAAGGTGTTTCTTCTTCACAAGCTAAAGACATTTGCAACGCTTCTGGCATGTACACCTGTTTATTTAAAATATCTTGGTTTTCAGGTGGTTCAATATTTTGCACACTTATTATTTTTACATTTGGAGATTTATTCCCTTTATTTTCATAAGCATTTGTGATCAGCTCCGCTTGTTCATTCCCAAACATCTCAACATCAAAATTGTTAGCTGTAGGTTCTGCTAAACTATTTCTTTCCATGCCTAACAAATCTATTGCTGCATTTTCTATTTCTGTAATAATAGAATTATCTTCCAATGCCATTTGAGTATCATTCAATGTTTCGCCGTCTTTGCCATTTTCGATATTCTCAGTACCAATATTATACGATAACTGCGTTGGTATAGGATCCGCGGTATTAACAGTTGCGTAATTTTTTAAACCGCTAGCAATTTCGAATGTGGTATTTGGATCAGACTCAACAGCTGCATATTTAGGTCTATTACAAATATCTCCTTCGTTATAATTCGCATTTTCCGCAATATAATTATTATTTAATCGAGTATTTACAGGAGATACATCAAACGTGTTTTTAAATACATCGGATAAATTGTCGGATTGTATATTACCAAACTCCAAGATATCATCCACTTGCTTGGAACTGTTGTCCAAATTATAATTTTCTTCATTTTCTTCGGAATCTATAACACAAAACAAAAATTAGCATTTACAAGCATTGAATCTACCTAGTCCTCTACTAACGGCCCACTTCAACGGCGCGAAATTGAAAAACATCTTCCAAATAAAGCTACCGAATAAATCTTTCTCATTATTACAAATTGTTGCATTATAACTACATTAAGAAAATGTCATAGACACCTAGACATATAAGTGTAACATGCAATATTATTCGATGTCTCTACTGCTACATATAATGTAGTAAATATTTATATATAAGATTTTTTGGAAATATAAAATTACTAGCTAACCCGGCAAACGTGGTTTTGCCTTCAAATTTTATTTATATTTAAATAGCTGACCCGGCAGACTTCGTTTTGCCTAGAAAACTATTGATTTAGATATTTAATGTTTTATTGTTACGGGTACCACCCCCCGTGTCCTGCTCGTCCCATACCACCCTCCGTGTCCCGCAAAACAATTGTCGCAAAAAATTGTCAAAAACAAAATTGTCACAACGTGACGTAAACATAAACGTCATCTATCATGAAGAAGGAGTCGTAAAATCACTCCATACAAAATGTATGGGAAAATGAATTTTCTTGATAATTTTTTTTTCGGCACTTTCTTTTATATATACAGGGGTGTCTTAGCGAGACCGTTCATTAGAAGTTTATGGCGTTCTGGTCAAAATATAAATTTGATAATTTAGAATTATATGTAGTCGATTATGTTAGTTAGTAAACAACATGTTGGAGTATATTTTAGCGCCGAGAACGGCTGTCTATATTGCGTGGTTACTTTACTATGGCACGTTAACTCTTCGAAATTTTGAAGAATCATAACTTCATTTTTTCAAATAGCGCCCCCCATATTTTATTACGTAATCGTCTTCATGGTCCAATTCTACATCTTTTATATCCCGCATGTACTCTACCTAAAATAATAGTTTAGGAGATAATTAGGTTTTTTGAAAAATTGCACACCTAAGTCATCGATACTTATCCAGTGTGCCATGGAAAATAAACGTTCTCAAAGATTTATTGTCAAAGTCTAATGTCAAAATCATTCTTAGTCGTTTGATGCTAGTCAGTTAATAATTATCCGTTAAATGCCTTTACACTATTGCTATAAAGAGTTAAAATGGATAACAATAACGAAAACAATGTTTACACAAATCACGAAATTCTTAATTTACTTTTTATGAAATGGGTGTAAAAAGCTGGAAAGACATAGTAATAATTGTTCAAAATGGTGGCCGTTCGCATTCAAGCACAGTATTAAACGCGAAGAAACACTCTCAAGTCTTGCTCTTTGTAGATCTTGAGAAGAGAGTCTGTCGAATGCTGCTCGCACACATGGTCTTCGAGGAAAAAGTCCACATGTGTCATATCCAGAGATCTTACAGGCCAATTCCTAACCGACTTACTGACCTGTTTCGAATATTAAGGTGTAAATATTGTTTTCGTTATTGTTATCCATTTTAACTCCTTCTTCTTCTTCAATCACAATAGATGGCGTACAAGCCGACAAGCTTTTTAGTTTCACCATACCCGAGTAAAGAAAACCAAACAAAACTGGAATAGCCCTGTGGCGCGAAAATTAAAGGAAAACAAAAACTCTTCTCGAGCCGGGGCTCCAGCGACTCATTACACACCCGAAAAGGAGCCTCGGAATAAGAGAACCATCACCACAAAGGATAAGAATTGATAGAAAGGATAAAATAAAGGAAAACTGAATCACTATAATGGAACCTTAATGTTAGAAAGAAAACGGAATAAACAACCATAAACCTTAATTGAACCTAAGCCTAATAAAAACCAAATAGAAAAAGGCGGAAAAATACCTAACCTGATAAGATCAGAAACCAAATCCATACTCTGCCGACGCCTAATTTCACAATTAAAAAAAAGATGATTAATATCACCCAATTCCCCACAGTCACAATCAGGAGACTCCAAAATATTGATTCGATGAAGATGATAAGGAACAAGACAATGACCAAAACGCAGTCTACAAATAGTAGCGACAAACGGCCTGGACAAAAAAGAAGCACCAACAAACCAGGGCCTAGGTGGCACATCTTCCTGAACTAATCTATAAAATCTACCACGGGTTACAGAAGAAGAATGCCAAAAATCACTCCACGAACCTCTCAATTCCTCCCTCAGGGAAGGAACTATGTCTTTAAAGGAAACCTCAGACCAAACCTCCGGCCTAAACCTACCGACTTTAGCTAAAGCGTCCGCCCTTTCATTATAAGAGATACCAGAATGACCAGGGATCCAACATAAAATAATATTAATACCACGTGAGTGAGCATCCTCTAAAAGCTCCCTAATCACAAAAATCAGACGACAATTTGAGTCAAGACTACCCCTCTCTAATGCCATAAGGGCACTTTTGCAATCCGAAAATACAATATTATTCTCATTTTTTGAAGATCTAATATACAAAATAGCAATATAAATAGCAACAAGCTCAGCCGTAAATACAGAAGCCCACTCACAAATTGACCCGGAAAAAGTGAAATTCACCGAAGGAGAAAAAACCCCCACTGACGCAGAGGCAGGATTCGAGTGCTTAGAACCGTCTGTAAAAAAATAATTGAAGCCAGACCATTTCTCATTGAGATAATCCTTAAATAAAGAATCTGCAAAATCTCCCAAGACCGAATCGTTAGGAAGAACCCTCTCAGTCAGAAGAATACAGGGTTTAAAAAACCTAGTATAAAAATCCACCCTAAAAATATCAGGAACAATAGCAGAATCCAAGACATCCTTAAACTTAACCGCATTTTCTAAAACAAGACACAATCAGGGGCACACGAGATCTATAACGACGTCTGATAAGGTCAGAGGATAAGGCGTCTAGAGCCAAAACAACCGGATTATTAGTAATCGCTAAAGTTTTCAACAAATACTTCATGGTTAAAAACCGAAATCGAAGAAACAGAGGAGGATCACCCGCCTCCAACTGGAGGGCATTGGTAGGCGTAGACCTCATAGCCCCCAACACAATCCTCAAACATTGATACTGTACCCTGTCCAACTTCTGCTGCAAGCCATTCGAACAGCTACCGAAAATCGAACACCCATATTCCATTCTCGACCTAACCAGAGAAAAATACAAAATACGCATCGTTGGCGGATCAGCACCCCACTTTTTCCCACATAACGACTTAATTATATTGATAGTTTTGTAACAATTGTTAATGAGATGACAAATATGAACTTTCCAATTTAACTTCGTGTCCAACCATAGACCCAAATAACATGCCGAACTTTTAACAGAAATCAATGAATCACGAAAGCGGAAAGAAGCCAAAGAGAAATCCCTTCGCTTTCTGGAGAACCAAACCGAGGAAGACTTTTGCGTTGACAATGTCAACCCACAACCATCCAACCAACTGCCAATTTTTCGCAACCCATCCATCATCTGACTCCTTAAAACCTCAGAGTCCGAACCAGCCGTATAAATAACAATATCATCCGCGTATTGCAGGCAACGAATATTCGGTGATAAATAATTCTCCAACCCTATCATATAAATATTATACAGCAAAGGACTCAAAATGCTGCCTTGAGGCAAGCCCTTAAAAGATACTCTAGAGGATTGAGAATTTCTCAATGTCAACGTTTTTTGAGAAACTAACTGATGTACACAGTGAATAATCGCATGCGGCAACTTATAGCAAAGCAGTTTATCAATTAAAACAGAAATGATAACATTGTCGTAGGCAGATTCAATATCTAAGAAGGACGCCACCAACATCTCACCCCTGGCAAAAGCTGACAAAATATGAGAAGATAGTACAGTCAAATTATCAATTGTTGATCTTCCCTTTCAAAATCCAAACTGAGACTTATCCAATAAGCAATGATGCTCAAACCACCATTCAATTCTCAATTTAAGCATTTTCTCAAAAATTTTCCTAACACACGACAAGAGAGAAATCGGGCGAAAATTCTTCAAGCAGGATGGATTCTTCCCCGTCTTCAAAACAGGACAAACCAAAACTTCCTTCCAGGACAAAGGAACGCACCCCCCGTCAAGGATATTATTAAATATTGTTAAGAGATAATTCAAAGCTTCTTTTAGGAATAGAAACTTCTGCCGCATACATGATTATATCGTAGAAATCTTCATAGGACGAAGGAGGAGCTATCTGAAACTTATTAGCGATATTCGACGAAAAGGACTTCCAATCAGCATTCTTAAACACAAAACGATCAAAAACAGTCCTATCGGGACAACACGAAAATACACCCAAATTACCAGTTACCCTAACCGGAAAATGATCACTTCCCAGCGTATCATCCAACGTGATCGAGGACAGATTATGCGCAATATCTTCTGAACAAAACACTAAATCAATTACACTAGGATTCGAAAGAGGCGAAAGAAGAAGCGTGGACGCTCCATCATTTAAATTAACCAGACCAATCTCTTCAATAAGATCAAATAAAATCCTTCCCCTACTATTTGTATCAAAGCAACCCCAAGAAGGGTGATGAGCATTAAAATCCCCTACAAGAATGAAAGGGGTTGAACATATGATAAAACACTCCCCCATTGCTCCAATGATAAATTGGTGTCAGGCGAGATATATCCACCCACTATTGACAGATTACCAATTTTAACTATAAGAAATTGAGCTTTCTCAGGTAGAATACATTGTGGAATAAAACCAGAATAATTACATCCCTTACGAATTAAAAAAGATAGACCACCATACCCAGTATCAAGGCAATTATGAACCGCTGTGTAACCTGGAGAGGTAATGAAACTACCCTCCCGAAGCCATGTTTCTGCTAAAATAATCACATCGGGCTTGCAAGATTGATCCTTAATATAACCAAAAAGACTGGCCTTGTTTTTCGAATAACTACGAATGTTCCAAAATAAAAGATTTAATGTATCATCGCTTCCACTTCCTGTATCGTATCTAGCCATGACAAGTTATTATGAAAAGGAGAAGGAATTACTACCCGTAGGAAATTTACAAAACCCGTCCTATCGGACTGAAATGCCGATTTTAAAGAACTAATAAGAGGATTATTATTGATTAAATCAGGAATCGAAAAATTTTCCAATGCTGATGAAGAACTAGGGTCCCTAGAGCCGCTCAGCTCCTTATTAACCGAAAGATCCGGACCGCGACCATTTTTATTAATGAGATAATCCTCCTCATAAGGATTTTTCCTTTTGACAATCTGTGGCCTAGGAACATTCACAATCTTAGTAAAATTAAAGTTTTTCTTTTGCTGCGCTACTTTAGAGAAGGAAGAGCTAAGTAAAGGGGAACCAGCCCGGTTAACCGGTGACCCCAACTCACTTCTAAGAGACGGGAAATTTTGCTGAGTATACTGAATCTGAGAATCCTGAGCTACATAATTACGACGGCACACTTTCGAAGCCTCAAAAAAGGAATATCCATAACGAGCCATAGCCAATTTAACATCTCTCTGAAAAATAAATTCAGGACAACTTCTATCTTTAAATTTAACCCCTTCCTCCGTTGCTAGATGATTACTCTTACAAAAAACACAGACCGGCTTAGAACCATTTGGACAACTTCCCGTCTCATGATTAAGTGCACAAGCAGCACACCTTAACTTTGACTTACACTGTGATTTGATATGACCATAACGACAACAATTCATACATTGAATAACAGGAAGAATATAAGCCTCTGGTTCTCTAAAATTGTAGAAAAGACTTATGTAATTAGGAAGATTCTTCCCTCTAAAAGTCACGATAATAGAAGAAGAATTCACTAAATTTGGTTTACCATCCTCAGTTGAAGTTTTCCTCTGGATCCGTTTTACCCCCAAAATTTTCCTACCGTCACATGCCTGAATATTCTTAAAAATAGTTTCAACATCTAATTCTGGGTCAATATTCCGAACAATACCCTTACAAGAAATAAGAAAACTGGGAATATAAGCCTTAAAACCATTATTTTTACCAAAATCAGAAGAAAGAAATTTATTAACAAATTTCAACGAGGAAAATTCAATACCGAGCTTATTCCGACCTCTTTTTTCTATACGTTTTACCCCTTCAATTTTATTGGTTACAAATAATTTGCCGATTACCATATCTTTCAATTTACCCACATTCTTATCAAGAGACTCTATATATACCACAAAAGGAGGGCAATCCCAAATTTCATATAAACTAGATGACATTTCCGAAAAAATTTGAGTGGCCTTCTTCTTAATAATTTCTATAAATTTCTTCGTGATAATCGCAGTTTTACTACTCAAAGGAATCGCATTGGACAAATCGCTAGAATCCTTTTTTGAGTCAAAGTAAAAACCGAGGTCGATCGCTTTTTGCAACTCAGGCAATAAAGAAATCGGAACATCTATTTTAGATAATAAAGACAAATCCGAAGGAGATTTAATATTAGTTTCCAAACAATTAATTAACGGAACAGATTCAGAAAAATATAATTTATGATAAGATGGATTTTCGACCATCTTCGAGGCATTATCATCGGAGGGGTCAGACCCCTCCGACGGGGGATCCATCCAAAAATATATACAAAAAAAGGAACAGAATTAATAAAATAAAAATAAGAAAAAGAAAGAAAATTAAATAATTAAAACAAAAAGGATTTAAACTTTACCACAGGGCTACCACTATTAAATCACTTCTCAATAGGAACGGATTTAAATCACAACCGCACACTACGAAAGCGAAAACTCGACCATTTTAACTCCTTATTGCAATAATGTAATCGCATATTTAACGCGTAATTATTAATTCACAAGTATCAAACAACGAAGTGTGATTTTGGCGTTAGACTTTGACAATAAATCTTTGAGAACGTTTATTTGTCATGACACACTGGATAAGTATCTATGAGTTATGTGTGTATTTTTCAAAAAATCTAATTATCTCCTAAACTATTAATTTTAGGTAGAGTACATGCGGGACATAAAAGATGTAGAATTGGACTCCGAAGACGATTAAGTAATAAAATATGAGGGGTGCTATTTGAAAAAATGAAGTTATGGTTCTTCAAAATTTCGAAGAGTTAACGTGCCACAGTAAAGTAACCACGCAATGTAGACAGCCGTTCTCGGCGCTAAAATATACTCCAACATGTTGTTTACGTATATTACAAATTTTAAATTGATATACGAAAAATCGAGTGTCCTCTGATTTTTTGAATAAATGTCTGCTAGAGCAAATATTTTTAGAAAAAATGGAATAACTACAAAACGCCCGAATCAAATCGCAAAAAGTAAAGATATTCAAAAAGCTTAAAAATAGGTGAATCCAAATGCGTAAAAATATACAGGGAGTTCCATTAAAAATAATGAAGTAGATGCCGACTGCCGGTATAACCGGAAGCGCTAGAAATCTAATAATATTTTCATTGAAGAGAACATAATCGACTATGTATAATTCTAAATTTTCAAATTTATAGTTTGAGCAGAACCCCATAAACTTCTAGTGAACGGTCTCGCTGAGACACCCTGTATATAGATTTTTGTTTTTATTTTACTTTGTTCTTATGTAATGTCATATATAAATAATATATGAAAAAGGAAAAAAGTAACTTCATAGTAATCCCATTTTGTCACATCAAATTTTCAAACGAGTCATAGGCCTCCTTCAGCTAGTTTTCACATAATATGAAAAATACTTAGTTACTATATGCTTGGTCTGACGGTGAAATTCTGGATTTTGCGCTAACTTTACTGCTACTGTGTTATTGATTTGTAGAATAGGAATGTATTTCAGTTCTGTGATTTGGTTAAATAATCTTATTAACCAAATGATTTCCTTCACATCTTGGTTTCCAGCTATTATTTCAGCCTCTTTAGTTGAACTTGCCACTAGTTTTTTGTTGACTCAACCAGGAAATAATTCTTCCAGCATAGTTAATGACAACCCCAGATGCCGATCGATCTGTCTTGGTGCACCCCCTAAAATCTGCATCGCTGTAACATTCCAACCTATCACCTTTTATTTTTAATTTGTACGTGATAGCATAGTTAGTTGTTCCCGCCATGTACGATTGAAAAGAGGTTGTTTAGTTTCAATCTTGATACATCCTCAGCACTAAGATTTTTAAGAGTTCTAGACAGGACACTTATACTAAAAACCAGATCAAGTTTTGTCGCAAGCATCAGATACATCAGCGCTCCAACAGTTTTCTCTGTATGGAAACTTCCGTATTTCGTAGTCTTCTTTCCCTGATTGTTGAACTTCCGAGATCTTCAACATTGGTGTAGACACTGTCTGGCACTCATCTTTGTCTCGTTCAATTTGTACGCCCATGAAATAAGTAACCACTGATTTTGTGACCTTAAATTCTTTATTCAATTTTTTAAAATAAATCTTCAAGTCAGTCTGTTCAGTAGTTGCTACCAATCCATCATATAAAACCATCAATAACTGTCTGCCTTCTTGATTTGAAACATACAAGCATGGATCAGTCTGACTCACTTTAAATCCAAACTGAAGTAGGAAATCCCCGAAGCAATTGTTCCAGTATCTCGGAGCTTGCTTCAACTCATACAGACGTTTTTTTAACTTGCATACCTTGATAGTACCATCTTCGTAACCACTTGGCTGTACCATATAGAATTGTTTCTCCGAGTTCTCCGTATAAGAAAGCCGTTGATACATCAAACTGTGCGAAATGTATTCCTCTATTTGCAGCAATGCTTAAAATAGATCGAATAGGTGTCATTTTGGGAATTGTACTTAAAGTTTAGGTGTATTCAGTACCTTCACATTGATTAAAACCCTTAGCAGCAAGTCAAGCCTTGTATTTCTCTATACTGCCATCTACTTTAGTTTTCTAACGATAAACTCGTTTACATGGTATTGACTTCTTGGAATTCTACAACTTAGTATTATTCTCTTTCAATTAATCAATTTCCTTGAACATTGCTCGTTTCCACTCAACAGTTTCTTCACGTTGAAGTGCTTCTTCAAATGTCTCAGGAACTTTCATTGCATTATTAAAGTTTTCTACCGTATACTCGTTTAAAAAAGATGGCATTTTAAAGCTGAGCGATTTTCCCAGTTGCCAATCAGGTTTTAGGCAACATCACAGTTGCACTACAACATTGCTAAAGGTGACAAATGATTTGATTGATGCAAGAGACAAAAACAAATTAACGTTGCTGGTCCTGTTGGATTTCAGCAAGGCCTTCGACACCATTAACCACGACACTTTGCTTGCAATTTGTTATCACATTGGATTTACTCGATCTGCAATAGCTCTATTGCGGTCATTTTTACGAGATAGGTATCAGTCTGTTCGTATCCTAGATACAGTTTCTGAACCATTAAGCTTATTACAAGGAGTACCGCAGGGCTCCATACTGGACCCACTGCTCTTCTCAATATATACGATATTGTTATCAAAAACATTGATGAGGCTTTACTTGTCTTTCGTGATAAAGTTGCAGCAAATCAGATTTATATTTTACGGGCTTCAACATAAAAAATTTCGTAACGGCCAAGATGGCACAACTCTATTAGAATATAGATGTCACTATCAGCACTATTATCACTGAAAATATACTCAAATGCGAAATTTATTTTAGAAAATCCGTAAATTACAAAAAACAATAAATATACCACAAAATCATTATTTTATATTTGTAAAATTTTTGAATTTTTAAATTTTCCCGCCATGACTCCTAATGGGTTAAAAGTAGTGAACCATATTCGAGGCTTGGTAAAAAACGATGAAGCATGTAACACACGTTGTGTTGTATAAAAACTAAATAACTAAAAGAAAATATGTATTACTGATAAACGTCCAGAAAAGTAAATCCTAATATTTTAGTCTTCCCGCAACGGATCTACACAATCAGTGAAGCGAATTTTGTAAAATAGTCGAAAATGAGCTACATTGGTGAGAAACTAGCCTGATACACTTATGGACTCGAAACGAGGTGAATCGAAATAAAATACGGAAGAAACAAACGGTAAGTCACCGAATCCGTTTACCACATTCTATTTTATTGATTGGATGCTTCTATTTGATATTATTACGGAACAAATAATTACAAAATGGCGGAAAATGCTACAGATAACATGGCTAAACAAAAACGTAGTCGATTAAAATCTCAATTAACTCAGTTTTCCACATTTCTAATTATTTGCAAAGGTAGCTTAGATATTGTAGAAATCTCAGCACGACTTGATAAAATAGCTCTTAATCTATTTAGATACTTATAATGAAATACAAACGGAAATTGAATATTTGTCGGACGGTGATATTGAAGAAACGTAGAGGGACGAGTTCGAGACAAAGTTTTTTCAAACCGTAGCTAAAGCAAAGAAAATGTTGTTACAAGTGGATAATAAGGAATCTAACAAACTAGAATCACTTATAAATGCAAATATTGATTTTACAATGAATTTCACGACGCATATAACCAATGGGTTACATTTTATTACTTTTTATTCACTATGTAAATCTGAAATCAGATCAAAGCTAAAACCAAAGGTAGGATTACTTCGAAAAAGCTACTTCTCAATTCTTAAATTTACTCCGGCTGATCTTATACTATATCTCATTCCAAATAAGAAAGGAGCGTTATGAAAAATAGGGTCTAAAATAAACGTCTGCGATTGGTAAAAATGTAGTGCACATTTACACTAAAACAATTTGTCAAAATTGCATATATGTCATAAACATCAAAAAGGTTATATTATGCGAGCGTTATTTATGTTCTTTTGCGAATTGAATGTTTTTTTTATTCATTTCATTTTGAATCTTTATACAAAATTAGTTTTTTTAGAGCTTCTGAATCCTAATATTTGCTTATTGAAGGTACACGATTTGAACCGTTTTCCTTGAATTTTCTTGTTTATACATCTTAGCTTTTGATAAACATCAATAATCCGTGCATTATGGCTAATGCTGCTCTCACAACTTCCTCAAAAAATGCTAGGTGTAGGCATGTAACAAGTGGGCAAAGGCTTCATCAGACAGAAAATGAAGTTGGGATTAGCAAAAAGACACTGTTTGATACCATCAGAGGTATAGAGACGCCATCAAAGAAACGGATGTGAAACGAAATATGACAAATTGGACTAAGCTCAAAAAAGTGCAATAAGAAGTATTAAATGTGTTTGATTAGTGTTCATGAAGATGTTATTCTACTTAGTGGACAGCCAATTATCAGTCAATCGAAAACAAATTTTTAATTTACCGCGACTTTTGCAAATAACAACCTTGTTCCTGTGTGCTATGCGCTCCGATTGTAGCGTCATCTCCTCCATTCTTATATGGAATGGACTTTAGGCATCATAATGGGTAAGATAGACAAATATTATACTTCACCGTTTGAAATTGTTACTTCAAATAGAGAGAATTGGAAGCTATGACGTAAACATGGAGGGTCTGATAGTAAATATAGACGGATCTATATATATTTGTAGTACGCCGGGATACTATAAAACAAAAATATACACTATAACTAATACGGCTTATTTGGTATTAGAGAAGAATTATACTAGCAGGCAAATCTTCACAATGACAGAGAGCAAAGCAGTTCTCGCTGCGTTGGACTCCTACTAGATGACTTCGGAGCTTACTCTTCCGTGTTTCCGGGTATACAATAGCTGGAGAGGATGTGAGTTTCTGAACACTCTGATATAGACGCAAAAGAGAAAGTCAATAAACTAACAAAAAATGCTTTAAATATACCTTTCCAATCAGGAGATGTCAAGGTAAAATCATCGTTACCACTAGTAGAGGATCACTGGAAAATAAACTACTAAAACTTTTCTATCAGGACGATAATGAAGCACTTCTTGATGTACTATCTAATGGAATAAATTCCTCACAATAGCGAGGAATTCATTGGTATTAAGAGACAAACCCTGGATGTTGAGAAGTTGATATTTTCAGAAGTAAGCAGGCTATCCATCAAAGAGATACTGCGATTATTGTCTAAGATGGTACTCCTGGAGGAGCTGTGAAACAAGGGGGCACACACAATAGGCCTATGGCCGCAGTGCTTCTACCGTCTACCACCATCTCATGAAAAAATAATACTATGTTCAATATGACCCACCTATCAAACAAGTCAGAAAGGTTTTCTCAATACTACTATTAGGAAATCGTTCCCAGCTTGTCGTATTCTCGAAATCGCTAGCTTAAAAAACACTAACGCTAAAACACCAATGCCGCTTGAACATATTTTGCAGTAGTTGATACACATATGGAAGTGATACTTCATGCATGTTTATGCAAGTATCAGACAGTTGCAAGGTGCTATTTCATTATGTTTTACGTACGTAGAAATAAAAATATAAACGGCGAGATAGTGCTACAACAAAACCATTGAACACAACTTTACAAACACAAGCTATACAATAAAAGTTGCGCGGTAGTCAGACAAGCAATACAGTTTAAGAAGGCGGTGGAACTTTATAGTGCAGAAATATATTCTGCGAGAACAAATTCGTTACCGTTATACCGATTATTTTACTTATGTCAATAAAACATCACGAAGTGAATCAACCGTATAAATATACTTGCTATTGAAAATAAAAATCCTATTGATTATGATGTTTAATAAAGTAGGTGTGTTTTATAAATTACGATGTATAATCGATTGATTATTATTTTCTGAATTACCACTACTTTTATTATTTTGTGTCACTTATTATGCAACCGCCAAGCTGACGCCACTAGTGAGTGAAAACAATCGACAACTTTAGTAATGGGTAAACTAAAAACTTATAACACCAGCAGCACATAAGAAAATTACAAAGTAACGAAATAATAGAAATTAATACATAAATATAAAATAACGATCTACTAATTTCAAAATCTTCGAATTCCCAATGTTGTTGTTCAACTGAAAAGCGTAACATAAATAAATTTCATCTATCGGGTGTAACCTGGCACCTTACCGGTTTTTTTTCTACATTTGCTTTATAAAGCCTTACTTACCGTTACTATTGCTGTAAATGGCAGTTCCTATACTCTTCCATTTCATTTCCGTAGAAGCATGGAACCTTACATTCTTATCAAAAGTTAAAGAATCTGTTGTTGGAGCCCTAGATTTATCATCAATTTTAAAATCTTCAATGTCAACTTCATTTTTAATCATATTCGTATGCCATTCATCTTCTGCGCTGTTTTTATCAGTGTTAGGACAACTGTCAGATTTCCCATCAGGTTTGTCATGAGCCTTCAAATGCGTTTTGATATGTGATTTTAAACTATGCGGCGTTGAAAACGCTTTGGAACAATCAGATTCAGCGCATGCATAGGGTCGTTCGCCACTGTGAGTTCTACGATGCGTTTTCAAGTGATGACTTGCTGTAAAAGCTTTGCCGCATCCATCTTCTTCGCATCTGAAAAGTGCAATGTTTGTAATTCTAATGATTGATTAAACAATGTATCTTAAAATATCCATCAATCCGCAAAAAAAGTTATTCACATATGTACATAACAACTTAATCGATAGGATCTCGACCTAAGTATCGGTGGTCATCAATACCATTCAAAACTTCTGCTCCTTACTAACTACTTTTCTACATACACTCGCAACCAAAAAATCTCGGTTTGAGAAGTTAAAAGTGAAGACAATGTTTATTTATTTTTACGATGCAAATTGTTCATCATGAGTTCGTTCCACCAGGCACAAAGGTTAGTGCGCCATTTTATCTTGGTGTTTTGAAGCGGTTGTTGCATCGTATTCGGCCAGAATATCGACAGGAAGGGAGTTGGCGTTTGTTGCACGATAATGCGCCGTCTCATCGATCGACACTCATCACCGATTTTTTTACCAAAACTCATTTTATTGGTCAACCATTCCCCATATTCGCCTGATCTGGCTCCATGCGACTTTTATCTGTTCGCAAAACTTCATTTGCCAATGAAGGGCATGCGTTATACTGACGTCCCAGCCATCCAAAAGGCGTGTGCCAACATTCTCAGAGCCATGCCAGCCAACGAGCTAAAGTCGTCATTCGAAATACTATTATGTCGTGCAAATCAGTGTATCGAAGCGGAAGGGGATAATTTTGAATAAAATAAATCAATTTTGACGAAAAAACCATTTTTTGTTCTTATTTTAAAAAAGTCCTGTTTACTTTGAGACATACTGTGTAGATAGATATCTGATTCAATAAAATGCTTCTTCAAACCTTAGTGAAGGGATTATTTTCAGGTTTATCTCATCAAGCACTTCACAATACCGTTTAGCAAGTGTACCGTAAGTGTGATTTAGTAATTATTATTTAACAACTAATTTTCATTTAACAACTGTGCAACAAGACCCGTTGTTTTATAACAAAATTATTTGGACAGGTGAATGTACTCATTAATTATGGAATTTGTATTCATTCATCGCCACTGGAGCCAAGAAAGCATTTTTATGTGGCGCTCGTAAAAATGCGGCAAACTATTGAAGCACAATAGTATATTATTCAACGAGCGGTAATGTAGGTAATAACTCACGCAGATGAGGTTTGCAGCACGAGGCGATAGCCGAGAGCTGTAATTCATCAAGTGAGTTATTACCATTACCGCGAGTTGAATACTATACTTTATCTACGACTATAACAATTAAAATGAAGGTACAAGTTCCAAGAAAACTTTTTTTGTGTCGCATATTGAAACTGTCAAAATGACATTTCACCGAATTTCAAAAATTGTGTCTCATATTGAAACTGTCAAGTTAAAATTGACAAGTGATCTAATTTAGAGTTGACAAATAACGTTACTTCCCTCAAAGATGGTAGTGGACTGTTTCATTTCGACGAATCAGATTGTAGAATTTAGCGTGAGTTATAATAACTCACTGCTATAAATCACGCTAATTGTTTATGGGTGCTATTACTTGTTCAAAAGCAACTGAATAATGAATACATTATTTAATAGTAGATAAATGCTATTTATTATTTTACACATACAAATATAAACCAATCAGATTCGCGTATTACTGAAGCAACTCGAAATTACAGCGGTAATTTTTCGATAATTTTCATAGTAGAATAATTAGGCGTTGTTATGGAAATGCGGTTAATAAGGATAGACATTTCTAAAGTTCTGTCAAAAAACTGGTAATTTATACATGAATTAATAAATAAAGAGTTTAGATAAATTTCATTTTGTATTACGTAAAATAATCTAATCAAATACCATACGAGCTTTGAATTAAAATCGATAATTTCACTCATACTTCCTGCATAACGACCATAGATAATATATACGTTTCATTCTCTATAGATTGGACACTTCTAATAAAATTTTGTTGGCGTGTTTCTGCGCCATCTAGTGAAATGTGTTAAATTTAAAACAGACCATACTGGGGTACGAAAAGTTTGTTTATTATTGAAAATTGAATTTCTAACTTTTAAACTAAAAAACAAAGCGCTTTTATATAGTTTCTGAATATTGTCCTATATTTTCATTAAAAATATTTTTACAAAAATGTTATCTTCGTGGAACACGACGAAATAAAATTTCATTCCCTAACGCTTCTCGTGAAGTTTCAATTTGGATGATATATGTCACGTATACCTGTAATATCGAAACCGAAGGTTAGGTAATTTATAAAAATGATCTCAAAAGATATTCAAGTTTTAACATATCTCGGAAAGCCACTAAGGGGTACTATTAGAATGTAGGTCTAAACCATAACAGAATTTAATAACACATCTTGTATTTACCTATTAATTGGATGTTGTATACTCCACTCTCCTTGGCGAAGTATATTGTATCTGGTGTTATCGCCTTGAAGACATTAAACATTTCTTGTACTGCTTCAATTTGTATGGGATAATGCGATATGAAAATAAAGTGTCACTGGTTTATGTCAAAACTAGTATGTCAGCTCTTGTCAATTTAATACAAACGATAGTTTCATCCTTAAGCGGTATTTAACACTACTATTTAAGGTTTAAACTAAACCACGTCCAACATCCTTCATACATACATACATAATCAAAGACCTCTTATACCCGAAGGTGTCGAAGTGTAAAGTTCTCTTAATTTAGTTCCACAGATTCAACAAATTCACGCGACTCTTTCCTGTTTCTGGCTAGGGTCTTCGCCTCGTTCCATGTTTTTCCCCTTTTTTTCAAAAGTTCATCCGTACTGCTGTTCCACGTTTTTCTGGGTCGTCCTCTCCGATTTTTCCCGATTTTCCTTACCTCCTATACCCGCTTCACCTGTCTAGTTTCATTCATTCTGATCAAGTGTCCCCACCATTACAGTTTCTTTTCTTCTACTTCAGTTCTTAATGATTTTGTTGTCAGCATCTGTCTAATGCGTCACTGGATTGTAGTAGTTTTGTTTGTCTTTCATCAAGTATCTAATTTTCTGCTCCATAGGTTAAGACTTATAAGTATACTGCTTGATACACCGTCATTTTTGTTATTGTTATCTCTTTTTTATTCAAAAAGTTTTTGTAGAGTGCATAATCCTTCAACTTATATTATATCTTCTCCAAGAATATCACAAAAGTTACCATATTCTACTAATACTGTTTTTAAAGACGCTTGTGACACAACATACAAAATCAGAATGACAATATAATGTCATAATGACACTCAATTTCGCGCTTTTCATATTTCAAATTTCAAAAAGCAATGCCAGCGACACCTGGTGAAATGTGTGAGTACCAAAACTTTGACGACAGTACACGGGGCCTTCTGCCGTATCTATAGTACGTTAGTATTATATTATCTATGATAACGACTTCGACTTGTGTCAATTTGACAATTAAATCACTCCAGCCCTACGGGCTGTCGTGATTTAAATGCTTGTCAAATTGACACTCGTCTTCGTCGCTATGCAACAAGCATTCGTGAAATTATCGATAAATTCAAAGCTCTTATGGTATTACTACAGAAAATATGTTTGACGTGACAATCATGACAGTTTTTTGACTAAATTTATAGAATTTTAATTTGTGAACGAATGAGTAATAATAAATGCCACAAATCTACGTTTCGTAAGTGCAAATTGTAATTCAACAATGTCTCAAATTATTTCATCCAATCTTGTCCGAATACATCGACAAAATGTCATAAAATATTTATGACTTTACCAAAGAATGAAGCAATTCGGAGACAATTGTATGAAATAACGATCGGTAAACCTGCACTTTAAGGACTATTTTTAGGCAAAATCTAAGCATTCATTCGTTACTATGGAAACTTAGATTGATGCTCTTACAGCGTTGCCATATATGACATTATTTTTAAAAGTGGAATTTGAACATTATAAGAATACACTATAATAATTCTGTGGGTTATGACAATATTAATAATAATATTATAATAATATTGATTAACTATAGCAGGCTAGTAATTGTATTACTTACATGTTGTTAAACTGTGTTGTATTTTCTTGTTTATATGCCAATAAATACATATTATTATTATTATTATTACTGTCAATATTATTATATTGTAAATATTAACGAAAGTAGTGGAGAAACTAATAAGAGGAGATAAGAGTTGGTACCTCTCTTGAAAGGATATAAGTAAACGTTTACGTTTCGCACTATACTAAATTCACTTTAGACATACACATAGGGGTTATGCGTTATATGGCAACACTGATTAGTTTTTGTTGACGTTTCTATAGTAACGACGACATTTATGCGTGCCTATGATTGGTGCATAAAATAGTGCTTAAAGTGCAGGTTTACCGTAACGATCAAATGTCCGTTTCACGAAAATTCTCTATGCAATCTACGGTTAATTTTGTCGATGCTCCACCGCCTGGCTGATGAATTGCTGTCCGTGTTTCACAGTTTTTCAATATACCTAAGCGTGAACATAACGTAGCAATTGCTCATGAGGATCTAGCAAATTAGAAACCTGATCCTAATTTTCGACTAGTTCTAATAACATTCGATTATAAACTTTTAATGTTGCAACTCTAACATGTTAATAAATAATCAAACACAAGCTTCTCTAATTTAAGTTTGTCACTGACAGCTGTCAAAATTTTAAAAACAATTTAAAAGTATCGCAGTGCCCACAGATGTGTGGCAGCAGCTTACTCTAATCGGGAAAGATGTTCAAGACATTACATTTTGACATATACAGAGTTGGGCACCACATTCGCCTCGGTCCATATACAAAAACCGTAACACATATTTAAAATCTTTTTGTTGGAGCATGTGTAGGTCCATGAGAAGCACATTCTAAAATTATTTTGGAATATACAGGACGTCCCAAAACAAAGTTACACATCAAAGTTATCAAAATTTAAATGAAACACCATGTCAATTATTGCATATTTCGATGACGCAGACTAAATAAAGCCAAATTACTGTTATATTCCCTATACCTAGGTTCAACGTTTTTGAAAATGTAGATCAATATTTAAAATGAGTACCTGGCGTACGTATTTAAGTTACGTGTTTCAAGTTGTATTATTTCATTAGCACTACCATTACATCTAATGCTAAAATAAAGATGTTTTCTAAAACTTATACAGGGGGTGGTTAATGTTACCTCTAACTGTGGGTACCATTAATCCTCAATAACTTGCTTATTTTAAATGAAACATCCTGTATCTAACATCGTCATTCGCTTTTCAATTAATTTCTCTTTTAAATGTTATTAAGGTGCCCTATAGCTATCTCTTATAGTTTCTTTGTAAAAGTCAATTTAGTGTTTTAAATGGCGATTATGTACTAAAAATTTTGTTAAATCAAGGTAGCTTTGACATAATGACACTAATTTGAGATATTAATTTTGTCTAATTTATGCTTGAAAAGTAGGCAGTGGTGCATTGGACGTTGCTTTATATTTAAGTATTGGAAACAAGCCAAAAATTTACCAATACAGATCTTATTACATACACATTTTCACAAAGAAAAAAAAAACAATGAAACTGACGACTCAAATATCACTCAACTTAAAGTCCGTCATTTTCAATACTTAAATAAATCTACATGGGATGATTAAGCGATCTCACCGACCGTGGAATATTTACGCACGATACGACTGCATACTAACTGGCAGTTCAAGGCTGCTGGCATACGTACGGCTAGTTGGCCAATCGCAAACCCAATAACGCTAGAAATGTCTCCCGCTACGTATGTGGTACAAACATGCCGTGTTTATTTATTGCAGAAGTTTTACCCGTACTTTTGGAAAGATACCTCTGAAAATCCAACAAAAGATACGGCTACAGAAAGATGGTGCTCCTTCTTTCAGAGTTAATCAGATAAGCAATACCGTAATAGGTAAGTAGGACGTCGTAATTCACAGAAATGACCTGCAAGATCCCCAGACCTAACGAGTCGAGATTTTTTGTTGTGGATATATGAAAAATATTGTATACAACATATGTACCACAAATAACACCTCACAATATGAAAACATTTCAACCAAGAATTTATTTATGTACTCAAAATGAGTGATATTTGAATCATTAGTTTCTTTGGTTTTTTTAATATTAAGTTTATGATGAAAATTTGTATGTAATAAGACATGTATTGGTTAATTTTTATTTTGTTTCCAATAAATATGAAACAACGTCCAATGCACCATTGCCTACTTTTCAAACATAAATTAGACAAAATTACACTGGAACCTCGTCTATATCCGCGGTCGGGAAACGTAAACATTCACTTACATCCGCTCAAGAGGAGCCCCCACTCTTATCCCGATAGCGGAAAGAAAAGGCAGTGCTGCGCGCTGATTGTCTCATATGAATACGTGCACTATCGAGTGGTGGATGCTGAGCGGATATAAATGACCGCTATAGCGCGGATATGAATGAGGGTGGATATAAGTGAGCGCATAGACAAGCGAGGTTCCAGTGTAATGTCTGAAATCAGTGTCATCATGTCAAAGCTATCTTGATTTAACAAAATTTTTAGTACATAATCGCCATTGAAAACATTAAATTGACTTTTACAAAGAAACTATAAGAGATAGCTATAGGGCGCCTTAATAACATTTAAAAGAGAAATAAAATGAAAATCCAATGACGATGTTAGATACAGGATGTTTCATTTAAAATAAGCAAGTTATTGAGGATTAATGGTACCCACAGTTAGAGGTAACATTAACCACCCCCTGTATAAGTTTTAGAAAACATCTTTATTTTAGCATTAGATGTAATGGTAGTGCTAATGAAATAATACAACTTGAAACACGTAATGGTTGTGCTAATGAAATAATACTTAAATATGTATGCCAGGTACTCATTCTAAATATTGATCTACATTTTCAAAAATTCTTAAATATCTCAGAAACTGTTGAACCTAGGTATAGGGAATATAACAGTAACTTGGCTTTATTTAGTCTGCGTCATCGAAATATGCAATAATTGAAATGGTGTTTCATTAAAATTTTGATAACTATCGTATCGTTAACTGTATGCAATTTCATTCGCCTATAGTGTACATTAAAACACTTACTTGTAAGGACGTTCTCTAGTGTGTGTTCGGATATGTTTTTTTAAGTCACTCAGTGTTGTAAAGAACTTCATGCAACCATTTGATTCACAGTTAAATGTTTTACCATTATGCAATCTTTCATGAGCTCTTAAACGGTATAAAGTATTAAAAGCTTTTTCACAACCCTCATGTGTACATTCAAATGGTTTCACTTTTGTGTGAACTCTTATGTGAATTTTTAAACTATATGAAGTTAGAAATGCTTTTCCACAATTTGGTTCGGCACATTTAAATCGATATTCACCTGAAAAATAAGATTAAGCAAAAACTAACAATTTTTCTTTTAATTTTTCACAGTATGTACTTACAAAAAGATCCACAAATTGCAGCATTTAATGAAACAAGCAATAAGCAACATCATCACGAATTAATATATCAACAAACCTTTATGAGTTTTCATATGTGTACGTAGATTTCCAACAGTGCTGTAAGTCCTTGTACAACCATCATATTCACAATGAAATCTATTCACTAAGGTCTCCTTAGTTTCTGGATTTGTACTATGAATTGTAATAGTAGCATGGGAGGGCTCTTCGGCATCTCTCCAGATAATCCCGGATTAATATGCATATATATTTCATCTGGTGATATTGTATGGTATATATATCTGAAAATATGAATTGTATAAACTTCATATTAATTCTTGAATTATATATATTTTTAAAAACTGTTTGTACAACTAATTTATAACCAAAAAAACATATTTTGACGGCTAATATTTATCCAAGATACAAACCAATACAAACCCTGAGATGTAATTCTCAGCTGATTTAAGAAACTTGTATTACTAAATTTGGGCAGAATAAAATCTTGACCAACATTATATTTATTAAGCACTAACCCTGTATTTTCATCATGTCCTTGTAACTTTCCGATGTATGTTGTATTTTCTGGCCTTTCTGTCTCATCTGATATTTTGCTGTAATTTATAACTGGTAACTGCTCATACACTTTATTAAAACACATATCAAAACTTTCATCCAGACAATCTTGCAGATCGTGGGATACAATAACACTTTCAAATCTATCATCACAAATTTCTGTTTCGTTTTTTACTCGTCGAGATTCCATTCTTGCAATTCAATGTCAAATTATCTCCGTATCTTCCTCACATCACTCTATACACAATACACATAGGGTTCAGCGTAGAAACGAACCTAGACTCTATGCTTATAATAATAAATAACAAACTCACAAATATCGAGTTTATAGGCTATAAAAACTTAATTGAAGTTGATGCTATGTAAATATAAAACATTCAAGAAACTTTAGCATAAATTTCAGTTAATTAACAAACTTCTTTTTCTTTTTGAATTTACCACCACTCCTCTAGACTTCGTACATCGATAAAACAGGTTACGATCTTAGTCACTGATCAGTACAACATAACCTAAAAGTGTATATCTTTTCTCTTCCTTTTCTGCTATTTTCAAGATGGTAAGTTGACTTTTTACATGTATTTATCTACGAACATCTTGAGTTCTAAGCTTATTATTTGAAATATATTTTTACTGTTACGCTGAACATGTAACAGAAAACGAATTAGTTCCAATATTTTTAACAATACATGTAAATATTATTCATTATAAAATTTATATTTGAGTACACAGACCATAATCAAAACGTTGTCAATTACTGTTTTGTTAAAACAATGTAACATTTTTACACAGTACTTTGTACGTCTACATATTAACATAAATATAGTTCTAAATATTAACATATAGTCTTAGTGATATCTACTTTTATTTTATAGGCTCGTGGTCCAAAGAAGCATCTGAAACGTTTAAATGCTCCCAAAGCATGGATGTTGGACAAATTGGGAGGTGTGTTTGCACCTCGTCCATCAACCGGTCCTCATAAATTGAGAGAATCTTTACCACTTGTAATTTTTCTTCGAAATAGGCTAAAGTATGCCTTAACTAACAGTGAAGTGACTAAAATTGTCATGCAACGATTAATCAAAGTTGATGGCAAAGTAAGAACTGATCCTAATTATCCATCAGGATTTATGGGTATGTTTCCATTATCCAAAATTTTTTTTACCGAAATACATCCTTCAACTGTCGTGAATTATTAGTTTGCTTAGTGGCGACATGTCCAAAATTGTTAAGTATGGCAAAAGTAACTGTACCATATCACCGTATACAGTATACTTAAATATTGGTACGCTTAAATATCTTACTAAAATTTCATTATAATTTGGTACACTGGACAATGACTGTAAGAACATTATGGTTGTGATTTTTGATTTGCTGTAGTTGTGGCATTCGTCATGACATTGGTAACAGTTCGTTAATACAGTGGCCTGTTGCCTCTGCTTCCCATAAACAAAATAATCTTGCCTTTTGTAACTAGTATTCACTAAATTAAAACTGCAGCTTAATTTGAGTATATACCACAATGGAAAAACTTAACTGACCTAGACATGGCTTCCTACTTTATTACTATATATTATACGAAAGTATATTAAACTGTAAATGTGCATTAACTCATAATCTTTGCTAATCAAATATACAGGGTGGGCAACTTAAAATGATGCATTGAAATTATGGCCAAACTAAATAAAAAATTTAAAATCGTACCAGGTAAACTTATCGAGTTCTAAGGGAAGCACATTTTAATAAAAATGTACATTTTATACCATTCATCATAACGTCATACCGAAATCAATTTGCATTTATTTAAATGGGATGTGGTATTTTTATTGCAAATTTCTTAAACAGCTATTTTTTTACGTAGAACTCAAATATGGCCAATTTGAATAAGAAATGAAATCAACTTCTTGAAAATGCCGCCAATATCTCAAATTTTGAAGCTCGCAAATATTGTTATTTGCCTGATGCATATTTGCGTAAAACGCAAAATTTGAATTGTGCTCTTAAATATCACTTGGTAACTGACAAACATTCAAAATTAATTATTTTAATGTTTTACTTATATAGAAACAATAATTTGGTGTTGAGTGTTTGACTTATTGACCAACTTGCATTAAATCTGCATCAGCAAGTGCAAAAGCATTAGCCGCTGGCGGTATGAGCTCGTAGAGTGCGTGATACAACTTCTCAGACTTTTATAAACACAATATTTTAGTCATTTTGTTACGCAAATAGTACTTGCATGGGAAATATATTCAAATAGTTATTAGATTTCGTAGTTTACATTTTATATTTTAAATGACCGAATTACACTTTAAGATAAGCAAATGGCAGAATAGTGATTTAAGTGAAATCTGACAAATGTCATACACATTAACATGCGTTACATAAAATTTCGGTAAACTGAGCTTGAAACTTCGAAACCGCGTAATTTAAATAATCAAATTTCATTCTTTGTTATTGCAAACAGTTGGATACAATATTTAACAAGTGATTGTGATGTGTTAGAAATACTATCTTCTTACAATACAGTGATAGAAAAGATAAATGTGCTATTTAATAAAATGCAAATTGATTTCGGCGTGACGTCATCAGAAATATTATAAAATTTACATTGTTATTAAAATGTGCTACTCATCGACCACTATAAGTTAACCTGGTTGGATTTTAAAATTTTTATTTAGTTTGGCCGTAATTCATAGTGCATCATTTTAAGTGACCCACCCTGTACATGGACCAGGGCACTATGACTAAAAGATTAGTGGGAGTAACCCAGTTATTTTGAAACAGCTTCAATGTTGACGCAATTCATGGATCGCATATAAGTCAAGTAGCTTATGAAATAACTTGAAACTGATTTTCTTCTAATAACTTAAGGTGTTGGAAAACATTCAAGGTCAGAGATATTGTAGTGGTTTTCTTTTCCACTAACATACAGATATTTCCTTCTCCAACATAGGAGAGAATGCATTCGTATCATAATACCTAAAATCGACTTTCGTTCACACGGAAAATTACACCGTGTTTCCTTCATATAAATTGTATTAAATTTTATTGAAGATATTTGGGGAAAGACATTTATTGGAGCAGTACAATTAGTCTTCTGTTGGTTATCTGTTGAACCGATGTAATTTATTGTTGCTAATCATTTACAGCTACATTTCTAACATTGAAAGCATAATGTTATCATATAATTTTGTTTCAGATGTAATTACAATTGAGAAAACTGGGGAGTTCTTTCGACTTATTTATGATGTTAAGGGTCGTTTTACAATCCATAGAATCACAGCAGAAGAAGCAAAGGTATGTTATGACTACACTAATAAAAATAATACTACTTGTGATCTTTTTTATAAATTAAAAATTCAGTACATTGTTGACCAAACCATAATCGAAATTTTAACAAGAGGATAATATTCTATATTAAGAGGGTCGTCTACCAGCTGATTATTTTACAGCGGTGCCATATCTACATAATTCTATAAATCGTTTGCTTGATTTTATTTCAATATAATGTGAAAATTGGGCTTCATACACATATTTCTACAAATGTTTTACATCTACATATACAATTTTGTCTATTAATATTCGGTATTAACTTCACAATCTCTTTTCCCGTTACAGGCCGTTACCTTGATACGGGAATGGAGATTACACTACTAATTTTTAGATTTAATTACTGAAATTTGCTATGAGCATTCAAAATACGTCTACACATGTGTGTATGAAGCCCGATTTTAAAATACGTTTTAAATAAATTATAAAAACATATTATAAAAAAATTTAACTGTGGCAACATCGCCAACTGTCAAACGGTAGTCGGGCCTCTTAATATAAGCCATACACATGCGCACACTGATTTCCTTAACCACCTGTGCTGACAAATTTTTGAATACCGTGAACACATTTAAAAAGTCTGTATCTACAGATTGTAAAACATTCATATGACTGAAAGCTGTGGACGTACTTACTGTTGATATTCTCTGATCTTGATTAATAATAATGAAGTAGTATATATGTAAATATTGATCTATTTAGAAATAAATACTTATACAAAAATCAAATTATAATGACAACTCTTGTATCAATATATAAAAACTACACTATTCGATTGTTTGTCCATAACATAAAAACACTTGATCTACTATCAATGAATTAATGTACATACAATTACATGTCATACAGGTAACACTTACTACAACTACATAGCACATTTTTCTGTTACTGTTGGTACTTTTATATCAACTTGTTTTATGAAACCAGTTCAATAATTCTTTGAAAATGTTGGGGGAAATAAAAAGCAAACCATCATATAACCCTTTTTCAAATCATGAGAATTTTAAAACTACTAGAGATACAATCAGAGTGGTGATAATTCATAAGAACTTGTTGCACTTAGGCAATAATTTTTTGATAAAAGCAAAAATTATGGTTGTAGTTTAAAAAACTGGAAAGAAATGATGAATGTGTTATCTGAATAAGTTGAGGAATTACTTTTCTCCTTATTATGAAATGCTTCCTTACTCACCTGATACAGCTGTACTACCTTATTATCATTTGCCTATGTTCGCATCCAATATATAAAATACTGTACTCGAATATCATAAAACTGTACTAGTTGTACAGTACTATACTGTTTGTAAAAAAAATTGTTCTTAACGTATTTTCATATATAAAAAATAACTAATGTAACGTGCCATCGAAAAAAAAAACATAATTTGTGTAGGCTATGAAAATGCTTTTGATCGTTGCTTTAGCCACTACCACATAATGACATTTATTATTTGACATTTTATTGTAACCAAATTTATAACCTCAAATTAAATGTCAAGGAATAAATGTCATTATGTGAAAGTGGCTAAAGTAACAATCCATTCACATACCCTACTCTAATTACGATTTTTTTTGATGTCTCCATATAAAAGGAAGGAAAATGTGCAAAACAAAAGTCGTCTGAATTCCATAGCATATACAGGTTTGCGCTAATTAATTTATTTGTTTTTGTTTCAGTACAAACTTTGCAAAGTTAAAAAAGTTCAAACCGGCCCAAAAAAGATACCATTTTTAGTAACACATGATGGCAGAACCATCCGTTATCCCGATCCAATCATAAAAGTGAATGATACTATTCAATTGGAAATAGCAACGTCAAAAATATTAGATTTCATCAAATTCGACTCAGGAAATCTATGTATGATTACAGGAGGCAGAAATTTGGGACGTGTTGGTACAGTAGTAAATAGAGAACGTCACCCAGGTTCTTTCGACATTGTTCACGTTAAAGATTCAAATGGCCACACGTTTGCTACTAGGTAAATAACATGTTACTAAATAAAAACAAATTCTACCAAAAGTAATGTTTGATGTAGAAACAGCAATTGATAAAAGATTAAATCCGTCGTGAAAATATTTGCAATTTTTACAATTATTAATGGCGTAGCTCAGTTTATTATATCGATACCTAATTTATAATAATCCAGTTAAAATATAAACCAACAATAACTAATATAGAGTGATTTCAAGGACTGTGGACTCGTAATAAACAGATATAACATCGGTATCACCAAACGCGACAACTTTGATTACTCGGAACACATGTTTTGAGAATGCGTGGGTTCTCATCATCATTCAGTATTCGGTTGATGATGAGAACCCACTCAGTCGCGAAACACGTGTTCCGAGTAATCAATCAAAGATTTGGCGTTTGGTGATACCGATGTTATATCTGTTTAATAACTAATAAAATTATCTAACTAAATCGGTATCCATGTCCTGTTTATATGTCGACTCATAAAATGAGAATATTGCTCTTTATCTATTACTTAATGGTTTTTTACTCTGTATACGAAAACTACAGAAGAACAAACCATATAATAAACGATTCGTTTACAACCTTCATAATATTGTAAAGAAGAAAATGATTATGTATGCATGCAGGAATGCAAGAAACAGCACATCCGACTACCAACCTAAATATCGTTTGCACAAATATGACTGTCCTATTTGTTAGGTCTCTGCATATACACTCACTTGCAATAAAATATTGTACACCTATTTTCTTACTTATATTGATATAAGCTTTTTACGACATTTCATTTTCAGAAGTTTTCATAACTCATCACCTATTGAATGTGTCAATTCTAAAGTCAGCTTTTACATTGGAAAAAAATGTTATAAAATAAGCTAGCTTGACATTCAATTGTACAAAATTTTATAGCAAGCCAGTGCACTGTGTACCTGTGTTATTTATGTGACCGCCAGTTATATCGAGACAAATTTATGAAAAATTCGTCATTTTAACATAGAAAGAGGTATCCTGCTAAAAGGATTGCAATATGCAGAGTTTGGTTTAAAATTATCAACTTCTTTTAGCTTTTTTCTTTAGATGGAGAACAAAATCAATTACAAACTTATCTTCAATATAAAATTTAATTGTAGGCCTCAATCGAAGCTACTATTGTGAATGTGTAGCAATCGTAGTCAAAAGAGGGCCAATATTATTAACATATTTCTATTTTGGTCACTGATTAACGTATTACCTAGCTAATTCAGTATTACCCAAATAGAATACATACCACTGTAGATATTTGTGTACAGTTTGTACCAAACTATTGTTTTACCGTGTAGTGTATAGTTTTTATTCAAAACATTTTGATGATGTACAATGGGCGATATAAAAATGGGGACAAGTCCTAAAGTGAATTTAGCATTAATTAAGTGCTGTAAATGAAACTTTCAATGTATTCATGTATGTATTTCTATAGTAACAAGTGAAATAATTTGATCATATTCTAACCAAGTTATCATTTAATTTTACATTTTAGAAAAGATATTACGTTCCTATTATTCATAAAATGAATTAATAAAAAACAATCGTTTTGCTAAATGATGTTCCGGAGACATCGTGGCATTGAATTCTGTGTGTATTTTGGTGTAATTTCTTCCCAACAGTTTTTGATTGTTTGCCACAACTTTTTTGAGTTTTTGGGGTCTAAAATTGGTGTTATAAATTTTCTTGGTAAAACATTCTCAATGGGATTCATGTCGGCACTGTTTCCTGGCCAGGGTAATATAGGGACTTCGTTTGCTTCCATTCGAAACAACATGCGAAGTATGAATTGTTGTGCGATCTACAGTAACGCGCAATAAAATTAGGGCCACCATATAAATTCAACTACTACTTTGCCCACTACTTGGCGAGAAACGTTCTCGCCGTACTATTTCTCGGTGAGAATAGATACCCGTTTTTAATAAAGTCTCTATTGCGACTTTTTTCTTATTGGCAACGTCTTTCCGTTTCCCCATTGTTCGAAAGTCGCCACCCCCACAACACACAAAAAAAACCAAAACGACACAAAATCATTAAACGAATTATAATATTTCACAAATTCTATATCTGTTTACACCAAACTTTCACTTTACTCGTACAAAGCAGCACTCAGAACATCGAAAAACGACCGAGCATAACCCCCTCTAATTGTATATAATTCCGAGAGGGGTGCTTAGTGGTAATTAGAATACTGAGAAGTTTATACTTGTATAAAGGATTATCGACAATAGTATAAACAAAGATATTTGAACAACAGAAACTGTAAAATTCTTTCTAATTACCAAATAGTTCGACATATTTCTAAGAAACGTGAGTGGCCCTAATTTTTTTGCGCGATACTGTATATTATCTTAATCGACCGCTATGACATAATTGAAAGTTCTTTTTTCCCAAAAAGATGACATTTTCCCAAAAATGATTTGTTGTCCATATTAATATACTGTATACGATGAAAAACTGTTCTATCCGATGCCGGAAATGTAATTTCTTTCTTTTTCTTTTTTTTTTCTGTTACACCTGTAGAAAAGGGATTATTTTCGAGGTAGTTAATACGTGCTGCATCATTATTCGCAGTAGTAATCCATGTTTTTCTTAATCCAACATTTCTTGTTAATCCATATACCCAAATTTAACTCTTGGGCAAATCGTCGTAATGATCACTCGTTCTTCAGCGTCGTCACCACTCTAACTTTAGTAACTGTGCTAAATGTTGAGGCATTTTCAAATTGAATAGACGAACAGAATTAAACAGATGCTTCAAAATGACAATGATCGAATTAATCATAGCTACGATTTCCGAAAAACATCTATTCACGATAGAGCAATTTACATATACCCATTTTTTATGGCGGCCGTGCTACCTGCTGTCCTATATGCAGCAACAAATTATAAACTGCTACATTCTAAAAATAAAACTCAAGTCAAAAAAATTACCGATTTATTTATAGAAAGTCGTAAACCTTTTTCTTTTGTATTTCAGATTAAATAATGTATTTATCATTGGTAAAGGTGCTAAAGCCTTTGTATCACTACCACGTGGAAAAGGTGTCAAGCTGAGCATCGCAGAAGAAAGAGATAAGAGGCTGGCTGCCAAAACACATTAATGATGTTAAAGTATCTTATGTTTTCAAATAAAAATCTGAAAACGTGTGTTTCACTAATTTTATTTAACCTATTCCCTCTTTAGACAGTCGTTTAAAGCACAGTCAATTAATATTTAGTTTTAAGAATTTAATTTTTTGGGAGTTACAACTTTGATAATTTTCTTTCAATTCCTGAAGTATTTCCACTTGTAGGTCAATGAAACAGCAAATTAATGAAATATCAATTTATTCCAGAACATATAAAATTATGTTTTCGTTAATAAGACTTCTTCAGTGGAAGAAATTGACATTTTATATGTGTCAAATTACTAATAAGCTAATAATATAATCTTCACGAATGTAGTTTAAAGGCATGGAGGGGAGACCCGAAATAGCAATTATTTATGTCCGTATGGTTATAACATAGTAATATAGCTTCGGTTGTAAAAGGAATTAGTTTCAATTTCGTGTCAGTCATTATGTATACCACTCTCACGCTCGTTGATACAGAATTTTTGTAACTGATCAGTAATATCTTTGCGGGGCTCTATAAAATTTGTCGCGTGTTATTACAGTAGAAGTTGCAAAACATTGCTACATAAGAAATTAACAAAGGTGTTCCTTGGTTAAAATATAAACCATTTAGTCATTTGTAAATTAAATGAAAATAAAAACTTTTAACTAAAAAAAAAAATGATACTAGTTACTATTTAAACTCGGCAAAGAAGAGAAAGATTAAGTACAGAACGGAGAACAACGTGGAGGGGTGAACTACATGGCACGGAAGTTTGGGCTTCCGTATCAAAGCACACTTATTCAGTATTATTCCATTGATCGTTGTGAGCGCTTATCACTACACACAAACTTAGAAACTGTCGCATTTAGGTACGTTTCGGTTTAGAATGCGCAGGCAATAGAATTAATGTCCAAGATACGACAACTATTTAACGTGTACCAGCAGATGGAAGTGTGAACACCACTTAAAAAATATAAAACACTGTTCTGCAATCCGTCGCAAACGACACAGCGAACAATTAACATTTGATATAGCTTGTTTGTTTTATTCTATGTAATGTACCCTTCACTTTGCTAGATCAAGAAGCATTTGTCTCCTTCTGGAACAAGTATTCCGATTATTCATTACCAAATCGGACGATCATCGATAATGCCATCGGCTCGTGACTATGTCGAAAGAAGAATTAAAGCAGAACTTTAAGATAAAAAATTGTCGGCAAAAAAATTATGTGGTGAATGTGATAGTATGTGCAATGGAAGAATTTGAACCGTCCTCCTCTATCTTATTTCCTTTCAAAACAGTTGTAAAATGTACTAGCGATGAAATGAAGTATTGAAAAAATTTCAAGATTCGACAAACCAACTTCTATTGTTTATGAGTGACGGTGCCGCTAACATGGTTTCCTTAGGTAGGCCCGCTGCGTGCGGGTGTATGTACGCTCTATTCACTCAAACTCATTGGATCGTTTCCTATTCCTAGATCATTGCCCGGTCAATCTGTATATGTGGGGGATAGAAGACATTCACATATACGTATGTTGTATGTACCCATAGAAAAGAAAACAAATCTGAAGAAATGCGTGAGCGCACCTAACGTAGACTGAATACAATCCAGTACTTACGTATACAGGATGATTGGTGAGAATGGCCTATTAAAAGTATTATACAAACGGAACGGAATTTTAAAACAAAATTTTTCAGCTGGATATAGTTGAATATGAACCATCACGTGAAAATATTTTCGAATAAATATCACTTCCGGTTAACCGGAAGTAGGCATCAACTTCGATTTTTTAAATAGCATGCTATAAAATAAATTACAAATTCGGCTTCTACAATAAATTTTACGCATATTTCATGTATCATACCCTATACCTAAATACCATTCCGTCTGAGTTATTCGCAATTAAAGAAAAAAAGTGACAGATACCGATCTTACGTTATAGTGATATTACGTCACGTAGGGGTAAAGTAAACGAATGAAATTTTGCATACGCACAGCTGATATTGTGTAGTTACACAACATTTGAAGTTCTTCTTTGTAACATTATACAGGGTGTTTAAAAACCTAGTTGCTTATAAATAAGTTCAATCTGCAGTAGTAGATTTTTTTAAATGGAAAGGTATATATTTTCTTAGATATTCTGATTCTCACATGTAACCCTTATATAGAAAATAAAGTTAGTCTAGTTTCGTCTGTTCGAACGTTGTTACGTTTTACATTATTTTTTAAATGCACAAAATAACCCAACAGAATTATTAAGAAATGTGAATAATACGGTACACATAAAAAATGTAGGTAGAATAGATAGATTGTTCAATAGCATTATCAAACTAAAGAAAGCGCTAACAATTCTAGAAATGTTTTCTTACTCGAATATTTTGGTAGTACTACCACATATGTTGTCTGTTAAATTATGTACATATATTATAATTTCTTTAATTAAAATTTTTCTGTAGATTGAATGAGATCATTTGAAATTTTAGACATTTCTCTATCTCAAATTTTCCAAGAAACCAAATCAACACAAACAATATTAAATGACAAAATTCGGGGAAGTACCGATAAAGATAAAGCCGCATTCGAGTATTCGAGGTCTACATTGGCCTACCTTAGTTAATTCGATTAGTTAGCGTTTGTGTTTTCAAATTGCCGCGTCTAGTAACGATATACATTTCGAAAATTATTAGTCAAGATACTTTAAAAGATAAAGATAACAACATAAACGTATGTCATTCATCCGTAACATATCTGTAGGACAGACGTTTCATTGACTTTGTGTCCCCAGCAATGTAAAATACAAAGATAGAAATATAACCAAAATGATATTTCTATACCAACTAAAGATAGCCGCATTTCGAGACGTAATTTGATTAACGTTGTTTTACTGTTTGTCGAACTTCAAATAGATTATGTTTGTAATCACTTGTATTACAACTGACGTTAACCTTAAAGTTTGACACTTCGTTATATCATTGATAAATTGATATATCACTCTTATGGCAGGTTTTCGACCATCGTGTGTTTGGTTGCATAATCTGAAAAAAAGTATTTTATCAAGAAATGTTTGTTATGCCTCGCCTTCCTGAATATTCATTTGCGGTTAAACACGTAGTAGTAATTGCCGACGAAATACGTCAACGCCCTAAATACGACCACCTGCAGAATTATTTCCGAATGAATAGGACTATTTACTACCAACATACAAAGAAAACACATATTTAATTTTTCCTTATATACATATATGTAGCTCGAAATGTAAAAAAAAGCTGAGAATGATGATTTATTTCCTAGTATATTTAGTTTTATACTTTTTGTTTGTGCACATTGTTTCGATAAAAATTTGCAATTTTTAAATAACGTAACGTTAATAGTGTGATGGATCAGGAAATTGATGTGATTATTAGGCACGTATACAGGGTGTCTCACCGAGACAGTTTATTAGAAGTTTATGGAGTTCTAGCCAAAATATAAATTTGAAAATTCAGAATCGTATATAATTTATTGTGTTCTCTTCACTTAAAATATTTTTAGATTTCTAGCGCTTCCGGTTATACCGGAAGGCGCCGGCCGTCTACTTTATTTTTTATGAAACAGTCTGTATATTTTTACATATTTGGATTCGCCAACTTTTAGGCTTCATAAATGTATTTAGTTTTTTCAATGTGATTCCGGCGTTTTGTAGTTATTCAACTTTTTCCAAAAAAATTTACTATAGCGGTCATTTATTCAAAAAATCAGAGAACACTCGATTTTTTCGGATATCTATTTAGAATTCATAATATGCTTAAACAACATGTTGGAGTATATTTTAACGCCGAGAACACCTGTCTATATTGCGTGGTTCCTTTACTGTGGCACGTTAACTTTTAGAAATTTTGTGGAACCATAACCTAATTTTTTCAAATAGCACCCCACATATTTTATTACTTAGTCATATTCGGCATCTCATTTTACATCTTTTACATTCCACATGTCCTTCAGGTATAGGACATTGATAGTTTACGAGATAATTAGGTTTTTTTGAAAACATGCACTCACAACTCATCGATATTTATTCAGGGTGCCATGGAAACTAAGCGTTCTAAAATTTTTTATTTAATATTTATTGTCAAAGTCATACATCGTCGTTTGATCCTTGCTAATAATTAAGTAGCATATTAAGTGTTTTTATATTATTGTTATAAAGAGTTAAAATGGATAACAATAACGAAAATGATGTTTACACATATCAAGAAATTCTTAATTTATTTTCTATTCACGCACTCAGAAAAATTCATGCATTGATTCAACAAAAAATGGTAAATCCAAGAACAATTTTCGTTTAAATACGGCGAAGAGGTTGAATGAACATTAAAATTAATGTTACGTTATTTCTGTTAGTTCAAAAATAAAATTAGCTTGAAGTAAACGTTCCATTTGGTTGTTAAGACAATTACAACGTAATTTTTATGTTGCAGCAACATTAAAATATTAACACAACTTGCATGTTGATTTAATAACTGAATATTTGTTGGAACCACTGAATATGTATTTGGTTCAAATAAAATAAAATAACAAAAAATGTTTTAAATCTTGGATCGAGTCGGTCTTTGCTTGATGTAAATCCATTTTCAATGTGAAATAAAACACATGTTTTATTTCACATTAAGAAACGTTTTGTTAAATCAATGCATGAATTTTTCTGAGTGCGGAAAATGCGCCAAAATTCTTAGTAGAACTTGCAGAGTGTTTAATGAAAATTATTCACATTTACCTCCAATGACAAAAGGTAAATTTATGTAAAAATATATAAGGTGTTCCATTAAAAATAACAAAGTAGATGACCACTTCCGATATAACCGGAAGCGCTAGAAATCTAAAAATATTTTAATGGAGAACATAATCGATTATATATGCGATTCTGAATTTTCAAATTTATATTTTGGCCAGAACTCCATAAACTTCTAATTAACAGTCTCGCTGAGACATCCTGTATGTTTTTACAAATTGCAAAGATGCTAGAAATGCAAATATAAAGCTAAAATCAATCAACAATACCGATTTCCAAAATTTCCAAGTTCCAACGCCCTCCTAAACAGGTCAATTTTTTTTTTCTCTACCAAAATGACTATAAAATATATACTATTTTTTTATATACTATATTATGTGTCAAGATTTTTTATTCATATATTATGTAAGTACTTATTAGATCGAAATTCAAACATGTAACAAGTGAAGTAAAGTAGCTAATTTAATAATGCTTTCAACACAAATGCAATGAAAGACTAACTGTAAGAAAATATAAAACCTGGTATCTATATTTAAAATAGGACAGAATGAATAAATCATCAAAATAGCATATTTTGCGCAAGTTTATCAATGCATTAAGACTCCGCCTCATGCAATTTATCCCACTCTTTGATTTCCTTGTCTTGCACACTGATAGATTCGCTGGGCGCTCGTTCGCGCGTGGGTAGTTAAAACGAGAGCCCAAAATCGGGTCGAAAAATATTACATTGAATGATATATCAATTTATCAATGGTTATATGCACGCCATTGTAATTTTGAAATACTACCGGAAGTACGATATCTAATATGACGCTTAAGTACCGATTTGATTCGTACAGTCGGAATCACGAAAGAAGAGCCTTGCGTCTCAAGTTGCCGCGTCTAGTAACGACACACATTTCGAAAATTATTAGTCAAGATACTTTAAAAGATAAAGATAACAACATAAACGTATGTCATTCGTCCGTAACATATCTGTAGGACAGACGTTTCATCGACCTGGTGTCCCCAACAATGTACAAGATAAAGATAGAAATGTAACCAAAATGAGATTTCTATACCAACTATAGATAGCCGCACTTCGAGACATAATTTGATTAACGTTGTTTTACTGGTTGTCGAATTTCAAATAGGTACGATATCTAATATGACACTGAAGTACCGATTTGATTTGTACATTAATTTATTGATGACTCATGGCTCTTCTTTCTTGATTCCGATAGTACATTAATTTATTGATGACTCAGGGCTCTTCTTTCGTGATTCCGATAGTATGTCTCCGACGAAAACTTCATAGTGTAATCATTATGGATAATGAAATTAAAAAGAAAGTGTCGAAGTTTTACGAGTTACAAAACCGATTGTCAAACGAATTTTCGATGTTACAAATAAAAATATAAATTTTGCGATACTTGAATATATGAATTGAACAAGATGGCTATATAGTAAGCTCAACAAAAGATCAGTACTGCTTACTTTTGTAAAATAAACTAAATTAATGTATACTTCGTTTTCAATATACAGGGTTATTCACGGAACTGGTTCGTTGGAACTTTTCGATGAAATCCTACAATTCTGAAAACTTGTAATTACGGATAGTGTCAATTGGCGAAATTATTTATAGCGTTTTCTACTGGTTGCACTTTCATGAACTCAGTGCGAATGTTGTGTTCCACTGGCAATATTCAGGCACTGTTTTTTTAAATTTTGCATTCCACTGGCAACTGGCACTGAAAAAGTTTGCACTAAGTTCAAGATTTATTGCACTCATCTTCATAGTCAGTTTCGTCTAGTTCAAATATGGCGTCCAATAATAATGTCTTCTCAACAATCATAAACAAGCAATGAAAATGCTATTAAAAAGAAAGCGATTGAAAAATGAATTATTTAGATGTAATAAATGGATATTTAATGAAATAAGTATTATATGTAATATGTAGGTATCAAGATATTGCATTAATTATTAGATATTAAAGAAAACTTTAAAAACATTCCTTTTTCTAGGAATCAAATATAATATGTGCTTATGTTATCATTCTTTGGGTTTTCGATTTCGTATGAACATGAATAAATAAAAATTGTCAAAAGTACAAGTAACATACTAGAACTGACTTAATTGGGTGTATTCTACTGGCAACTGCCTTTTGAAGCACTGGGCAGAAACTATATAGGCACTAGAAAAGTTTCTAAGGTGAACTCAGTGCACATTCAGTGCTACCAGTAGAAAATGCTATTACTCTTTTGTATCACTGCCGGTATACCGGAAGTTTACGTCAACTTTCTTAATTTAAATACATATAATGATATATTTTTTATGTTGTATTCACCAAAGATGATCCCTGCGTCACTTAGGTATAATTCTATCAGCGACATTCAAAAAATAATTTTCATATCAAAATACCTATTTGTATGACAAAGAGAGCGAACGACAGTTTGTACCGTTGCGGTCAATATAATCTGGGCAGTGATTTGACATTTCATGACATTTTGATAAAATTTGGTAAATCAGGCTTTGCTATAATTTACGTTACTCTGGATACGCACTTACGGCATGAGCCATCATTGAATGTGATGGTTATCTCAATAATCAATAGTCATTACCTTAAAAAGTGTTGTCTTTTAACTGAAATTAGTTTGGTTTGACCAACCATATTATTGTTCTTAAATTCAAAATTTTGATGTTTATTTTAGAAACGAAAAACAAACAAATGATATAAAAAAATTAATATTTTGTAGCGGCTCCATTTTTTTCAATAACATTATTTAACCTTCTGGGCAAGCTTTGCCTAGCACAGACGTACGGCCTCGTGCAACTCACTTGAATAAGACAAAGACGAGATTAGTTCGTAGTCTGCGCTTATATATTTTCGATTGTTCACTTGAAAATTTGACATATTACATTTGACAATGCATCTCCGTAGATATTTGATGGAACTGTCATTGATTTCGTGCTTACCAATAAGTATTCGCTTAACAATTTTTTGAAGTCAATTTTTTTTTAATATAATGGCAATACATAGTAGAACATTACGGTAGGTACAATTGCAACAACTTGATTTAAATTTTTACGGCTTGTGAATAAATACCCACGACCCACGCACTTAACCCAAAAATGTCATAGCTGCCATATTCATATTGATATTTACAGTATTTAACACATTGATATAGAATAAGTAGGAAGACGCTATCACGTGACTAAAACGGCGCAGGTCGGCCATATTAGTACACCATTTTACGTCAAATACGTATATTAGATTTTGTACTCGCTTATCAAAACCTGTCATTTCACGATTCGATTTGCGTGCGTAAAAAGTCTCTAGGTTTGTTCCAACAAAATATTGCCAACTAGTCGGCGATAAGTGTAAGTATCGCTCTACTGCGCATGCTTGGTTGCAGACAAGTTTCGGATTAGGCGATTCAAAAGTACTTGTTGGAACGGTTGGAACATCCACTACCAACTATCTAGTCTGTGATGACAAGGCGCATGCGTTGCAATTGTACTACGTCGATTTGAGAAAAATCTTCAAATCGTTCTGATAGCCGGCAAACTGTCGGCAAATCACAGAAAATTTGTTGGAACGTCTGACCTGCCGTACGTGATCTTTAGTTCGAAGTTGTTGGAACGCACTTCTTAGATTACGCATGTGCTATTCGATCACCGACCTGTTTCCAACGTTGTAGGAACAAACCTTTAAACACGAGTGCGTAAAAGTAAAGTTGGTACTTCCTGGAACTTGATTAATTTAGTGGCATTTTAAAATCATAAATCCCTAACCTGAATGATATGCTACCCAGTTCGTTGTTTTTCTATGGATATAAATTAATATATGTATTTTTTGAGCTTTATGTACTTATCTTTTAATTCCTGATTTATTTCCACTTAGACCTCTAAGTGGAAATAAATCAGGAATTAAAAGATATGAATATAAAAGGAAATGAAATAGAAATTGTTATATATGGAAGGTATGTAATTCAATGTTAGAACAGCAACAAATATTATATAAATTACCATTTTGAATTTGATAATTTTAAATTAAAATTAATTTAAAAAATTTAACTTTCGGTTACCATTCTGCCGATCAAAGAAGCCGGTGTCGATTAATCTTGCGCTACGCTCGGTCTTTCCCCGAAAGATGAATAATCGCTCTCCAAATGTAGAGTGTTTATAAACATCCTAACGATAACAAAGAAATTCTAGCACAAACGATTGCATCTCTTGTGACTTGTAGTTAAAAATACATTCATTGATGAAATAAATGGCAGAAATTTGCTTAAGTTGTTCGGATTAGTGCAGGTTCTGATTACCGGGGGTTCGGATTATCGAGGTTTTACTGTACTACTAGACTTCCAACCCCCGTGCCTCTTTAGTGTGAGAACTTCTACTCCAGTATTCGCTAATAATGTTGTTGACGTTCTTCTGAACGAATGACCTGTATAGACTTTGGGGTTGTCTAAATTCAGATATTTTGCTATCTTACAAGGTATTTCCGCGATTGTATTTTTACCGACAGGTTGATTATAACATCTCCCTCCATGATAACGCATGAAAAAATGTACATTTACAATTTTGGATCAAATGTTATATTTTTTGACAATTTGCAAATAGCAATAGTTATTTCCTTTAGAGGCTGTAATTGTAAATGTACGCGGCATTCCATTTTTCCAATCTAGTATTGTAACAATAATTATTTCATTCATTTCTTTCACATCCATCAATTTCATTTCGCATAACTCCTGACCGCGACATGCTCTAGCAATTTCCATTATCATCACTATACCTGAAATGTTCGATTTAGAAAAGATTACAATTAAAAGTTTAGCATACCTTCATAAGTCAGTACATATCATCCGGAGCGCTTTCAAAAAATAAATTTATCTCTCGAACCCTATTGCAAGTCCTCGGGCAAGCCCTCGGACGGAAACTACTCCTCGACTAGTAAATGTTACTTACCTCCCTTATTACTTCAATAACTATTACATGCTCATCATCTCGATCTCATCATATCCAACTTAGTCCTTTGCGACGCTTTTTTGTTCAATTTCTTGTTTGAGTCTTTAAATTGATATTTTTTAGGTCACCAACTGAGGCATTTCGTTGCCCTTGAAATAGTGGCTGATTGAACACGCCGCAGCATATCTTCGTATACGGTTGCCGTCGCCTCATGTGTGCGTTGTATTAAATCTTTTCCACAGGCGTCAAATACACGATGTATAGTGCTTTTCAAATTGCAAGAAACTAACTTTTAAATCCTTAATGCTTTTATTGCACCTCCGGTAGTAATACTCTTGAGAAGGGTACTGTTTACCTGCTTAATTACACTATATGAATCGCCGGGCCGTATTATATATACTTCAACTAATATTCTGTCATCTAATTGTAATTATTGTTAATGGTACTTGGGGGTAGGTATATATACATGTAATATTTAGTTTACTTATCATTTGTAGTTAACATTTGTTGCTGTATACTTATTTGAATTTTCACGAACATGTGGCGACCTTTTGCTGAGTGTGTTAGTGATCGTGATGTGCATAGTGATGATGAAAGTGGAGTACGGAAGAGAAAATATTTATCACAAGATGCAAAGCAGATACTTCTCAATATCTATAAGACTCTGATGGAAGAAAATAACGAAGGACAAACCAAGAACATTCAATGAACGTCGCAATTAACCAAAGTGCCTATTGGAACAATATACAAGGCAATTAAAAATAACGCAGAGCCTCGAAAGCAAAGAAGTGACAAAGGAGCACCGAGGAAAATTAAAGAGTATGAAATTGATATTATTAGGCAACAAGTATATTGCATGTATAGAGAAAATGTTGTACCTACAATTGAGTCCTTACATAAAAAAGTTAATGATGAAACTATTGATATCCAATGTTCAAAAACAACCTTGTGGCGGACGTTAAAAAAGGCGGGTTTTAAATTTTGTACTATAGATAAACGCGCCACAATTATGGAAAGTTCGAGGTTGCAGAAAATGCGGTACGAATACTTGATGGCAATAAAAAAATATAGACAGGAAGGGCGATTTATATGTTATTTAGGTGAAACGTGGTATGATACCCACGACACTATTTGCAAAGGTTGGGTAGACAATTCAGCCACGTGTCAGTTGGACGCGCCGGTTTCGAGAGGGAAGAGAATAATTATTCTCCACGCTGGGTCAGAGAAAGGGTGGATCGCGCAGCCGCTATTATCTGCAAAAAATGTAAAATGCTCTAGCTTGGATTACCATGAGGACATGACTTCATCCTTATTTGAAGAATGGTTTTGTAATTTACTGCCAAACGCCTCGTATCATTCACGACAGCAAAATAAAGTTCCTACAAAATGTAATAATAAGAAAGATATTAAAGAATTTTTAGAAGCAAATAATTTATATTATGAGGAGCATTATACAAAAAACCAATTATTAGAAGTGATGAGTACAAAAGAATATTTGAAGGATTATTATGTGGATAATAGAGCCAAAGAAGCAGGACATACAATTTTACGTTTACCGCCGTACCATTGCATTTTCAACCCAATTGAATTGATATGGGCCCAACTTAAGAATACCATAAGGCGAACAAATCAAACGCCTAAATTTAGTGAAAGCACTATAACACACATAAAAAATGCGATGGAACATATAACTGCTGATAATTGAAGAAATGCCGTTAAACACGCAATATCAAAAGAAAACGAATACATGGATATGTATAATATAGTACCACCTTTAATTATAAACTTGCAATACAATTCAGAGTCAGACTCAGATATCGATTTCCAAGACGACTCAATCACATCAGATGATGATTTGTGAAATACGGTGTATATTAAGTATTATGTATATTGTATAATACTGCCACGGTCTACTTTTATATAAACATGACTTACAATTTTATTGTGCATTACCAACTAATTGTTAAGCTTCATATATCTCACTTATTATTTTTTGTAAATAAACCTAATGTATATTATTT
The DNA here is from genome assembly GCA_023690525.1 of Holotrichia oblita. Lineage (NCBI taxonomy): Eukaryota > Metazoa > Arthropoda > Insecta > Coleoptera > Scarabaeidae > Holotrichia > Holotrichia oblita. Next base: position 56,069,952 of record CM043017.1, read on the forward strand.
ATTATATATATTTACAATTAAAATAGCGTTTTACTATTACCTTATAGTGCCGTAATTTATACTCAATCCGGCCCCTGCATTCATATACTGCAAGCAGGTAAACAGTACCCTTCTCAAGAGTATTACTACCGGAGGTGCAATAAAAGCATTAAGGATTTAAAAGTTAGTTTCTTGCAATTTGAAAAGCACTATACACGCGTATACCTACCCTTACAGCCTGACTGTAGTTTCCATTAGGCTCCTCAAGAACCCAAATCATGTCAACGTACCCGTACATTTCGTATTCCATAGGAACAACAAAATGAAAGATTGTTTGCTATTTAACCGTTTATTTATATATCTTCTTTGTCAGTGCCAATAGATGTTCTAATTGCCCTGATGACATCACAATTTAAATCTGGAGTACTCTGCAGCAACACAAATAAACAAATCTTATGTTATAAGCCATATTTAAGTCAATGAAACAGCAAATTAATTAATTAATTCATCGGAATAAATTGGTATTGGTAAATTCGCTGTTTCGTTTACCTGCTTAACGATATCAACTTTAATACTCTTGTACAAGAAAACTAAGCTTTCAAGACCCACTTTTTTAAGATTTGCTTTAAGCATCCATAAAGGAAAACTTCTACCTGAAGCTTTATAGGCATTTAAGGTACACACTGTATATAGGATGTCTTAACTGATGCGGATTCTTTAATAATTTGTTTATTTTACAGTATAGAGGAAAAAGTTTCAAATAAAAGTTGTCCCTATTTGAACGATGAATAGCTAGAAAATATTTTCAAATATACAGGGTGTCCCAATTATAGAAAAAGCTTTAAAAACTTTATTTTAAATGGATCACCCTATATATTATATTTTTTTAGATTCTACATGATATTTTAAGTAAGTTTTATTAAGACCTTCCTAGACCTATGTGCTTTTGTTTTTGAGAAAATAAATATTTTATCAAAAATTTTGGAATTGCAGCGCTCTTGTTAATGAGCTCCTCTTTCTTTTTGTATAAGAACTAGGTGACCCAGCAGACTTCGTTCTGCCTAGAAAAGTATTGATTTAGATATTTAATGTTTTATTGTTTCGGGTACCACCCCCCGTGTTCCGCTCGTCCCGTACCACCACCCGTGTTCCGCTCGTAAAAAAAAATTGTCACAACGTAACGTGAACATAAACGTCATCTATCCTAACGATGGCGTCGTAAAATCACTCCATACAAAATGTATGGGAAAATGAATTTTCTTGATAATTTTTTTTTCGGGATATTTCGGGAATTTTCTTCTTGTTTGGCCGGAAACCAGTCCGAATTGGTGCGAATCATCGAAATCGGTCCAGGAGTTCTTGAGTTATAAGCGTAGTAAATAACGGCTTACTCTTTTATACAGTGTGTCCCAAAATGTCCGCAACAGCCCTGTAAGTCCTTTATTGTAGTCGCAATAAAAACGTGTTTCAAATAAAAGTTGTTCCAATTTACATGATCTACTTTGTGAGCTGAAGAGATTTCGAAAATTTTATACAGCCTGGTCATTATGTCGTTACTTCTTTTCATCTCGTATGGCAGCCATCTTGAATTCGCTTCCAATCGAAAAATGTTATAAGAAAAAGTTGTTCAGAATTATTAAATACCGTCGTATGCAAAATTTCAACTCGATCGTCGAATATTTATTTTTCCCATGTATTATCTACCGCGGTGGCCCGAAATGTCCGCAACAGCCCTGTAAGTCCTTTATTGTAGTCGCAATAAAAACGTGTTTCAAATAAAAGTTGTTCCAATTTACATGATCTACTTTGTGAGCTGAAGAGATTTCGAAAATTTTATACAGCCTGGTCATTATGTCGTTACTTCTTTTCATCTCTTATGGCAGCCATCTTGAATTCGCTTCCAATCGAAAAATGTTATATGAAAAAGTTGTTCAGAATTATTAAATACCGCCGTATGCAAAATTTTAGTTCGATACTTAATGAATGGATTATGCCCTAAAAATCAAGTAGCAAATGTCGAGGTGATGAGCTTAAGTGTCACACACACACACACTGTATATACAGGGTATCTTAGCGAGACCGTTCATTAGAAGTTTATGGCGTTCTGGTCAAAATATAAATTTGAAAATTGATAATTATATATAGTCGATTATGTTCTCTTCAATGAAAATATTATAAGATTTCTAGCGCTTCCGGTTATACCGGAAGTCGCCATATACTTTATTTTAATGGAACATCCTGTATATTTTTACACATTTGGACTCGCCTATTTTTAAGCTTTATGAATATCTTTACTTTTTGCAATTGGATTCGTACATTTTGTAGTTATTCGTTTTTTTCTGAAAAAATTTGCTCTAGCAGACATTTATTCAGAAAATCAGAGGACACTTGATTTTTCGGATATAAATTTAAAATTCGTAATATACTTAAACAACATGTTGGAGTATATTTTAGCGCCGAGAACGGCTGTCTACATTGCGTGGTTACATTACTATGGCACGTTAGCTCTTCGAAATTTTAAAGAACCATAACTTCATTTTTTCAAATGGAACCCCCCATATTTTATTACTTAATCGTCTTCGAAGTCCAATTCTACATCTTTTATGTCCCATATGTACTATACCTAAAATTAATAGTTTAGGAGATAGTTAGATTTTTAAAAAATACGCACATAACTCATCGATACTTACCCAGTGTGGCATGGAAAATAAACGTTCTCAAAGATTTATTGTCAAAGTCTAACGTCAAAATCACACTTTGCCGTTTGATATTTGTGAACTAATAATTACGCGTTAAATATGCGATTACATTATTGCAATAAGGAGTTAAAATGGATAACAATAAATATCACATAAAAGTTACTTAAAATATCATGTAGAATCTAAACAATATATAAGGTGTCTGTAAAAGGTCTTTACACACGCCTACCACATATTCCTTAGACCAAAATAAGCCGATTTAAGTAAACTTATCTTTGTCTAAAGTTGCTTAGTTTGGGCGCTATGCGCCCTTGAAGTTAAAATTTTGAAATCGTTTTTTTATAATAATTTCAAAATGGCTTATGCGATTTTAATAAGATTTGGCGTGGTCAGTTAAAATTATTGGACGGATGTTTTGAGAAAATTTCAAGAATATAGTAATACCGAAAGTGAATGAAACACGCATGGCCATTATGAAAATTTTTTTTTTTTTTTGCTGTCTGTAGTAGAGACAAGAAATAACTTTTATTCGATAGAGTATTCAAAAGCGATCAAATTATGTCTCTTGTAAAATTTTCCTATTTTTATTCGTTGTCGAGGAAAACGAAAAAAAAGGGCTTGTGGTCGTGCATTCGAAACAAGCATAAGGTAATCCAGTCAGTGATTTCTATCATAAAAAAATGAATTTTGCATGGTTGAATAGTAATAATTTTTTAAATAATTTCTGTGTAAAATAACGCAAAAACCATTAGAGTAATCAATTCTTATAGAGTGTCGTTTTTGTAGTAAATAAGTTACGCAGAATTTCCGTGAAGTTTTACTAAGCCTATTCTTTTACCTGTAGTCTTAATTTGAAGAGTAGATTTAGCCATCTAAAATTCATTTGTTTATGATAGAAATCATAGGCGATTGGATTACCTTATACTTTTTTCAGCGCACGACCATAAGCTCTTTCTTTTGTTTTTCTCGAAAACGAATAAAAATAAGAAAATTTTACAACAGACATAATTTGATAGTTTTTGAATACTCTATCTAAAGATTATTTCATGTCTGTACTACAGATAGCAAAAAAAAATATGTTAATTTTTATTATGGTCATGCGTGTTTTATTCACTTCCGGTATTAGTGTTTTCTTAAAATTTTCTCAAAACATTCGTACAATAATATTAACTGACCATGCCAAATCTTATTAAAATCGCATAAGCCGTTTTGAATTTATAATTAAAAAACGATTTCAAAATTTTAACTTCAAGGTCGCATAGCACCCAAACTAAGCGACTTTGGACTAAGATAAGTTTACTTAAATCGGCTTAATTTGGTTTAAGGAATATGTGGTAAGCGTGTGTAAAGACCTTTTACAGAGACCTTGTATAATTTATACGATGATCCATTTAAAATAATAAAGTTACATACGCTTTTTCTATAATTGGGACGCCCTGTATATTTGAAAATATTTTCTAGCAATGCGTCGTTTAAATAGGGACAACTTTTATTTGAAACTGTTTTCCTATACTGTAAAATAAATTATCAAAGAAACCGCGTCAGCTGGGACATCCTGTATACATATATATTAGAAATAGACTCAATAAGATGTTAAAAAGAAGTTTATTTTCAAACCAATACAATTTCATTGATATATCACTTATTTTTTTAGTAAAATTACTCAACCTAAAAACAGCCTACCCTAAAAAACCATGTGATCATAATTTTTAGCATACTTAATTTACCAAGCAAAATGCTTAAACTATAAACAAAAATTCGAATAAAGCTTAGCTTATCAAACATATAAGATATAATGTTAAGAAGCTAGGAACATTCTTAACAAATTTGATAATAACTAATAATTCATTTAACAATAATACAAAAAAGTTTCAGCAACTGGTTTGACAACAATCAAATATTCTTTATGGAGAAGTTGCAAATATACACTAAGATTTTGCAGACATCATAACTTACACAGCCCACGCCCAATCTTTACCAAATATTACAGCTAATATCACTTCAATTTTGTCACTGCCTCCCAGGTGCTTTCAAAATGACAACGGTATTACATTTAGAGGCTCTATGTGTATACAGATTTTGCATGAATATGAGTTAATAAAGAGCTAAAATGCAAAAATATGTTAACAGTGTAATACCATAAAACATAAATTATCTAATAATTTATCAGTTTTATAGGCTACGTATTCAAGCAAAGAATAACCATTTCAATAAACAAGTTCACATGTACATATCGATTAATTTAAAGTAATCCTTGAACGACCAGAGTTCTTGAAATGTATATTATAGTTCACAGTGCTGCGTCTTTTAATATACAGATTTATTAAAAATATTGTGTTAACAAATTTAAACGATACATTAAAATAACCAAATATTTAAGCAATATATGTATATAAAATTTAATAGAAAAACGAATTGAATCTTCATGTTATTTGATAACTTGCCTGTATACTAGGACCGTGAGAAAAGACCATACAAACAATACGTTGTTTATAAAGTGTTACACATCAGTCATGTAGCTCTTAAATGTAAAAGCTAAATATTTTATCATGCAAACATGGCATACAGTATATGGGGATGTATATAATTGCAATCTTTTTACGTATGCAGAATATATATTTATTATTCAGAAACAGCATATACAGATTATTCAGAAAATTTTGTTATATTATAAACACTTACGAAAATAATGTACTTGAAGCTGTGTTCGGTACGAACTTAGCAAGATATCTTCCAATTATTAAGTACATTGACTATGTAAAAATGTAAAACAAATTAAACACATTAATAGCTACCTTTGAATCAAAAGCATATATTTATTGCAAACGAAAATACTTCAAATATACGTTTTTACTGAAACCAATTTTATCAAATATTCATGATTTACGGTTTGTTGGGTTGTTACTATTTGCCGGTTATCTTCCTCTCACTAAAAATATATTGTTAATTAATTTTCACAAAACAAGACCCAACAATTACCTCGAAATATTACTCCTTGGTGATGGACGTATCCATAGGACTGGCTGGTTGTGGAGCTGGATTTGCTGGTTTAATAAATCGATCACTGCTTCTACGGTGAGCTGGTGCTGGTGGACTACTAGAACCCACAGGATGTAGAGCTAAAGGAACACATGACGGGGGTTGCATTTGACCGCAAGTAATGCATCGAGTACCCGTCACAATAAGTGAATCTCTTGGTGAAGGGGCTTGCAGTGTCAATCCTAGTAATATAAAAATAGTGTCAGTGTAAACGTATGTTGGATTATTATAACAAATACGAAATAAGAAGCTTTTGGGGCTAAAACTACAGTATTAAATGGCTTTTGGAATACTATTATTTAATTGGACAAGAATGGGTAATTGTGACAAGATAAAAACGCAATGTATATTCAAAACAAATGCATTATTATATCGTTAAATCAAATAATTATATATATATATATATATAAATATAAATCGAATGTATAATTCTTAGGCATTGTACTCAATTTACATATGTCAAAATTGACTATTGTCGCTACCTATTCCTAAATAACTGCCCGGCTAATCTGTATATACATACATATACATGAATATGTATAAAACTTTTAAAACTTGATCAGTTCTGACACTAGCAGTTGTAGACTATTTAAAACTTGAAATTACTGCAACTAATGCAGAATATTTGTTTCTTCATTTAATTTAAATGAAAAACAGTAGTTTCCTACGTGACGTTTCGGATGTATTTTAATCCTTCTTCAAACCTACATATAAATATATAATAGGTAAATCTTAACTTTTTTTTTAACCGAGAAACAATAACTTACACAAGGTTAATCATTTTTCTAAATACAAGGCTCTATGTCAGTTTCTCTACTCGTATGTGTACAAATATTTTGTGTTTTCAAATTTCAAAATTGACAAAATTGTTTCACAATATTTTTAGAGCCTTGTATTTAGAAAAACGATTAACCTTGTGTAAATTATTGTTTCTCGGTTTAAAAAAAAAGTTAAGATTTATTATATATTTATATGGTTTGAAGCTATACACCGCTGGTCTGTTTACTATTAGAATGCGGGATGATAAAATACATGTATTTCGTACATACGGCAGCAAGCGGGGTTGCCAATATAATTTAACGCGGAATCATAACTATGACAGTACTTAATAATGACACAAATGACATTTAATAGAAAATCGTTTATTCACGCGGACAGTTTTCTGTCATTTTGAGTTACTGACACTGACTAAGATGATGTACACTAAGGAAGAAAGAATCCAAATAATTAAGGGGTACTATTCAGGTAATACAGCACAAGAAGTAATTGGTCGCTTCATATTTTCATTTGAAAATAGACCCGCGCCTGCCGGTCAAACAGTTTTGAACATTGTTAATAAATTCGAATCTATTGGATGTATTACGGACTGCCATAAATGCATTGAGAAGAGCAAAGGATGTCGTATACGGGTATTGAGTGAGGAAAGGGAACGACGGGAAGGTAATGTATGTACATAGTGCTGTTGAGCAAAATGAACCATGCTCATCACGGCAAATATCCGAACAGGTTGATATCCCAGCGCGTACTGTAAGAAAGATTTTGGATAGGCTAGGGTATCGTAGCTACAGTATACAAAAACGCCAGGAAATTTTCCTTGGAGATCAAGTAAGGCGCATTAACTTTTGTGTAAGCGTAATGGCACGAGTCGTGGAAAATAATAATTTTATACAAAATATTTTATTTACGGACGAATCTGCGTTCTATTTACATGGTCGTTCCAATCTAATGATTACACTAAGAAAAATAATCTTAATATACTGTATAGCTAAGAAGAGTATAATAATTATAGGTGAATTTTTATTTAGTTTAATTTACTTGATGTAACTGCTCTTGGTAAACTTGTTTTTCTATTCATGGTCTGCTAGGATAGGTGATCTATGCTATATTTTTAAGTACACAGTTTAATAATATTTGAAAATAATGTCACTTTCAACTAACTTATAAACTAAAAGCTAGTATACTGTAGTGTAAGAGTAATAGTAAATGAATTAAGTATGGAAAGTAAAATCAGTTGTCAATAATTCTCATTACACAAATTAATTGAACTATCGGACACATTCGTAATATAATCGGATTGTGCACCTGCGCATGAGTGACCTTGGGACATACAAATCCATGTGCGAATGCATATTTCATTGGCTTTACGTTTCTCTCGTCTGTTTGTTAGCAGTGCATTGTGCGATACTTTGGTTCATCGAGTAATCAATTCATCCATTTAAGTTATAACTTCAGTTCTAGTATTTCAACAAAGATGAACACTATAGAGAGTTTATTAAAGTAATGGAAGTTAGCACAATATTATCCACTAACAAGGAAACACAGGCAAGTGCTGGTGACCGATTTAAATGAAATTTGATGGGTTTGTAGACTGATGCAGTGTAAGAACAACGGTAACTTCCATAGGTGCTAAATCGCCCGTTTTCGGGGGGGTGGAACGCCCTAAAGTCAACGCTACCCTTCGCTATTTGCTTTAATATCTCCAAAACTATAAGACATATCAAAAAAAGTACTCATAAAACAGTTATATATTTGTCTTAACTTCTTTTTGATATGTCTTATAGTTTTGGAGATATTAAAGCAAATACCGACGGATAGCGTTGGCTTTACGGCGTACCACCCCTGAAAACGGACGATTTAGCATCTATGGAAGTTACCGTTGTTCTTACACTGTATCAGTCTACAAACCCACCAAATTTCATTTAAATCGGCCACCACCACTTGCCTGTGTTTCCTTGTAAGTGAACTGATAGGCTAGTACTAATATATTTTTATATTGAAATAAATACCGAAGTTATTTGTCCTTAATATAATAGAGCATTTGCTTTCAATAGTTGACTATATTTACTGGTACTGTACTAAATCTAAATATACTTGTTTGATGAAAACGCGTTTACTTAAATTTAATATACAGTATATTAGTCCCAAATAGTATACAAATTTTTATTAAGTTTTAGTGAATTTTTTTTTACTTTTAGTAAACATTTTTCTCAGTGTACTAAATATTGGTCAAAGCAAAATAAACATCTGTTTTTGCCGCTTCGTGCCCAATATCCTACCCAATATCCTCAAACTGTCCAGCTCACACTGCACAGATTGTACGACAATTTCTTCAACAAACATTTCCAAACCGTATACTAGGCTCCGGTGGCACGATAGATAGTTTAATTTTGTAATTTAATTTTTCAAGAATATTTTAGTTTAATTTTCTAGTGATCTTGTTTTTACATTAATACCATTGCTTACGCAGAATTAGTCCAATTTTATTAAAACGTAGCTACCTCTAAACTGATTATTGTGTTCTGTTTGTATTTTTCACTTCCTTCCAGTGTGATATGACTTATTTTCGATAAAATATAAATTAAATGCAAGCGTTTACTAACGTTTACCAACCTTTACCTAGCCTGACCTAATCCATGCACAACAGCAAAATGTTTAATGTTTACATTACGTTAGCGCATTGTCTATAAGTCGATACCGGGAAAAATTGTTCATATACATACATATGGCAACACCGTGCGCGTTTTCTACTGATTGCCGCATTCCAGATTTGCTCGGACCAGCGATGTATATATGTAGTTGCAGTAATTTCAAGTTTTACATGAATATACTCGTATGTACTATATGAAGTAAAAATTGCTTATTTTTAACAACCCACTAACATCTGATACTATAAAATGCTGTAGGGTCCTAAGTATACAAAAACATCGTTAGGTTGGCGCTATCCGAGAAACCTCCATGACTGTAGGAAGCTACTGAACTATTTCGTAGTTACTAATACATAGCTAATACTTTCTTATTTATGATCATTCTAAACGAAAATTATCGCAAGTAAAAAATTGCGTTGTTTCAAATTTTCTTCGTACAAGTGATACTAATGCCTTAAGAACTATCAAACAAATTATTTTACTTAAAAAAAAATCTATAACTTTACATATACATTTACCTGGACTAAGAGGCCTACTTTGACTCGGAGATGGATAAGGAACAGGCGATACAGTATGTTGTCTAGCACCTAAAACTTGTTCGTTATAATGTCGTTCTTCCTCCATTTCTAATGAACTTTCACTTTCTGATAAATGCCTACATAATGCTTCACGTCTTTCCACTTCCAGCTGCAACTTTCTTTGTAATCGTAGGTTTTCTTCACGAATACAACGCTCTTCTTGCGCATATCGCTGCATCTTTTGTGTATGTTCCTGCTGACTTATAGCAAGATTTTGCCTTAATCTCGCTACTTCTGATCGCAAAGTCTGTATATGTGTGCTCAAATTGCTAGCAGTATCACCATTACTTATATCTCTAGGACTAGTCGGATCTGAAACTGGTTGATCTAATTTAATTTGCAACATTCTCTTTTCTGCTTCCAACTTATCCATTCGCTTCCATAACTTATTTACTAGAGCCTCCTGTTCTTGTTCTAAAGTGTTTTCTAATTCCACCTTCTCTCTACGCAATTGTTCCAAATTACTTTGTTTTGCAAGTATTTCAGCCTCTAGCTTTTCTATTTTCCGCATAAGTCGATTTACAAGGCACTCTTGTTCTTGCTCCAATGTTTGTTCCAAACGACATTTTTCCTGTCGAAGTTGAGTTAATTTTCTAGACAAATCATTAGTAAGACATTCTTCCTCCCTTTCGTAGTGATGAGCTAAAGACTCTTTTTTCTTTCTTCAATGCCTGAATTTTCTTCAATAATGTATTTGAAATAAATTCTTCTTCTTGTTCAGCTTTTGCTTGCTGTAAGAAAACGAAAGTTTTATTACATGGAATGTAGTACTTATCTTGTTCCGAATTAATTTAAAATGATACTAGATTTAATGAAAGTACAAGAAAACGATCAACATTTTTTCTCTCTAACATTTGCTACAACTCTAACCTTATTTCTATAAATCGGCAATAAACAGACCATTAGATTTCAATGAAAATATTTTATCCGATTGTCAGTAAGTAAGGCAACAATTATCGATATAATTATGTATAATAGTAGTGTTTTTGGGGTCGTAACAGTTAACAGATTTCGTTTGCATTTTCATAATCATAAATACTCATAAATACTATTTACAAAAACTTTCACAAGTCTTTGACAATTTCTTGAATTTAGGGGCAGTTAACTAACACAGAAAGGCGGCAATTTACTCGGCCGAGTTGACTAGCATGTGTAAATGAGCCTGTAGTTCTTATCTTAATAGACCATGCTGCTCTAAAAGTCACTAATTCCTAGCTAGAAATAATATTCTTATAACGTCTAGTATCTGAAGAATAAAACAAATCAACAACACTTCTGAAGATACGAAACTAAAATAATAAATATTGTTAATAAAAATGTACTTTATTCAACACCTCCAGACATTTTAAGGAAGACCTTTGGAAAACCTTATCACATTATGCATAGAAGAAGATTGAATATTCTTGTTAAGATTATTCAAATATTCAATCCAAGCCAAGTAGTACAGTAGTTAGAACTAGAGTATAATTCCTTACTGCATCCATTTCAGTCGAATATTAAAACAGAAGGTGATTAATGATTTTATGTTCTTATTAATTTTTTTAACGCGTTTATAATTTTCTTAATTTGTTTGTGGTATCTCTTACTTAATTATTTTATTTTCAATTGTAGTAGGTACCAGACATTACCAACATGTAATATATATATCAATATATTACAAAGTACGGTGGAGAATTTTCAATATTTTAACATTCGGAGAGTGAGATATTTATTTAATTCAAACAAGTAATACTAAAATATTGAATGAGTACTCAATTAAATGATATCGAAGGCTTTCACGGTCCGAGTCGCTGTTATGAGGGCTTCCCGGTCAAAACCCGGAAGGAAAGCCCTCATTAGCTCCCTCAATTATCAATTATCTGAATAAGTCATTGCGAACTTTATTCGACTTTTAATACTGCATTAATCGACAGATATAACATCGGTATCACCAAACGCCACAACTTTGATTGATTAATCGGGACACTTGTTTCGAGAACGTGTAGGTTCTCATCATCAACCGAATAACCGGTATTCGCGTTCTCGAAACACGTGTCCCGATTAATCAATCAAAGTTGTGGCGTTTGGTGATACCGATGTTATATCTGTTTATTACGAGCCCACAGTCCTTGAAATGACTCAGTGTATTAATCGAATATTCAAATTATTTGAATATAATTTCCAGTTTTAATTATCATTAGAATACAATTTATAAGCAATATAATTGACCAAACATTAATAATTAAAAAGCATGGCCTATTTAGATAAGAAAAAGCATCAGTTGTAGATGGTTTTTGGAGAATTCCGTTAATAACTTTTTGATCGTTAAATTAAACACAAATACCCTTACTGTTTTGAGAGGATTTAATGCGCTTTTACGTAGGGTAGATAAATACAGAATGTTCCATTTAAGTTAAACGAGTTAACTATTTTACTGAATGCCACATAACTAATATAAAAATACTCCAATACGCCAATTTACATGCCTTTAATCTTTTTAATCCCAGATATTTCACCATTTGTAGGTCAATAAAACAGTAATGCATTAAAAATCAATTCAAAATCAATGCCAAATAATATTAAAACATAATCCACAATAAAAAAGTTGTTTCTATTGAGACACCTACCCGGCAACACACTGTACAATACAATACATATATTAATTACATGCCTTCAATAAGCTATGGATAGCCAAATTTCGATGTCTACGCAACGAATTTCGATAATCATAGCAGATATGAAACAATAAGTTTCTCATTTTCGATCTCTTTGAATAAAGTTTAATGGTTAAATGAAAATTGGCGAATTGTTTTCGTTTTCAAGTTATTCGCGAAGCAATATTAAAAGTATACAAGTCGTACATCGTTAAAGAGAAAATAAATGAAATGCTATTAATATCTATACCTTACTTTTTGCTTATAAATCAAAAACAAAAGAGGATAGATAACATTGGTTAACAAAAACCATTTTGTCTGAATAAAGAACATGAATCCGTGAAAAAAGATTACATATATTAAAATGTTGAATTTGAGGTTCTACGATTGCAATAACATAAAATATGGCCTACGCATCTTCCTTCTCAGGTAGGAGAAGTAAACGCAATGATTCATGAGAATGTGAGACCTGTATGTCGGCCATTAACATATCAAAATACCATTCAAGATATGAATCTTTCGTCTTCACAAATAAAGTTTGCGGTTTGTTACATAAATTGGATGCAAAGCTCGTTTTTCATCACTAAGTAGTGATTCTTCTAACACCAATGATTTCAAATCCATCTATGCGCCGGATATAAAACTTCTTTTTGGGAGAATGATTTGTGTGTGATATAACTTTCCAAAATAAGGCGCGTAAAAGTAACCGCGTCTTTAGAAATAAGTTAGAAATCAATATTTTTAATGTCTATTTTAGTAAAAAAATTGATTCATTTCAATTTGTATGACCAGATGTCGTTCAGACTTTCCTTTCTAGATAATCGTTTAACAATACCCCTATTCCATCATATTCTACTCTTCCGTCACTGGTTGCAAAACAAAATCATTGGCATTTAAATTGAAAGTCTCCATACAGACATGGAGCACATTTTTATACTGTCCATAACTTTCAGTGCTATAATAGTGACCCTTTGCTATTTGCGGATAGTTCTCTTACAAAAACGCAGTTACATTTTGTCAGTTTCACATACTGTACTCACGCCGTGTTTAAGTTCGTCAGATATGGCACAAAGTGATATACAGTTATAGTTTATTTTTTAGTGCGGTTTTATAAACGAAACGAAAATATTTGATATTGTTATAAAATTCTTAGAAACCATTAAATGTATATTCTTGGGACATAGCCCCCATTTCTCCCAACCATAAGCATTACCAGATGCTAGAGAACATTTAAATAGGGACAAGTTCTATAATATTGTATTTAATACACTTGGACTATCTATCCAAGTAAATTACTGTACATATAAGTATACAAATTATATTTTACTATATTAAGCTAATAATATTTAATACAAATAACGCGCAAGAATTGAATTTGTTAAGAAATGGGCAGTCGAAAACATTGTACCCCTGAATTGAAAAGACAGACATTGCGAAGATGTTGGGAGTTTTAAAAGAATAACACATACACATTGACTGTGTTCAAAAATATGGTTACCAATCAAATAAAATATTTTAAAAAATATGAAATCTGCGAGAAAATTTCTAAAAAAAAGGAAAGAAAACAATACTCAATTTAACAAAAATCACCTGAACTGGGCTACCGCCAGACTAATCGAAATTTATATTATTTAGTGATGAGTCAAAATATTTATAGAATGGCATCGGATAATAGCAGATACAACGTCCTTTACTGAAAATGCATGGGTACTTTCTTATCTTAAGTGTACCTACATGGACTGTATGTGGCAGGCATTCTTTGTATGCAAACTAAAACAGAAAAGTTCCCGCAGGATTTGAGTAAGAAGCCTCCTTCTTTCACGCATTGATAGAATACTTTTTTCTCCAACTGTACGACGATGCGGCAATCAAGCATCGAACGCTAAGTATACAGTCACAACAGTGAAGGGTTGTAGTGGAAAGAGTTTAGTTTGGGACTGCATGTCATATATAGGAATTGGATCCCTGGACAAAATTGATTTAATTATAGACTATGTGTATTGATATCTTATCGAACGTTATGCTGTCATATGTTATATGAAACAGCGATGATCCTAAACACTGCCAAAATGGTAAAGGAGTGGTTTCGAAAAAATCACTTCCTGGAATGGCCGTCTCTAAGCTTAATTTGACCTCATTTGAAAAGTTCTGGCAGGATGTGAAACTCAGTGTCTAGGATAAAGATATTTCAAATCTCAACAAACTATTTCGGTGCGTTGAAAAAGCATGGAACATCTCCATGGTACGATGTAGACAACTTATAGACCTAAGCAACGTATCGCAATTATTAAAGCAAAGGGATATCACGCAAAGTATTAGGTTTTCAACTAAAGTTTTGTGGTGAACCTACTTAAATGTGCGTATTGTTTGTCTGGAATAATTTGCACTAGTACACAGACTGACTAGTACTTGTATTTGTATCTATGTAAGTACATCTTTCAACTTACTTGATCATAGTCACACATATCCGATGAACAAAATGTCTATATTGCCTAATTTTAGCATTTTCGCCATTAGACACCAAAATATGGGTATAGCCGCTATACCCATATTTTGGTAGCCTAAACAAAATGTGGTCAACCGAAATCGCTGATGGCCAATAGTGGTCAATAAATGATCAATCCTTTCTAGCATTTTTGTCGATTTTTGACCATTTTGTGGTGCCAACTTCGCGGGCCTAACTGCGTGAACTGTCTCCAGACGCTGTCTTTACTTCTATTTAAATTTATCGGAATTGTTAAATCGATGTGATTATCGATTATTTCAGACGAAACATCGCTTAAGGGTCACATTGGTCGCGTTCATCAGACTGAGCCGCTCGGTAACAGTTACCGCTCCACTACATCTACAACAGTTCCTGACGTCATCGCATTCTGATGAACAATATACGCGTTCTCTGTCCGCCATAATTAAACCACTATCTAACAACTGCTAAACGAATACTGCTCACCGCTCGATCTTGGGAGCGTAAGAAAATTGCGCTCGAAAAAATGGCGACCGCTACATATAAATTCTTGGAAGCGTTCGATGTAGCGATGACGTAGTAGTAGGTAGCGTAGCCGTTCATCAGAAAAATCGGTAACTGTTAGAGCTCTTTCACACTGGCGATTTATAGCAGCGCGAGTTAACAGCGCGACAATCGCTCACGGATTTTACCGATGTATTCCCTATTCCTATACACACTAGCGATTCAGCAGCGCGGCTGACTGTGCATAGAACCGCATAGAAAGCGACTAAATCGCGATGCTAACTCGCACTGCTAAATCGCCAGTGTGAAAGAGCTCTTACAGAGCGGCTCAGTCTGATGAACGCGACCATTTATAACGTGCCATCGAAAAAAAACATAATTAGTGTAGGCTATGTAAATGTTTTTGATCGTTGCTTTAGCCACTACCACATAATGACATTTATTATTTGACATTTTATTATAACCAATGACCAAAGTTTATAACCTCAAATTAAATGTCAAGGAATAAATGTCATTATGTGAAAGTGGCTAAAGTAACAATCCATTCACATAGCCTACTCTAATTATGATTTTTTTCGATGTGTCTATAGTTCGTGCTTAAAGTTGTGCTGATGCTTGAATACGCGAGTTTAACACATTTGTAATGACATTTATACACAACATTTACGTCAAAATCACCTATTCAAGCATCGGCACAACCTCAAGCACAAACTATAAATATGACCCTAAAATCTCTCTTTGTCGGATATTTTCATCTATTTGACACATTGGACATTTAATGAAAAAATACTTGATTTGCTACCTACAATCTACAATATTGAATAGTCGATTTGTAATAGTTTTTGACAGGTGAAGGAAATAATCGATTTAATTTAAAATACTCTAAATATGATGAATTTTTATATTTGGAATAATTGAGAATTTGCATTCGGATTACTGTCATCACTAATTTGGATCATTTCCTGAAATTTTTAAAAATTCATGATGATTACATGATATAAAGTTTTTCATGAACTTTTCAAAAACTAAATATAAAATGGTCTGTAAACAAAAAAAACTTTGTTGGAGCAGCATATAATATGTATATGTCATATAAAATATGTTTAATGCACACATGTACCTATTACCTATTGCAGTAATAGGTTGTCGATCAATATTATAGTAATAGGCTAATCTTATTAGGCTATAAAACGTTCTTCAACTTACACCGATGCTCTCTAGTAACCATGCATACTTTAACTGACTAACAGTTTCCACCAAGGATAAAATTGCAGGATAGTTTCCTTTAAAAATTAGAAATCATATGCCTAAATGTGCCTTTGTAACTACTTTTATTGTTTTCCATAAATACAAACATGAATTTTGTATCTTATGCAATTTTAAATATACAAGTCCGCATTGCATAGCAAACAAAAGCTAGGATGGACCTTCTTAAAACATATTTAGTGTCTGTTGAATAAAAAGAATAAATAAAAAATTGGTAAAAAAAATATGCTACTAAAAGTGTATCACAAATTACAAATATAAAAATTATGTTCAGGTTGACAAATTGAAACATCCTGTATATAATTAACATATATAGCATAACGCATTGTACTTCCCAATCGTAGGAGAATGCAGTGCACACTTGTTGAAAATGTAATGGAATTACTTTAGCACTCACTGCTATTATACACTGGCAAATATCCTGACAATAACTTGCGGAATTAATAAGGGAATGTGTTTATTTCATCGCAATCACCTTTGTTTTCCATTCAAACTTCATTAGTTTGACTGCTGAGAATATTGTCAAATTTGTATAAATGACATGCAATATAATTATTATAAAATGTTTTCTAGATTAGAATATAGATTAAAAAAAAAACTGTCAAAACTTACTATAATTACTGAAGCTTGCCTAAGACCACGATTTTCCTCTTGAAGTGCTTTCACACGCAATTTATATGTTTCTAACTCCACCTTAAGTACGCGGTTTTGCTGCTGCAAGCTTTCAATTCGTTTCTGGAGTTGTTCTCTTGTAACTGGGCTTGGTGGCATCATAATAGGACCTCCATCTATACTACTGGAGTCTGATTCACTAGCAGAATCAGCCATATTCATGAATAGAATCTTATTTATTCCTTATGCTAAAGCATGAATTGTAACTTTCGTAATTTTGAACGAATTAATAAAAGTCTTCTGCCTTCAAAAATCCGTTGTATGTCGTTGTAACTCTTCTTCTTGTGTAACATTAAAATATCTTAGTTTACAGTAGACATGATTAGCAGAATGATGAATTCTAAATCTGTTGTTTATTCATGAATATGCACATTCAACATGAAAATCTAATATTTTATTCACCCTGTAGTACCAGCACATACAGAAACCAACTTTGACAATATTTACGCGGTTGTAACTGCCATGCACCATTTGATCAAATGGATGCAGCCGTTGACAAAATTAATAGATCCGCCACTCTGGCGAGAATTGCAGTTGGTACCGGGCTGACTAGCGTCACCAAGTAGTTGATTAAATAACTATATTACCTGCATTCAGCAGAGACAAGCGGCTGCGCTACTATAGCGCGATATCGACAACCACTATAGAAACGAGTGGATTCATATACAGTGTTAAGGTGGCGTTTCGGTAAAGTAGGGGGCGCTGTTCGACAATAATTATTAGAAACATAGTATTCGCAAAAACTAGACATTAAAAATGTGTTTTCGCGTTGTTAAATTGAAGATATTATCTTTGTTGTAAATCTAAATATCTTTTTTTAAATTAAATATTCTTTGATTGCGAGAAAAATGAGAAAAAATATACAATTTTGATAATATTACCTTTAGAATATGTAGACAAATATACTGATACGATCTGTATTGAAATAATTTCAAAATATGCAGTATTTTTTTCAGGAAGTAAGTTTAGGGGCTGAGTTTCAACAACAGCCCCATATCTGTCCAAACAGTTTGCCAGTTTTATATTAGATGTCACTAGCATTAGATAATTATTATATAACTATGTATAGGCAATCAGTTTAACACCAAAATTTACTGCTTTGATATTCAGAAAAACATTAAATTAAATGTTTTATTAAAAAATGTAAATAAAGAAGAAAAATTTTAGAGTCGTACATACGACTCGTTTCTTTTTCCGTAACTGTGAAAGATAGTCATAGAACATCATACTTCTTTATAACATAACTTGAACAGTATACAGGATTATTGTTATACATACATACATATATTGCTTTCAAAATAGTGCGCATCACGATTATTGGATTTAGTCAGTTTAGTATCACAAGAATTGCAAAACTTGATTGTATGCACAAATATACTTTTTTATAGAAAGGTCTTCCTAAATTATTTTTATTCAAGTAATAAATTGATTTCAATACTTTCGAGACATATTCTTACAACTACACATGCATAAGTAAATACATATTGATGAATCATTACTTGGTGTGGGTGCAGAGAAAGAAAGAGAAATAAAACCCAAATATCTCTCTTGCCTTTTATTGATAAATACTACAGATAACAATTCATTCCACAATAAAATTTACTGTCCTTTATTATATTTACATTTAGTATTTCACATACATACACGTTGATGGTTATAACGGAAATTTTAGTAATAATTATCTATATAACATGTAGTCATATTCATTATAGAATATACTTCATAAGCGTAACTTGTGTGGAGAAAGGTTTCCTGTCTAATCCTAGTAATCTACTACAGCTGCGTGTGTGCAGCTTTAACTACATAAGCTGCTGAATCCTCTCAGGCAAAAAACACCCAAGGAAAAATTGTCTTAATTTTGGAACCATTAGGTTGTTCATCCCTATATATTTCTTCTATAAAAAGTGGTTGGGTTTCATCAATGAAAACCACAAAGTAGTACAGCTTCATTTTCCTGATATTTAGTTACCCTTGAATGTATAATATTTTTCAATAAGTGATTATTATTACATGCAATTTGCGACTGTTGAGACGTGATATCGCGATCTTCCAAATGAGTATTTACTTGAAAATAATAATTATGGTTCCTCTTCAAGGACGGTTTACCACTAGAACTATGTACAATTATATACAGAAACAAATATACAAAAATATTCTCCCTTATTCACTAAAATAACTATATACAACGAAAAAATAATCCAAAACTAACGAAGACGATGAAAAACAGTATTACCTTATTACATCAAGCTAGTCGCTAGACAATTAGTGCAGAACTAAAAGATTCTACCTGTAACAAACAACGGATGTTTTTTTTTTTTTAGTATGTACGCACAAATATGTTTTGTAAATAGAATATTAGGGTGTTATTGCCTTAGGCTATCGCATTTATATCGAAAAGATTATATTGAAATATACCTGCTCAATACATTGTTCTAAACTACATAATATGCAACCAGTAAGACTCGTTTCAAGAATCCCTGGATACCTTTCTTCTATATAATGTTATATTTTATTTTTCCCATAAGTTTATATTTATATTATAATATATTTTGTAATTAATATATGTATTTTTTGACCTTTATGTACTTATCTTTATATTCCTGATTTATTTCCACTTAGAGGTCAATAAAACAATAAATAATTAAATACCAATTTATTCCATAACATATAATAATATGCTTTCGTTAAATAACTTCTTCAGTGGAAGAAATTGACATTTAATATGTGTCAAATTACTAATAATATAAATATAAATTGCCATGCCTATCAACAAAATTATCTAAAAAACAAAGAATTCATTGATATATCGAATTTTAATTATATTCACAAGTAATAATGAAGGAATAATGATTTAATACAACATTAGAAATTGAAATGATTTGAATTATTCGTATATCAATCTATTTTTTGTCAAGCTCTAACAATTCTGTTCAAGGACTAGGGAAAAACATGGCAAAAAAACCTAGTCAAGAGCTTAAAATTAATAAAATTCATGCGTGAATTAAATTATTGTAAATAACGCTTAAATTAAAAACACTAAAATATTAAAAAAGGAAAATAATTATAAAAAAAGATTAATTTACGAAATGATATACATTAAGAAAGATGAAAACGCGGTAAATTTTAGAACGGATATTGATAATTTAAGCGTTATTTACAATAATTTAATTCACGCATGAATTTTATTAATTTTAAGCTCTTGACTAGGTTTTTTTGCCATGTTTTTCCCTAGTCCTTGAACAGAATTGTTAGAGCTTGACAAAAAATAGATTGATATACGAATAATTCAAATCATTTCAATTTCTAATGTTGTATTAAATCATTATTCCTTCATTATTACTTGTGAATATAATTAAAATTCGATATATCAATGAATTCTTTGTTTTTTAGATAATTTTGTTGATAGGCATGGCAATTTATATTTATATTATTAGTAATTTGACACATATTAAATGTCAATTTCTTCCACTGAAGAAGTTATTTAACGAAAGCATATTATTATATGTTATGGAATAAATTGGTATTTAATTATTTATTGTTTTATTGACCTCTAAGTGGAAATAAATCAGGAATATAAAGATAAGTACATAAAGGTCAAAAAATACATATATTAATTGTATTTCTCCTTAGCTTCCACTAGACAAGGAGTATTTAGAGTTTGGTTTTTGCATTTTTGAAGTATGAATATTCAAGAGAGTTTGGTGGTTCAGAAGAAGTTCCATAGTTTGAAATTAAAATTAGCACGACAAATTAATAGGAAAAATTTTTTAATAAAATGCAGGCGTGAAAAGGTAATTCCGAATTTTATAAAAAAATCCTTTAACATAACGATTACAAATGACACTATAGTTAGTAAGTTTAGTAAAATAAGAGACACTATATTTCAAAAAACACTGAATTTATGTATTCGGGACACTTACATTACACTTGAAAAAATTAGAAATGACATTTCAACTACGGAAATTGGCATCCGTAGTAAAATGTCATCTCATGATTACGGTGAGTTTTTTGAAAAAGTAAATTTAGATTTTCAAAGAAATTTTAATAAAATAAAAAATAGTAATATTAAAAAGATAGAAAATCTTTTAAAAGAAAATAACAAGAATTATTATCCAATTTTACAAGAAGATTGGATAATAAATTTAACAGATATAATAATTCCGGAAAATGTAAAGTTAATTATTAGTTTAGGCCCTAAATTCTCAGTAGATGTTAACCACATACCTTTAGATGATTTAATTTGTAATATAGAATACATTATTCAAAATTCTGTAGTATCGAACAAGCAAAACACATTACGTAACAAATTAGTAAACATCATAACTAATTACAAAAACAGACGTAATAACAAACACAAAGATACTGATTTAAATCGTATGTTAAAGGAAACAAAACAGTTTTTGGATAAAAACCGAGATATTATAATAACTAAAGCAGACAAAGGAGAAAAAAGTATAATAATGTACAAAAAAGATTACGCAGTCAAAATGCATTCATTATTAAACGATCAAAACACTTACATTACATTACAAAAAGACCCGACTAACAAAATTCAAAGTGAAAATAACCAATTAATCACTAGTTGGTTAAATAGCAATTATATAGACGAATCCGTAGCTAAACATTTAAAAATATATAATTCGATAACTCCGCGAATTTATGGCGTCCCTAAAATTCATAAAACTGATATTCCTTTAAGGCCGATTGTAAATTGTATACAATCACCAACATACAATTTATCAAAATTTTTATCCAAAATTCTCAGTAATGTTGTAGGAAATACAGAGTATCATGTAAAAAATTCGTGGGAATTTGTTAATTTCATTAACAAAAAATCCGTACCGTGTAATCATGAAATTATCAGTTTAGACGTTGTATCTTTATTCACAAATGTTCCTACAGATTTGGCATTAAACATTATAAACAAAAAATGGAATTTAATTCAAAATTATACAAATTTACCAAAAAATGAATTCATGTTGGCTGCAAAACTTTGCTTAAATTCTACATATTTTCAGTACAATGACACAATATATAAACAAATATTCGGTACAGCAATGGGTTCTCCATTATCTGCTGTTATAGCAAATTTAGTAATGGAGGACTTAGAGCAGGTCTCACTTGACAAACTAAACTGTCATGTGCAATTTTATAAGCGGTATGTAGATGATTGTATATGCTGCATACCAAATGATAAAATTGAACATGTTCTGCACACATTTAACACATATCATGATAGGTTAAAATTTACTTTTGAAAGAGAAAATCAAAATTCTATAAACTTTTTAAATGTAAAGATACTACATGATAACACACAAATAAAAACAAACTGGTACATTAAAGACACTAGTAGTAGTAGGCATTTAAACTATTTTTCAAACACTTCGGTAAATTTTAAAAAAAGCGTAATTAACAGTTTAGTAGATCAGGCTATTAAATTAGCTCACCCTGATTTTAGAAAAGAAAATTTAAGCAAAGTAAAAACAATACTAGAAAAAAATAGTTATCCTAAAGAGTTTTACAATAAATTAATCACAAAAAGAATAAATAAAATATATAACACAGGTACAAAGTCAAATAATAACATATACCACACTATACCATATATAAACAATTTAAGCGACACAATAAAACACGAATTAAAAAAATCAAACATTCACATAACTTTTATACCTACCAACAATAGACATTTATTCACAAATTTAAAAACACCCATTAAACATGATAATCAAAGTAATGTCGTTTATAAATTAGATTGCAAAGATTGTAATAAATGTTATATCGGACAAACCAAACAATATTTAAAGAAACGAATTTATAACCATCAATACACTGTTACACATAACGTCACCGCTGAAACTGCTTTATCTAAGCACTCTAAAGATAGACGACATAATTTTGATTTTCAAAACACTAAAATATTAAAAAAGGAAAATAATTATAAAAAAAGATTAATTTACGAAATGATATACATTAAGAAAGATGAAAACGCGGTAAATTTTAGAACGGATATTGATAATTTAAGCGTTATTTACAATAATTTAATTCACGCATGAATTTTATTAATTTTAAGCTCTTGACTAGGTTTTTTTGCCATGTTTTTCCCTAGTCCTTGAACAGAATTGTTAGAGCTTGACAAAAAATAGATTGATATACGAATAATTCAAATCATTTCAATTTCTAATGTTGTATTAAATCATTATTCCTTCATTATTACTTGTGAATATAATTAAAATTCGATATATCAATGAATTCTTTGTTTTTTAGATAATTTTGTTGATAGGCATGGCAATTTATATTTATATTATTAGTAATTTGACACATATTAAATGTCAATTTCTTCCACTGAAGAAGTTATTTAACGAAAGCATATTATTATATGTTATGGAATAAATTGGTATTTAATTATTTATTGTTTTATTGACCTCTAAGTGGAAATAAATCAGGAATATAAAGATAAATATATTTTGTATTACAACCAATATTCTAATCCTCACTTTTCCTATGTTATTTCAGCCAAAATGTTACGCATGTTTAAGTATTTCATTACTTTTTACTTTTCTAGAGATTCGTAACCCTTGCGCCATCTAATTTTGAATGTATTCGATAAAAATGCAACAGTTGCTCATCAAGTTCAAGTTATTGAAATAGAGGGCCAAGTACGCCACCTTAAGGGGCTATTATCAGTTGTTGGTGGGAAATTTGAAATTGCGTTATTTTTACTTGCAATAATTTTTGTGAAGAATGATTATAAACAAGAAATTATTACTGGAATATTAACATTTAATTATAAATTGGTGGACGAATAGTACCTAAGTGACAGAAATTACGTGTTTAATAAAAAACATTTTTTTTTTTAAAGTAAAGCATTTCAAGAGTTATAAACTTATTCGTCCACTAAATATGAACGGGAATAAGCATGGTGTACATTATAAAAAGAAATATAATGCTAAATAAAAAAGAGTATTGCAAGAAACGTATCCGGTAGTAAAACAGATAACTGTAGACGTTCCAAATGGTTTGGCACCTTTCTAAAAGAGGGGCACATCATCGCCGCAATTACTGCAATTCGAATTTACTTTATATTTCTTTCTACGTGCTTATACCCCTTTCACGACATGTCTCTATGTCACGATCTTGCTATCTCATTTTGTATATTGCTGTCTTTCATCTCGGAGTATGATCGACAACTGGTACTATTAGCTCCCTCTGTTATCCAATTTATTTGTAATGACAGCCGATGTTAGTATAAGATGTGCTCGCTAGGAGTGAAAATAGACCCTTAAATCGTTAGAATAGTCAGTTTAGTAAGATAACAAAATACAGAAGAATCCGATTGACTGTAACGATAAGAGATAACCGTGAGATGACCGTCAAAGAATAAAGCGATGCGGTGTAAACCACTCGCATTACTCTTTATTTAGATAGATTCTATAACCTCGTTGCTAATAATACTGATTGATGGCAAATATACGGTTTTTAGGTATTCTATACATTTTTACAAACAATTTTGTTGTATGAACTTATTTTATAGAATATGTAATGACTAGCTTTATAGTTTAGCCATTAGGGGTTAGATGGCGATATGCATTTGAATAAAAGAGTGTGGGTAATAAGGTGATGTAGGATAGAAGTAGTTGAATAAGTACAAGAGGTGTATTAGGTGTATGTATTACTAGTATGAAATAAAATGGTACAATAGAGTTGGATTTATTATTTTCGTACAAAAGGTTATGGGCCCAGGAGACCCTTGAAGCTATTGAAGTAAATTTGGAACGAGTCTTGTGGTAAAGAAAAGAAATAAATAATAAAACAGTAAAGTAATAGGAGAATCGATACACGAAAGAAGATGGCGGCAACGAAACATAATTTTTATGTAGACCCGTTAAATAATGAAAATTATCACACGTGGAAATTTAGAATGTTAACTTTATTAACCGAAAAGGAAGTGATGAACTGTGTCGAAGAAGAATTCAAAAGGGAAAACTTCACAGATGAACAAAAAAAAGAAATGGAGGCAGCAAAGAAACGTGATGATTTATGCAAATCAATAATTGTGCAATGTGTAGATGATAACCAAATTACAATTATTCGCAATGAAGAAACAGCTTACTCGATGTGGAAAATATTAGAACAAAGGTATGAAAAAAAAGGTCTACCTGGCCAGTTATTAATAAGGAAAAGATTGATGAACATAAAATTAAAGGAAAATGATGATTTAGAAGACTTCTTAAAGAAATTCGAGGAGTTAGTCCGACAACTAAAAGTATCTGGTGCTGAAATAAAAGACCAAGACCTAATTTGCAATTTATTATTGGCAATGCCTAAATCCTATGAAACAGTTGTCACAATATTGGAAAATACAACTGCAAATGATCTGACACTGGAAATTGTCAAAACAAAACTAAGAATAGAAGCAGAAAAAAGAAAAGCAACAAGTAGTGGAAATAACTCGCACTCCAAGAATTCACCCGTTGCATTTATAGCTGGTGGCTGTTATGAATGTGGGGAGAATGGACATTACAGAAGAGACTGCCCAAGATTATTGCCCTCTGCAAGAGGCAATCATTACAATAATAGAGGAAGAGGTGTACATCAGTCGAAGAAATTTCAAGGACGTGGTTACGACAGTGGAAGTAGAAATCAAAATACAAGAAGTCGTTCAAGTTTTCGAGGGAGACAATACAGAAATCGTAGAGATGGAAATTATGTTGAAAGAGAAGATGGAAGAGAAGAAAACTCTGGAAAAGGAGAAGAGGAAGGCATATGTTTTATGACAGACTGTAACAAACATGATAGTGTAAGTAGTAATCATTTAAATTTTTGTATTGATTCAGGTTGTACTGACCACTTAGTTAATGATAAGAAATACTTTTCTGAGTTATTAATTTTAGAAAAACCTCTTCAAATAGCTGTTGCAAAAAGTAACAATTATATGAGTGCAGTAGGAGTAGGTATTATCAAGGTTAAAAGTGAAATCAATAATGAGGAAATTGCTTGTACAATTAAGAATGTATTTTATGTTCCAAATTTAAGGAGAAATTTACTGTCAGTGAAAAGACTAGGTCTAGCAGAAATTAAAGTTGTATTTGATAATAATGAAGTAAAGTTATATAGTAAAACAGGGAAATTAATAGGATTAGGTCACAGAGAGAATTTGTTCGAAATATCCTTTAAACTAGCAAATAATGAGTGTCTAAATGTAGAATCAGTAAATAATAAGGTTAAATTATGGCATAACAGATATGGTCATATTTGTCAGACAAATTTAGAGAAATTAATTAAAAATAAAATGGTTGAAGGTATAGATGACATTAAGGTAAACAAAATTGAATTTTGTGAATCATGTATTCGGGAAAATTGACTAGATCAAAGTTTGTTGGTAACAGATCAAAAGCAAAAAGAATTCTAGAAATTGTACACACAGATGTTGCAGGGCCAATAACGCCATTAGCACATGATGGAAGTAAATATTTCTTAACATTCATTGATGATTTTTCTAATTTTGTATATGTATATACAATTCAAAATAAAAGTGAAGTTTTTACATATTTCAAAGAATATGCTGAAATGGTTCAATCTAAGTTTAATCTAAAAATTGCAACATTAAGATGTGATAATGGTGGGGAATATGTATCTGATGCATTTAGGGAATTTTGTAAAAGAAATGGAACATTTATTGATTATACAGTACCTTATACACCAGAGTTAAATGGCAAAGCAGAACGTCTTAATAGAACGTTGGTAGAAAAAGCTCGATCGATGACACATGAAGCAGGAATGCCAAGAGAATTTTGGAATGAAGCAATACGTGTAGCAGCTTACTTGTATAACAGAAGTCCCACTTCAAGTAATGAAAAGGATGTTACATCTGCAGAAATTTGGTATCAAAGAAAACCCAACGTCAATAATTTGAGAATATTTGGTTCAGTAGCATATGCCCATATTCCTAAAGAGTTGAGGAGGAAATTTGATTACAAATCGGAAAAGTGCATAATGATGGGATATACAAATACAGGATACAGATTGTGGAGTATAGATAAACAAAAAATAATAATCTCCAGAGATGTAGTTTTTAATGAAGATGAATATTATTATAAGAAGAAAAGATTGGCCGTAATAGAAGGTAATGAAGAAAATAACGATGAGGATATTGTGAGTGAAGAAGAAATTGTAAAAGTTGAAGAAGATAAAACTGAGAGCAATGGCAGAACAACAAGCAAAAGGACAGTAAAATTACCTCAAAAATTCGATGAATATGAAATGTTTATGGCATTTGATGCAATGTCTTTTATAGACAAAGTTCCACAAAATACTAAAGATTTGAATGGTCGAGATGATGAACAATATTGGAGAAAAGCGATGAAAAAGGAAATAAACTCTTTGGAAAAGAATAAAACTTGGAAAGAAGTAAATATACCAGAAAATGGAGAAATTTTGAGAACAAGATGGGTGTTTGCATTCAAACCGTTAGAACAAGAACTGAATGATCAATATAGAGCAAGGTTGGTTGTAAAAGGATGTGAACAAAGGGAATCTTTTGATTACAATAATATATACTCACCTGTAGTAAAAATGCAAACTATAAGAACATTGCTGTCAATCGGTAACCAAAACAATTACGTTTTTAAACAACTAGACGTAAAAACAGCATTTTTAAATGGAGACTTGAAGGAAGATATATATATTTATCCCCCAGAAGGTATCAAATGTAAAGAGGGAAATGGTTTAAAACTACTAAAATCAATTTATGGACTCAAACAAGCATCGAGGTGTTGGAATGACAGAATCAACACATTTCTAATAAATATTGGTTTTGAAAGGTCAGACAATGATTATTGTTTATATTTTAGAAATTGTAATAATAATTTTATATTTTTATTGCTTTATGTAGATGATATTATATTGACAGGTTCAAATGATGAAAATGTTGAAATATGTAAACATGAATTAATGAAAGAATTTGATTTAAAAGATAAGGGAAATTTGAAATATTTTTTAGGTTTAGAGATTAATTATAAAAGAAAAGAAGGTATTTTAGAAATAGGTCAAAAGAATTATTTAATGAAAGTTTTAAAACGTTTTAATTTCGAAAATTGCAAATCGTGTTCAACTCCAATTGATCCTAAATTAAAATTAGATATAACAAACCAGGATAGTAATATAAATCAATTACCAATTAGAGAATTAATAGGGTGTTTAATGTATCTAATGTTATGGTCACGCCCTGATATAAGCTTTGCAGTAAATTACTTTAGTCGTTTTCAAGATAAAAACTCTGTTGACATATGGAAACACTTAAAAAGATTATTAAGATACCTTAAAGGAACAGCTGATATGCAGTTAATATATACAAGAAAGAAGGACTTGAGTTTTGAATGTTACACAGATGCAGACTGGGCTGGAGATATGACTGATCGAAAATCCGTCTCTGGTTTTCTAATTCGAATCTTCGGTAATACAGTATCTTGGACCACAAGGAAACAGAAGTGTATAGCGCTATCAAGCACCGAAGCGGAGTTAATAGCTTTGTGTTCAGCAGTTCAGGATATTTTATGGTTTCGTAAATTGTTGGGAGATATGAGAATTCCGGTTCAAAATTTTAAAATATTTGAAGATAATCAAGCGTGTATCTCGTTAGTTAAAAATCCCGAAAATAACAAAAGAGTTAAACATATAGATCTGAAATTCAGTTTTGTTTGTCATCATATAAATAATAATGAAATTGTAATACAATATGTAAACACAAATGACCAATTAGCGGATATTTTGACTAAAGGTTTAAATAGATCTAGATTTCAAACTAATGTTAAGGCTATAGGGTTAAGATTGAGAGAGGATTATTAATGTATAAATTTTTTTGTTACATTTTATAATTATGTTTAGTAAATTGTTATTTCACGAATAGAATATTTGTTCAAATGTTTCATTATAAAACCAAAAGCTATTCATTAAGAGAGGATGTTGTATGAACTTATTTTATAGAATATGTAATGACTAGCTTTATAGTTTAGCCATTAGGGGTTAGATGGCGATATGCATTTGAATAAAAGAGTGTGGGTAATAAGGTGATGTAGGATAGAAGTAGTTGAATAAGTACAAGAGGTGTATTAGGTGTATGTATTACTAGTATGAAATAAAATGGTACAATAGAGTTGGATTTATTATTTTCGTACAAAAAATTTTAATTTAATTTTGTTATGGGACCACACTGTAACTTTTGCTATTTATTTCTACTCGCCGTTTGAAGGTTTTTATACAGTATGTCTCACTAAGTGGGAACCATATGGAAAACTTTTTTATTATTAATTTTAGGGAAAAAAGTTATTCTTTATAAAAAGTTCTGCATGTCCTAATAGTTATTTACGAACCAAGTGCGTGAAATCATATTTCGCGAATTCGCGAAATGTTTCACGCACGAAGTTTGTACAATATTTTTTGTACGAGAACTATAATAATAATACATATTGTTAAATACCTTATCGTTTATGACACACTACTAATCTCTTGATATTAATTAAAAAAAGTTGAGTTGGCAGTATTGATTATTTGAAGTGACATTTAATTTAAAATTATCAAATTAAAAATGGTAATTTATATAATATTTGTTGCTGTTCTGACATTGAATTACATACCTTCCAAATATAACAATTTCTATTTCATTTCCTTTTATTTTCATAGAAAAACAACGAACTGGCTAGCATATTATTAAGGTTAGGGATTTATGATTTTAAAATGTCACTAAATGAATCAAGTTCCAGGAAGTACCAACTTTACTTTTACGCACTCGTGTTTAAAGTGGCTTTTTACGCACGCAAATCGAATCGTGAAATGACAGGTTTTGATAAGCGAGTACAAAAAATATAAAACACAATCATCAGATATTAAGGTCGTATACGCGGTTTGTCAAAAAATAAAAATTTTACTCAAGTTTTCCATATAGCTCCAACTTAGTGAGACATACTGTATATGGATTGTATTCAAATGGGGAATGCGAATCAAAAACAACAGGATGGGAATTTAATCTGAAGTTTGTTGCATCTGTACATAGGTATACTTATACATTTTGCACTGTTTAGTGTATCTTTCATCTTATTTTTTATGATTTCATTTCCAAGTTATCTGTGAATTAGAGATGCACTAGTCGCCGACTAGTCGGGAAAGCCGACTATCCGGCCCCACATTTATAGTCGGCGATTAGTCGGCAATTAGTCGACAAAATATGACGACTAGTCGGCACTTAACGAACTATAGGAAAACAGGACATACAAGAATAAATCACCAGTACTTACGAACGTACTGCACGTTTTATATTGTTAAGAACCAAAAATTAATTACTTATTTGATTAAACGCCCGTACAGCAAGTGAAACACGGAAAATGTAAACAAAATCTGTCGGGACACAAACGCGTGACAAGTAGCTGGACGAACGAAGCAAAACGAATACGACCTAACTTAACCGAAACCAATGATCGGCATTGACGACTAGTCGACTGGTCGGCCAAGTCCATAGTCGGGCCCATCTCTACTGTGAACTGTGAATATACTTGTGTAATTGTTTAATCCAAAGTAAAGTTAGTATAAATCAAAAGTTGAGCACTCTACGACCTTTGATTGTATGGCATGTGTGCCACATACATAGCGAGAGATATTTCGAACGTTATCGGACTTACATTCGGTAGCTCGCCATACGTATGAAAAGATACTTGAATTGCTAATTAGTATACAGTCGCGGCGTGTATAAATATATGATTCAATTATCGGTGAGCTCGCTTAACCGTCCATTAGAGAAGACAGTGCATACATTTTTTCTTATAATTAAATTAAACGCAAAATTGCATCCGTACGCTGGTGACATGTGTACCCAATTTGCCATGTTTAGTATTTAGTAATAACCGACATCTATCAATTAACTTATGAGGAAAAATCTTTGAGTATGTATACATTTTGAGTAAAGCGCCCGTTTTACATTATCATATTTTTTTTGATAACCTTGTTTGACATTTTTGTCTCAAACAAAATTGTATAGTACAAGTATAAAATATAAAATTTGACGAAAAAAAATTAATCTCATCCCATTTTTCATCAAAATTTGACCAAAAATATTGCGCTGCGCATGTGTACGCACAGCTTGGCCAGCTTTAACCCAGCAAATAGAAAGACGTCGGGTGCGTCTTGAGGACGTCGTATATTAGTCATTATGATGTCTTGAAGGCGTACTGTGCTGGCCATTTTTGACTAATTTTATAATAGTCTAAGTATAATGTCTTTAAGACGTTGTGTAGTAATAATATTTATTAAATTGTCGAATAAATCACTTAAAACGTTGATCGCAATGATTTTTTAGCACTAATAAATCCATGTGATATAAAATAAAATTTTTCATATTAACAAACTTGAATTATATGAAATACAACTTTTGTTTCATATTACTGACAAAGTAACTGTAAGGTTCGGTAATGACAAACAATATTTGAAACATCGATCCTAACTCCAACTGGCCATGCACGGCATTTGAGCAAATTATTATTTCTTGTCATAAAATATACAAAAAATATTTCTAAATACCTACTCTGTTTTTTGCTATAAATAGGTGAAATTGAATAAAAATATTAAGGAAGTTGTTTTGAATTTAGAGTTTTGTTCTGTAATTTTGTATTTATAAACTTTATTTGTACATTTTAGGTTACATTATAATACGGTCAACCAGCTATCTTTTTCTTGACAACAACATAACATATAAAAAAACGGGTAGGGGTGCCACGCGATAAATGGCGCGAAAACAATTCAAACGTTGTTACTTTTTAAATACACGCACCACATTTATTGTCTTTGTCTTGAACATGCCCCCCTCCTTGCAACCTACGTGGGGTTGCAATCATCATTCTTCTGCATCTGGTGAGGAACACAATTTTGAATATGGTCTTTTGGTGTCGCCGTTTGTAGTGTGAACTGTCGCAACTCTGGTAACGCCATCCTTCCCTGGATGTAGGTGGCTGATTCTGCCCATCTTCCATCTCAGTGGTGGACAGTTGTCGTCCTTGATTAGAACCAGGGTTCCAAGCTTTAGATCTCCAATTCCTTTCTTCCATTTGGTACGCTGCTGCAACTCGGTCAAATATTCCTTATGCCAGCGAGTCCAAAAATGTTGGTGGCATTGTTGAAGATACCGGGATAGTCTGCCTTCGGGAACCTGCTGCCAATCAGGCTCTGGTACTGCCACAAGAGGTCTTCCTACGAGGAAGTGAGCTGGGGTAAGAGGAGTTAGGTCATGAGGATCAGAGGACAAAGGACAAAGTGGACGCGAGTTTAATACTGCTTCAATTTGCACGAGTACAGTGTTTAACTCTTCGAATGTTAGGCTGGCGTTACCTAATACTCGCTTTAAGTGGTATTTACAAGACTTAACTCCTGCTTCCCATAGTCCACCAAAGTGAGGTGCGTATGGTGGTATGAATTTCCAAATAATATTCTCTTTCGAACAGACATCTGTTAAATAGTCGTTATGTGTTTTCACGAACTCATATAACTGTTTTAATTCTTTATATGCGGCGACAAAATTTCTACCATTGTCGGACACTATTTGGTTAGGCTTGCCACGCCGTCCTATAAAACGTTTTAAAGACATGAGAAACGAATCTTTTGTCAAGTCGGATATCAATTCCAAATGTATCGCTTTGGTGGTAAAGCATACGAAGACACCAATGTAACACTTCCTAGTTATTTGCTCCGCGTCCCTTTCTGTCTTTAATCAATATCGGACCTGCATAGTCTATGCCGGTGATACTAAATGGCGGACTTGGTACGAGTCTCTCCACGGGCAATTGTCCCATTATTGGTTGGATAGTTCGTGGGCGGTGTCTAAAACAGGTCACACACCGTTTTATCACCGATTTTACGAGAGTGCGTCCACCCACAATCCAGAACTGTTCTCTTATATTTGCCAACAGCTGCTGTGGGCCAGCATGTAACAGCCTGATGTGTTCTTCTTCAGTGATTAGGCGTGCGAGACGGTGCTTATGGTGTATTAAAAGAGGATGTTTTGCGTCAGGTGTTAGTAGAGAATTCTCTAAACGTCCTCCAACTCTGAGCAGGTTGTCTTCGTCCAAAATTGGGTTGAGGTTCAAAATCTTGCTACTTTTAGCAACATGTGTGCCGCTTTCCAACAACTTAATTTCCCTTCCAAAGTATTCAGCCTGTGACAATTTTACCAATTTCTTAAAAGCATTATGTATTTCGTTCGATGAGAGGCACTTGGAATAATTTTCCCCGGACTTCTGTAAACAGTTTGTTTTAAATCTTATTATCCATGCCACTACTCGTTTTAACGTATTTAATTTTGAAAATCTTTCTACCGGAAATCTTTCTACCTGCTGGACATGTAATGTTGTTATCTCTCTTTTCGTGTCGGGTAGATCTTTGTCCTTTATTGCGCCTGAATTGGTTATTGTTGGCCAAAACCGTTCTTCTTGCTTTAGCCATTCAGGGCCATTCCATCACAAATTTGCATCTTTCATGCATCCTGGCATTAAACCTCTGGATAAAAGATCAGCTGGGTTTTTAGCGCTTGGCACATGTCTCCAGGTATATTGTGCACTCAATTCCTGAACTTCCACCACACGATTGCTTACAAATGTTTTCAATCTATTTGGAGTAATTTTTAACCAAGCGAGTACTATCGTGGAGTCACACCACATAGTGCATTCGGTTAGCGTTACACGTTACAAATGTCAACGTTTATATGTCAGACATAATCATAGATAATATAATACTAACGTACTATAGATACGGCAGAAGGTCCCGTGTACTGTCGTCAAAGTTTTGATACTCACACATTTCACCAGGTGTCGCAGGCATTGCTTTTTCAAATTTGAAATATGACAAGCGCGAAATTGAGTGTCATTATGACATATTGTCATACTGATTTTGTATGTTGTGTCACAAGCGTCTTTAACAACAGTATTAGTAGAATATGGTAATTTTTGTGATATTCTTGGAGAAGATATAATATTAGTTGAAGGATTATGCACTCTACAAAAACTTTTTGAATAAAAAAGAGATAACAACAAGAACAAAAATGACGGTGTCTCAAGCAGTATACTTACAAGTCTTAACCTATGGAGCAGAAAATTGGATACTTGATGAAAGACAAACAAAACGACTACAATCCAGTGACACCTTAGACAGATGCTAACAACAAAATCATTAAGAACTGAAGTAGAAGAAATGAAACTGTAATGGTGGGGACACTTGATCAGAATGAATGAAACTAGACAGGTGAAGCGGGTATGGGAGGTAAGGAAAATCGGGAAAACTCGGAGAGGACGACCCAGCAGTACGGATGAACTTCTGAAAAAAAGAGGAAAAACATGGAACGAGGCGAAGGCCCTAGCCAGAAACAGGATAGAGTGGCGTGAATTTGTTGAATATGTGGAACTAAATTAAGAGAACTTTATACCTCGACACCTTCGGGTATAAGAGATCTTTGATTATGTATGTATGTATGAAGGATTATGTTGGACGTGGTTTAGTTTAAACCTTAAATAGTTAGCGTTAAATACCGCTTAAGGATGAAACTATCGTTTCTATTAAATTGACAAGAGCTGACATACTAGTTTTGACATAAACCAGTGACACTTTATTTCCATATCGCATTATCCCATACAAATTGAAGCAGTACAAGAAATGTTTAATGTCTTCAAGGCGATAGCACCAGATACAATATACTTCGCCAAGGAGAGTACAGTATACAACATCCAATTAATAGGTAAATACAAGATGTGTTATTAAATTCTGTTATGGTCTAGACCTACATTCTAATAGTACCCCTTAGTGGCTTTCGGAGATTGTTAAAACTTGAATATCTTTTGAGATCATTTTTATAAATTACCTAACCTTCGGTTTCGATATTGCAGGTATACGTGACATATATCATCCAAATTGAAACTTCACGAGAAGCGTTAGGGAATAAAATTTTATTTCGTCGTGTTCCACGAAGATAACATTTTTGTAAAAATATTTTTAATGAAAATATAGGACAATATTCAGAAACTATATAAATGCGTTTTGTTTTTTAGTTTAACAGTTAGAAATTCAATTTTCAATAATAAACAAGCTTTTCGTGCCCCAGTATGGTCTGTTTTAAATTTAACACATTTCACTAGATGGCGCGGAAACACGCCAACAAAATTTTATTAGAAGTGTCCAATCTATAGAGAATGAAATGTATATATTATCTATGGACATAATTGTCTGGGCTTTCAATGTATTCAAAATAATGCACTATAGGTACCGCCTGTTTAAGCTAACAGTATTGATACATATACCTACCACAGTCATCTTATGAATGACTTGGTATTTCAATTCCTTGTAAACTAACTAAAACTGCGAAAATGACTAAATGAAACCAGAATTAAACTCAAACGCTGTCAAATCAAATAGTCAAACAGAGTCGATCGCCATTAAAATTATCGCATAGTTTCGAAGACGACGTGAGTTGGCGCTGATGTATATGTGATATATTAAAATAAACGCTGATTGGTTGATTATACGGGGAACATTAAATCACTTATTAAATTGTATTAATAAAAAAATAAATTGAAAATTATCAATGGTCGCATCATATTCTTTTGAAACATGAACACAATCTCAAATACACTATTTCACATTTTGTCGAATTTGTTATATAAAACGTCTAAAATGTGGTTTTTAGACTTTTGAGAAACGTCTTATGCATGCCATAAATGAACATCCGAGAGACGTCCTTAAAACTACATCCATAAAATGTCTTTTTTATATCTTTAGGCGTTCAGGCATAATACAGACCTAAATAAGACATCCATAAGATGTCTTGTGCTGTCTGGGTGGTGTGGTTCATACTATTTATCTTGGCATAGTGTTTATGGATTTCATTTTTTATTATTTTTCTTGAAATTTGTAGTATGTGTTTATCATTTAAATGTATGTTTTTTACCTTAGCGAAATTTGGAATAAGATTTTCATGCAAGCAAGTCTTAAGGAATTGAATGTGGTCATGTGATCTCTGGGTCGTAATCTTGCATTTCCATATTTGATGAATCGTTAGCGAACTAGCCATTACTAAGTATGTGATGATTCGAATTGAGAGGGATTAACTAATCCCTCTCAATTCGTCATCACATACCCAGAGATCACATCACCACATTCAATTCCTTAAGACCTGCTTGCATGAAAATCTTATTCCAAATTTCGCTAAGGTAAAGGGATTAATTAATCCCTCTCAATTCGAATCATCACATACTTAGTAATGGCTGGTTCGCTAACGATTCATCAAATATGGAAATGCAAGATTACGACCCAGAGATCACATGACCACATTCAATTCCTTAAGACGACCTGCTTGCATGAAAATCTTATTCCAAATTAAGGGATTAATTAATCCCTCTCAATTCGAATCATCACATACTAAGATTTTTTTTAATGAAAAGGTATATGTATTAGGTGTTTCTATACCTAAAATGGAAGGCGAATAAGTTATTATGTATGTATGTATATGTCAATTTACCGAAGCAAGGGTGCTTGGCTCTTTTGTTTTACATACTTACTTGCCACTTATTTTGACGTTTGTCATTTTGTTAATCGTATTTTCGTAAATTCTTCCCATTGGATTATGGGAATAAGAGATCCTTTAGGCAAATAACGCAAGATGGTATTCGAAGAGCAACAATTATAGGAATACCTCTCCAAATATAGAACACCTCAATAGAAACGGTTGCCATGTCGAACCATTTAGATAACTTATTTATTTGTGTTATTATTATTGTTGTACTTTATGATGTTCTTCACTGGATCTCTTGGTTCAGAAGTAGAACACTGAACACTTTAACCCACTTAGCACCAAACAAGTTTTAACTAAAACACCGACGCGTTTCAACAGCAATGCTTTCATTATCAAGGCAATAATAAAACTAAATTAAAATAAAACCTACAAGTAACAGGTAACCTAAATGTTATGCACGCTCAATCCGATACGCATCATTAATTTCCGATTGACGAAAACAATGACGAATGCGGGATAGGTCCGTTGTCACAGTTCATTACACATGACTTATTTTTATATATTTCTAAACTTTCGAAAACATTTAGAAACTTACAATTGTTTATTTGTCTAATTAATTTAACATTCGTGTGATAGATGTGATCTGTTTCAAAAATGTGCTGGGCAACGCTCGATTTCTCAATTCTATTAAATCTAAGATTAGCCTTATGCTTTTTAAATCTAATTGAGACTGGTCTCCTGGTTTGCCCAATATATTTTTGATTACAATCTCTACAATTGATTTCGTAAATACCTGACTTTTCTAAAGGTTGTATTTTATCTTTAGGGTTACCGATGAGACTTCATAAACTAGTCCCAGAACTGTAAACTATTTTGAGATCTAGCTCTTTGAAGATTTTACTCAAACCTTTAGTGATAAAGGGGGCAGGTCACAACGGGTGAAGCTTTAACATCCTCCCGAAAAGTCGTAGATTATTTTACACAGTTCTCTTATAATTAAACTTCCTAATTACCTAACTTATACATATGATGAGGTTGGTTTACAGAGCAATAAGTCGAGTATCACTAAAATCACTGAAATAGTAAATATTTATTACTAATAACTAACTAACAAGTAGGTAAGTAAGTTGTAAGTTCTATTTTGTCTTTTTGTTGGTTCATATTGCTATTTTGTATAAAATCGGTACATACTATAAAGCTATAGTAAAGGAATGTACTATACACAAACAAATTACGTCCAAAATCTGTTTTTCTTATTCAAGAATAGTTGAAAAGAGAGCATACATAGAACGCGTCCATCATATAAACAATTTTGCATGCGCAATTATTTCTAAACTTGTTCTATAAACAATTAATTACGAGTAAACTTTGTGTTTATACTAAATGTGTTCCAAGAAATACTGCTAATAGCTCTCGACTCGTCAACACCAGGCGCTCGAATAAATTACCCACAAGATTGCCACTTTATAAACATCAATGCAGAAAAGTAGTCTTAGTTTCTGAGCTTGCAGAATACTGTTTCTCATTAGGTACTTAAGTGGTCCTATTAGATCTACCTAAGCTCCTATTAGATAAACAGAGATAGTCTAAAACAAAATTTCTAAAACTGGAATAAGCATTTTGCACACTATAATAAGTCTGAACTGAACCCTATACTAACTAAAACAACACAGCTTTTCAAGTAAGTAAACTTTTTTACAACAACTCTATTGTCACTCTAATCAAACCCTATGCTAACCGTCCCCTTTAATGTTAACATGTTTTATTTATTACACAAACGATGAACGGTCTAGCAGTCAATTATTGTGGGCGTTTGGTTTTAATGGATAGACAACTATCAGTCGCAAAGTTATGAACATTTACAAGCGAAAGCGTTTGTGACGTTCACTGCACTTAACGGGTAGTGACGTAACTACAGGTGAGCCCTGTTGGACCTAAGCTTACGCTAATAATCGAAGTGCCCACCAAAAAAAAATCAGAAATGTATTCCGTTGAAAATATTAAATTTCTACTTCATCACTTTACCCAACAGTGGGATGTGAGTAAGAGTAGTAATGCTTTAAGTATATGCAAAATGAAATTGCTACTATACCGGATATAAAAATTTCTAACAACACTATTGGAATTTCCGTCAAGCGATCTGAGGGTCCATTCGAGCTACTCCAGATGAAACTTAAATTTTAGCAAACTACAGAGTTTGCAGTTATTAGAACCAAGAAATGCAAAATTAAGCAGTTATCCATCGTATTACGATAGTGTTACGTGTCATTTACGAACACTTCATTGGTTTCAGGGATGCCGAGAATTTTGACATGGAATTTTTTGTGCATAAAAGAATCATTGACTTGTGAAATGAATTTGAAGAACTGTGTTGCTCGAACTTACGGTGGTGCAAATATGACGAGTGTGCGGTTAAATGGTGTACAAAAACTATCCTGTGATGTAGTCGAAAAGCTGTAGTTTACCAATACACTTTTTAATACACTAAAAGCACTCTACGTTTTTGTATCATGACCCACCATTCATTCAAAGTTTATATCATTACAGAAGCACCTTTCACTAAAACCGACCGAATTGAAAATTACTATACTCTATGGA
Organism: Holotrichia oblita; assembly: GCA_023690525.1. NCBI lineage: Eukaryota > Metazoa > Arthropoda > Insecta > Coleoptera > Scarabaeidae > Holotrichia > Holotrichia oblita. The sequence goes on from CM043017.1 coordinate 56,109,346, forward strand.
CTGCCCAGCTATTTGGTTCTATTTCTATGAAAATTGTGTTTAATTACATTTCTCTTTTTAAATAACTTGGCCAATGAACAAAGCTCCAAATATCCAGAGGCTGTAAGTTTATTGAAATTTCATTTTCAGAACATTCTTACACTTTTTTTTTACAAAAAGCACCTTCTCATATGTCTGCTGCAAATGCGTTAATTAAATCAATAATTCCAAGTAAGGTATGGAAAACGATTTACAATTCGTTGAAAATATTTACAAAGAAGCCGAAAAAATTTGTGGTGAAGTTAATATTAAAATTAAGATCAGATAAATCTCATACACGTGATAAGAAAATTTCAACGAATTACTAAATTTCGTCAAATTCGAAACGTTGTATTTTACAGAAAATGTTTAGCATTTGGAAAGCGAATCGATTTTAGAAAGAGTCGATTAGAGTAAAAATATTTATTCCTGCTTTTTGCCGTGTCTTATCTGAACTAAGCAATAAATCGACCTTGGGATTGTTGGTACCTAAACATAGGTATAATCCAGTTAATTAAATATATATGTATAAGTTGGTAGTGATATATATAGTCAGTAGTAACGAGTAGCAATATGGAGTAAGTTGTTTTCTGTTTCTTTATGTAAAGATTTATTTTTCTGGAAGTAATAATGAGATACAACCTAGTATTGTGGTTAATACAACGAAACCAATGGAATAGTAAATCAACAACATGGATAGTAACAATGACAGTAATATGAAATCAACTAGGTGTAAACTCTTAAAAGTGGAGGTGAAACGATAAGAGGAGGGGAGGAGTACAGTGGCAAACATTATTCAGGGAAATTTCAGAGGAATCCTCCGTATTATGTTCATAACAACAATAAAAATTGATACTCCGGTCTTGGTAACATCAGGAGACTATTGGAGGGAGCTACCGGACGTCGTATCATACGAGGCATCGATTTGGCATTTTGTATGTAAGGGGTACATACAAAATGCCCTGGTTGAAGTATGAGGAACTAACCGCAAAAGAAGATGCTTATTGTTCACAGAAGGAAATTGAAGTATGTAAAACGCACACGCAGCTAGTAAGTTTACAAAACTTCTTTAAAGAAGAGATGAAGCGAATGGAATATTCATGGGATACCGGACTGTTGAACCCCGGCAACGAAGGAAACGAGACCGAGGCGCGTACTAGGCGAAGAAGAGCGCTGGATTTTTTGGACGACGCATTGTACTGGTGTTGTGGAGTGACTACACAAAAGAAACTGGATGAAATGGGTATGGAAAGCGATGCACTTAAACAAGAACTGCGACGGGTAAACGCAGGATTACAAGAAAACTTGAAGGGGATACGAAGGAATTCGAAAGAATTCAAGAAATACAGCGATTCCATTGAGACCACCTTCAAGGAAAAAATGAAAAATTTGCGACGGTACAATCGAACACGTACTAAAACATTAACGACATTCGGAGAGCTGGAAGGGAGCAGGAATCGAAAATTAGGCTAAGCCTACGTCATAACTTCCAGCCCATGTACAACTCACTAAAGGTCCTATCCAGTCTGGAAAATTTGGAGATAATACACTCTTGCAAGTTGCACCACATCCCGGTAGCTGTACTTAATCCGAACACGCTCCAAAGCGACTTGAAGTTTCTACAGACTCGGTTGGAGCCATATGAACATCGCGCCCACATCGTACCTGCCTAGTCCTCAGCGCGCATCTTAAATACTCCGGATATCAACTGAGTGCGTGTTACCTAAGCGCGTGTTTCTTGTGCTCGGACTTCACGTTCCGGAGGGGATTCCATCGCGAAGGCACCTGCCATACGCTACCATTAGTAAAGCTTATCACAAGTCCCAATGGCAGGTACTTTTGGTATCAATGGGACCTCGCTCGAGGATTCCGGCCTGAGGCGACCTTGCCTCGTGTATTACTTATCCTGATTTCTTCAGGTCCGTAAATAATCAGTCTGGCTAAAATATTAATTAAAGAACGGCGTCTTATTACTATGGCCAAATAAGTTAAACTTTGCTAACCGCTAAGTGATCTCCGATCACAACTTGCTTATTATATGAAAGCCACGTACATTCTACACGACTTAGTCTTCGAACGGCCACAGTGTACTGTTTTTGTCAGTCCACCCCCTCCACATTTAACGTGACCGTTTCTTCGATAGGGGTAACAGCGCATTTTTCGTAACGTAACATTACGATTATGAAAGAAACGGTCACGTTAAATGTGGAGGGGATGGACTGACAAAGACAGCACACTATGCCCGTTCGAAGACTAAGTCGTGTAGAGTGTACCTTCTCAAAAATGTTGGTCTAGTTACGTTGTTAATAGCGGGTAATTCAAAATCAAGAGACCAGTAACGGGGGAACAGTCAGGAACATTCAATCAACGTTCGAAAATTCTAGTAAAGATTAGTCACACAAGCTATATCATTTCTCGAACAAACTTTCCATACCTGCTGCATATCCATCATAAACGTATAATTAAGTAATTACTTATATTTTTTGTGAATATTGCACGTACTTTTCGAATTACTTCTCTTGTTCTTGAAATTATATATTCAGTCGATTGGATATTAGGCGGATATCGGTATATCTATGAACATTGCGTGGAAGATTTCTTTGTCATAACGGCCTATTATTATTCTTAGGGTGTGTTTATCAATGTGAGGATAAAAGCGTTAGTTAAGTAACTGACAGATATTGCTAACTGACAGATAAAATTTAGCAATTGCAATGCTTTATCTTGCAGATAACTTCTATTTAACACTCAATAAACGTTTCACTGTAATTATTTTACGAATAAAATTTTATTTGCAAGTTAATTTATTTATCCTCACATTGATAAACTCACCCTTAGAAGAATTAAACACAAAATTTTAGCTTTCAGTGACTTTATTTTTTACCTTCATCAGAAAAAAAAACAGTGAAATGTAAACAATGCACACATTATAATAAATGAACGGTTAAATACAATAATAATAACAAATAATAGCTAATACCTTACAAAATATTGACACATATTGTATTCTACTTCATTGCTTGTTTAAAACTAAATACCTATAGAGAAAATCTATTACAAGTATTTATGAAGTGAAATTTTTCTAGAAATTTACGTAAAACTATTGCAAGGGCGGGGAAATACAACAGATAGTCATATTACCACACACCTTATTGCGTTTAAGGGTACTTTTGTCCACAGAGACTGGGTAGGATAATGTGAACTGTACGAACTCAAGTTAACTTTAACAACTTTAATTATTACTAACTCATAAATAATACATTTTACGACCACACATTGTTGATTATTCGTTACATATCTCCACTCCCATTTATGTTCTATACTATCTCTCCACTGTTCATAATTGGCGCGAAATTTAAAATATTTCAAATATTGAACATGCCGCCCCCCATTGAAACATCGCTTTCAACATATCACTTACTTGGTAGTCGCACTACCTTTGATACAGGTCGTTTGAAAATTCCCGTGCGTGTACGCACTGTAACTACTCTCACGTGTCCGTCCTTTCCATGATGTACTTCCTCCACTCGTCCCAGTCTCCAGGTCAGTGGCGGTGTGTCGTTTTCTTGAAGAATGACCAATTCTCTAAGGTTTGGTACGGATCGAAACCATTTCTTCTGTTGAAGTTGATGCAAGTGTTCTTGCGCCCATCGATCCCAGAAATTTTGCTGCATTTGTTGCACCATTTGCCACCTAGTCAGTCTATTGGTATTAGTATCAGTTAGGCGAGGATCTAGTATTTGTGATAGTGGAGCAAAGGTTAGAAATGTGCAGAAGTTAAGGCTAAAATATCTGAAGGATCATCAAAGGATCAAATTGGTGTAAGGGGTCTAGAGAACGCAACCTTCAATAATTGTCAAGAGTGTGTACATTTCTTCAAATGTTAACCTAGCTTCTCCAACTACTCTCTTAATGTGGTATTTGATGCTCTTAATTCCACTTTCCCAAAGTTCGCCGAAATGTGGGGCATTTGGTGGAATGAAGTGCCACTGTATCGATTCCTTTGCCAGAATTGCGCTTAATTCATCAATGTCCTTGGCCAATTGTTTTTATAAATTTATAAACTCATTACGGACTCCCTGGAAATTAGTTCCGCTGTAGGTATTTGCCGGTTTTTCTAATCTTGCTTGACCTCACACAAAATGGTCCTCCGTAATCAACTCCTACGTTCATAAAGGGCTGGTGGCTTAGTGGCTTGCACACTTGACTAGCAGTCCGGCAGTACCGGGTTCGAACCCCGGTGCTTCCTTTCTGAGTTTGGTTTTCTGTAGTTTTCCAAATTCCACGGCAAATGCGGAAAGTTAACATCTTAAGTCGGTCTACAGCCGCAGGCGTAATAATAACTCATGGCCAGCCGATGCCCCCTGTAATTGGCGCAAGCTGTTGGGGGATGCTAAGGCATGGATTATTATTATTATTATTATTATTATTATTATTATTATAAAGGCACGCACACTTTCTACGCGATATTTAAGTAAATCGCCCATCAGCTGATCATGTTGAACTTGAGCTAATTTAAGTTTGTAACATTTGTGGCAATTATGTATGATTTTTTTTGACTACGTTGCGTTCATTTATTGGCCAATACGACTGCCTCAAATAATTTAAAAGTGCTTGTGTTCCTGAATGCAACGTATCTATGTGCGCTTGATGAACAATTAGTTTAACGAGAATGTGATTTGCTGGTAATATAATTTGATGCCTTTGGGAATAGCTAAGATTCGCATTTTGTAATCTTCTTCTGATTCGTAGAATTCTATTAGCATCAAGGAATGGTGTAAGTGATCTTAGTTTGCTCTTTGCAGGCAGGTCATCATTGTTTTTGAAACATCGCAACTCTTCGTTGAATTCCTCTAATTGAGCTCTTCTAATCAAAATCTTTAATGCATACTTCAATTCTCTCATTTTTAGTGGACCTTGTTGTCTGGTACGATCCGGCAATTTCATGAATCTTAAGCAAAATGCTATCACTCTTTGAAGTTTGTTCAAACTTGAATATCGACTGAAAAGTTCCCATTTTTTGACTGTAAGTAAACATATTGGCGTAATAACCTTATAAGTATTCTATATCATTTTCCGAAATTTCTTCATTTAACGACTGAACTTGTAACTCGTCTTGGTCAATATTGACCCCTTCTGGACCATTCCACTATTGTTTATAATTTAATAGGTCTTTCGGATAACAACCTCTTAAAATAATATCTGCTGGGTTGTGCTTGGTACTCATCCGTCTCCAATCATTTGTATTGGTCAAACGTTGAATTTCTGCTACTCTGTTGCCAACGAAAGTCTGCAACTTATGAGTTGGTGTACGTATCCACGCTAAAGTTATTGTGGAGTCTGCCCAGAGTGATATTGAGTCTATATGAATATCTGGTGCTTCAGCTACGACTAACCAGCTTGCTAATAAGACTGCTGCGCATAACTCTAATCTTGGCAAACTTAACCTCTTCAACGAAGCCACTTTTGACTTAGAACAGAGATGGGTGTCTTCTTTAACATCAGTTTTGCGTCCTTAAATAAACGCATGCTCCATATGCTTTTTACGAAGCGTCTGAAAACCCATGTAGTTGTATCTCTTTCGCATCTGTCACTACTACCTTTCTCGCGATAGTCAACTCTGATAGTTCCTTTGCCTGTGGCGTAAGTAAATTCCAATTTGTTAAAATACTATTTGGTACTTCTTCATCCCACTCAATTTTGTTTTGCCATAATTGTTGCATGATTATTTTACATTTGCCAATTACAGGACTCAGCAATCCTAATGGATCATATAATCTAGCAATGTGTGACAATAAGTTTCGTTTAATGATCGGTTTGTCGATGCACATTCTAAAGGTATATAAGATCTCTCCCTTTGATGCATTCCATTGCACACTCAACATCACTGTTTGTGATGTATCTAGGTAGTTGATACAATGGGTCATTGGATGTAGTTTCCAAGTTCTCAAATAATTGTTGCTCATTCGAGAGCCATTTTCTGAGCTTGAATCCTCCTTTTTCAAGCATTTGTGTCAACTCGTCTCGTTTTCTTTTTGTTTCTTCTATTGTACTTCCACCAGTAAGCAAGTCATCTACATAGAAATCTCGATATACTATGTCACTTGCTATGGGATAGTTAACTCCTTCATCATTTGCTATTGAATTAAAGATCTTACAGCTAGAAACGGAGCACAGGCTGTACCGTATGTTACTGTTTGTAACTGGTAAGTTTTGATAGGTTGATCATCTCTTTCCCTCCATAAAATCAATTTGAATTTGCTGGTACAGTTTTTCAATGTCAGCGGTAATGACATAGGTGTGAGTTCGAAACCGTAAGAGAATATTGAAGAGATCATCTTGTGCGTTTGGTATGGTCCTCCCATCAAAATAGAGTTTACCGACTCTCTTGGTGCAGACGCATCAAAAACTACCCTAATTTTTGTGCTTAAACTCATGTCTTTTAATACAGCGTGGTGTGGTAAGTAATAACCTTCGCTGTTGTTGTCATTGGTGACTTCTTGCATATGACCTAATTGCTGGTATTCAAGTAAGAATTAGTGGTATTGTTGCTTAAATTCATTGTTTCGCTCGAATCGTTTCTCTAAATACCTATTTGTACAATGTATCTTCCTTCATCGTCTCTAGTTGTATTTTGTATATAATGTTCTTCACACTTCGTCTCCTCAAGTGATAATTGTTTTTTGCTATAGTTCTCCTCGACATCACAAAATTTCTTTATAAGTATGTGCTTTTAATGTTTGGGTTGCGGTTAGGCAAATTGTTTGGGTAACTGTTAAACATTGTTGGACTTTGCCAGATATACCCCGAACCAAATTTCGTGTTTTGAATGGGTGGGATACTAGCATGAATTTTTCATAGAACGCCGTTCAATATAGATAAAAATATCTCCGCTCCAATTAGCAATATCGATTTCTCCAGGTGTATCAAAATTGGGATCTGCTAACTGTAAGTTGCGTGGTAATCTCCATTTCTCCAGGTTTACCTTGATGGTTGGTAATCTGTTTGTAATTTGCCCAACAACCAAGAACTCTAATTGTTAGCTGTATTCATTTAATCTTGATGCAATTGTTATTGGAACAACTCTGTTGACTTCAATGGTAATTTGACCAATTCCACCTATAGGTATTCTTTTTGCATTGGTATTTAGACCTAATTCTGTACCAATTCTTTAGTTACAAAATTGGATTGACTGGCGCTATCTAACAAAACTCGACATAACTGCCAATTACCTCTTATATCCTGTTTGAATGACAGCTATAGCTAATAAGATTTCTGTTGCACTCCCATCTTGTTGCAAGCCAAACTTTTCTTTTAGCGTACATTGTTGCACAACCGGTTCTGTTTTTTATTGTGTTTTATTCTCAGTTTATTGTATAGACATGTCTGTTTTTTCTTTTGCATTATGTGTTGTTTGCATCAGTCATTAATTTTCTCAACAAACAAACATCTTTTGAAACATTCGGTAACTCGAACAGTGTTTTAAGATGTGCGTTCACTAAGAATTTTTTGTTGTTAAACCTGTCAACCATTAATTTCCACGCTTCCTCGTAATTGTCAGCGCAAACTGTGATGGAATCTGTTATTTGAAGTGCTTGCAAAAATATCATGAAAACTTTGCCACGATTGATAATCACCCGAAAAAACTGGAAGATTTCTCTGTCGTTATTGTGTTCGATGTTTATCTTCTCTAGTTCAGTTTGAATTTCATCATATTTGTTCCATAACTCTTCTAGTTTAACGTCTCTAGTAGCTATTTTTCTACATCATCTTGTGTGTCAAACTCCTTGGCAAAATTTTCTATGCGTGTAACGGTTGATTTGATAGCCTTTCGCGAATTTTTTAAATTATTCTCGCTCATTGCGCTAACGATAATGGTTATGTATTGTTTGCGAAATATACGGATGAATTGTAAGGAAACCTGATATTTTACGTAAATAAAGACTGACTCGCCTCGATCTCATTAGTTTTGTTGTTGTATGGGTTGCTTGATGTAGAATTTTCTCGAAATAGTGTTATAACTCGTTATAACCACTCATCAGTTTTTCATCGCCACGTTGATAAAGCTAACCGCTCGTTGTCGTAAGTACACTGGAACCTCGTCTATATCCGCGGTCGGGAAACGTAAACATTCACTTACATCCGCTGAAGAGGGGTTCCCACTTTTATGCCGTTAGCGGAGAGGAAAGGCCGTACTACGCGCTGATTGGCTCATGAGAATACGTGCACTATCGGGTGGTGGATGCCGAGCGGATATAAATGAACGCTATAGTGCGGATATGAATGAGGGTGAATATAAGTGAGCGCGGAGATAAGCGAGGTTCCAGTGTATATGAAATATACTTTCATCAGACTCGATGGACCCAAAATATGGGTAGGATATAATGTGGACTGTATGAACTCAAGTTAACTTTAATAACTTTAATTACTACTAACTCGATAATACATTTTACAATTGGCGCAAAATTTAAAATATTTCAAATATTGAATAGGGGCAGTGTTCGTAATGAAAGGAGTTAATATTTAGTTATATATTTTTGATAAATGTGAAATGTCGGTTCTTTCATTTATAGAATTCCCAGACAGCACAAAGACATCTTATAGACGTCCATAAGATGTCTGAGTCCGATATTCGGGACGTCTTATGGATGTGTTTACGCCTGAAAGACGTCCATAAGATGTCGTATAGACATCCAATGTTACAAATGTCAACGTTTATAAGACATCGTTTTACAACATCTTATGGATATCTGTTTTGGACATATGTCAGACATAATTGTCTGGGCTTTCAATGTATTCAAAATAATGCACTATAGGTACCGCCTGTTTAAGCTAACAGTATTGATACATATACCTACCACAGTCATCTTATGAATGACTTGGTATTTCAATTCCTTGTAAACTAACTAAAACTGCGAAAATGACTAAATGAAACCAGAATTAAACTCAAACGCTGTCAAATCAAATAGTCAAACAGAGTCGATCGCCATTAAAATTATCGCATAGTTTCGAAGACGACGTGAGTTGGCGCTGATGTATATGTGATATATTAAAATAAACGCTGATTGGTTGATTATACGGGGAACATTAAATCACTTATTAAATTGTATTAATAAAAAAATAAATTGAAAATTATCAATGGTCGCATCATATTCTTTTGAAACATGAACACAATCTCAAATACACTATTTCACATTTTGTCGAATTTGTTATATAAAACGTCTAAAATGTGGTTTTTAGACTTTTGAGAAACGTCTTATGCATGCCATAAATGAACATCCGAGAGACGTCCTTAAAACTACATCCATAAAATGTCTTTTTTATATCTTTAGGCGTTCAGGCATAATACAGACCTAAATAAGACATCCATAAGATGTCTTGTGCTGTCTGGGTGGTGTGGTTCATACTATTTATCTTGGCATAGTGTTTATGGATTTCATTTTTTATTATTTTTCTTGAAATTTGTAGTATGTGTTTATCATTTAAATGTATGTTTTTTACCTTAGCGAAATTTGGAATAAGATTTTCATGCAAGCAAGTCTTAAGGAATTGAATGTGGTCATGTGATCTCTGGGTCGTAATCTTGCATTTCCATATTTGATGAATCGTTAGCGAACTAGCCATTACTAAGTATGTGATGATTCGAATTGAGAGGGATTAACTAATCCCTCTCAATTCGTCATCACATACCCAGAGATCACATCACCACATTCAATTCCTTAAGACCTGCTTGCATGAAAATCTTATTCCAAATTTCGCTAAGGTAAAGGGATTAATTAATCCCTCTCAATTCGAATCATCACATACTTAGTAATGGCTGGTTCGCTAACGATTCATCAAATATGGAAATGCAAGATTACGACCCAGAGATCACATGACCACATTCAATTCCTTAAGACGACCTGCTTGCATGAAAATCTTATTCCAAATTAAGGGATTAATTAATCCCTCTCAATTCGAATCATCACATACTAAGATTTTTTTTAATGAAAAGGTATATGTATTAGGTGTTTCTATACCTAAAATGGAAGGCGAATAAGTTATTATGTATGTATGTATATGTCAATTTACCGAAGCAAGGGTGCTTGGCTCTTTTGTTTTACATACTTACTTGCCACTTATTTTGACGTTTGTCATTTTGTTAATCGTATTTTCGTAAATTCTTCCCATTGGATTATGGGAATAAGAGATCCTTTAGGCAAATAACGCAAGATGGTATTCGAAGAGCAACAATTATAGGAATACCTCTCCAAATATAGAACACCTCAATAGAAACGGTTGCCATGTCGAACCATTTAGATAACTTATTTATTTGTGTTATTATTATTGTTGTACTTTATGATGTTCTTCACTGGATCTCTTGGTTCAGAAGTAGAACACTGAACACTTTAACCCACTTAGCACCAAACAAGTTTTAACTAAAACACCGACGCGTTTCAACAGCAATGCTTTCATTATCAAGGCAATAATAAAACTAAATTAAAATAAAACCTACAAGTAACAGGTAACCTAAATGTTATGCACGCTCAATCCGATACGCATCATTAATTTCCGATTGACGAAAACAATGACGAATGCGGGATAGGTCCGTTGTCACAGTTCATTACACATGACTTATTTTTATATATTTCTAAACTTTCGAAAACATTTAGAAACTTACAATTGTTTATTTGTCTAATTAATTTAACATTCGTGTGATAGATGTGATCTGTTTCAAAAATGTGCTGGGCAACGCTCGATTTCTCAATTCTATTAAATCTAAGATTAGCCTTATGCTTTTTAAATCTAATTGAGACTGGTCTCCTGGTTTGCCCAATATATTTTTGATTACAATCTCTACAATTGATTTCGTAAATACCTGACTTTTCTAAAGGTTGTATTTTATCTTTAGGGTTACCGATGAGACTTCATAAACTAGTCCCAGAACTGTAAACTATTTTGAGATCTAGCTCTTTGAAGATTTTACTCAAACCTTTAGTGATAAAGGGGGCAGGTCACAACGGGTGAAGCTTTAACATCCTCCCGAAAAGTCGTAGATTATTTTACACAGTTCTCTTATAATTAAACTTCCTAATTACCTAACTTATACATATGATGAGGTTGGAAACCATTACACTTGGCCGCATCTTTTATAATTTTAAGCTCTTTCTCATACCTCGCCTTGTTCAAGGGAAAAGTGACAAGTCTGTGGACCAAAAAACTCAGGCTTGCCATTTTGTGTTGAACACAATGATGAGAATCTGAAGGAATGTAGCGAAGTGTACTCTTTTCCTTTCTATACACGTCAAACTCTAATCTATTGTTATTTCTAATTACTAAAGTATCTAGAAAGGGTAGCCGACCGTTGTCTTCTCTTTCACAAGTGAACTTTATGGTTTCGAACCGATTATTTAATCTATTGAGAAAATCGTCAATATTACATTTTTTAGTCTCAAATATAGCGAAAATGTCATCCAGATACCTCAACCAAACCCTAGGAAAGTATTCGCTCTCAGATTCTAAGTCCTTTTCAAAACGGCTCATGAAAAGGTTAGCCAAAAAGGGCGACAAGGAGTTACCCATTGCCGTTCCTTCCAGCTGTTCATAAAAACTCCCGTTAAATTGAAAAATGTTCTGTTTCATACAGATGTCAGTTAAGCGAATATATTCCTGGACACATTGTTGACTCAAATTATTTTGAAGCAACAAGTCCTCGAGGTATGTCAAGGTGTCTGGAATCGGTACACTAGGAAAAAGAGAACTAACATCAAATGAAATCAATATTTCACCCTCCAGCAAATGAATATTTTGAATTTCATTAATAAATTCTAACGAATTTTTTACTGCAAAACTAGGTTGCTGTATTGGCAAATTATTAAATTCATTGGTCAGCCATTTGGAAACCTTATAAGTTAATTGCCGAAACAATTGGCCTTACCGACTTGCCAGGTTTGTGAATTTTAGGTAAACAATATAATTTAGGGATAATAGGATTGGAAACATGTAGCTTACGTCTAACATCGGCAGTAACAAGGTTGTTACAAGCTTTAAACACATTGTTGATGTCTCTAATCATTTTTGGTAAAGGATTTTTTGAAATTGACTTCACCACTACTCAACAGGTCATTAATCCGATCATAGTAGTCCTCTTTATCTAAAATAACAACCTTCTTTCCTTTGTCCAGCTTTCAAATAAAAACAATCTTTTTTCCCGCAAAGTTTTAATGATTTTAATGTTTTCGGATTTCTGAGGTGATTTATAGGATTTCAAATTTTTTGAAATAGTATGTTTGCAGGCCTCCCTAATGAACTGTTTTGTGGGCGCAGGAAACCGCTGGATAGAGGATTCTATCCTGGGAATAACCCACTCAACATTCGATTCACGAGTCTGCAAACCAAATTTCAATCCTTTATTCAAAAGATTAAGTTCCCGTTCACTAAAAATTTGCGAGGAATGATTTTCTACTATGTTAATGGTATTCATCGGAACATGATGTTTATTTGTTAAAAAACAACCTAACTTTCTTAATTTCCTATCATGAGAGAATTTCTTATTTTGAACTTTCCTATCGATTGAAATAAACATGTTCCGTTGAAAATTACACCATAGTTGATATTCAACATCCTTAAGATCTAATATTAAAAATTTCCAAAGTTGGCAAGCTTGAATCTCAAGTTTACTGGGTTTGGTAAAAAGATATTCGATTTCTGAACGCAACCATTTTTCTTTCGCGTAACGAATGACTTTATCACTACTTTTGCAATTATTCGAAACAGTAACATTAATAAAGTTTAGAAAAACAGAAAAACGTTTACAAGTTTTCAGAAATCTAATATCTTCGCTAATAAATGTTTTATTTAATAATATAATAATAATAATTATGTTGATTATTGAAATACCGTTTGTTGGGAGTATCTAGCAGAATTTTTAGATAATCTAAATGTTTTACTGGTATTGTTCTTCACCATTGTTTTACGAACATATCGGTTGCTAAAACTTTTTACTTATATCTTGAAAATTTTTATAAATCTATTTCTCTCTCAGTGTACGCGAGAACAACTAACTAAAATGACAGACGTCAAAATTAGTGGCCAGTAGTTATGTAAAACAAATAAGCTAAGCACCCTTGGTTCAATAAATTGACATAATATCGGAGCATTTTAGGTACGAAGGTTAATTAAATAGGTATAACTTATTCACCTTCCATTTTAGGTACCTACAGAAACACCTAATACAGATTAAAAGAGAATATTTTGTAGAATCAGACTATCGCAGACAATACAGGCTGCCCGGATTTGGTAGGGACAACATTGGTAACTTTTTTATTTGAAGACATAGATAGAGACGGTTGTTCTTCCCCATTGTTCTACGAACATATCGATTGCTAAAACTTTTTATATCTTAAAAATTCTTAAAAATTTTTGCTGATCATTGGTTGTAAATGTTAGTATCTTTCACTACAGGTTCGATACGGTTATTTCACTATTTGAGTACATTCACTTTGCATAATAAATAAATAATAAAATTGTTACTTTCATATAAATCTACATCAAAGATTTATTTCCTTAATTTGATATAGGTATGTACGCACGGCTAAGATGTAAACATTCATTGAATTAAATCGTTATAACTTAGCCACCTTCTATTTTAGGTATAGGAACACCTAAGATTAAAAGAGAATCTTTTGTAGAATCAGAATATCTAATAAAATAGATACCTTTCCATTAAAAAAAATCTACTTTCCGCATAACGAACTTATTTATAAGCAACTAAGTTTTTAAACATCCTGTACAATGTTACAGAAAAGAACTTCAAATGCTGTGTAACTACATAATATCAGCTGTGCGTGTGCAAAGTTTCATTCGTCTCTTTTACTCCTATGTGACATAATATTACTATAAAGTAAGATCGGTATCTGTCATTTTTTTCTTTAATTGCGAATAACTCAGAAGGAATTGTATTTAGATATAGACTATGATACATAAAATATGTGTAAAATATATCATAGAAGCTGAATCTGTAATTTATTTTATAGCATGCTACATAAAATATCGAAGTTGATGTCCACTTCCGGTTAACCGGAAGTGATATTTATTTAAAGATATTTTCTTGTGATAGTTCATGTTCAACCATATCAAACTGCAAAATTTTGTTTTAAAATTCCGTTCCGTTTGTATAATACTTTTAATAGGCAATTCTCACCAATCACCCTATATATAAATAAGGCTAAAGCTAAATCAGTACGTGATAATTTGATATCATTCTTAATTATATGGCCACCACTGTACGTACACATATTGTATTCAATTTCTCTTATTTGTCATATTGTTTTAAACGTGTAATTATGATAATTTTATTCGTTTACAGATAGTGTAAATCTACATCCAACAAATCTTGTTATAATCTCCTTTATTATGAATCTTCTTCATCGGTATCTTGATTGAATTTCTGAAATAAGGTGAGGATACTTCTATAGTTAATAATTCTATTACACAATGACATTGCTGCTAACGTCATCCGCCTAAAAAATTTTTCATCCGCATTAATTATATTTAAAGAAATATGTACCGGGTGGCCAATTAAGAATGTCCCTCGGCCATATCTAAGAAACGGTTTGCAGTACAGTTTCGGGAAACAAAAATATCACTGATCAGGATGACCGCTAGATGGCGTAATTGAACACCAAAAATTTAAATTCTTATTTTATACAAAATTTACCTTAAGGTCTATCACGAATATGAAAATCGGAATTTTCTGAAAATTTCGCATACTTTACTCTCGACAAATTTTTTGTATTTAGTTAAATAAGGGGCGGAGAGGAGGGGAAACTTTGTATTGAAGAAACGTTTGTAACTTCAATTGAAGCGAATTTTGCAAACTTAGTCTCCTTGAAAACAGCATTACTCCTACAATCTAATAAGTGACGTGCGTGCTAGAGAGCCCTGTTTAATTTTTTTCGGAAATTTTGTTTTTTGTCGATAAAATAAAACGGAATCATACATTTTTGACTACAGATTAAAAATCAAGACTAAATTACCAACAAATGAACGAAAACCTGTTATCGCTATCTCTTACCTATCCGAATGTATCTTGAGAAACGTGTGTACGGTAAGAAATTCTGCTTTTCCTGAACTGGGTTTAGCAAATTTTGTCTTTTTAGATTTTCCTTTCCCTATGTTTAGTGATTCAAACTGTTTAATATTATTTTGTCCATCACCGCTAGAGGGCATTAAGGATATCTAAATAGAAGACATGTCGTTAGTAATTCGCAACAATATGTTTTTCAATATGATGAGTGTGCTGTCCATTTCTCCGGGAATGTTCGCAATTTTCTGGATCCTTATTAGGTGCAAAAAACCCGCTAGCTTATTTCTTTGGCCACCCGGGAGCCAAAATTTGACTTGCTGTGGGAATAGGAAATATTGTTCAAAGTACATATTTCTAAGACGGAAATAGAGACTGTAATACTATCCACGTGTCGTAAAGTGAACGTTTGCATAGAAATGATGATGGACGATAATTTTAGTATTTGGGGCGCCAGTGATATTTTTTTTATTATGCTGTTTCCGTGTTTGTTATTTTGCTGCATCGTTTATTTCATATCGTTGTGCTTTTCATTAAAATCTTAAGCATTCAAGTAATTATTTTATAGTTTGTACATAAATATAACCTTCCACGCACAGTTGTTTTCGAAAATCACAAAATTTACATATTTAAATTTCCTAACGTCTTCTAGCGGTGATTGACAAAATAATATTAAACAGGTTGGATCATTAAATAGTTAGATTATAGTATTATTTCCCGGAAGTTGTACTACAAATCGTTTCTGATATATGGCCGAGCACCATTTTTAGTTGGCCACCCGGTACATAGTTTCGTTATATAACAATGTAATCTAGTTGCGAGATTGTAGAGATATAGCAGACACATGCTGGTTTGGTAGCTTTAATAATATTGTACTTTATTTCCTTCCTTGCAGAAATCCATCTCTATTCCACAATGAAACGAACCAAAGGAGCCCAGTCGGAGGTCGGGATGTTGTACCAGTATGCCGTGACGGCCCTTCTCGCCGCCGAGCTCTCTGAGAACCATCGAGTTGCTGATTACGTCATCTATTCGAGTGAAGTCGGCCGGCAAATTCGACGACGTCGTCGCCAAAATCAAACTGAAAGGCGAGGACGATTGGTATGCGTCGCTGATTCAAGTCAAGTACAAGACGGCGAAGAAACTGAACGTCAGCGATAACCTGAAAGGTGACCGGATCGAACGTTTCTTATCTGCTTACATCCTGTTTTTCAACGAGATCCTCGACGATCTGAAATTAACGTGCCGTCGGGGTATCCCCGCCGATAACGTACGTTTCGCCATTTTCAGCGATAAACCGATACAAACGTCGGTGTTCCTCCATCAGGATCGCACGTTCCAATTGCAAGTCCATCCGTATTACGAGAAGAATAACAACGTTAACGATGCTGTGCTTCCCTTCGGTAAAAGATATTGGAAATTCGCCTGTGAAGAACTGGAGTATTCGGAACAACAGGTCTTCTTCGATCGTTGCTGTTTGTTCCTGGAACAGCCCAATTATAATCAATGCAGTAAACGGATAGGGAAACTGTGCTCGATCACTAGCGCTAAAGAGATTATTAATTACGTAAAGGATTATTTCAACGACGATTACCTTTACAAACGGGGATTGGGAAAGGAGGTGTTCGAAATCGAACTGCAAAGAATCCGCGTGTTCGATGCTATCCCACCCTTAATAACGTTGGAAGATCTTGTCGTCGATGATTTTCGCATTTCCATTTGGAATAAAATCACTTTAGAGCAGGATATCACGATAGTGCACGGCGTGCAAGATTTTAGAATCGAGCCTGTGTTGTATAGCTGCCTAATTCACAAAATCAATGCTTTATTAAACGTTAATATCGATTTGGAAAGGGGTCACCGCCTCGATAGCGACACAGTACGAAAATTTATGGCGTATTCTGAATCGAAGAGGGTTAGACATTGGATCGAACCGCCGTACACTTTAAATACGTTGATCGTGGAGCTGTGGAAACACGGCGATTTACCCCTCATTTTGAGGGCACTCTTTACATTAAAGGAGTTCGAAAAGTACGCGCGTCTGAAGCGGAGCTATGTCATGGTCGACGATTGGAGCGATAATCTCTCAGAAGAAATCTCCACCTCCAATTTGGATATATTCCATACCGTAGGCAGCATCGCTAATGTTGAATCGCGAGAGGCAATGCTGAAAAGTACAGTCGTCTCGTTGCAAGGCCGCCGACCTGCCGCCCTTGAGGATCTACTAATCGACGATACCGGATTGATGTCGACCTTCACTTGCGCGGATATCCTTCGAATGATACGGAAGAGGATACCGTTTCTGAGGGAGGATTACTTCAAAGGTAGCGACTACCTGGCGTTTATCGTGGAAGACGAGCGATGCAAACAGATCTTGGATCGTATCGAACCGTACGCGATCGGGCACAACGTTACGATATCTTATCCACCCGGTAAGGCATGAATGTCTCAAGATAATACAGAGGCGTGCTGATATTTTTAAAAATTACACGATTTATCGTTTACGGCGGATCGGTGAGAAGATAGCGTTAATCGAAGGCGATCCGAAGATGTTACGTCATTTATTCAGACGATGCGCTACATCGTCTTCTACGATCTGATAAATTTGCAGTTGGATCTGAGAAAAAGCGAAACTCGGAGGATCGATCTTATCGACTTCGTATTCGAAAACATGCGGAAGAATCTGCGGGATAAATACGTCGACTTCGTCACCGGTTTGTGGGAGAGGAACAGATTGATTTGGGTTCTAGATTCGTTCGATGAAATCAGCCTGGCTTGCGAAAAATAAGTCTTGGATTTTATCCGTTCGATAGCCGCGGCGGGGGCGCAGATAATTATCGCCACGCGTACCGAGAATTGCAAGATCTTGACGGACGAATTCGACATCCGACTGACTGATCAAAATTGATCCTCTCGGAGAGGACGAGCACTCCGTTTATTGGCGATCAAACACGAATGAATTGAGGGAAGTTTTGAGCGAATTATTAACGACTCCTTTATATTTAAACTTGTTAAAGATGATTTCTATAGATCAAGAACGACCTTTAAACAGATTCACCAAGTTTTCCCTGTACGATAAAGTGATAAACATGAATATCAGAAGCTGGTTGCGCAGAACCTACCAAGTATTGTACGATTCTGAAGTGGAACGAACCGTGGCGTTATTCGAAAAGTTGGCTTTAGTTGTAATGTTCGGCAGAAAGACCATCGAGCAGGAATTGTTCTGGATCATCGATAACGAGGTGGCCGATATGACCAAATTCGGGATTATCGTCCGTTACAACGAAGACGGCAATCCGATGATTTTCCATGATGATGATGATTTCGTCGAATTCCTGGTGGCTTAGTGGATGACGAAAGCTTGCAAGACGAACGTGCCGGGGATGCCGCTAGGTACCTTTACAAACATACGAGGTGAACCAATTGCACGTATTCAACATCGTTTTCGAAGATATTGAACTGCATGAAGCTATCTGTCACGGGTCGATTTCCTGGGCAAGGAAGATCATCGAGGAGCGTGGTTCCAATGCTTCAGATAAATTGGGTAGGAGCGCTCTTCACGCGGCTACGATAGCGTGCGGATATTCGAACGATGAATTGAATTATGAAAAGCTGGAATTAATCATGACTTCGATGTCGGACCGAGGCGACGACGACAGGAAATTTTCGAGCTTTGAGTTATTATCGTGGTTATAGAGGTACAGACGCTGCAAAATGGTTAGTGCGCGAACTCAACGAAATCCGCGAAAATGTTGAGACTGTTTATTGGTGCCCCATTCCGATGCACAAACTAACCCGGGAACAATACCGATAGTATGCCACTTCCACCATTTGCCACATCTGTGAGAAACCACTTGGTCAGGAACGGGTTCGGGATCATTGTCATCTTACTGGCAAATACAGGTATGTTGCAATAATATTTTAATGAAAGAAACATAATTTAATTGTTTGTTTAGAGAGCTGCAGCTCATGCACAATGCAACCTGGAATTTCGGGACACTAAGACAATTCCAGTAGTATTCCACAACCTCTCATGGTACGACGGCCACCTGTTAGTGGAGGAGTTGGCAGCTTCGGGACACCTGAAAGTTATTCCCAACAATACTGAACAATATGTTGCCATGGTGTTAACTTCGGATGATTCCGAAGTGAAATTCAAGTTCATCGATTCCTTCCGCTTTGTGGCATCGTCCCAGTACCCGATTTTGGACAGCCAATTCAACGTGGACACCTCCCTACTGAAGAGGAAAGGAGTATACCCCTATAGTTATATGAGTTCGTTGGAAAGGTTAAATGAACAGCATCTACCATCCATTGATGCGTTCAGGAACGATTTAACCAACACTCCAATTACGCTGGATGATTATCAGCATGCGCAGATGGTGTGGCGCAAGTTCAATTGAACAACTATAGGGGAATATTCAGATCTATATATGAAGACTGACATCTTGCTACTTGCGGACGTTTTTGAAAATTTCCGTAGTAGCTGTATAGGAAACTATGCGCTGGATGCGGCACATTACTATACAGCACCAGGCTTGGCGTGGGACGTCATGCTGAAGCATACCGGTATAGAACTGGACACATTGCAGAATGTAGACATCCTCATGTTCTTGGAGCAAGGCATTCGAGGTGGTATGACGCAGTGTTCCTCCTGGTATGCAAAGGCTAATAATAAATACATGGCTGATTACGATCTCAATCAGCCGAGTATGTATTTGATGTATTATGACATCAACGCCATGTACGCCTGGGCCATGTCGCAGTACCTCCCATACGGAGGTTTGGAATGGGTAGAAGACGTGGAAAACTTTAATTTCAACGTCCCCAACGACAGTCCCATAGGTTATATACGGGAAGTGGATCTGGAGTACCCCCAACACACACATGATAGACAGAGTGACCTCCCGATGGCCCCCACGAAGTTGAAAGCCCCCGGAGCTAAACAGGAGAAGATGTTAGCCACGCTGTACAACAAGAAAAATTATGTGGTGCACTACAGAAATTTAAAACAATATCTAAGTGAAGGGCTAGTGCTAAAAAAGTTACATCGTGCGCTGCAATTCGAACAATCGCCCTGGCTTAAACCATACATCGAGCTAAATACAGTGTTGCGTCAAAATGCGAAGAATGAGTTCGAAAAAGACAATGGAAAATATTAGGCTCCGGCGAGATATTAAAATTGTGAATAAAAGGGATGGACGCTATGGTGCGGAAGCGCTAATAGAAAAACCTAATTTTAAGTGTTGCATCATTTTTAACGAAAATTTGGTGGCAGTGGAACTCTTTAAAAACGAGCTAGTGTTCGATAAACCCATATATGTCGGGATGTGTGTGTTAGACATTTCAAAATCTGTGTTATATGAGTTTCATTACAATTACATGAAAAACTTTTATAATAAGTGTAAATTGTGTTATACAGACACGGTTTCCCTTATTTTCGCGATAGAGACGTTAGATGTGTATAGTGACATGAAGCAGAACATTCACCGTTTCGACACGTCAGATTATCCCGTCAATAACCCCTACAACATGCCACAAATGAATAAGAAAGTCCCTGGGCTTATGAAAGATGAGGGGGTGCTGGCAATTTACTGCTGGATTTTGTAGGGCTGCGCGCTAAGATGTATGCCTGCCGGTTCCAAGACACAGACATCAAGAAGGTCAAAGGGGTAAAGGGGTATGTAGTGAAGCAGGAGATCACCTTCGATCATTACCTCCAATGCTTGATGCATGAGCGTAATATGACCCATCAACAACGTGGAATAAGATCATTTCACCACCAGCTGTATTCCACCACGCAGTCGAAGATATCCCTGAGCCCCTTCGACGACAAGAGGTTCCGCGTTCCTGGTTTTACCGACACACTTTCATGGAGACATTATACTGTGCTAGATTGAAAGTATGTATTAGATTAAAATTTTTAACATTTCTTCAAATTCTCTTTTGTTACAGCCAAAGTCCCACCACCACCACCCGCTACTTTTGTATATATTAGGAACTATATGTAGATTTTACGTTAGTATAGTATATTTTATGTTGTATATACATCAAACAAAAACATGCAATCAAGGAAGTAAAGTAGTAGTAGTAGTCAAATAAGTTAAAAAATAATTCTATAAATTTTTAATGCTTTTTTCTCTTATTATAGTTGAACAATCCAACAAGTTTCTTGAAGAGGCTCTGAAATTCAACGAAGATGCCATTACCCGTGAAAAACAACTCATCGGTCAATCTTCATATTTCCTCAACAAGAGCGGTTCCAAGTGGCTTACCGTAGGACTAAGTCCAGCTGCCGGGTATATTCCAATCGTACAAATTAAGTCCGTCAACGCTTGTATTTTCTTCACACAAGAAGAACGGGCAGAATTCTGCAAAACCGAAGGCTGCAGTCCCAACCATCAGATGGAAGCCAGTTCTTATCGAGACATTCAAGTTATTCGTCTCAAAAGTAGAGGGCAGCAAATCGTGCTATCAACGGAGACATACAATAACATATATCATCTTCAAGAATTAATTAATCAGAAAATTAGTGTATTGGCCAGTTCTGATTTTGTATCATTTTATAATCATGTTCTAAAATCTTGTACGAAAATGGATGGTGATTTATATTCTAACATTAAAACATTATTAGCTACTCACACAAACTCACAGAACACCATGTATATGTTAGAAGTTTTGTATATAACTTATAATACTGTATTTCTTGATTTTGAAATTATGAACTGTTGTTAAACCCCTGACTATGTTTTTTTACAAAGTTTTTCCCTAGTCCTCGAACAGAATTGTTGGGGTTGTATTTTTTAATAAAATTATTTTTATTAAATCTAATGTTTTTTTTAATTTACATACAAATAAGAATATATAAGTCATTTACACTCAGTATGAATGAGAAGAACACATTGAAGTAGTTAATAGTACATATCGACATACTTATACTAACGGGAAAGTAAATATAAAAGCTAATGGAGATTACGGATGAAAAAATTGAAGCAGTTTTAACAAAGATTGATGCAGATTGTGGGAGATTGGATGGTATAAGCGCCTATATTATTCCTTCTTTACCCACATACATTTTACCTTCCTTGCCACAAGCATTACAATACTTTGACGATGAAATATCACATCGATACTCCACCACCTCCCCGAAGACATTGTTACGGTTGCAAGAAGCTTTGTCCTGATATATAATGTATATATTTATTATATCTAAATAAAATGCAAGTTATATAATATTTTTTGTTTTATTAAAAAAAATCGTTTACAAAGCTCATACATTTACAATATTTCATTTTTATTAATCCAACTCTTGTGAGTATTATCAAAACCAAGCCACTTAACGTATGCTTTGTTTCCTTTGTTTTTTAGTACTTTTTCAACAAGGTAGACATCTATATGTTTAGCTCGTTGTACTTCCCATTCGTAAAATCCGCCAAGAATAGGTCTTCCGCTCATATCTTCTAGCAAGTACGTGACGGGATTGGTTACTTGTACTTTACTAATTTTAAATAATTCTGTAGACCAGTTTGGCGTGTAGCCTATTGCGAATGTTCCTTTATATTTGCTAATGCGAACACAATCGCCAACTTTAAATTCATGTTTTCCCATAAGTTTGATGTTGCTGCATATGGTAGATAAAAGATGTTTGCTCTTCGCTGTGACGTCGCATGGTTTCATTTTAATTGTTCTATGATTTGTATTATTGTACTTAGCTGTTATTTCTTGCAAAATATCAATCCATTTGTAGATACCTCTTAAGCTAAACGCTTTATACAACATATTCTTAATTGTGCGAATAACTCGTTCAACTATTGATGCTTTCTTAGTACTATACGTGGGGTAGTGATTAATTTTGTATGTTTTCATAAGCTTTTTAAATTGTTCGTTATAAAACTCCTTCCCAGCGTCTGTTTGTAGATGTTTTGGGGATCGTTTCTCTTGTAGAATGTTAGACATAGCTTCCCGCACTTCGCTCGCACCTTTGTTTTTTAATGGCTGAGTCCATATATATTTAGAAAAGTAATCGATTACAATTAAAACATATTTATATTCCTTGTTTTCCTGATTGTATGGAAGAAATTCCATCAGATCAGCCTGCCATAAATCATTGAAACCTTTTATTATTACACGCCTTCTAGGGAAATTTCGTCTAGCCGACCTATATATTTCATTTACAACGTCCTGCTTACTCATATTAAGACAAACTATTTGAAAAAAGCCAGTTGAATGTGGTTTTTAATACATTTTCCATTTAGACATGTTTCGACATGTTCTTTCGAAATACTGCATCAGCTTGATGTTCTTGCATCGTGTTTACATTGTGTACAATAACATTTGGTGCTGGTACGACTGCTTTTAATCCACTCAAATTTTGAATAGACTCGCGCATACTCATCTAATCTATCATTAATTTTTTCTTCTATCACTTTCATCTCAAACGATGTCTCAATTGGAACGTTGTAAACAATAGCCTTAAGATTGTTGAATTCATTTTGAAAATATATTTTCAAATTTTCAAGTTTAGTATCTAATGCTTCCACTTGTTTAAGGAAATTGTTCTGTAGAGAAGTCAGTTTAGTATCGCTATATTTCTTAGTGGCACAATCCTGATCAGCGATAGGATCGGACACGTATCTGATACGCTTTTTGCAGCGTTAATATCACCTTCTGCTGTTAGCGGGAACTCTGCAGACTTTCGCTTTGCGGTTAAATTCGCAAAGCGAATATCGATAGTCATTATTGAAATGATGTACATTCAGGAAATAGATCTATACTTATTGTACAACACCAGCCTCTCTCAATTCCTCGATTATAGATATAATCTCGTTGTAACTTTGTGCCAGGACCACAGTACTGATATCCAGGCAAATGTAACTCAATAGGGAGCTTGTTAATTAGCTCGTCCCGACATATATGGGTTTATCGAACACTAGCTCGTTTTTAAAGAGTTCCACTGCCACCAAATTTTCGTTAAAAATGGTGCAACACTTAAAATTAGGTTTTCCTATTAGCGCTTCCGCACCATAGCGTCCATCCCATTTATTCACAATTTTAATATCTCGCCGGAGCCTAATATTTTCCATTGTCTTACCAAATACAGCGTTGTTTAACAATTTGAATAAGTTCTTTTCGAACTCATTCTTCGCATTTTGACGCAAGACTTAGATATTGTTTTAAATTTCTGTAGTGCACCACATAATTTTTCTTGTTGTACAGCGTGGCTAACATCTTCTTCTGTTGAGCTCCGGGGGGTTTCAACTTTGTGGGGACCATCGCGAGGTCGCTGTGTCTATCATGTATGTGTTGGCAGTACTCCAGATCCACTTCCAGTATATAACCTACGGGACTGTCGTTGGGGACGTTGAAATTAAAGTTTCCCACGTCTTCTACCCATTCCAAACCTCCGTATGGGAGGTACTGCGACATGGCCCAGGCGTACATGGCGTTGATGTCATAATACATCAAATACGTACTCGGCTGATTGAGATCGTAATCAGCCATGTATTTATTATTAGCCTTTGCATACCAGGAGGAACACTGCGTCATACCACCTCGAATGTCTTGCTCCAAGAACATGAGCATGTCTACATCCTGCAATGTGTCCAGTTCTACACCGGTATGCTTCAGCATCACGTCCCACGCCAAGCCTGGTGCTGTATAGTAATGTGCCGCATCCAGCGCATAGTTTGCTATACAGCTACTACGGAAATTTTCAAAAACGTCCGCAAGTAGCAAGATGTCAGTCTTCATATATAGATCTGAATATTCCCTTATAGTTGTACAATTGAACTCGCGCCACACCATCTGCGCATGCTGATAATCATCCAGTGTAATTGGAGTGTTGGTTAAATCGTTTCTGAACGCATCAATGGATGGTAGATGCTGTTCATTTAACCTTTCCAACGAACTCATATAACTATAGGGGAATACTCCTTTCCTCTTCAGTAGGGAGGTGTCCACGTTGAACTGGCTGTCCAAAATCGGGTACTGGTCCAAATACGAGGCCAACTTCTCCAGGGACGAGGCCATAAAGCGGAAGGAATCGATGAACTTGAATTTCACTTCGGAATCATCCGAAGTTAACACCATGGCAACATATTGTTTAGTATTGTTGGGAATAACTTTCAGGTGTCCCGAAGCTGCCAACTCCTCCACTAACAGGTGGCCGTCGTACCATGAGAGGTTGTGGAATACTACTGGAATTGTCTTAGTGTGCCGAAATTCCAGGTTGCATTGTGCATGAGCTGCACCTCTCTAAACAAACAATTAAATTATGTTTCTTTCATTAAAATATTATTGCAACATTCCTGTATTTGCCAGTAAGATGACAATGATCCCGGACCCGTTCCTGACCAAGTGGTTTCTCACAGATGTGGCAAATGGTGGAAGTGGCATACTGTTGGTATTGTTCGTGGGTTAGTTTGTCCATCGGGATAGGGCACCAATAAACAGTCTCAACATTTAGCGGATTTCGTTGAGTTCGCGCACTAACCACTCTGCAGCGTCTGTACCTCTATAGCTGCGATAATAACTCAAGTCCTCGCTAAAACTACGCTTAAACTAATAACCTACACTATACGGGATGTGTTTATGCGTTTTCTTATTGTCTGATGTGGGCTGCACTAAACACTCAAAGTCCGCATACACAATAAACGGGGCCGTCAACTTGTTTTTAAAGTTTTTAAATTTAATTGTCTTTTCCTCAGGGAACGACACCTCACATTCATTTACGTTACCGCAATTTAGTTCATGCTGGCGCAGATTATCTTCTGTGTAAAAATAAGAAAGACATCTATCATTTTTTTGTATGTATGCATAGTCAGTTGCTTTGAAATTAAACCTGAAAGGTCTTTTATCCATACATAATGAGATTTTTCGAGCTGCTGAATTAAAAGTAAATTGATATGTATATCTTTCTTATCTTTACACAGACGATGCGGCACACACTTTAGTTTTTTATCGCACACGTACACATTCACACTAATATTGTTTTGTTTTTCAAATTTACTAATCTCAGCACGGGATATGGGGAACATTATGCCGTCAACATTTAAAACATTGTAATAATGGGGGTAACTGGATGTACGGTCCGGGTGACATTGTCCATCTACGGGGTATAGAGCGGAGACCACCGCCCAAGCAAAACAAGGATCATCCTTAAGGCGCACGTTAATGCAAGCTTGCTTCCGTGCTATTTTGGGTGGTAGAGGCAGATAAGAACCAACACGTTGCGGATTGTGTTGTCAACTACCGCATCCAACGCCCATCCACTATCCCGTTCCTATAATGTTAAATTAGTTAAGTATTATAAAAAAATAATACAGAATTAACTTAAAGATGTATCTTTCGGGTATTGCTGTGGTTGTTGTAACAAACTTGACGTTTCGCTGATCATACTGTCAGCTTCTTCAGAAGTTCGCTAAAGACTGATCAGTCTTTAGACCCGAAAGATACATCTTTATGGAACAGTGGCCGTGAAAGCCTACATTCGATTACAGAATTAACTTACTTGAATACATGGCGTTCCGGAGAGGCACCACCTGGGGATCATTGAAAATCAACGTTGCCTCGTAAACGGGTTGTCTGTTGTCCGCCCGTATAATCTCGGCGGTGTCCGCCCGTAAGACGTTCACGATTTCGGTGTGATTCTGCTTCACCGCTATATCCATCGCCGTCTTCATTCTTTAAAAGACGCGGTATCTGGTGGTCCAAAAGACATCGCAGAATATCCAAGCTGCCGACCGCCGCGGCAAAATGTAACGCGGTGTTCTCACTCCCACGATAGTAACAGATGTTCGCCCCACTCTCCAGTAATAGTCTCACTACGTTAACGTCTCTCGATAGTACCGTCAGGCAAAGTGGCGACAATACAGTGTAGTTCATTACGTTTAATAAGATTGAGCTACCCGCCTTCAATAATACTTTAACGGCTTCTATATGCTTACCTCTTATCGTCCCTTGTAGTATTTCCGCTCCGGTGTTATTACGTTCCAAACTCGACAGGCAACACCGCATGATACTGTAATGAAGAGGTGTACAGGTGTAGTCGTCTATCGCGTTCACGTCGGCACCTACACCGATCAGATGGCGTATCATCGATACGCTGCCGTAGATGCTAGCTACGTGCAGAAGAGTTAAGTTCCCATCGAACTGAACGTCTTTGGTCCACGTAGGGATCGCCTGCCGGTCCGATTCTACAAACAGAAACAGGGTTTTTATAGAGTGATTTCAAGGACTGTGGGCTCGTAATAAACAATTAAAATGTCGGTATCACCAAACACCCAACATGTTTAACGATTAGTCCGGTTAGGTAGAGATTCACACGCGATGCTTGTTTATACTAGAAGGAGGGGGATGTTTATTATGATTGATGGGTTTTTAATTTTATTTATTCATTCGGTATTCCGTTGA
This sequence comes from Holotrichia oblita, assembly GCA_023690525.1. NCBI lineage: Eukaryota > Metazoa > Arthropoda > Insecta > Coleoptera > Scarabaeidae > Holotrichia > Holotrichia oblita. Next base: position 56,136,839 of record CM043017.1, read on the forward strand.
TGATGAAAACCCATGCGTTTTCGAAACACGTGTCCCGAGTAATTAATCAAAGTTGTGGTGTTTGGTGATACCGATGTTTTAATTGCGGATTTTTATATTTGAGACATTATCATAAATTACTAAAGAGCAATAGATCATTGCTACACATTAACACATAATGTCGGTCTACAGCCGCAGGCGTAATAATAACTCATGACCAGCTGATGACCCCTGTAATTGGCGCAAGCTGTTGGGGGATGCTAAGGCATGGAGTATTATTATTATTATTCAGGATCCGGCAGTTGATACTAACAGTTTTCATCGTGTGAAGGCTAGTAGGTATTCTCGGGTTGTACGACGCCACTTTAAGCCCGCGGGGCATGGTTTAACCGCTAATTACTTTCATTATTATGAAGGTTGTTTTCGATAATTTCACTGTTAGGTATTTAAAGAATGCGAGCAATTTCTAAAAGAATTTTTGACTGGATGTTCATTAGTATATATATATATATATATATTAGTATAGTATATAGTCGCTAAGTTATAGTGACATACAAATCTTCTACCAACAACGATATTTAGGTGAGTATATATTTTACTTTTTTATTTAATTAATTTATTAAATACATAATATATTGCTTAATATTTATTATTTTTTAATATTTGACGTGTTATTTTAGCATTCACCAATTCTTTCTAACATACAAATCTCTGTCACTTCATTTTTATATTTCGGTAAGTATTTTTATTTAGTGTTATATATTAAATATATTACTTAATATTTTATATGTTTTAGTCGAAAATGGCATCTGATATTGCATATAGCATGGTGGAAGCGATGGAGCGCGTAAGAGTCAATCTCCGAAGAGGAGAAGATGTGACGCCTTACGTGCAACTATGTGCTACAAACCTGCTATTATTAAATAATGCATTGGAGGAGGCAAAGAGCGTCGGGGAGCGCAGCAAATTACAGGCAGCGATATGTAGAATGTTGGGATACCGGACCTTGTTCGAGACGTTCCATGTTCGTGGAGGCAGTGAAGCTCGGGAGGAAGATGGGATCCGCTGGCTTGAAGTGCAATCTGTCTTTACTAGCAGAATTCGGACAGGTTGTATTGTTAGTCTGCGTCAAGTGAAACTATAAACTTTCTGGACGATGCCCGAAACATGGTGGTGGAACATATCGCCGACGAATTGAAGAAGGTTCAATTCTTAAAAATCAACGCGGTCTTCACTGGAAGATTTAAAGTACAAGATCGCGTTGAATTCAAACACATTGCAACACGGAATAAGGTAGTCAACACGTCAAGAAGGTCGTTTTAAAGGAGCTCGAGTTCTCTAAAGACTGCAATTAAAACATCGGTATCACCAAACACCACAACTTTGATTAATTACTCGGGACACGTGTTTCGAAAACGCATGGGTTTTCATCATCAACGGAATACCGAATGAATAAATAAAATTAAAAAACCCATCAATCATAATAAACATCCCCTTCCTTCTAGTATAAACAAGCATCGCGTGTGAATCTCTACCTAACCGGACTAATCGTTAAACATGTTGGGTGTTTGGTGATACCGATTGTTTATTACGAGCCCACAGTCCTTGAAATCACTCTATAAAAATCCTGTTTCTGTTTGTAGAATCGGACCGGCAGGCGTTCCCTACGTGGACCAAAGACGTTCAGTTCGATGGGAACTTAACTCTTCTGCACGTAGCTAGCATCTACGGCAGCGTATCGATGATACGCCATCTGATCGGTGTAGGTGCCGACATGAACGCGATAGACGACTACACCTGTACACCCCTTCATTACAGTATCATGCGGTGTTGCCTGTCGAGTTTGGAACGTAATAACACCGGAGCGGAAATACTACAAGGGACGATAAGAGGTAAGCATATAGAAGCCGTTAAAGTATTATTGAAGGCGGGTAGCTCAATCTTATTAAACGTAATGAACTACACTGTATTGTCGCCACTTTGCCTGACGGTACTATCGAGAGACGTTAACGTAGTGAGACTATTACTGGAGAGTGGGGCGAACATCTGTTACTATCGTGGGGGTGAGAACACCGCGTTACATTTTGCCGCGGCGGTCGGCAGCTTGGATATTCTGCGATGTCTTTTGGACCACCAGATACCGCGTCTTCTAAAGAATAAAGACGGCGAGACGGCGATGGATATAGCGGTGAAGCAGAATCACACCGAAATCGTGGACGTCTTACGGGCGGACACCGCCGAGGTTGTACGGGCGGACAACAGACAACCCGTTTACGAGGCAACGTTGATTTTCGATGATCCCCAGATGGTGCCTCTCCGGAACGCCATGTATTCCGGCAACATGGACCTAATCAAGGTGTTATTGAGAAGGTCGTATAACGTCAACGTACGCTCGGTACGACTTAGTCTTCGAACGATTTTAGTGAGTTATCTTACTAAAATCGTTCGAAGACTAAGTAGTACCGAGTGTACGAGATTTGCAGGGCGAAACTCCCCTTTATTGGGCGTTACAGAAAAAAAACGTCGACGTGATTGCGCTGTTGTTGGATTTAGGAGCGAACGTTAATGTTCGGGATAAATACGGCCATATGCCGCTTAATTTCGCCGCGGCGATGTGCGATAGCGGCGTGATTAAAATGATATTAGAAAGAAGTGCCGACATCGATCTTTGCGGCAGGGACAAAGAAACGCCTCTTTATATCGCGGTCGAGTACAACGACGCCGACGTCGTGGGGTTCCTATTAGAAAGGGGGGCCAAGACGGATGTCCAACACGAAAACGGATTCACGGCCCACCGCGGATCGGAAGAGAAGGTCTGACTTCTATTGGACTTCGGAGCGGATACGGAAATTAGAAATATTACGGATTTCAAAGGTTACACACCCCTGCATATGTCCATTAGGAATGGGCACACGGCGATCAGCGAGCTCCTGATACGAAACGGGGCGAGCATTAATGCTTCAGCAAAAAACGGCCGTACGCCTTTGTGGTTAACGGTGTGCAAACCGGATATAGATACCTTGCGATTGCTTCTAGAGAGGAACATAAACTTGGAGTTGAAAATCGTGTACGACTCTAGAGTCCTTCATGCAGCTGCAGCAATTGGAAACGTAGAGATAGTCAGATTATTATTGGAGAATGGAGCAGACATAAATGCTCGCAGTAAAAAGGACGGTTCGATTCGAGGCACTCGCGGCGATGCCGCCACCGTTTTAGGCTACACACCTTTACATTACGCCGTCGACTATCACCATGAAGATATCGTGCAATTGTTAATAGATGCTGGAGCAGACGTGAACGCTAAATCGAAAAAGGGCGAGACAAGTTTTCTAGCGGCCGTTCGAAAGAGAAATATCGATATCGTCAAGTTGTTATTGGAAGCCAGCGTTGATATCGATCGCGAAACTTGTATTAAAGCTCTTAAATTAGCTGTATGTTTGGGAAACGTTGATGTCATTAAACGATTACTAAGTGAAGATACCGTCGTAAATATCTGTAACGAAAACGGTTACGTCCTCCTTTACGCAGCATAACAGGACGGATGGCACATTGTCGAATTGTTGCTCGAGAAAACGATTGATGTGAATAGTGCAACAGGGAACGATGTCGCTTCCTTTTTTAGATCGCTACCGGATGGACGCGTCAAACTGGCTAAAATACTCAACGGAGGTTCGGAAAATGATTCACCAATAGCTCGAGGATATATATAGATTTCTTTAGGCTCTTGATTGCAGAGGGGGGAGCCGAAATAAACTTCACATTCCAAGAAAATGGAACTTATCCTTTACTTACAATAACCGTTGCACCCGATGCTGTATTAAAAATAATATCGGATATGAGAGCGCCAACATCGAACTGCGGTAATGTTGTCGTCAGGTTGGCCGCGCGAAAAGGAAAAACGGATGTGGCTGAATGTTTATTGAACCAGGGAGGAAATGTGATTACAGATATGGTGAGTGGTACCACGCTTCTTCATGATTGTGCGCGCGAGAGCAACGTCGACATTATGATATTATTGTTGGAAAGGAAGACGAACGTGAACGTTCAAGACAATATCGGCAATACCCTCTAAATATCGGAGTCATCGAGGCTAACGTCGACGTGGTAGGATTGTTGCTGGGGGCTAATGCCAACGCTGATATACCGAATTGCAACCGGGAAATGCCTTTGGACTTGGCCATCGGCGGAGTGTACGCGGACGCTGGTACATCACTTGAGTTTCAGATGAAGAACAAAAATGTAGATATTATCTGGTTACTCTTAGACAATATGGCGGAGATTGATATCGACGATGAAAATGTGATACGAATAGTTTATTGGGCTATAGTGGAGGGGCGTCGGAAAATTATTGAATTATTATTAAGCAGATGTTATAATCTAATGTAAGTAAATACATGTGAGTCTGTGGAATCAATAACGTGTTAAACAGTTATAAATATAAGGAATTATAACAGTAATGCCAAAAACATAAATACTGAAACTTGCCTATTTATTCGTTGTTACCAATTACTGACTTATCGGTCGGCATGATTATTGTACTTTTGTGTTGTTTTAGTTAAATATGTATAAAAAATAAAACACCGCATATCTTGCTGTTGTAGTTCTTTTATTTTGCAAGGAATGAAATAAGTTAGCTAAGGGTCATATTTATAATTCGTGTTAGTTATTAGCTTTGTTTTGGTTCGGAATTCAGGATTAGTAACAGAACTGCGCAGAACATAAGCGCACAACATTATAATTCCAGAAGGGTTCCGAACTTTTGATAACCAAAACACATTTTAGGAGCCTGTTACTGCCATCTTTTAGATACAGACTAAAATACAAACCAACAAAATATCAATAGCGAATGTTCTGCGCTAAGTCTTTCAAATCCTGTCTGTCTTAGGATACCACCCACTTTCCATAAATTTTATTCCCAGGACAGTAATTAACAAAAAAAAAGTGAAATACAAACGGAAGAAAATCTCAAACTTTAAAAGACAACGTAAATATCAATGTCATTAATGACGAACATATCGAAATAACTCGAATTTCTGAACACATGCACCGATGACGTTTTCGAACTAATAATTCAGAATCGGTACTCATGGAAGTGCAAGAACTGTTTGAACGGTTCCAGAATCATTCTGAATCGATTCTGTCAGTAACCAAAACATCGGACTAAAAATTCGGATCGCGTTCTTAATTAACCAAAACGCTAAACTGTAAATGCGCGTGCGCAACTACTCTAGAACCATTCTGAATTCTGAACCAAAACAAAGCTATTAGAAGGTAAAGAGGAACTACTGTCAGTTACAATTTTGAAATTTGCATTTACTGTAGTCGCTACTGTATTGTTTTAAAATATTTTCAACCAAATCTGACTTCCGTTTATACCGGAAGTAGCATTAGTTCTAAATATTTTTTATTGGTGTTCTCTATATCTAAATTCAACTGTTTCTAAGATATTTACAATTTTCTTTAATATTTTGAGATTGCACCATCTTAAGGGCGCGCGACGAAACAATATGGCGGACATTTCAACCAACGTAATTTACAGTACCTATCACCTATTCGGTTCTTTTTAAGCGGAAATACGCAACTACTTTGCGAAATAATAGGTGCAATGAAATCGTGAAACTATGGATTTTGAAATGATGTACGCCAAATCTTAAATAAATATAGTCGAAATTGAAAATAGATAAGTATTCTATTAGATACAACATAAAGTAGCGTATTTCAAGAAAGAAATTGTAATAATTGTTCATAATGGTGGCCGTTCGCATTCAAGCACAGTGTTAAACGTGAAGAAACACCCTCGAGTGTTGCTCTTTGTAGATCTTGAGAAGAGAGACAATTCCTAACCGCTTTACCCACCTCATATTTACAAATTTCTTTAATATTTTGCTATCGCACCATCTTAACAACACATGTTTAATTTAAGCAAATATTGAATATAGGTACTCCCTTGCTGCATCAGCATCTAAAGAACATTGTAGAAAATAAAAATTATGATTAATGTTATTTAATCATCACCATTTAGTAACATTTCTGCCGTTTCCATGTCTGTTTGCACCATATAATCTACACCTCCATCGTTCAATATTATCTGCATTCCCTGTTTAGCTTCATCACTAGCCGCCATTCTCACCTAGTTTTCTTTTAGATTATACCGCTGATAACATACCTCTCGAGGACGGTAACAAACGTTGTTCAACGGTTACAAACTGTGACGTCATAGCTGTGACTACCCTGACTAATATGTCTCGCCAAAACGTTCCGGTCACGTAACCGCTGAAGACCGTTGATAACACGGTCTCTCGCGAAAAAATACTTACCGTCATTGTAAAAGTCGTTGCGCACACCTCTCACGCACGTGCCAACAACTATATTTGCTACAGGATTTTTGTAACCGGTCACATTTATCCGTATTTGACACTTTTCCCAAACCAGTGCACAATACGTTGCGGAAACGATATTTGCCTACGTTATTATAACGTTGCTGATACTTTCCCTAAACGTTGTTACTAGTGCTGCGAATCGTAATCGGTTCTATACCAAACCGGTTTTGTGTTAAGCGATTAATCGCCATCAAACGGAAATCGTAATTGAAAAATCGGTTTTGAAGTCGGTTTCAAATCGATGATTATTTTTGTTTGAATCCGCTCTGTATGGCTTTGCAATTGTTTTATTAATATTTATAATACATTCACGATGATGACTAGATAGAGAATGTAGTACGTTTTGTAAAAAAATACCGAAAATATAATGCATTCATTCATTTGTGCTTGTTATGCAAAATATATTCGTTGAGATACTAAACAGCAACACCTGTTATCTATCTATACCTCATAAAGCATGTTGTGGTTAAAATTTAATAAAACAAGTAACAATCAGTATCCTAACGTATATACTAGAAAAAGACAATGTAGCTGCGAGTCCTTTACGCTCGAAAAAAAATATTTATATTGCGGAATCAATGTTATTGCTAAACTGGATTTATGTTTGACGATTTGTCACCATCAAAACAGAAATTCGAATCGAAAACCTTTGTGTACCTACCCATTTAAAAAACACATTTTAAAGCCAATTTCAAAATCGATTTTAAACCGGTTTTGAACCGATTTTTTAAATCGACTTTAAAACCGGTTTCGACTCAACACGATTAATCGATTTTAATGAAACCGGTTTGAGGAGAAATCGGTTAATAGATTTGTAATATTTGGCGATTTCCGCAGCACTAGTTGTTACGTAGTATCAACTACATAATATTCAGACGTTTCTATTTACACGTGATGGTAACCGTGTTGGGAAGTGTATGCATTTCTAAAATAATCATTTGAAAATTCGTACGTTTCCATATCCACGGAATTACTAGTTCAACCTTTTGTTGTACTGTTCTGCTATAATACGTACATAAACAGTTTTAAGCCTATATGTAAACATAGATCTATATTTCAGTTTTAATCTTTTTGAACTACATACAACATAAAGACTAGAATAAACCGAGGTATAAAACACAAAAGGTATAAAAGATTTAACTGCCCGCAGAATTAATACGTTTCCAGATTCTAGAAATGATTATCACATTCAGAAATCACTGACCATAGCATAAACAACAGTTAGAAACAGAACCACACTTTAACTTTAAACGCATGCCAAGCATATACAAGTACTAAATGTGACCAAATGATCAATTCATCCATACTTTTAGCAGACGCATGCGTGTATGATGTTTAACTTATAAGAAGCCTTATTCGGCATTACACTGCAACCTCGTTTATATCCGCGGTCGCGAAACGTAACCATTCACTTATAACCTCTCAAGAGGGGTCCCCACTCTTATCCCGTTAGCGGAGAGGAAAGACCGTGTTACGCGCTGATTGGCTCATGTGAATACGTGCACTAGCAGGTGGTGGATGCCGAGAGGATATAAATGAGTGCTATAGTGCGGATATAAGTGAAGGTGTACATAAGTGAGCGCGGATATAAACGTGGTTGCAGTGTATTTACGCGACTGAATTACAACCGTAGTTACAAAATTAACCCATTTGCTATACAAAAAGGGAAATAAGTTGGTTAAAAAATAACTAAAATTACACCGGTTACGAATGACACTCATTTGATACTATTATTATAGTAACAATCTAGTTTTCCTATGACCTGGGTTACCATATTCACTACAATATTACCGTAGGTATAAAGGTAGGTTTTCGAAAGGACGAGCGAGCGAGCGAACGACAGATTTTCGTTCGCGTGGATGTGTTTTCGAAGACGCGATAAGACTCCACCCACACAATTAGTCATTACGTTTTTCAACGTATGTGAAGAAGTAATAATTGAGTTGGACGTTTGTAGGTACGCGTAGGTAGTCGCGTGCGATTTCGTCGCGCCAAAAGTATAACCGTCACTGATTGGTTGAATGAGCTCGTCGCTCGCCGAGCGAGCGATACTTCTGGCGCGACGACTGGTTTGAATTGCCTGAGAAGCGATTAAGACGAAATTGTGCACGCGACTACCAATGAGAATGCCGCACTTTATTCAAATTTTCAAGTGGGGATAGTAGTAAAGTATGAGTTGTTTAGTTTGTATTAGATCTATGTTTATTTGCTTTAATTATTTCATACATTTTACGAAATTGTAGATCACAGTAGATGTATTATATAAACGAACAACTAAATACGCAAGTTTTTTTGGTTGAAATTTATAAAATATAAAATTCTAGAGGTAAATACTAATATAAATACGCTAACCAACGTAAACATAACACCGGAAAAATAAAAATGGTTGATAATCGTATCCCCTTCACCTACCTGATCCAAAACTATCAAAAATCTCTACTCCCACTAAAACGACTGGTCTAACATGACACGTTACAACTGAAATGATGTGATAATACAAACGGATATTTACAGTAAATGGAAGACCGCTAATAACTCAACAAAATCTTCACTTTGAGACATTTTTCTATTATAATATTCTGTAACCAACTAGAGATGCTAACACGTCTAGAAATAAAATAAAAATATTTAACTACAATCACCGGGTTTTTCAATTTTACCTGAATTTTACAACCATATACATTTCCATTTTTGCTCTGCGATAAGAACCGTACGAACATATTTGCTATTAGGTTAGAAGCAAGCAATTAGGAGGTTATGGAAATTTCACGAAATGTAAACAGTACCTACAAACGCCCAACTCAATTACTTCTTTACAGATGTTGAAAAACGTAATGACTAATTGTGTGGGTGGAGTCTTATCGCGTTTTCGAAAACACATCCACACGAACGAAAATTTGTCGTTCGCTCACACTTTCGAAAACCTACCTTAAGAACTCTGTGAAGAGAAAAGTAATGCGTATATTACATTCATTGGAAGACGTGCGTATATTATGTCTACTTATCTTTTGTTTCGTCAGATATAAAATCAATTCAGGACAATAAATTGACTATAAATATATTTTATGTTAAATACATCAAAATTGATTTATAATATTTGTTGTTTATTTATTCACCTACAAGGGAGCGTTTTTATATTCGCGGAATGGGGGATAAGGGGTGGAAATAAAAAAACAAATTATTTTTATTTTTCAATATATTCACCTGCAAGACGGATACATTTTTCACATCTTTCAATTAATTAATTTATACCCTCAAAAAAAAATGATTTCTCTTTATCTGCAAAATACGCCGAAACTGCCTCCTTGATTTCATCACCGACAGTAAATTTTTTACCCCGCAGCTCTTTTTTCATTTTCGGAAACAGGTAATAATCACTCGGGGCCAGGTCTGGGCTGTAGGGTGAGTGATTCACAATTTCGAAGCCCACCTTATGCAGGGCAGCTAACGCAACGCGGCTCTTGTGGACAGGCGCGTTGTCGTGCAAAAGCAGCACACCTTTCGTCAATTTGCCCGTCTTTTTTCTTTAATGGCTTCTTTTAATCGCTCTAATATTGAAGCGTAATATTCTCCCGTTATAGAAACACCTTTATCTTTATAATCAATCAACAATATTCCTTCCGAGTCCCAAAATACGGTTGCCATGAGTTTCCCAGCTGATTGTGACACTTTAAATTTCTTGGAAGGTGCTGTGCCCTTTTTATGCCACTGCATGGAGTCTTGTTTGGACTCAGGTTCATAATGATGAACCCAAGTTTCGTCTCCAGTAACAATTCGACTCAATACACCATCCTTGTCTTCATTACAGAGGTCCAAAAATGCACGCGAACACTCTACGCGCTGTTGTTTTTGCGGCGGCGTGAGCATTCTCGGCACCCATCTTGCGCTGACCTTAGACATGCCGAGATGATTGTGCAGGATTTTAAAAATTGTTGTATCGGATACTCCAACCATTTCTGCGAGTTGTTTCTTCTTTATTCGAGCATCTTCGAGTACAATTTTTTCAACTTTTTGGATAAGTGCTGGCGTGCTCCTGCCCGGCCTCGGGTCGTCTTCAAGGGATTCCCTTCCTTGTTTAAATAAACTATGCCACTTGTACACCGTGGTTTTTCCTGGACAAGAGTCGCCGTAAACCAATGACGTCTCATTCATTATGGTCGCGACTGATTTTCCTTGCCTGGTAAGGAACTTTATAACGGCACGATATTCGATTTTTTCCATATTTCACTTTTCACTCCTGATTGTGTTACTTGGTTGACGATAGCTCAAAGACTAACTGTCTAATCTTTGGTCTTTCCTTCTCCTGCTAGGGTTGGACAAAGCCCTTGTACCCTTTTGTCCTCCAATATGTGCGGGACCATCCCCGCTGTTTTGTACAAATGGAAAATTGTCATCATTTTTTGAAAGTGTATTTGTTAGGCAGGAACCGTTAGTGAGGAATGTCAGGTTAAATAAAAACGATATAAAAATAAAATGACTTTTAATAAACCTAGGTAAAATATGTTAGATGTATACGGGACTTCACGACAGAAAAAGAATAAAATATAAACAAAGTCACAAAAAGGAAAAATTCGACTAAAGCGAGATCACAGTAAATAGGGGGCTAGATCAGCTCGGTGGTGGTAGAGATTCTGCTCACCTTGACTAGAGGAGGGGGTCTATCTGGGTCGAGGGTAGCCAACTCCTTGACTAGGATATTATCTGACCTTGAGACTCTTATGAAGGTCTTCTCGGCCAGTGTGGCGGCGTGTTGTAGTAACGTCGGAATGCCAAGATCCTGATGGATTTGGACATTCCTGACGTACCAGGGGGCTTTAGTAATCCATCTCAAGATTTTATTTTGTAGAGTGTTGAACTTCTTTCTGTGCGTGGGCGCTGCGCTGGACCAAACAAGTGAACCATAGGTTAAAATAGGTCTTAAGAAGATAGTATATATTGAGAGTTTAATTCTCAAGCTCAACAGACTTTTGGCGCACAGAAAGGGTGAGACGACCGCCCTAGCCGCATTAAACTTTGCCGAGACTTCCAAGAAGTGCTGTTTAAGCGTGAGTCTCGAGTCCAACGTCATGCCCAAATACTTGACTGTTGGACTCCACGGAAGACGAACGTCTTCGACATAAATATTCGTCGGAGGAGCGAGCTTTTTCGGGAGAACCTGATTGCGACACATTTGTCCCGGTTAATCGCTAGGCGCCATTTGGTGGCCCAAGACAGAAAGTCGTCGACTGCTTTCTGAAGTCTAGTACAGACGAGAGCGTCAGATCTTGAAGACGTGTATAACGCCGTGTCGTCAGCGTAGATAGCAATTTCAGTGCCCTCTTCCCTGGGCAGGTCCGAAACAAAAATAAGAAATAGCTCCGGCCCAAGAAGAGAGCCCTGAGGAACTCCCGCCTGTACCGGTCTGATGGCAGAGACCGTGCTACCCGATCGGACAGCAAACGTTCGGTTGGAGAGGTACGACCCGATCAACTGTATGATGCCCGGGCTCATCCCGGCAGTGTGCATCTTGAACAAGAGGCCGGAGTGCCAGACAGAATCAAATGCACTTGCCACGTCCATAAACACGGCCCCCGTCGAATCACGTCTCTCAAGGGCGTTTCTGATCTCCTCGGTAACCCTGAGGAGCTGAAACTCAGTGGACAGCCCTTCCCTGAATCCGAATTGCTCATCCTGTAAGATGTTAAGGTCCGCAATTTCCGATCTTAGGCGGTTTAGAATAATAGCTTCAGCGATCTTGGAAAGATTGGAGAGCAAACTTATCGGACGATGATTTTGAGGGAAGAGACTGTCCTTGCCCTTTTTTGGAATTACCCTGACGAGGGCGTCCTTCCAGGTGGTCGGGAAATGTCTCAAGCGCAGAGTGGCATTAATAATGTTCGTCAAACTTAAGATAACTCTATCCGGCAGCCTCTTCATGGCGGTGTTGGTTATGGCGTCATAGCCCGGGGCCTTGCCACATTTCCTGGATTTAATGTGGCATTTAATTTCTTCCACATCTGTTGGAGGGATGGGGTCTCCGGAAAGATTGGACAGGTTGACAACAAACCGCTCAACATCGTTGTCGGAATCCTCAAACTCTCCATCACCCTCGATACCCGAAAATACCGATTCCAGATGGTCTGCAAAGACCTCGGCCTTACCCTCGTCGTCATACACCAAGCCCCCAGGTCCGTGAACAGGACCATTAGATGAAAAGGAGGCAGTCGCCTTAAGAGAGCGGGCCAGCTTCCAAATAGACCCATCGGAGAAAGAAACAGACGACACCCTCGACCACCATTTGTCGCTGTGGAACTCCCTTAACTCCTCGCGCAGCGTGTTTGCCAAAAGATTGGCTTTGGCTATGTCCCTTGGACATCGAGTTCTTTGCGCCCTTTTACGCGCCCTTCGCTTATCCCTAAGGAGAACGAGCAAGTCAGCAGGAAGCCACCTATCCGTTGTTGGGATCGAAGATGAAGTTGATCCCGAAAGAGCCTCAGTTATACCGCGCGCCAGTCCCGATGCTGCAACCTCAAGACTTTGGGAGTCCGCAATATCGGACGGAATGTCCTCGACTAGCCCATCAACAAGTGAGTCAAACTCATCCCAGTCGACTCTCCGCACGAGTCCACTGCCAGAAACATCGGCTGTACCTCCAAATGAAATTAGTATCGGGTTGTGATCGGACGACAACTCCGCAACACTGTCGACGGACACCGAAAAAGATATGCCCCTGGAAAGCGCGATATCTAGGACATCCGGCCTCGCGCCGGGCCTGAAATACGTGGGCGTACTCGGGAAATGCACGTCGACAAGATTCGAGGAAATGAACGAGAAAAGTTTTCTCCCGAACTCGTTAGTCGTCGCACATCCCCACGAGGGATGCTTAGCATTCAGGTCACCAGCGACGATGACCGGAGTATCGCTACGAAATAGCTGGACGTAGTCGTCCAAATCACAAGCCCGACTGGGTGAGGCATAAGTAGAGATAAGGGCTAAGGGCCCGAAACCTCGAACTTGTAAGACTATGGCAGTGCCCTCAAGAAAGCGGAGACCGGGAAGAGCAAGCCGGCTATGTTCAAGGTGAGACCGCACCGCTAAAGCGGCACCGCCACACCTGCCGGTGAGACGATGTGTTCTGTAGACCTTGTAATTGGGCAGGTTGAATCGGTCACCTGGTCGAAGCCAGGTTTCACTAAGAAGGAGGACGTCGATCTCGTTCTCCGAGAGGAAAACCAGAAGTTCCTGTCTTTTTTCGCGAACACCACAGGCGTTCCAAGCAGCCATCCTGATGTTTGAAATAAACCCGTTAGCGTGGAAATTCATGAGGATGAAGAAAGACTCGCTTTGGGGTATGCCGCTCTAATCGCGTGTGTAACCTTAGCGATTTGGTGTAATAGACCCTGAAGAGCGTCCAACATCAAAGTGATGTTGTCGCTTTCAGGCTGTGAATTGTCAGTGTTATTCCTCAGAATTCCACGGGTCGGCTTGGGAGACTTAGGATGGTGGTCTCCCGAAGAAGGAGTACCTCGAGACCTGTTTTGAGAAGACCAGGTAGGCGCAGAGGCCGCTTGGGAGTAGGACTTGCCCGGGAGTACACGAGCCGCAGGGCTCCTAACGGGAGTGGCACGCTGAGGTGCCGGTCTAGGGCGCGGGAAGCGCGAACAGCCCCTATAATTGGCCGGATGCTTCTCTCCGCAATTAGCGCAGGTCGGAGGATCGCTTTTGGGCCTATCGCATTCACTAGCTAAGTGATCTCCCCCGCAAGCAACACATTTGCGGGGAGCCGTACAGCGGGATTGGGCGTGCCCAAACCGCTGACACCTATGGCATTGGCCTATTTCCGGCCTTGAGCGTAAGGTCTCGACTGAAACATCCAGCTTTAAGATTTCGGTAAGATGGTATATATTCTTTTCGGTTTTAGGGACTTTAACTAACAAAAGAGGCATAGGAGTGCCATTACGGGGTCTTCTCAGGCGCACAACTGCTTCGGGATTGAAGCCCATCTCCCTAAGGGCTTTTTGAATATCCAGGATATCGACTTCGAGGGGAATGCCACGCAGAACGACGTTCAGTAATTTTTCCGCGGGAAGCTGAAACGTATGGAACGGTATTTGGTCCAAAAGAAAGAATTTGGTAATTCCACGGTAATCAGCAATGGTGCTGGGAAATATTCTAATACCGTCCATAATGTTTTGGGCTCGATTGAATTTAAAACCGCGCCTAGAGATTTCTGAACTGACTGCGGTCCACTTAGATTTGTCCCGTAAGACAACGGGAGGAATTTTTCCTTCTTGTCCCTGATTAGGGAGAGAGGAAGTCTTCTCTGGGAATGTAGAATTCTCACCCTTAGCACGATGGTCAGGTGAGGAATGAGGGTGGGAGAATGCAAATGTCCTCCAACAGGGTCAGCAGATGGCCGGACCCTCTGTGCAGCTCCCCTGGGTTGTGAGCTATAAATCTCAATCTTATCCAGATTTTGGGCATCTAAATCCCTCTTCTTTCTTTTAGGAGAATCCCTAGAGGCACGAGCCTCGCGCGAAATTGCTTCAAAAGCAGATTTGGAGCCTGGTTTCGATGAGTGAACCTGGGCCTTGACTTCAATTTTCTCCGTAGGTGGAGACTCTACCGAGTTAGAGGAAAGCGGAGAGAAAGATCTCTTCCGACGTCTGGAATTCACGTCGCCGCAGACTGCGGCAACCAGAGAGTTGGTAGAACAATACGAAGTGTCCATACTAACCGAAGGAGGACTAGGCCTGGAGATAGGCGCCTCAGAGATAATATTTGAAGCGTTATCATTCAACGAATTAAAATCAGTAGTCAAATTACGGCGACCAAGCCTTTTCTGTTGGCGTTTCAGCAGCTGAGACTGCAAGAGTTTGATCTGAGTTAGTAATTCCTCATCGGAGAGTTCATCATTTTTGTCAGAAGAGACCTGAATAGTTTCATTCTTAGAGGTAAGAGTTCCGTCAAGGGATCCAGAGTTCGAAGCCCTATCCGCATCCGTATCGTCAATATTTGTAACACCTTCTTCCGCGTCAGGAGTAGCAGTAAGAAGAACATCTGAAAAGGTCAGAGCCTTTTTTGGAGGGGTACGATACATGCTCTTGACAAGAAAAGGTCAAGGCAGCTCTCTAAAGGATCTTCAAAGCGCGAGTGCACCAAAAAGTGAAAAAGAAATTTTCAGGCGACAGCCCGTGGAAATAAATAAATTGTCTCAATTGTTAAATATTTAAAATATTTGTATAAATAAAATCTGACAAGCACTAGTTATTAATATAAAAACGGCTAAAAAGCCGTATAAACGGATAAAAAAAAATGTATATGGGACGCACAACAATTTAAAATAATGAATAAAAATTTAAGACGACAGATCTAATAGGTGGATAAAATTATTCAAAGAGAAAATTATGTATCTGACAGAGCAGATTCTTAAAATAAATTTATTAAAATCTCAAAAGCCCTGAAGTAGGCGCTAAAATATTAAAAAATAAAAAATCTGTCTAAAATTACACTCAGAAACGTGTAAATTAATTTATAAATCAGAGAGAATTGTTTTTTTAAGATCAATAAATATGTGTAAAAGCAATATCTTCTTATTTGTATTAGTGTGCGAATTTTATTACGGTAAAACAGTCAGTCTCTTTCTATCTTATAAGATGTATATATTTTTATTGAAAAGAGATTCGCAAAAGGAATGCGACGAAAAAATTGCATAAAAAATGCAGCAGCTGGTACAGATCTGCTTCAACAAGGAATCCAGGCAGCGGAGGGGGACCTTATGCCCTCACTCCGCTAACGCTGGATTCTCTCGCCGCCGACCGACCGTTCGCCAGACGAAGACAACAATATCTCTCTCTTTTGTCCGAGTCCGTGCTAATGTTGTTAAGAGAAGTTTTAAAAAATATAAAAAACTACCTTTCGACGACGCTCAAGCCAGGGAATATTTAACGAAAATTAATATTCGTTGATGTCCACGGAATAACGCTGAAACGAGGACAATCAGCGTGTCGGTTAATTAATAAATCCAATTAAAGAAATTGGATTCGTCAAAATAGATGTTCTTCCAGCGACTTAATAGCCGTTTGGCCGGCGCTGGGACGTCAGATCGCTAAATGGTGGTTATAGGCGTCTCGGCTGGTCATTGTAGAAGGGAAGATTGAAGTTCTCCACTGATTGACCGGTTAATTGCCCTCTAATTAGGCCCGACGTGGCCTAGGCGAGGCACAACAATATTCTATATTCGACGATCAGATGTTCTTTCGTCGTTGTAATTATAAAATGGGCGTTGAAATATGAAATAAGCTTCTGTTGAAACGCACAGAGACGTTTCTTGTTGCTAGTTAGCTGCCAATCTCGAAAATAGAATAAAAATGTACAAAATGTACGGGTACGTGCGGAGCACGAGAAAAATCGACCAGCCGGTTCGAAGGACGGACTCGGAATCACTAACTGTCTAATAACAATGAAACTTCGTATTTATACTAATTATGAGTCGCTGCACAGGCCACGCCCCCAATGCGCCTAATCACCCCTCTACAACCCGCTCATTCCGCAAATATAAAAACGCTCCCTCGTAAATTGGATTTATATCTGCAGAAATAAAAGATGAGTAAACGTAATACACACATCCTTGGGGACGTATACAGACGTCTTTGGAGACGTGGATAGACGTTCTCAAAGGTAGATATGTACAGTCCACACAAACGTGTATAGACGTCATCCTCACAGACGTCTTACAATGACGTCGTGAAGATGCGACATAAGTATGCGGAAAGTATCTCAAGTATCGTTTGTAGAACAAATCTGAAATTTTGAGTATCTACATTTTTTCATAAACAAGTACAGTGGCTGATTTCCGATTATACCGGCAATGAGTACACACTTCGTTATTTTAATAGAATACCTCACCTTTTATGACAAATTCAAGTTCCCCGTTAATTTTTATTCCAATTTTATGTAGCATTTGATATACTTACCTAAAATGTATTGCTAATAAAATCTTTTTTTTAATTTAACAGCTCCAACGTTCTCGAGAAATAATTAGTTCTACCAAATGATAAAAACGAAAGAAACCTAATTCCGCTGATATACAGGATGATTGGTGAGAATGGCCTATTAAAAGTATTATACAACCGGAATTTTAAAACAAAATTTTGTAGTCGGATATGGTTGAATATGATCTATCAAGTGAAAGTATTTTTGAATAAATATCACTTCCGGTTAACCGGAATACCCTATACCTAAATACCAGTTAATCGCAATTAAAGAAAAAAAGTGACAGAAACCGATCTTACTTTATAGTGATATTACGTCACGTACGCCATTCTCACCAATCATCCTGTATAACAAAAATAACAGATTTATTCGTACTCTTAAATAGATATACCTACAGCAGGCCGTTCGAAATATAGGTACAAATTTTGAAGTCAAAAATGTAAAATCTTTCTTAAAACAAAAACTCCCATATTTTACCACACAGAGAGGATCAGAAATGCTTACTGAAGACTGCAAAACGATGCCAGCCTACGATGAAAAGAAGTCAGAGTATTGCAAACAGCAAGTCACGCCAAGGCAAGCACTATATTCAGTCATCAAGTAAGAACAGTTGAAATCGAAACGAATCGCTGAGGTACTTTTGTACACCTCAATAATGAAATAGAACTTGGAAATAATGGAAAACAACAATTTAATTAATAAAGACACTCCCCATATTAAATGAAAGAAACAGGAGCTTTCAAAGTGATGTTGGATCTACATCATACAACCGATTTAAAAGACCCGCAGTCCCTTCCTCTCCCCCATTCGTACCTCGTACTTAACCTGTTATTTATAATTGGAGCAGCATAAAAGTTTGCTTTAGCTGCACAGTCTTCACAGACACATACATATCATGGAGCTTTTCTATGATTTCATATACAATCTTTCCACTTTAAGATACAGGAATAATTTTAGTATGTAACATAATTATAATTATGACTTGGTTTTTTTTCTTTCTGACTGCTTGAAAAAGGCCAGTGTCGGCCGAAACGTAGCAAATATAGCTAACAACAATTGATTAAAGAACCGTAATTTGAAATCAATTACTACTATGATTTACAATGCGAACACATATTGATAAGAAGGTAGCATTGTATGTTTCAGCCGTGCTGTGATTACAGTAGACTTGTTAGTGCAATCACTCATTATCAATAGATTTTTATTGTGTATAAAATGCTTAGTCCAGTTTTAAAAGTTGTAGCTGATACCATCTTATAGTGTACAATGCTTACATAGTAGGAAATTGTATCTTATAAGCTCAAGATTGGAACTACTTTTTTGTATAGGTGGCATATAAAATGCTTAATGCTGCAACTAACGCGTGCTAACGTAGTAGTTGCGTTTTTACTTGCGATATACTTATTACAATGAATGACTGGAACTGATGTTTCAATTAATTTGACAATTTTAGTTATAAGAACGCAGATACCTTGTTATACTTCTGAATTTTAATTTGATATGCTAACTATTGTTAAAAACATTGAGTAAACTTTATTTAGTAAGTACAATTATAACTAGCTAAAATAAGTAATTTAATACGTTTATTATAATTTAAGTATTAACATAAAAATACACATTATAAACTAATAGTGATTCATTATATGAAATACAATTTCAATTTACTAGCGAACAATACAAAATGATCTTCCAATCCATTAAAACTAAAAAAAAACATATTACTAAATTATTATGATTATAAAACAACGTTTGCAATATTCGTTTATAAAAACAGGGTGGCTGTAATATGGAAAATGTTAAACCGTATTACACTATTAAAAAAGTAATTATATAATTTACAATATAGTACAGGGAAACAAAATTAATTTAAATATCTTGGGATTTAAACTTTTTTGTATCAGGAGAATCGTTATTTTTATGTCTAATAATACGTTTTGCTTTAAGATACGAAAGAGTTTCTCTGTCTGTAGTTTTTTTCACTTCACTAACGTCGGGTTTGATTAATGCAATAGTTTGTTCGTCAAAACTTTCATTATGTGAGATGCTTTCCTGCGATGGTTTAATAGAATTGTCATAGGAATCTTCTTCTACTCCAGCAACTCCTTCATTTTCACCCGTTTCAGAATCTCGTAGAGCCTCATCGGACGTATTATGCTGTAGAAGAGCAGCTTGTTGTTCCTCATCTTCTAACATCTCTTCCTCGTCCTCCTCGTCGAACTCATCTTCATCTTCATCTACTCTTGGCAGTAATTTTCCTAGAATTATATCAAATTAATAATTTCAAACTTAAAATGATACCGTTGTACCGTTCAAGGTAGGTAGTAGTATATCGGGCAATATACTTAGGTCTTTATTGTATTTAGTCATCAGTTCTTTTATTAATTTAGAAATATCTTCTCGTTTTTTTGTGACGGTAATTTCATCAAACCAATTCTTTAATTGATGAATTGGCAACCGATAATTTTTAATTGGATCCTAAAATAATCATAAAATTCTATTAACGTCGTAAAAAAGAATGAAAGTTGGTTGTCCTCTCTCCTCTCCAGCAGATAATACGTTAAAATATCATATTTCACACATCTTTTATTTAAATTATAGTAAATCATTATTGAAGGTAAAATATCGAGCAAGCAATCAATATGATTAAGACCTCATTATTATGTGATTAATAAGTAATACCACACACATGAATACATTGATAAATACAAAAATATGAGACAATAGTCGAATACTCTGATATTTTAACATACACAGTTAAGAGAGGTGGAGGCCAGATGAACTTTAAATTGCCACTGTATATTTAATTAATATAATTACACTAAAAAAGCTTTCTACGTATTGTAACAAATATAGGCCGCAGTCTGTAAAATTTGTTTGTTGTGGAACCTTTGGACAAGCACACTTTATGGTATCTTTGTTGAATAATTTATCCTTATTCAGTTTAGCTTTATATTCACACGTTAGGTAATCCCTCAATGTAGCCACAACTCTAGATCTACTAGCACCAGCTAAAGAGTCAAATATCAAAACGCATGGCCTAAAATGTAAATTTTCAAATAAAATAAATAACGGTTATGTAGCAAACATACTGCTTAATTGGTGTATTATTGGGGTTAACTTCTTCTATATCTTCTTCCGACTCCAACTCACTATCATCACCTTCTGCTTCGTCCTTATCACTAACTTCTCCATCTTCACATGGCAATGTTTCAGATTTTTCAATTTTGACTTGGGTTATAGTCACATTCGCCAGTACATTTGATTTTTCTAAAATGAAAATTATTAATCATGGTATTATGATCAACATGCTAGCTTTACTCTTTCTTTGCTTGGATTCTAATTTCACAGGTTTCCCGTCAAAAGTGTAGCAACCCTCCATACCGGGAAAACAAATAATTGCCAAAAACCAGTGACAACTTTCATTAATTGGAACGATAATAAAATCTTTTTCAAATAAATTAACATTTTTTGTCCAGTTTTTCACTCTGGCGTGCCTCTTTTGACCAGGAGTCAGCGAAGTATCTGCTTCCAATGGATGTGCCCTCCTATAGCAAATATATCATATAGAAATGCAAATATACATGTAAATATTAACGTTGATTATTACGGGTCAGTGATACTCAGTACTTAAACAATTTGTAGGTATTCTTCGAAAAATTACAAATGTGCTAATTTAAAGAATAATGTCAGATATCTAGGGTGTTTCTTTGTCTTTATATCACACCCCTGTGTGCGCTATTATTTTCAATGCAATATGTTTTGTACGTTACCTCTAACATTAAATTTTATAGTAAATATATTCTATAGTAAAAAATAAATAATTTTTATAGTAACGAAATTAAGGATATTTGTATTTCTCCAAAATTTAAGAAACGATTCAATTCCAAAACAAATTCTCGAAATTGCTGTGCTTTAAAATCATATTGTGTGTGTTCATTAATGATATCTTACACGACATCTTCGCTATGCGATTATACAATAAGAATTGTTTTAAAGGTACGTTTTTATCACTGATATACAGGTGCCCAAATCTCGTACACTCATCACATCTCGGGACAACATAGTCACTTTTGAATTTGATTACGGAGAGACGATAAATTAGCAAAAAAGTACAATAAGAATTGTTTGAAAGGTACTTTTTTATCATTGAAAACTGAGAGAGGATAAATTAGCAAAAAAGTACAGATTCAAAAGCTAAATAAGAATCCATTTTCAAATTTTACTTGCCATGCCACTTGTT
Source organism: Holotrichia oblita (assembly GCA_023690525.1). Taxonomy (NCBI): domain Eukaryota; kingdom Metazoa; phylum Arthropoda; class Insecta; order Coleoptera; family Scarabaeidae; genus Holotrichia; species Holotrichia oblita. Next base: position 56,158,412 of record CM043017.1, read on the forward strand.
TAACATTGAAGAAAACTTAAATCTGCTAATTTCTTTTATTTGCCCTTTTTTTGTTACTTAAGATATTGGAATGCGGTTTGACTTAATTCGCATCAATCATCATTCGCAGAAATCACAACATTTTGTTTATCGCGTTATCTGTGAAAACAACACACTTGTAATTATACGAACCTGTCAGAAGTGGCAACGTAATTACTTCAATTTATAACAGATAATTTTTAACTTATATCAAAAGCTAGAAAAATGTAAAACTAACATTTAATAACACAAATTGCATTTTTGCATATTATTGGTAATCTAACCTCACCTCAAAATTTTTAATTTAAACTTTGTGATTTTTTTAGTTACCGTGACAAGTTCTGCAGTAATAAGTATAATGATCGGTTCCTGTGAATTCTATTAACTGTGAACACTACTCTCCAAACACTAAAGAGGCCAAGTGAATGTATGATAGGTAGTGTGATAAACAAAAATTTGAGATCACTTTCTAACAAAATAGGCTCAATTGCTGTCTCAATTTCCAAATTTTGTTTCCATATCATGCGAAGCATAATTGCATTCAGAAAACAATTATTTCTTAAAAAGGCCATAAAAATTGCACGGTTACAATTTAAAATTCTGAGGTTAAGTTAAGGTTAAGCTCCTATGTGAATTAGTTCAAACCGCATCTCAATATCTTAAGTAGCAAAAAAATTACGGCAAATAAAACAAATAAGCAGATTTCAGTTTTTCTTCGATGTTAACACGTTGACTGCTGAGCCAAATTTTGCAATTAGGTCCGGGGCGCCGAAATTGTTTTATTGTAAGTTATTGATATCACTCATACAGGGTGATTGGTGAGAATGGCCTATTAAAAGTATTATACAAACGGAACAGAATTTTAAAACAAAATTTTGCAATTGGATATGGTTGAATATGAACTAAAACGCGAGCTAAGCACCCTTGCTTCTAGGCATTTTAGGTACGGAGACCAATTAAATCGTTATAATTTATTCACCTTACATTTTAGGTATAGGAACATCTAATACGGATTAAAAGAGAATCTTTCCATTAAAAAAAATCTACTGTCCGTAGATTGAACTTATTTATAAGCAACTAAGTTTTTAAACACCCTGTATATAATGTTACAGAGAAGAATTTGAAATGTTGTGTAACTGCATACTATCAGCTATGCGTATGCAAAATTTCATTCATCTTTTTTACTTCTACGTAACGTAATATCACTATAAAGTAAGATCGGTATCCACTCTTTTTCTTTAATTGCGAATAACTCAGAAATATGTTTAAGATTTATCATAGAAACTGAATTTGTAATTTATTTTATAGCATGCTATTTAAAAAATCGAAGTTGATGCCCACTTCCGGTTAACCGGAAGTGATATTTATTTAAAAATATTTTCGCATGATAGTTCTTTATTTTCAAATTGTTTACGTATTTTAAATTTTAAATTTCATCAAAATAGCGCATATCATTCCACTAACTTGCTTTAATCTTTTTACGGGTCGATGGCCGCAGTGGTTAGGCGGCTGACTATCGTTGTGAGCGGACGATAGGTGCCGGGGTTCAATTCTCTGGAGAGACGGTGACATTTTTTCAGAGAGTTTAATCCCGGATCGACTTGCCATTCGCTGTTGGGAGCAAAGTGATTAACAGCGCGGCGTCATAAAAGGCGATATGATGCTGTCACAAAGCCATTTGAACACAACTTACACACACCAAACTACACCGCGAGAGTTGCAGTGATAGCCAGACAAGTAATACAGCTTACGGAGGCACTGCAACTAAGCACCCACAACATACATAAAAAAAATTCAATAAACCTCACAAAAATTGCCGAAAAACCAAACATATTAAAACTTTGGCCTCGTTATCCCAATATGATGTAATCCTGCGCCGAAGGAATCGAGATACCTTAACAAATGCATGCTAACTGTGCAGAATTTACGTACACACAGTGTAGAAACTAAGCAACGACAATGCATATTTGTACACACGGCGCCCAGGACCTGGTTACTGTGCATAATATTTATACACACGGCAGTCAGCGTGTTAAACAAGCGGAGCATGACAAATAAAATTTAAAAATGGATCCTTATTTAGCTTTTGAACCTGTACCTTTTTGCTAATTTAACCGTTTCTCTATGTCTTCAAATGCAAAAGTTACTATGTTGTCCCTACGAAATTCGGGTACCTGTATACGATATACAGGGTGATTAATATTGCCAAGGTGAACCAAACACACATTTTCTTGAATGGGATACGCTATATATTATTTTAAATTTAGATTAAGCACATCTTCATACTTTCAAAATAGGATTTCATTCGGAATCGAAGTGCTTGTGACTACATACATATTTATTAAAGTTTTTAAACTCATTTTCTAACATAGATTCGATCCCGACAGTTTGTCGGTGGAGTTCTAACACACTATGTATAGCATATATTCCGCATAGAACTAGCTACACCAAATATGATTAAGATTAAGGGTCTATTTTCACTCCTAGCGAGCACATCCTATACTAACATCGGCTGTCATTACAAATAAATTGGATAACAGAGGGAGCTAATAGTACCAGTTGTCGATCATACTGCGAGATGAAAGGCAGCAATATACAAAATCAGATAGCAAGATCGTGACATAGAGACATGTCGTGAAAGGGGTATAAGCACGTAGAAAGGAATATAAAGTAAATTCGAATAGCAGTAATTGCGGCGATGATGTGCCCCTCTTTTAGAAAGGTGCCAAACCATTTGGAACATCTACAGTTATCTGTTTTACTACCGGATACGTTTCTTGCAATACTCTTTTTTATTTAGCATTATATTTCTTTTTATAATGTACACCATGCTTATTCCCGTTCATATTTAGTGGACGAATAAGTTTATAACTCTTGAAATACTTTACTTTAAAAAATAAAAAAAAAATCTTTTTTATTAAACACGTAATTTCTGTCACTTACTATTCGTCCACCAATTTATATTTAAATGTTAATATTCCAGTAATAATTTCTTGTTTATAATCATTCTTCACAAAAATTATTGCAAGTAAAAATAACGCAATTTCAAATTTCCCACCAACAACTGATAATAGCCCCTTAAGCATTTTTCTGATCAAAAATAAATTTAGTGTCTAAGTATTTTCTTAATATTTTTTTAATAAAACAAGTAGCAGAGGTTCGATATGCTAGCTGTCATAGTGCGTTAATATTACCAGGCCTACTATAAAAGAATCTAAAAATTACTTTTTTTTGCCAAAAAGTAATTTACAAAATATGTATAATCATCGTTGAATTCGTAACGAAAGATGCCATCAGATACAGTATGTACTTTGTTCTCTATCCATATAAAAAAGGAAGTTGATGATGGTTTCTCAAAAACGAAACGTCGAACAAAAAATATAAAAAATACAGTCTTGTAGAGCTATAAAAGTGCCAATGAAGAACTTTTATTTATTTTTCAATAAGTTGTAAAATAAAGTCAGAAAAAAATAAAAACGTAAATTAAAAAAAAAACATTTCCTAAATATCTCAAAAATTACACAACTCAATTGAATTAAATAAACGCCATGTAAAAGATCGCTAAAATGCGCAACTTTTCGCCAATTTAAGCAACTTTCTATCCCTTACCGTTCCCGAGATCCCCATGCAGTTCATTCTTGTCTTGGACACAGTGCATACATATATTATTTTATTTCACCCAACTTTTTTTTAGTTTAGTTACTTTATTTTTTATACATAATTTGAATAACATTAACTCAACTTAAACATTCAATACTTACCTAGATCCCTTCACCGGTTTAGTTGTAAGCCTTTTATAAAAAAATGTTGAAAATACATGTACTTTTTCCTTCTTTTCTTCAGACATATTTAATACAAGATATTTTAAATAGAAATCTATTATAACATCATTCAGAAATTGATCTTGTGCAAGACACATGTAGTCTTCAGTATTTATAGGTAAACCTCCACTTCCAGGGGATAACTTAATAGATGCCTTATTTCTGTAAAGCTGAAATGCAATCATTAGTCTATTATACTTTGTTACCACTGTCATTGGACATATGTATTTAAGTTGCCAACGAAATAAAATCAAAAGATAATTAAAAAACGAAAAATTACCGAGTAAAAGAAGTGTCAGAAAAATTAGCCCAGGAATTCTAAAATATACTTAGTAACGATAAAACAATGTTTTGGATTAACAAAACCAAGGTTACAATAGGGTTATACAGTGAGCTTCATACAAGGCTGTACATGTCGATCATTCGAAAGAACAGTGACACAACTCAAAAATCCACGATTTTCAGGAGGACGCATTTTAAATTATTACTACCTCTTTTTTATTGATTTTAGGGATTAAATTCTTACTTTTGCATTCATAAACTGTAATCATTGCGAATCACTTGAGTTTTTTGAGTACTCATAATGTATCGATTTAACAAAAGTTAAATATAATTGTATTTGAGTTGTGTCAGTGTTCTTTCGAATGACCGTTGTGTACATGCTTTAGATTAATTACAGCTTTTTCTGAAAACCATAGTTACGTCAGTTACATAAACATAATTTGTGTAACTTCTGTCAGTATTAAAACGTTAAATTTGTTTGTAGTCTTTTAATTACTCACAATGTACACAACAGAGGAACAAAATCAATTTTATACGTGGTATTTAAAACGATCATCGTTACGCGCAGTTGCAGCTCTGTTTAGTGTCCAGTATCCAAATAGACCTATTCCTAGTCATTCAACGATAGCAAATGCAATTTATAAATTGAAAACTTCTGGCTGTATCAATACTATCCGCAATAAAAAACGATCTACAAGACTAAGAGTAATAACAGAATATTTGGAATTAAATGTTGTGGCTTATGTGGAACACGACAAGTGCGCAACATCTAGAAAAATTGCTTCGGAACTGGGCATAAGCCAAGGGACTGTTTTAAAGATTTTGAAGAAGCACAAGTAGTTATAAGTCATTTAAGTTCCAAATGCATCAAGAATTAAGGCCACATGATTATGAAGAACGAATGCGCTTTTGCGAAAATTTATTTCACAAAATATACTGACAACGATTTTCTCAAAAGAATTCTCTTCACTGACGAGGCGACATGTAGTAAACACGGTTAACCTAATCGCCAAAACTGTGGGTACTGGTCGAAGGAAAATTTACACTTGTACAACGTAACGAGAACACAATATATAAATGTTTGGGCAGGAATCATTAATACTAGTATTATAGGCCCATTTTTTATCGGTGGTAACCTAAATGCAGAAAAATATTGTCAATTACTACGGAATAGAATTATTCCAGCATTAAATGATCAAAATTTAGAGCAAATCTGGTACCAATGCGATGGCGCACCGCCACATTATTCGAGAAATATTATCCAAATTTTAAGTGAAATATTTCCTAATCGATGGGTCGGAAGAGAACTAGTTGGCCACCAAGGTCTCCAGACTTAAATCCGTTGGATTTCTTTTGCTTGGGAAGGGTGAAATCTTCAGTGTACAACAATGTTCCTCTAGGCAGCATTGAAGAGCTCAAAAATAGAATTCAAGGGCTTCTCGGGAAATTACCCCTCAACAAATAAGCAACGTTTTAAATGAATTTTATAATAGATTAGGCTACTGTTTGGCTGTTAACGACAATATTTTTGAACATCTTGCGTAGAATTAGTAAAAGTTTTATTTTAAGATTTTTTGAAGAAATGTATTTTAATGTCATTATGTAGGTATTTATCTTTTAATTCCTGATTTATTTCCACTTAGAGGTCAATAAAACAATAAATAATTAAATACCAATTTATTCCATAACATACAATAATATGTTTTCGTTAAATAACTTCTTCAGTGGAAGAAATTGACATTTAATATGTGTCAAATTACTAATAATATAAATATAAATTGCCATGCCTATCAACAAAATTATCTAAAAAACAAAGAATTCATTGATATATCGAATTTTAATTATATTCACAAGTACAGCAATGGGTTCTCCATTATCTGCTGTTATAGCAAATTTAGTAATGGAGGACTTGGTCTCACTTGGCAAACTAAACTGTCATGTGCAATTTTATAAGCGGTATGTAGATGATTGTATATGCTGCATACCAAATGATAAAATTGAACATGTTCTGCACACATTTAACACATATCATGATAGGTTAAAATTTTTTTTGAAAGAGAAAATCAAAATTCTATAAACTTTTTAAACGTAAAGATACTACATGATAACACACAAATAAAAACAAACTGGTACATTAAAGACACTAGTAGTAGTAGGCATTTAAACTATTTTTCAAACACTTCGGTAAATTTTAAAAAAAGCGTAATTAACAGTTTAGTAGATCAGGCTATTAAATTAGCTCACCCTGATTTTAGAAAAGAAAATTTAAGCAAAGTAAAAACAATACTAGAAAAAAATAGTTATCCTAAAGTTTTACAATAAATTAATCACAAAAAGAATAAATAAAATATATAACAGGTACAAAATCAAATAATAACATATACCACACTATACTATATATAAACAATTTAAGCGACACAATAAAACACGAATTAAAAAAATCAGACATTCACATAACTTTCATACCTACCAACAATAGACATTTATTCACAAATTTAAAAACACCCATTAAACATGGTAATCAAAGTAATGTCGTTTATAAATTAGATTGCAAAGATTGTAATAAATGTTATATCGGACAAACCAAACAATATTTAAAGTAACGAATTTATAACCATCAATACACAGTTACACATAACGTCACCGCTGAAACTACTTTATCTAAGCACTCTAAAGATAGACGACATAATTTTGATTTTCAAAACACTAAAATTTTAAAAAAGGAAAATAATTATAAAAAAAGATTAATTTACGAAATGATATACATTAAGAAAGATGAAAACGCGGTAAATATTAGAACGGATATTGATCATTTAAGCGTTATTTATAATAATTTAATTCACGCATGAATTTTTTTTTAATTTTAAGCTCTTGACTAGGTTTTTTTGCCATGTTTTTCCCTAGTCCTTGAACAGAATTGTTAGAGCTTGACAAAAAATAAATTGATATACGAATAATTCAAATCATTTCAATTTCTAATGTTGTATTATATCATTATTCCTTCATTATTACTTGTGAATATAATTAAAATTCGATATATCAATGAATTCTTTGTTTTTTAGATAATTTTGTTGATAGGCATGGCAATTTATATTTATATTATTATTTTTTTTTTTTTGCGGACGTACTCACCCCGCGGGGCGAGAAGTGGCCCGTCTGAACCGCCCTCTGTAAGCAACCCGGGACCGTCATTCGTGACATAACTTCGGGGTGCTTGGGCTGTCTTAATAGCTTACTGTCGCACCTACATCTCCCGTCCCTCACACAGGGTGAGGATTAGGAGTTCGGTGTTGCGTTCTCGTCTTCTGATGGATGTCTTTCTCTCTCCTCCCTTCCTTGTGCTTCATTACGTATTAATCCTGCTCATTATTTCTCTTCAATTGTCTTTCCATTTGCTCTCTATCCGTCATCACCCTAGCGATAAGACTGTGGATTGCATTCCAGCTCCTTTTCGACTCTACCATTGTCTTTATTATGTTATCTGGCGTCAGATTATCGCCTAGCGTTGTCGTTAGTCTGTTTCTCTCCTGCTCCCATTTACTACATGCGAAAACTGCATGTTCAGGGGAGTCGGTAGCACCACAGTAGCCGCACAAGTCCTCTGTTGTTAGCTTAAATCTTTTAGTATAACTACGAAAGTGTCCGTGTCCCGAAAGAAACTGCGTGAGGTGATAGTCTGTTTTTCTGTGGTTACACTCAGTCCATACCGCCAGGTCCGGGATCAGCGTTTTGGTCCATGTTGCCCTCCCATCCTGTTCACTCCAGTTATTCTGCCATTTTGTAATTGTGGCGTGTCTGATTTTTAGTTTGTCCGGCTTCTGCTGCAGCTGTTGTATTCTGAAAATTTCAGCCTGCTCCTCCATTTGTAATTGAATAGGGGTACCCCCGCAATCACCTGCACCGCTGTCGTGGAAACAGTCCTATAACCGCTCACCACTCTTAGCAGGACCCTTCTTTGCAGCCCCTCCAGTATACTTCTGTACTTTTTAATGCTCGTGACCTGCCACCATGCTGGACACGCGTACATTAGTTGCGATCTTATTACACCATACAGTGCTTGTCTCCTTCTACTCGCTGGTCCTCCCACGTTAGGCATTACCTTTGAAAGGGCACCCAAAGTAGTTTCTGCCTTCTTTACTACTTGTATAACGTGTGGCCCAAAAGTTAGTCCATCGTTGAGTATTACGCCCAAGTATTTCAGTTCTCTTTTCGGAACGACTCTCTTGCCCAGTACCACAAAACAGATATTTTGCCGTTTTCGTGGACCTTTAAGGATTGCTGCTTCGGTCTTATGTGGAGCTACCTGTAGGTCCTGTGATTCCAGCCAGTTTACCACCTCCTCAATGGACTCATTTGCCTTGAATACGAGCTCTCTCTGATCGTCTGCCTCAACAATAATAAGAAGGTCGTCCGCGTACGCTACCGATATAACACCCTCTGCCAGTTGCAAATCTAGGACGCCGTCGTATAGAATATTCCACAAAGTGGGTCCTAAGACAGATCCCTGGGGAACCCCGGCACCGATCTCGACATTTATTTTACTGCTCACACAGATTTTCCTTTCGCTGAAGTAGGATTGCATTATGTTCAAAAGGTATGTTGGTAAATTCCTTCTTGCCATCCCATCTAATATCTTATCCCACGCTGCCGAGTTGAAGGCATTTTTTATATCTAGTGCCACTACTGCTATCCATCTTCTCCTGGACTGGCTAACTATATCTACGACTGTTCGTATTGCGTGCACCGTTGATTTTCCTTTAATAAAACCGAATTGTCTGTTAGAAAGGCCACCTGTTTTCTGTAATTCTATTTCCAACCTTTCTTTGATTAGGCGCTCGTATAACTTGCCCAGTATACTCAGTAGACATATTGGCCTAAACGACGACGCAGAGTCCATCGGCTTTCCCTTCCACAGTAGTATGACCGTAGCTTCTTTCCATTTTCTCGGGAATTCCTGTACTTTAATTAATTGGTTAAAGATGTCCAACAGTGTCTCTGGAATGGTCTCAGCTAAAGATTTTATGGCCTCAGCTGTTAGGTGGTCCGGTCCTGGGGCCTTACCGGTCTTAATTTTTGCGACGGCGCTAGTTAGCTCCTCTTTCTTGAAGAGGGGTACTTCAGCAACTTGGCATTTCCCTCTCTGCCCAGTACGCTTCTCTGTCGAGAACAGTTGCTTTACTATGTCCAGCTTTCGAGACATGTCTGGGTTGTATGGCGGGGTAAGCTTCCCCAGGTGGCGCATAACTGTTTTAAATCCGTCGCCCCAAATGTCCTCATCTAGGTCCCTTAGGATCGTTGTCCATTGGCTTCTTTTAGCTTTTATAATAGCGTGTTTGTATTCCGATTTCGCGTTCTTGTATGCCTGTTCCGCGTTAGTTTTCATAATTGCGCCATTTTGCATTCTATTCTTCCTGGTCATCTCCCGGCGCAGTCTATGGCAATCTCTTCTCTTACGTTCCACGTCCCCGTTCCACCAATATGGGACGTTTCTGTGCTCCTCTGCGACAGAGATAGTACATTCTCTATTTATCCTGCTTAGCCTGTCTGTAAATTCACTCGGTGATATTTTTCTTCACCAGGCGGGAACTGGTCCTTCAGTAGCTCCACGAACCGGCCCTTATCCAGAAACCGGCGTACTCGCTTTGTCTTTCTACGGCACTCAGTCTTGTCTGTGATCTCGAAATAGATGTGGTTGTGGAAGGTGAAAAATTCTCCCCGCAGTACTTTCCATTCCTGAACCCGTTCGGTAATTGCATCGGTTGCCCATGTGATATCGATGTGCGATCTCGTATTTCCTCTTTCGAACGTGGGTGTGTCCCCTACGTTTATAGCGTTCAGACCCAGCTCAGCTGCCCATTCCATGAGATCTTCTCCCCTAACATCCGTCCTTGGAGAACCCCACAACGGCGATTTGGAATTGAAGTCGCCTGCCACTACTGCATCCAGGCCTGTGAGTTTAATATCCTCGGCCAGCACATCGATGTAGCCCTTGAATTCATCGGAAGGTATATTTGGGGAGCAGTAGCAACCATACAAACACCAGCTGTTCCACTTAATGCATACGTAACCTTCCCCAGCGGAGATACCTCGTATGCCGATGTCCTTGTTCCTAATATATATGGCCACATTCCGTTTCTTATCCATGATGTAGTTGTGAGCTAATGATATATTGATGTTGGGCTCGCTTATAATCGCGATGTCGATATCTTTTTCGCACGCTAGGGTGTATAGTATATCATGCGCGGCTCTTCCCCGACCCAGGTTCGTCTGTAGGACTTTAATATTGAAACTAATCTTGGGTTGTAGTGGGTCGTCTAGAACGATTTCTGGCAGTTAGCTGGGCCTTCAAAAGTTCTCTAAATTTCTGACATTTCATCGAGTCTGCTCTGTGCCCGGTCTTTCGACATATGGGACAGTAACTCTCACTTGAGCAGTCTTTTGCTGGATGACCCGTTTGATTACAATTGAGGCAAAGATCTGACCGGTCTTGCCCCTTGCAGTCTTTCTTTCTGTGTCCAAATTCCAGGCATTTAAAACACCTAGTTACCTCCACTCTTTCTCTGATTCTACATCCTACCCAGCCTATCTTAACTCGACCCAATTTGAGTAGTACATTTCCCGCCGCTCGACTAGATTGAACTGTGGCAATCTGGTTACCATCTCTACTTGGTCTCATTGATTTTATCCTAATCGATTGGGCTTCTCTATTGCCAACTGAAATTTTTATTGCGCTTTCCACTTCATCTTTAGTTAAGGCAGCGTCTATATCGAGAACGTGTATAGTGGTCTCTTTATTTATGAGACTAACCTTATTATCCACTGTTTTATTAATAGCTTCCTTCAGCGCACCGGCATCCTGTCTGTTTCCTTTTACTTCTAATAATAGATCGCCTTCCCTTGTTTTCCTAATGGACTTGACCTGCACCCCAACTCTGGTAAGATCCACGCTTTCCTTTACAGTCTTTAGTAAATCTGCGTACCTGGTATTACCACTTTTCACTATCACTTTTTCAATCGGTGGTCTACCGTTGTTCGTATCTTTAGGCTCTTGTTTCCCCTTAGGGGAAATTAACGTGACGGTCGTTTCGCCATTTGCGAGAACATATTCACAGATTTTTAGCATGTACTGTTGGTCTAATCCATCCGACATCATAATATTTAGTCTTCCCAGTGGATGTCCTCTGTATATACCCTTCAGCTCCCTTAATACGTTGTAGGCCTCTTGGATGTTATTTATACCATCTTTGTTTACCTGTAGAGGTAGTATGTATACCGACGTAGTTTTTTCTTCCACTTCCTGGTTTCTTCTTTTTGTGGCCGTAGTGCTGGTCAGGTAATCTATCTGACCTTCATTCCTCCTAACCATGTCTAAAACTGCTGGGTACCTTACCGCGAGTTTTTTAAGGCCCCGCTCGTCTCCGCCTTCGCTGGGTCTATCAAAATCGCCATATCCCCTTCCAGATTAATACTGTCTGGGCTCCAATTTAACAGTTTAGTATTGGTAAACATGTCACTTGGCCACCGTACGTCGATAATTTTGGTTAAGTTCTGGAAACTCTTGTCCTCCTCCTTCATGATTCTCCTGATATTTTTTCGAATTTCCCTGTCTTCTTTGCCTTGCTCTCGTTCTACTTCTTCCCAATCAGTCTGGGTACATGCGCTAATCGTGGCCACTTGAGCTTCAGTGAGTTTATTGCTTATCTGCGTTTCTTGGTCCTGCTTTTTGGTGTTGCATGTCTGCTTCTCATGAGCGTTGACTTTGTCCACTACTGTTGCGTAGTGCGCTTTGAGACATTCTACTTTCCTGGTAAGACATCCTACTATATGCACTAGTTCCCTTGTAGCGGCTTTTATCTCTGTTTTAGTTTTGGTGCTTTCCTTTACGAGTTTTTTGAGTTCATCGGTTTTACTGTTCAGCTTGGTCATAAACGTTTGCACCTCCATCATTTCCCTGGTTTGTCCCTTCTCCCTATTGTCCGCTGCAACCAGTAAGTCCCTCTTCCGTTTCTTCTTGGCCGGGCTGTCGACCTGTGCACGATTCCCAGTGTCTTGGTTTTCATAGAGACTATATATGGGGCTAGTCATCTCCTCGTCTAGCCAAACGCTATCATCCTCGTCCGACAGTTGAACAGTCACCATGTCGCCCTCAATAGGGGTGCCTTTATCCAGAGAGCGCAAACTTCGCCTAACAGCAGCTGTGTTGCCCACGTCCTGTTGTCTTATTGTCGACACCGGTGGAGTAGAGGGAGGGGTCCGCGCTAGAGAGCTCCTCCTACCAAAAATAAGCGCCTCCTCCAACTTCCTTTCGAAATTGTCCTTGTTCCTTGCCTGATCGTCTCCTTGCGTTTCAGTTTGTTTCTCCTGTTTTCTAGGTTCATTATTTATATCCATTTCGTTCCCACGAGTAATATTTATATTATTAGTAATTTGACACATATTAAATGTCAATTTCTTCCACTGAAGAAGTTATTTAACGAAAACATATTATTATATATTATGGAATAAATTGGTATTTAATTATTTATTGTTTTATTGACCTCTAAGTGGAAATAAATCAGGAATTAAAAGATAAGTACATAAAGGTCAAAAAATACATATATTAATTATGTAGGTATGGTATGTATGTAATGTGTTTTGAAAAACATTTAAGATGTACTAAATGTATTATAAATTAAAACACAAAATAAAAAATGTTTTGCATATACCTTCTATATAATTGGATACCTTTAAAAATGTGCACAAAAAAAAAACCTTCTCTTGTGCGCATATCAATTGAAATCCTGGTCATAAACGCATTTCTCGAATAAGTGGGGAGTAAGATCGTACCCGTTCGCGGTATAGAATTTTATTGACATAAGTGCCATAATCGGCAATAAGTAGTGTTGTAATTTTTTTAGTCGACAGAATTTTGCAAAAGTTTAGCATTATACTCTAGCAAGTAAACCGGAAATTGACATTTAGTAAACTAAAGTACTAAAGTAACTAGTAGACTAAATAGAAATTCTACTTCAAGAATGTAGTATATCTTATAATATATCATATAATATTAATGACCCAAAACTCGAACCTCTCTATTAAACCGATCATAAGTTAGCAGGGAGGGAGGAAGGGGGGGGGGGAGGATACTTTAGAACCGCACTGTAGAATATTGAATATTATTCTCGGAAGGACGCTCGTAGTTGACACAGGCAAGGTGTACTACGATTAACAAAAAAAACCTATAAAAATACCTATTGTAGTTTTATCATTTATGACTATCAGAACGTGTTTCAAGAATTATTATAAACAAGTTATTTTTATGCCCGCGAATGTTTAAAGAAGTAAATCAAAAACACAAATATAGAAATAATGTGTAAGTAGACAAAAAAAATAGGATGAACAGTTATAGTTAGACTTCGCAACTATGACCGAAATTTTTTATGGACATCATTCTTCAGTATAACTGGTGTGTCATAAGCCTACCATAGTTGGAAACTAAAATCTTTACCATAACTAACATATCATAAGGTATGGATTTTCTCACTTCCAACGATGGTACATACATATATGATAATTTGTCAGAGCACACATTTATACCGTGAATATTCTAGCAGTATGTTACTTAAATTTACCCTTAATCATAAAAAATAACATTGTGTAAACATACCAAGATGTGATTCCGATTGCTTTAGTAATTTCCTTTGGACAAGATTTCAATAGAATGTTGTTCACTTCTTTACTTGTTAGTTCATCAATGATGTTTAAGGGCTTGCCATAGATTTGTTTAAAAAGTACCTTCGTATCGTCACCAACATGTTCTGGTAAAATTGTAATTCTTCTAAAAGCCTCTTCTCCAGACAAAGGATCAAAATAATATTCAGATCCTGCTGTCATATTAAGTTGTTCTCGAATTTGATTGCTACACGATGATGTAACATAGTAAAAAATCACAGGTAACATCTTTTGAAAATTTGCTAGCACTTTCACGATTTTCGTCTTTTCTATAGTAATTGTCCGTATATCTTTTGGATCATTAGGTAAAGGTACTTTTATTGCAACTTCATTGGAATTCACAACAATCTGTAAGAGAAACATAACAATTATGTTAACCACACCTTTAAATTTTACTATGTCGATTTCCGATTATTTCTGACATAAATTATAATAATTCCAGTATCTAATTTTACAAAAAATGTAACTGCTCTTAACTAATATATTATAAAGAACGTCATAAGTAAGATATAGTGAAATTTAATGGTCATACCCCAGTTACACATTTAGCAATTATTATGGGGAATATATCAAGTTTATTTCTATTTTCTTATATTTCAATTCCTGAAACATTTCCATTTGTAGGTCAATGAAACAGCAAATTAATTTCATGGACCTACAAGTGGAAATACTTCGGAAATTGAAAGATGGGTACATCAAGGTCATAACATAGATATAGATAAGATAGATATCGTAAACTTCACTATGCCACGATGTAGGTATGTAGGAATGAATACAGCACAAAAATAGACACAATCAATGATTTAAGAATAATTATACTAATTCATTATTTTCATTAGAATCTCTGGAATAACTAAGTACCTAGCTCTTATACAGCGATCTAAACTTACTTATCTTACTTAAGTCATTACGGAGTGCAGCAGAAAGTAATTTGTTTGTGATGAGATCAGTTGCAGCAACTTCCAATTGTACTGACTGTTGAGACTACCGCTACAGCCTTTTGCTGTGTATTTTCGGTGTGAGCGAAATACCAACTACCTGAGACACAGTTATCCTTGAGATGTTTCGACTTCTGCATTTAAGGGTCTGCTACTACCCCTACCAATGTGTCACATTGAATCTTCAGAATGCGCCATATAGTGGCTATGTCGATATTAATGCATGAGTTAAAAAGAAATGTATACGAAGAAATTCTGTTTGTTTAAAATATCTTATCGGAGAGGATGCAGTTGCACTCAAACTCCTGGAGAGATGGTGGAAAAGAAAAGAATTAAACGTTAACTCTAGAAGAACGACTACGGTTCCATTCACTCAGAGAAGGAAACTCTCCAAACTCCAGTGTCCGACCACTTTCGAATCTTGTATCTACTGAAGTGAAATGCCTACGAGTGCCTCTAGACTCTAAAAACCCACCAGGACCTTTTGGAACTGTAGAGAAATGTTTGGTAAAACGTGAGGCTAAAACCTATGATTGTACACTGGCTGTATACGAGAGTTATAGTACCTTCTATAACTTATGCATCGCTGGTCTGATGGCACAAGCTGGCAGATCTAGTTTGGGCTATACGACCAACGCACTTAGTAAGGTCCGGATTGCCTGTCTAGGCATCACGGGAGCCCTGTCCTGGACGCCGTAGGTGCAGAGGTTTCTTCGGTAAAACGGGAGACCATACAAGCATCCTTTACCTACATCGAACAGACTGCACCACTGTCCATAAGTGCAAACAAGATCTCGCCCGTCTTCAGTTTCAATAGGGAATACACTGTAGACACCTCCACAGCAGGGAGACTGCAAAAATTCCTCGTTCGCAAATCGAGGCGAGGATTTTCCGCTGGTATGTGAATACTTCTAAAACGCGGAATGACACGGAAATTAGAATTTGGAAAGCTCGCTGTCCATATTCCAGACCGAAATAATTGCCATCCAGACCTGTGGCAGTTTAAACTGCCCGCAGTAAACGAATCGGTAGAAACTTTAACTGACAGCCAGGTTGCCCTTAGAGCACTACAGACTCTAAGGGTTGGTTTAGAGGTGATACTTGACTGCCACAAGAAGCTCGAAAAACTAGCGGAATATCACAGCACTACGTTAACATGGGTGCCAAGCCACTCTGGAATCAGAGGTAGTGAAACAGCTGACAAGTTAGCAAGAGGTATCAGCGAACGATCACTCATAGGTCCAGAACCGACGTGTGGGAGCATCAAACCCTTCGTCAGATCTGAACTCACTGCTAAAATTCTCGGGACCCGCCCAAATAAGAAGACTTTACGCAAGGTAGTCCTTATGAGCAGAGACAGGCTGATGTTACTTATAGGGATCTTAACCGGTCACTGCGCATTGAATAAACACATGCATCGCATAGGCATAGTAAACTCTCCCCTGTGCAGAAACTGTGGGAGTGCGGAGGAAAGTCCAGTCCATCTCCTTGCTGACTTTCCAACAGCGGGAGGCGAATATACTTTAGGGTCGATCGATTAGATGATCCCGGAGTAAGTCAATTAACTCTCGATCATATTGCGGACTTCTTTGTCCGGGTACAACCTGGTTAAGAGGACTAAAAC
This sequence comes from Holotrichia oblita, assembly GCA_023690525.1. Taxonomy (NCBI): domain Eukaryota; kingdom Metazoa; phylum Arthropoda; class Insecta; order Coleoptera; family Scarabaeidae; genus Holotrichia; species Holotrichia oblita. The sequence continues at coordinate 56,174,806 of CM043017.1, forward strand.
GGCATGGAGGCACAATAAGTCTCCCTTTTGGCCGAGTTTGCCTTTAGGAGTCGTCCCACCCGTGAAGTCACAAAAAAAAACCTAAGGGTGAATTCATTGTATGTTTAAAACGCATTCTAGTTGTTCCCGATTTTAAAAGTAGATACGTCGAAAGGATAGAAAAGTACCAATATCCATCCAAGTATATTTTTGAAAATAATAACAATAATAATTTATTAGCCAGTGATTATAAAATAAGGTCTTGGATCAGTTAATATCAAATCTATATAAATTGTAACAATATACAAAAGTATAAATTATGATAATATACACATACACTCGAAAAATTAAATCAATACATTCAATTTGCATAACCTGCCAACTTAATCATTAAGAAAATTCCGAATGATGAGAATACAACTATCCACAAGATATATTGTAATGCTTCTTGACAATGTCTACATAGCTGGGTCTATCACAGACAATAAAACATTATTATTTCTATCAAATATTAAATGCTAATCAGTATGACTTCAGACAAAATCTTTCTGCCTAAACAGTAATCTTTCATTTTATGCAGCATATATATGAAGCGAATATGTTACTGAACTCTTATTTGATCTATCACTACTATTCATACTGTGGATAAATTGTTTATTGTGTATAAATTGGCAACATTAAAAATGTGAACTATTCGTAATATGACAAACATGTAATTGTATGTCATTACGAATGGGGTTACATGGGAAAACCAGTTGCCCCGAGAGCGAGACACGTTGTGTTGTATCAGTAATATTATCGCTTTAATTTATACTACTAGGATATTGTTTATTCATAAAATAAACTCCTGGACAAAATTAACGCATCACTTTTTATGTTTACTGTCATTTTCACAGTTTTTATTCGTGAAATATAGTATCTAGGTAGCTTAGGATTTTGTCTGGCATTATTGAAAAAAAAATGATGCCATTATTTGACGTTTGTGAGGTTATATGTTTGCGAATACGTTTATGTGGTGTTGATTTAGTAAAAAGCTGTTCAACAAAAATTGGTTAGTTTAATTTTATTGATCATCAGTTTGATTATCATTTGTTTAAAAAAATAAAATACACTGTCTAGTATAGTTAGAGTGGAAGATATGGATCGTCAACCCACTGAACATGAAGCAGGGCAAGCGATAGCTCTGGTTAACGATGGTCGTAGCCAGCGTTATGTGGCTAATTTGTTAGGCACACAGTTAGGCGTTCAGCAGTCAACAATAAGTCGGACGGTTCGACATTTTATGAGCATGGGATTTTCTCTAGAGCAAGAGGACAAGGTCGTAGAAGACCTACAAATGAAAGAGATGATCGATTTCTCAGACAACTTGCCTTAAGAACGAGACGATCGACCAGTTCCGAATTAAGCAGAGCTGTAGCAGAAGTTCGAAACGTAGAGATTTCTGGAAGAACGATCAATGAATGCAATTTTTATATCGAAAACATTCTAGAAGAGCATGTTATACCTTTTGGTCCACTTATCGGCGACAACTTCCTCTTTATGCATGATAAAGCTCGACCACACGTTGCTGGAGTGGTAACGGACTACCTTCGTGGGGTGAATATTCATGTTTTAGAGTGGCCACCGAAAAGCCCGGACATCAATTCTATAGAGCATCTATGGGATGCACTGAAACGAGCAGTTAGACGCCACATACCTGCTCCTACGACTCTTAGAGAACTTTAAGAAGCTGTGATTGCTGAATGGGAAAATATATCTCAAGCCACCATCTGCAACTTAATTAGTAGTACGCCAAGACGAATAGAAGCAGTTATAACAGCAAGGGGAGGCAATACCCGATACTAATTTTATAAAATTAAAGTTTAATTTGATTTTAGAAGAACCTTTTATAACTGCCAAGTATTCACTGTGCAATCAAATTTAGATATTACTGTCACATTTTTGTTAAATTAACATTGTGTCAGCTTGAAACTGATATTAAAAGTTAGTTAAAGCGTTTTTCGATACAATTCATGCGTTATAATTTCAATAATAAAATTTTTTGGCAAATTTTCTCACTTACTATAAGTGATACGTTAATTTTGTCCAGGAGTGTGACAGCGGTGCCCTAAGTGATAGTCATCCTTAATTAAGTTTATGTTAGTGTTTTATTAGGCAACTATGCAAACTTTGCTTGTGATATTTTATTCTGGTCTAACACATATCCACATGTAAAGTAATTGTTCCTCTTTTATTTTTCCACACTTAAAGTGCGACTTCCTCATTTCAAGTACTTTTAAAAACTATAACATAATAAAGCAAATATAATAGGTATAAGAATTTGGTCTGAGAACTAATACTGGTAAATATATTTATCAATTGAAACTAAAGTAGTGAACTAGGAATGAAATATATATATAAAGTCAATACATTCTTACATCTTCTGATGGAACAAATCTGTATGATCCTATCCTTATAGTTCTACAATTAATTGCCATACTTAGAGCTTGCGGTTTATCTTCTTTTAGGAAATCTGTAACATAATAAATTACATAAAAATCAATAATAATAAAGTTGAAAGAGCATTACTTTTATCACAGGCTGATTCTTTATCACACTTCTGAATATCTGTAATTGAAGGTTCCTTTTTAATTTCTGGCAAAAGTTGGGATTCCATTATCTTCAAAGTAACATTCTGAAAATTATTATATCATATACATACTACGCCGGACAAAATATTGACTCATACTTTTGGGATATATACATCTTCTAAGCATCCATATTTAATAGTATAATTAATTGGAATATAAGTTTGGCCCGTAAAACAGAATACTAATAACGTACGTGAAGTACCACATTAAATTAGCTTGTTTACAATCTCACCAAAGAAATATCTGAATTGACTCGATTGGTGAATTTCGAGAAACTAACATCTACGCATTTAATATATACGCACGCTTAGGAAAGGTCGTTTCTGTGCAGTCACAAAAGTTTCATTTCCTAGAAGTGAAATATTAATATTCACTACTTTACCGATTTCGGACACATTTGTATAAAAGGTATATACTGCAGTTAGCATCTCTGAATTCGTCTAAATTGGGCGTATATTGAATGAGATATGGATATTCAAAATCTAATAAATCTAATATGGAGGTACTGAATCTGAATGTATACGTATTACAAGAAGGACATTGGCAAAATTATATATAAAATAGATGTTGTTTCAAAATGTACGCCAGATACCTACTAGGGAGAGTATTTGTAATATAAATTAATAATAATAATAATAATATTTATTTAGCAGTCTGATTTGCGAAGCAAATATCTGCAAATTATATTAAGTAAAATTATATTAAGTTTTTCTCTACCTGTGGTCTATTCGAGTCTTCTTCCTCATCTGAACTCAAAGTCAAGATGATTGGTTCTTGATCCATTGCTTTTGGTTTGGCTTTTTTTCGAGACGTCGGGGTCGCATTTGATTTAGCTGTTCCTAAAAATTTTTTTAATTTGTAACACCGCTTTGGGAGAGTTATGTTGCTTTAAAATGTATTCACATTTTTATTTAACTAGTATTGACCCAGTCAGCATCATCATTAGTTTTTTTTATATTGTTACTTAAAGAAGTCCTCCTATTCAGAGACATAATATATTAATTTTTAATTATTTTTGTAATAAAAAGATGTTATACTAAACCAAGTTGACTGTTTGCAGCAGTAATCAATGAGTATTATATTAGACAATAGGTAATAGGTTTATATTTTGTGCCGTGGTGCGTAGTTGGTAGCAATGAAAAGTCCAAAACATTCTACAGCCTTATCGAACAAGTGTCGAATGTATACTGGCACCATAGATTGTTAAGAGTTCCAAATTTTAACCTTCTGATATTCTTTTCTTCTAAGAATACTTTTTTTATAATAATTAAAGACCGCAAGTGTGGTTTGGTAGCAGGGGCGTAACTACATGGGCTTTACCGTCGATTCCGGCATAACAAACTTTTTTGCACACTAAACACCACACCCCAGTCCCTTTATAGATTAAATTGGGGAACTGCCATAAAAATTTATTTATACCTTATTAGCAAACAAACACGTTGAAGCATTTTCACTTTCGACATTTTAAATCCGTTGCAACCGAATTATAGGTACGCGTACTTGCAATGCATCATCATGCAACAATACCGTACAATGACTGCTTACAAACTACATACATACTTGTGCGATAAGCGCGCGCCGTTAACGCTCTCGATGTACTGCCGCTGGAACCGAACCAATTCTAGCGGTGTTTAATAATAATTCAAGTGTAAAATTTGAAAATGTCAAATAATTCATTATATAATTAACCAAAATGGAAATGTAAAACAAAGTATATTGAAAAAAGATTTTTAAAAACAAAAACTTTCCGAGTCGTTGCAATAAAAATAATTGTAAAAGGAGTCCTTTTATTTAAAATATTATTTAAAGAAACGTATTTTCAAAACAAAAGAATATTACATCGAGTGGAAAAATTAAGAAGTTGCTGAAACCCTTCAATACTATATTCATTTTATAATGCTATGCCTTTTATTAAATATGGTAGACATGAATTATTTGCACAAATACCTGATGGTCAACCAGCTGGAATTTTCTCGTAACCATATTAGTTTATGGTCAAGTTTGTAGTTATTTATGTCCATAGGTATTTCAGAAGGTACTACAAGAATCTCAAGTACAAATAGCGAATATCATACCAAATTATATATTATATATTATATATTATTATTATATTAAATCATATATTTTAGTTATATAAGACATAATACTAAACTCGTACTTTTAGCCCAAGTAAGCTAATCTGTTTCTGCTGATTCTCCTGCTTTTGGAAGAGGGTATAACAAGTACATAATCTTTAAGTTATTAAACATTTGGAAGGACACTGTTTTAAGGGTTGTATGTAGAAGTTTGTACAAGTTTGAGAAAGTTAGTATGGTAGAGAATATAAAAACAATTTGTTAGATTGTACCTACCATTAGTTTTTGGTGCCACTGTAGGACTAGGCTTTGGTTTTTCTTGAGGAGGACACGATTTATTATCGTTCTTTTTTGTTACAGATTGATCCCCCGCAGCTATGGATTTGACATCCTCTGGTAGTTTTCTTTTACATCTTAAACATTTGTTAAAGTCTTCAGATAAGTAACCACAATTAGTACAAACGGCAAGCATTCCATGAATATATTTAGGTTGTTCTTTTGGAGGTTCGGGTGTTGGTGGCTTCGGTGGTTCTTCCGGTATTGGAGACGGCTGTTTTGGAATCGACGATGTTGAACTTTGAAAAGACGTATCTTCCACTTCCATATTTTCTTCTACACTCTGTTCACGCGAAAGGTATTGCGGCATTGTAACAGTTACGATATAATTTATGCCGTTCATGTTTGTTTCGTTGCATTCAATTTTTGTCTCGGGGTCAATTGATACTCCTACCTAATTAAAACGATATCCTATCATTCAAGTAATAGCATTAGAGAATTACGATCTAGTATTATTTGAACACATTAAACATAAACAAGTGTATCCACTTAGTATGTTATGATCTGACGAAAAAAATAGATTGCAATCTTATTAATATCATATAAAATCATATTCATTTACGCTGGGCGTTAATTTTTAACACCACCTAATAAATCTTCGTTACTTTACATAAACCTAGTTTCATTTACGTTCAAATCTGATTCAGTATTCACGACACCTTACGAAATTTTCGAAATAAAGTTACTTTCAACTTTTCAACAACGTACACCTATTTTAAGAACACCAAATAAACGTTCTTGTCTCAGAAGAATTAGGAGTATATACATGCACTTCTGACGCAATATGGACTTTCATAATACAGGGTCTTCCAATAAAACGTTTCATTTTGATATGTAAAAAAACTAGTATTTTTAAGCGAAATCATCAGATGTTTATTTAATTGTAAAGAGGAGGGTATGTCATTAATAATGGAAAACAATATCAACCAACTTGAATCGATTGCGGGTCATTGGTATAGACCTTATTTTTCGCGTAGCCCCAAAGAAAAAAGTCTAAAGGTGTTACATCACAAGGTCTCGGTGGCTAATTGTGATCGCCTCTTCGAGAAATCACACGGCCAGGAAACTTTTCACGCGAAAAAGCGATGGTATTGTTACAAGTGTGGCGCGTAGCGCCGTCTTGTTGAAAATAAACGTCGTCCACTTCAATATCTTCCAATTCCGGCTACACAAAATCATTAATCATCGTTCGATAGCGCAATCCATTCACCGTAACAGTTTTTCTAGCCTCATTTTCGAAAAACTAAGGTCCAATGACCCCGCCAGACCAAAAACCGCGCCAAACAATCGCACGTTGAGGATGAAGAAGCGGTTGAACAATTATTCTTGGGTTTGCCGAGCCCCAAATGCGACAATTCTGCTCATCCTTCAAGATGATTTTTTCAATGAAATCCCGGATCAGTTTGCATTGATGCATTTCAAGGACCCAATCAGCAAAGATACGACGTTGTTGATAGTCGGCAGGCGTGAGTGGTTGTGTTAACTGAACTTTAAAAGCCTTAAGGCCTAAGTCTTTATGCAAAATACGATGTAATGTCGTTCGTGGAATGCCCAATTCCAAAGATCGACGAAAAATGGACAAACCTGGGTTCCCCTCAACACTATGGACTACAACAGCAATATTCTCATTCGTTCTTGGGCGACGTGCACGAGTTCGATTCTTCACATCACTAACTTATCCTAACAGCTCAAATTTTTCCACCAGTTTCACAATTGCTGGCCGAGAAGGTGCTTCACGACGATCGAAAATGCTTTAATTTTGCGAATCGTGACCGCGAAATTTTCACCATTTTTGTAGTAAATTTTAATAATTTCAATGTGTTGTTGAAGCGTATATCGTTCCATTTTTATTAATGGCGTAATTTTTACTTTTCATCTGTCAATTAGTTACACCGGTTGAGTCATGACAACTGTTAAAATGGCGAGCTATTGAAAATGAAACGTCTTATTGGAAGACCCTATTTATTAGAAATTACTTGGTGAAAATTCCATATATTTTTTGATAAAACAACAAAATAAACTTTTGTTCAGTATTTTTCTCTAAACACCAAGACGTATAGTGGTCGTTAGAAACTAATATACGCAATAGCCGATGTTTCTATTAGTTCATTAATTTTTAAACACAGATTAGTTATTACAGTTGTCCATTATTGTAGTATTTAAAAATCATTAATACCTGTTCCAGAATTTCCTGTATCGTACACTGTTCCTTTGGTAATGTGAAAGTAATAAGTCTCTGTTCTCCACTAGATAACAGAACTAACATTCTAATTGAATCTGTATATTCTTCCGTCAAAGGCGTACTTTCTGAAAGTATATAATGTAATACATGAAGTAATATATATATTATGCAAATGCAAAGAAATTTAGCTTCCTTTAAATATTTTTACGTAAACATGATACTATAGACAACAATACAATAAACGATTATAAAGCAGATTACCACATTAGAGTAAGTCTCGTACTGACTTCAATGATGGAGTCCTTGCACGTTTAGCGTAATTTTACGTAATTGGTTGGGCTATTCACCACATTCTCTTTTTAGTAAGCTTTCGTAGTTAGGCTTGCTTTAGTTGTAATGTAGGACATAGTAAACGTGTCCGTAAAGACGGAAGCTTTTTTACATGATCGTCAAATTATGTCACATACTTACAGTAAATACGGTCCACTTACAACATTTTTAACGAATTTTGATATAAGGTAGCAATAGTATAGAGATAACGAATGTGTCATAATTCTATGTTGTTGTAGCAGCAAATTTGTATTAATTGTAAAGTGCAAATAACCATCGTTAAAAGACCATATTAACAATTTTACTTTTTGCTGAATGTCAATTAAGATAATTTTGTTTAACAGAAATCAAAAATTCACACAACTGATATCTAATTAGAATTGTAACCACAAAAATAATTACTTAGAAAATAAATTTAACGTTAAAATATTTGAAGGTAATCAATGTATTCTTTTGCATGTGAATTTAAATACATATTCAAAATACCTATAATTTTCTTGATTTGATTTGATGGCACATAAGAAGGCAAAGCAACTGGTTGTTGATGAGTATGTTGGCTGTGCGGCTGAATTACGTACTGCGCATTTGATGCTTGTTGTGGAGATGGCATAGTCGGCTGAGGTTGGTGAACCGGTCTAGATGGTGGAGTTACTTGTGGTGTAACATTGCGATTTATTGGTCTACAAGGTCTCGGCGTAGTATTCCGTGGTTGTAATGCGGGCTGGGTTTCTGCCATTACGTTATTATATGTAGCACTAGCCCTTGCATTTTTGGCAGAAGTTCTATTGTTCGATCGTGGTGTAGACGTTCTATTAGCTTTCTTTTTGGCTGTCGAGTTTGCTGGCTTTGAGGAGTAGATTCATATCTAATGACAGAAATTATAGTACATATAATCAATTTTATTTATTTTGCAATTTAAATGTCAGCATTATCTAGTTATATGATCATAAAATAAAGTCTCTTCCTCAATGGTTTTACCAGTAGAATTAATTTTCAAGGCTATTTTCTTGTTCTAATTTTCATTAGTCATGATTAAGATTAGAAGTAGTTATCTTTAACCATGAAATAGTATGTTGACAATGACCAATTTAATTTATGAATGCAAAATATCTTCAAGAATTGTAATTATTTAATGGGTATAACCTATTAAAAACGACAAGGCATTAAAAGTTTCACTGTGTATATTACTTTATCAGACACAATATTTCCGCAACTTTCCGTTCAAGTAGAACAGTAACATTGGTATTGATATACATTGGTCATGAAATTGTATGTTCTTTTTATTGTATAATATTATAACATTAAGTACCAAGAAATTATATAAAGAAACCGTAAGTGTGTAAACTAGAAATGATACACAACGCGTAAAGAAATGTTATTGCCCTTCAGTCAATGTCAACTTGATAAAATGTTGATCAACAGAGGCAACCTACAACAATATAAAAGAAAGTGAAAAATGATTTCAATCACTTAGTTTAACAACGACATGACTAATTTGATGATTACTTAACATTTATAATTAAATGTACACTGAGTATGCTTCAGATATATAGATAAGGTTAAAGGCTAGACAAAAATGCATCATTTTATATATGCAGGTCATACACATATCTTATCAATATTTTACTTACCCAAAATAAATTGTGCATTATGCAAAAGCGTTAAAATACAAACTGTCATATTTATCTACCGCATTACTAAATACCTATGTATATATTATTATTTATATAAGTTTTTGCACTATGTATCACTTAAAAACAAAAGCAATCTTTTAAGCTTTTAAGTTTGGATAAGTACTAACAAGTAGACAATTTGCTTTCTCTTATCATCATCATCTAACATTACTTATCATAAAGAATTTAAGTCTATGGAGACTAATACTCGTTACAACTTGATAACCAGGCGATATACTAAAATGATATCCACCAAACTGGAAGTGCGCAGTTTATATACGAACTGCCCTAGTCGAAGTATTTGCATCAATCATTAGATGAAGTATTTTGGCCTTAACCGGACGATGTGTTAAAAATTTAACGACTGGGTAGAATGCACAGCCTTACTGCCAAAATAACTCGTATGTAAAAAAGACGCTATAGATTGGTTTTTGTTTGTATCTGAATTCTGATCAGCTACCATATGAAATTCTTTTTATTATCTGTGGTGAGTGCTGGCTGCAGCGGGTTCTTAAGTTGTATTGCTTGTCTGGTTATCGCTGAAACTTTTGTTGTATAAATGTGTTTAATAACCTTGTTAAAGCACTGTCGCCGTTTATAATGCTGCGTTATTCATTATTTTGCTCCTAACAGCGAACAGTAGATCGATTGGAATATAATTCTTCGAAACCGTCCTCTTGAAGAAATAAACCTTGGAGCTCAGGAATCTGCCACATCACTGAGCAGCTGGCTAACCACTGTTGCTGTTGACCCGTTTTATGCAGTTGTTACAATAATGGCAACATACTCTGCTTATCAAGTTACGGCTACGAAAGTCGATCCAGCTTGTTTTTTTTTCAATTTTGGTCAGCTACCAAATGAAATGATTGGTGCAATTACTTTACTAATGAGACTGTTCATCCTATCCAATCTTTATAATATTGGCGCATCCGTGATATATTGATTACTGGCTAAACAACATAATTAACAGATTGTGTTTGTTTCCTTTGTCAATTCTGGCTAGCTACTAAATAAAATGATTGATGTTGTTAGTTCAGCTACAGCATTAATTAGTATAATAAAAGCTGCATACCCCCAATTCAGTGAATATAATTTTGGTATAGCGCCCAGTTTATCAACTTACTAATTATCACTTTATAATAAATGATATAAAATAAAAAATTTAAATTTTTTACTTATTGTTACTTGGGCAAAATTTTCGGTATTTCAAAAACATGTACCTTACGTATACTGAATGAATTTTATTGTATATTTAATAATTTTACGCGATATATGATACACAGTAATTCAAATCGTTATCTAAAAAAACGAAATAATAATACCCGACTAATACAATTGTAATCTTAATTTTCGTTTGGAAAACATTATATAATATACGTAATTTCAATTAATTATGGCAACTACTTACTCCAAACTGGGTAAATGACTTGTTGGTTGTTGAATTTGATTTGTATTTACAGTCGCTTTCTTTTCTGGTAAAGACTTATACCTTAATAAATTTTTATCTTCACCCTACGATAAACCAAGCGACGTATGTAATATATGAGGGATATTTCATGCTCATTACGTACCATTTCTTCTTGTCTATGTGTCGGATAATGTAATATTGCCGCTTCCGTTAAAGATTTTCTTCCTTTTAACGGTGTTGCAACCCGTGATACATTTTGATTAATACCAGGTTTCTGAAAGACGTTATTTATTACAAACTCAAATTTTTACAACAAATTACATACCTGAGCAGTTACTGCTGTTCTATTTGCTTGTATAGCAGCTGGGAGTCGTGGATGTGTTGCTACAATTTGACGCTGTGGGATTGGTTGTTCCTAAAATATTAATTTTCATGATAATTGTGTCGTGAAGTACTTGACATTTTAGCAAATACTACTTTTTTGTGATCGTGTCATTAATTTGTTTTTATGTATGTATGTACATACGTTCAAATTTCTTTGCGTTATAATTACTAATAGTGGAATACAGATAAACTAATTGAAAACTTAATTCTTTTGATAGTTCTGTTATAACTTTGATCGGTATCAACAAAAGAAACCAAAAGTAATTTCCTATTAAAAATTAAATAACATTTATTGACATATAGAGCTGGCATAATTTTCGATATAATCAATTATTTACCAGTTCCGAGATTTTAAATAAGGAAGATGCACTTTTGAAAAATTACTAAAAACTATGTTAAAAAGTGAAAATTCATCTATAAGATGCAGAAATAGAAAAAGTACTACCAAACTTCAAGCCAAATCATAAAAACGAAAATAATCTGAATAGCTTGTTAAGGCATGTAATTTCTTATTAAATTCATCTATTAAACATAAACACATCAGTTACACCTAGAAATCCTAATGGTCTAACGTTAATATATCATATAATTAGATCAAAGAGCTACACACAATTCTATGTTAGAGTATAGAAGAATTCTGAAATGTATCCAATACATATGTTATATAATGAAAACCCTGCGGTGCACTTAAAGAGGGGTCAAGATATAATAGAGTGCTTAGTCAGTAACAGAATTAAACTTTTATAGCTTGTGGCTGAATTAAAAATTGAATATTTTGCATTAAACTTGAAGATATTATGCTTCTGGAAGAAGTAAGCTAAGGGAAAACTGAATTAAAATAATTAGGCCTTTAGAAGATAAGGAAAAAATCTTATGTTTAGGTAGATTAGGTTTTGCAAATTCATGATACTGGCTTGAACAACATATTTATGTGTGTACATGACCAGTGTTTGACAAATTAACTTTGGTACTTGTCAGTGAAATGTCGCTAATTAATTTTGCTATCAGGTTGTCTAGTTTGATGAATTTCAATTTACTTATTTCAAAGATGGTCCCGTTATAAAATCTTTTTTCTTTTTCAGTTTAAATCCTGAACTAAGGTACTTGTTTGTATGTATAAAATAGAAATTCGTTTTTAATAGTTTAAAGTACTAGTACTTTACTACTTAAAAATTCGACAAAATAAGATAGCCTTGCTTGAAAATACTTGTATACTTGAGAATAAAATTTCATTATCATTTAATGATAATAAACTTGAACTTATGCCCGTTATGCCAACATTAAAATCTGCTCACCGAAGTAAGGTTATGTTGTATTCGTTATATGATATTAGACTCGGTGTAGACTCGGCAAGGAGCAGCAAGTTTCAGTGCAGTGCGGAAAACAACGTTCAGTAACAACATTTCTAAGTAGGTATGTGTGATGTGTATACTGATAAATATTCACAACAACCAGGCAATAATACTGAACAAGCTTTGATACGCCCGAGTTTTCATGCCACGCGCTTCATCCTTCTATGGTGCTCTCCACACTGCACTGAAACTGGCCCCTATTTACTGGCTCTAGTAATGTGTGCAAGTAGCGGCCATAGTTAAACACTACTTTAAACGGTAAAGTGTCAAAATTCTGACTTTAAATATAAAATCGAATTTAGCTTAAAGTATTTTTAATTTTTATAAAACGCGTTTCAGGTCAAGTTAACTTCAATATTTAAAGTGACTTTACACCTATCTGTTACAGAACCGCCCGTAAGAATTATTATTTTTGTAAAAATATAACGATTATTCACATCTATCGGAACACCTAAACATTTTTGCAATTGTATAAATTAAAAAATTAGGTGCTTTTATAAAACAAAATTTTAGGTTTTGTTTTTAAAACTTTGTATCGACTGCTTGGACACTGTATGTAACAATTCTAAAACATTTTTTTGCTTAGTCCACATCGTGTCTCATAAACTTGCAAATCAAATTTCTACTTCAACGTTGACCCAAGAAAATTATGTTTCTTCAGGCAGATTTTTTGGTAAAAGACTTTCCTAGTTATAGTGAGGATTTACATTGTATGGGGTTTGGCAAGATTACCGGGAAAAATAAATACCAAATGTAGATTAGAAATAAATTTTAATGGTAGTTTGCATAAAAGTAACCAAAGTTAATATATTTAAGTATTCTGATACATTTGAATAACACTGTATATAAAAATTGATACAACAATTGAAACACTTGCAAAGAAGGCGATGCTTGTATATATCACTGATAGTTCAAAGTATGTAATGAATAAAACAAAAAAGCCAAAACGAAGAAAAGTTGATATTTATTTTTCAACTTTTTAATGACTTCTGTCAAAAATCTTACAATACCCGAGATGTCTACTCTGCCACAATATTTCAGACATGTATACAGAGTTTACTATTTATAAAACGATATAGACATCTAGTAAAAAAGTAAGAGCAATTAATTGAGTGGTAATACATAATTACACCGCAAAAGTTCAAAGCACAGTTATAGAAAATAAATTTTAGACGGATATGCCAGAGCTACGGGCGACAACGCATTACATTATGTATTCATGTTTATTACCCAAAGATAAGTATTACCACAGATAACTACAGATAGCTCATCCCATGCAAATACGTAAAATCACACAGGTTGTATGCATGGCAGGCGCTTGGCTATATCACAGTGCAGTATATAACCAGTACTCACTCTCTGTCGGCACCTTTGATCTTCGGGAACCGAGTTTTTCTTTGCGCATTGGCTTTCACACATAAGCGGGCGAATATACAGGCGGGGAATAAATGCGCAATGGTCATTTGCGCTCGTATTAATAAAGAGCAGCAGTGTACATTACTAATGGCGTTGACACATCGTTCAATAGGTAGGGGTAAGAACACGAATTTTTAGCGAGTGACGCTACTGGCTAGATACTATACTGTGGCTATATACTCTATATGAGCCGGTTCCAAACAGGGATCCATTCAAGAGGAAATGCCGTGACGGATGTCGTATTCTCTCAAGCCATCTGTATACTTAACTGTGGTATTATCTAAAACGAGTGAAATCTAAGGATGAATCACGCACTGCGTCGAATATTGATAGTCGGTTCTGTTTAATGCATTGACAATTGTTAAAAATCGACTAAAACATTCTTTCTAGTATGTACTCATGATACATATAAACAACTAAGGAAACAAAAATGTATGATTTAGCAGAGTTAATAAATTTATTGAGATTGATATGAGTAGAATCATCTGGTATGCTATTAGATATTTTAATTCGGCCATTTTTTATCGTGATATGAATTGTCTTTGGTATTGTCTGGACCTTAAACGCAATCTAACAATTATTAACTTTACAGCTTACGGAGTCACTGCCACTAAGCACCCACAACGCATAAAAAAAACTACAAGTCTAACACGCTTTGATATTTATTATATACTATTAGTGAAGAATCCTATTGAACAATTGAACTAAATAGATTGTATAGGTGCTACGTAACTAAAATATTAACAACAATATAACCATTAGCAGCGATTTATTTACATCATATTGTTTTCAAAATCTCAACACCTTTAAAAACATGACCACTATAAAGTGCACATGGTGATGCATAGACCAAGAAAAACAACCGGAAAAAAACTGCGCCAATATTGTTTGGCGGAAAAGGACTATAGCATTGTATACTATGTAAACTAAACTCCTTACAGTACTAGTGAAGCAGCTAATACACATACGTGTGCCACTGTTATACACGAGGCGGTAATCGAGTAAAGGGCAAATGAAAGGCATACAAGTGAGCGACTTAGTTTCTTCACGAATACTGTGTAACGTTTTATTCGATCATGCTCCTGATTTACTTATTAAAAATATAGTAAATTGAAAATTCAAATTTTTCTAGTATCATGAGATCATTTAAAAAATGCTTTAAGAAGGCATTGGATAGATGTTCGCATTTGGCAGCATTGATTCTTAGTAATTATTAATGACTGTAGAATATATAAATGTCACTTTAATTAATGACAATTAGGCAATCCAAATCACGTGATCTTATATACATTCAATATGGCGGTGTTGGCATACAAAGCATTTTTACATTCTAAGCAGTAGAGTTTTGGATTCCGTCATTTAGTGATTGTGGCCTTTTACTAACTATTTTTGATATTATTAATTGAAAATTTAAAAATTTGAAACTACTTAAAACTATTTTGAACATGGATAGTGCGTATTTACAAAAACGCTTATCAGAAAATCCAGATATTGGAAATAAGTAGGTACTGTTATTATTATAGGTACTATAATAAATATTCATAGCTTCATTATCTTTTTTTAGCATAGATATATGAATAGGACCTTTAAAAATTCTAAATTTGTTTTTAATTACTCCCATAATTCTCTCAACATGAACCCTCACATGAGCTATTTGCCTTGTTTTTTCAATTTCTATTGGATGTAATTGGTCCTTTCCTCTTGTAAATGCTGGTATAACTAATTTGGGTCCAGCAACGCCCAAAATTTCAGCAATTAAGAAACCTCTGTCTGCTAACACTATATCACCTGGTTGAATATTGTTGCAAAAATTGCTTAATTCGACTATTTGCTTGTCTGAAGTTCTTCCACCATAGCCTTTACTAATGCTACTTATAGTTACGTGAGGTGCAATTCCAATTAGAAACTTAAATGTATTGTGATGCTTATATTTTGACCTACATTGTTGCTGTGTTAGATAATGTTCAGGCTTTTCGATGAATACTTCAAACCAATCAATTATTGTTTTGCTTATCATTTTCTTCTTGCACCAGCTGCAACCAATTGGTTTCCGCCCTTTGTCCATTCGGTCTCTTATTCGAACGCTTAAGATTAAGATAAACGAGTCTTATTTCCTTTTAAAAAGGATTTTTCCATTGGCTGCTAACCCCACTAGCTCTACGATCATCTTGTTTACGTTTGGATAATTTTAATAGTTAAACATTACAAACTCTAAATACGTTTAATGCACGTGACGAAACGTCAACAATAGTTTGTATGCCAACACCGCCATATTTTATTTTATTTGACAGTTCATTGGATTCCCTAATAGACAACCTATGTACTTTGTAATTATTCTTTAAATTTAAAGATAATCATGAGAAAAAGTCATTCCTTTTATTCCCAGACGAAAACATATATTTTTTCACCTAGAAATCGGGGAAGAAAGAAGCACGATTAGAGCGCTCTCCCAAAACGTTTACGTGAACTACAACGTTATGACGTATGATACAGTGTTTATGTCAGTTTATGTTATCGAAATCAATGGCAATGGCTTCACTACTTGTGCCTTGTATTCGGACGATATCTTTTTACTTTTTAAATTTTAATTTTGAACTTTTGAAGACAATTTTTTACCAGCTTTATTATTTTGACTAAAATGTTTGTATCATACAAGTATTATGCAGTGCCAATGTGTAAAAGTTCCACCGTGAAAACCCCTAATAAAAAGTTCATCAAAATCTGCCATGAGGAGAGATGTACCTTTGTCAGAGAAGACTACAGAATATTGTTGTACTGATCATTTTGATGTAAGTACAAGTACCTAACCTATACAAGTAGTATGGTATTAAAATTAGTGTAGGTACCTTTAGACGGTCAGATCAGTTCTCCGTTCAGTTTCAGTCATGTTTCAGTCGAACTGTCAGTTATCTGTATTTGTAAATACCAAAAACTGTAAAAAAAACTGAAACTGATATGGAGCCGTGGCTCGATGGGTAACCAACATTTATCGTATCAGTTGTCAGTTAAACGGACGATTCTGGATCGGATAGTTTAATTTAGTTGAATATAACCTACAAATTAGACCGTTAACGTTTACAGAGTTTCTACGTCACGCAGCGTTTTGGTCACGTGGCTTCCTCGGGCATCTTTCAACTCAAAAAATCTCGAAAATCACAAGTGTTAAAAAAAAATTCTGTTTCATTTACCGGCGATCTCAATCCTTTATAAAATGTTTAATTCCTGTTAACTTTTGAAAAATCTAGGTTGTCTATTAGAGAATCCAATGGATTTTCTGATGAGTTTTTGTAAATACGCACTATCCATGTTTAAAATATTTTTAAGTAGTTTCAAATTTTTAAACTTTCAACTAATAATATCAAAAATAGTTAGTAAAAGGTCACAATCACTAAATGAAACAATCCAAAACTCCTTAAAGTTCCTGCTTAGAATGTAAAAATGCTTTGTATATGCCAACACCGCCATATTGAATGTATATAAGATCACGTGATTTGGATTGCCTAATTACATTTTGCATACATAAAACTAACCTCTTCGTTGTCAATATCAAATAAATGTTAGTAGTCCGGACACAAGTAGTCTGTGCTATTCGCTAAAATGCGCAAAGTAGTCGACATCTGTCGGTAAAATCTGAACTATTGTAACGGGGAAAACAATATTTGATTCGGCTCGGTTGTACATGTTGTATATATTAGCATAAATTTCCTCTTATCTTTAATAAACTTTGCACAAAGAACGCGTACACTGGCTACTTCCTGGCACACACACTTGTAAACGGCTTCTATTTGTTTTCCCCGTTACAGTCAAATTTGACATAACGATACCAACGCCTCTACCGGAAAAATTTTGGCGAATAGTACATAGTTTCAGTAAACACCAGTAGTTTCAGTGCTGCCAAATGTAAATATCAATCATGGCGTTCTCTGAATAATTTTTTAAATGATCTCATTGTCAATAGTTATAATAGTGTTACGACCATCACAAGTAGAAGCAAGTACGCTCCTGGTTTTCTTCCCGAACCATTGAAATCCGAAAGTATCTAGAAAATTCCCGAACAAAAAAACTCTGCATACAAAATCAATTTGGTACCGTATACTACTGTCATGTTGACGTAATGTTTGGTTATGTTGGCATATTTTCAATACTTTAATACAATCATATAAATCCTTAAACTGGGCTATAGGTAAGTTTTATTGTTGTACAAAATATTACAGCTAATAACTTAAGAAAGTCACAACAAATAGAAAAATAATACAAATGACCGATCGTAAAGTAATTCTGAACAAGAAGCAACAAGGTAGCAAACAGTAGAACACTGAAATGCACTAGTCTGATGTAGAATTTGTTCAATAGCTGCTTTCCAAGTCTATTCTAAATTTCTTAGTTCAGAACTAATAGGTACATTGATATTCGTTATTCTGGAACGGATTAGATCTAGAACTAACTAGTTTTGAATCTATACGAACTGCCCCCGGATTCCGAGTACCCGATACGAAATGGATTCTCCATATTATATCGTAAAATGGAATTCAGAACTGCTATCGTATTCCGACGCTTCGTTTTACAGCGTTGCCACCGCATATTTATTTTCGTAAATATTATGAAATTCCGAATGCACGGTACGAAGTGAATCCACCATATTTAATCGAAGAAACGGAATTCCGAACACAAAAAGTCGTAGTCGTTTCGTAATTATTGGCAGTTCGTCCTCGAAACCAAAAGGGGTGTTGAGCTCTATTTCTATCCTTCTTTGATTATGTTTCTTACCGATATTCCTACTTTTTTTACTTATTTGATACTCAACTGCGGTGTGTATTTTGTAATACAAGAGTACGGTCATTTTTTATGCGTACTGTGTGCATAAGATTTTAGTTAAAATAAACTATTATCATTATTTAGTGTTTGAAAACAATTTCTATACGTAAGCCAACGTTAATTAACGTTTTCCTACATTTTGACTTATGACATGGTTTTTTTCTAGTTTATTTTTTAATATGTTTCCCGTATTTCGACGAGCTGTTCGTCGCCGTCAGCAAAATTTAATGCTGCTGAGAAGGCGCATAGAAAATCGAGCACGTAATAATGTTTATCATTTAAGTGAAGATAGGTTTACAGAGTTATTAGAATAGGTAGCCAGGTACCAAAATAGGTAGCTAGAGAGCTAATAGATACATTAAGACACGATATACGTGTGTCCTATTTGCAAAGAAGCTTCAGTATCGAATGCCTAGGCTATTTAATTTATTTGCTAATCCGTCCCATATCCTTTTCTGTTCTATTCTACCGTTTGGCCCACTAAATTGCCCTTTTAATAAATTTGGATACTTTTCCATATACTCTAAAACAACATCCCAGTGCTCTTCCGCGAATTTCGACATGTTCGATAAAAAACAATACCAATAACTTATTCACCATTTGTTCAGTATTGCCAATAGCATATCGTGAAATCTGAGAAATTTTCCCAATGTGTACGAGCTTTTCAATCTTTTTATTAGTAATTACCGAAAATGCACGAATATTTGGGTAATACGATGCGGTTGTTGTTCGGAATCGCAAATCACAACACGACATCGAAACGATCGTCGTTTCGAAACCGAGTTCGTATCGTAATTTCGGAATCCGGGGGCTGATCATTTTGAAGTGTTCTGTATTGGCTACACTGATTTTAATATAGCAACACTGTGTAGTTGGCAAACATGTTTACTTATTTTGATGGTGGGGTTACCATCAACATACTTGCGACATATGTCAATAAAGTAAGGTTAATTTTAAGATGAAGTATATGAATGAACTTCTGTAGAAATATAGTAATTGCTCCTTATTTCTTTTTAATTATAAACCATAATAAATAGGTTACATATTCAATTACAAATTGCTGAAAACGGGATCCCAAGGAATATTTCCATGTTCTCTTGTAATGGGAAAATACGCCATTATAATAAACGTATCTGTTGTATCGTCAAACGCATTGCATATAGCGGCTGTATTGTCTTAAAAAAATAGAAAAGCGACAAAAATGAAAGTATAGTGAAACGATTAAATGTTATTCTATGGTGTTGTGTTAGGTTATGTTATGTTATGCAGTAATGCATCGTTACCAAGCATGCGCAACGCAATGACCTACATTAGCGACACTAAACGGTATGATCTATGACCACACGACTACTACAATGCGAGCAATCTTAAGTGAAGTGTAGTGGTAGCAAAAAAATCCCTGATTCGCTTGATTTTTACATTCTACAGTTAGCTACACTGAAAAAAATATATGCTTTCTGTCATGTGGTCGTTTTCGTTTGCTGTCATTTTGTTGTTATTTTTCTATTGCATTTACTACCGTCTATATCCTGATATTTACCTGCGGTTTTCATCGGGTTTCCGGCATATTTGTTGATTACTGACGTAGTATCTATCAGAACAATTTAATCGTAATAATTTAAATCGTAATCTGTCAAAACAATTTAGATGCAAGTTATTTTGCGCTATGATTGCTGCCAATTACTCAGTTCCCAACTGAAAATTTTAGATGATTCACCCTTCACTTGACTTTGTAGTTACTACTAGCTATAATAACTGCCATTTTGTGTCCAAAATGTACTTCTCTCTATACATAGGTTCCTTGCCTGTTGCGGTACTTTGTAAATCTAGAGCGCGACCAATTCTATTTGACCCGGAAAATACAACAACTATTACCAGAAACCCCGTTTCCCGCACCTCCTTTGCCAATATACTTAACTAGTACAGTCTCGTACAACAATACGCATTTGATCGGCATATTAATGTTTTTGAGTTTGATTTATTTGGTATTTCTTGCAATTTCTGTAGTTATAGTTTATTTTCCACTTTTACTTTTATGTTGTTTAGTTTTAGGTATATTCATTATCACCACCAAGAGGCTCTGTGGTTTAATAACTATTGAGCAATAGTCATAACATAACCTTACATTCACATTGTTTACATGATAGACGTCAAAGATCAACAACTCTAAATTTTCCCTCGAGGTAATACCATACCTTGAGGTATGGTATTACCTCTCGCCTCACTACGTCACCTATCGTCACGCTTGGGTTCTACAGCTGTGAATATGTCACAGACTATGGTAAATTAACCAATAAAATCGCAAGAATTATGAAATTTTAATATTTGTATTGATGTTTAAGGATAGTCAGTTGAACTATTATATACTCATATTTGATAACAGTTTTATAATTATTAATATTATTAGACAATGATCAAAAAATAAATGATTTTTCTTTACAAAACTAAGACTTGATTAAAAGGATTATGGTCAACTTTAACAGTGATTTAAATGGAGAATGGAAAAATATTGAGGAATGGAAAATACATTATTAGATGGGAAATTCTTATTACAAAAATATCAGAGCCGGAAATATTCCAGTTTGGATGTATACAGCTTTATTATTTTTACACTATTTTTATAATTTACCATAACTTCCATGCATAATCTGCTGCATGTGTCACTATAAAGTCCGCTTATTTTATTGTAGCCAATGTACATTTATAACTACTTTAAAATTATATAATTCACAGTTGAAGTACTGTTTTATTAGATGGACGTATTTACAACTTTAGAGTACACTTCGGCACGAAATTTAATATGAAATTCATTATGCGCCTGTTCAAGCACTGAATTGCAAATCACGTAATTGGCTACAGTGATTGGCTGATGCACTTACTTTCTGTTGCTCACTTCTCACATATACTGTAAAATTGACTTAAATAGTAAATCCACATCTATTCTGTCGATATTTGTCGTTTATAATACACTTAGCACAAATAATTTGACACGATACATTATCAGTAACAGAAAATATATTCGCATACAGTTAATAGTTTTATACATGAATTAAGCCAGAAATGTGTGTTAGACTCTTCAATATGCACTTTTACTATTTGATGCATTTTCGGTTTAAATTTTCATCAAAATAACTCTCATGACCCTATTAAAATCCAACAGAATCGTTTAGTTGGTAACACTCCAAATTGGCAGATATTTAGTGTTGGGAACACTGCAACACATTACGAAGTACACCGCTGGCTTCGTGAATAATGACAACTAACGTTAAATCAATTCGTAATTTGTTGTGAAAGAAGGAATGTGGTTTCATTGATATTTTTTTCAAGAATAATATGAAACTTTGAAATATAAATATACCGGGAAAAGTGGAAATAAACAATTCTTAAACACAATTTTTCAAAAATGTTTTGCATTACTACCCACTTCATGAGTTTTGAATTTGTGAAAACTAGTTGAAAGAAGTTTCAACAATTTCCTTTATTCATTAAAGGAATAAACAATAAACATATATAACCTCCCTAGTTATTAATAAACACCCTTGCCTAAGTATTATCTATACAATTATTTTAACAATTGACCGAAACTAATAGATACAATCGAAAATTTATCACAGAATGTAATTCTATACTACTAAGAGAATGCCCAAGCAATAATGGGAGTTTTTTGCAAAATAAGTCATATTTCCTTTTAATGAAAAAACTATTGTCTATGCTCTCTGACTTGAAATGTTCTAACTTCAACTTTACAACAAACTTCTAAAGATTTCAATATCTTCAACGTTTCTAGCTATGAATGCAATATAACTAATGCATTATTCACAATAAAATAAACCAATTGCTGAATAAAACCACATTTATACCTTACCAAATGCTCAAACGGATTTCTGACATAGTTAACACATACTAAACATTTACTACTTCAGAAGGATTTTCAACTGAAAGCTCAATGGTTATTTTTTGTCACTGAAGAACAGGATATAATTAAATAAGAGATACTGTTAAACGCTTAGCTTAGAAGAACAATCTTCCATGACATCTGGACAAACAAATTACAATAACAAATGAACTGTTACACAATAATTTACTTCTTTTCTATATAGCTACACCTACAGTAGAAAGCAAAAAAAAATGCGCAAAAAATCATTTTCTGTCACAAACTTTCTCAAAATGACTGCATGTGCAGCTTGAAGATTACATATATTATGAATATATTTAACAAAGCTTCCTGGTCAATCGGCTGCTTGATGAATATTAAAGCAATTATATAAAAAACATTACTATATATCACACTTTTATTTTAGCTTTCGGTAGTGCTAGCTACCTTCTGCAGAACTGACACTTGTGTCATATGTAGTATTGTTTTTTATATAATTGCTTTAATATTCATCAACCAGCCGATTGACCAAGAAGCTTTGTTAAATATATATTAAATCACGGCTAAGAAAACTCCGAAACAAATTATATTATGAATATTTTGCTACCTATCAAAATTGAGTCTTACAAGTTATTCCCCAAAGATTACAAGAAACTATAAATAAATACGGTCCTATTCTCAAATATTGTTTATATTCCTTCATAATGCTTTTGAATTAGTATTCTTTCTTGTATTCAGCAAAGACAAGACTGCTTCATAATATATTTTATATAGTAGTAATATTAAAACTAATGATATTTCTAAATAAATCCAGGTTTAGAGAACACGAAATTGTCTTCTTTGCTTTCGACTTTACTGACGTAATATTCTTTCTTGAAGTTCTTACATATTTATATATGTATATTCATTAAAATTAGCACCAACTTTAGTTGGTAAACAAAGAATGAATATTATATTTTCCATAAAAAGAAAATCCCTTTCTCCGTTCGATCAGTAAAATTCGTGAAATTCTTACAACTTTCATAGGCTGTAAAAACTGCTCAAGATATAGACAAACGATCATGAGCTCATGTGGGACAAAGCATATTTTTATTGGTTGATTTCGTATGGAATGATCTGCCACAATATACACGGCAAAATATTTAAAAAAATGTGTAAGCGCAGCTGCAGTGGTTTGCTACGCTATATTGCATATCAAGACTAATCACTGTAGCTTTTACTGTGTATGTATATTGCTTTGTTACATTACCTCACCGTAAATCATGTTACGCTCTTAACTATGTCCAAGCTCAGTTGGAGTACTGTACAAGCATCACCGACATGATTTGAACCGTGGATCATAAGTACTGTCCTATTTATGGCTAGCATAGCGACTAGCGGGCTATTTTTATTTGCGCTTTTGGTATATAAACACTCGCGAATGTGGTACCTATATAATAAGAGTGATAACACTAGATATCTTACTTTCGATTGATTAAATTAACTGCCATTATAAGGCAGACATTCACAGCTTTCATACGATTAAATGTTGTTATCTCTTATTTAACAGTATTGGTCTCTGGTATAAACAACTTTGTGGTAAGACCACATGAATTTTGCATAATCAATTCTATATAATCTGGAATGCGAGCAACAAAGATTGAAGCGCGCTAAACCTGTGACAAAGGATTTGTTGCCGCCGTGTTTGATGACGATCGAGCTATTGGATGTAGGAATATTAATCAACCTAAGCCCTGGAGTGTATAAATAACGAATTACTATTTTAAATTGACAGTAAATTGAAATAAATTATGGGTAAAGATGTAACTAGGAAATGGTTTTGATAAAAATTGAAGCAAATATAGAGCCAGCACACTTCAATCTTTCTTATTCCAATGTAGTGTTTTAATGCTAGAAATGCAATGAATCAAACTGTTTATCTTCGATAAACATAATTTAACCTCTTCGCCACGGATGAATAGAGCTTAAAGCTCACGTGTCATCACTGCTATTATTAATGTCAACAAAATTGGACCGTTAACAGGAAGAAACATTAAGAAGGGCTAAATTATCGTGAAATTCGCTATCGTTAGTACATATAGAAAACACAATCTCTGTTAATACAGGTTTATAGTAGGCACTTTGTACGCATTATGGTGTGAACACAGATATACACATACGTGTATATCTGTGCACTGATTGTAAACATGAGGCTGGTGTAATAACCATAAAGTGACCGTTTTAACCTCCAGACGCCATTATCCATCCTATAAAAAATATGTGCGATTCCTTCTGACACCTTCGGCAAAAGGGGTATCAAAAATTATTCTCTCTCTTCGAACATTTTGCGGAGAAAGTAATGGAAAACATGTACAAATTTTGCACGGCATTATTGGCAACGATTAGGACTGAATTCCTTGCTAAAATCCTGTGTAACAGCATTTTTATAAAGGTTTTACCGGTACAGGGTGATTCAGTAAGGGTGGCGATCGACTCTATCTCTACTACATTCATGCGTGGATAAGTCGAGAACGGATAGAGATATCGAAAAGCTGTTTTTACTGAAATTTCAGTAATTTAATGTAGCTTACAGCATTATATAACAAAAAACACCGTTCTATTTTAAATTTTTTTGAAATTCGGCAAAATGCGTGACCACCACAAAAAAACTTCTCTGTTTTACATATTTAAAAAATGTTAGAACAATTTTTTTTATAACAATCTATAAAATGCTCCATCAAGTAAGTAAGCTTTAAAATATTCAGATCGGTTAAACGGTTCGGGAAATATTGAAATTAAAATATTGAAACATTCTTTGACTCCCTCCTTTCTTATTATGGCAGATACAAAAAAAAGTCACGAAACAAACTAATACGACATTAGCTCAGCTTTCAAATGATGCTTTCAAAGTTATACCTTAACACGCAATTTTCTGAGATAATACTCATTTTATAATTGAAAATAACAGACAGGCTCCCTAGTGGCAATATTTCGAACTTTTAAATAATAATAATTTTAGTTCTGGTAGCCACATTAAAGGTCTACATTTCGAACTTTTAAATAATTTCCAGATAGTTCTGATAGCCACATTAAAGGTCTACATTTTGTAATCGTCCTGTATTTGACTAAAATTTCAAACTGATATCTTTTAGCGTTTAAACACAAGAGATCAAGGGAATAGTCGTGACTCACCCTGTATAATGTGCAACTGCTTCTAATTATCGCCCAAGGCAGGTTATCTTTAATAATAAAATTGAAAATCTTAGAAAGCAATCGTTTTAGGTACAGGAAATATTTAACCAAACTAAAAGTATACTGCAGATGCGAGGATAAAAAATATTTTAAAGAAATTAGGAAAATAATGTAGTTGATCTTTAACTTGTTGTGTATAGTTCGTAGAATATTGAAAACATTCCCCTTTGTTATTAAACCCAATCAACATAAAAAAAGCTATAACTGTAAAAGAATCATTTTAATAGTATATTACATATTAAGATTGAGAAGATTATTATTACCCGAGTGGTAAGAGAGAGAGAGAGAGAAACCAGGAAAAGACAGCTGATGATATGATTGATAGTCTACTTTTTTAATTCGTAATCAAAAATGCGTGTTTCCATTTAATATTTTCGATAAAAAACATTTCCGAAACAAAATTAAATAGCGCCTTCTAGCATGCACGTCACTTATTTTATTGGTTGGAATTTGTAAGCATTAAATTGGACTAGAAAAGCTGTTTTCAACCACAGTAAGTTTGCAAAGTTCGGTTCAACAGAACCGGAGTTATAAATAAGCGTTCCTTTAAAACAAAGTTTCTATTCCTCCCGTTTCCCTATTTGAGAAAATACATAAAAATTGTCCAGTGCGATAGACCTTGAATTGGTGAATTTTGTATGAAATAGGAATTTAATTTAAATTTGTTGTCTTCAGTTACGCCATCTAGCGGTCATTCTACACTTCCCTACATAATTTCCAGATGTTTCTTGGAGCCACTTTAATCAGTGGCATTTTTTCCCGAAGTTGTACTATAAACCGTTCGTGAGATATGGCTGAGCGTCATTCTTAGTTGGCCACCTGGTACAGTTATTTTCTCAAAACATTCTACTTATTCTAGGACATTAAATCCAGTTTTATATAAATAACCAGTTACTACATCAAACGACCAATATAACGTTATAGAAAATCTCTTTTGGGATAATATTGGTGATAGAGTAAAATACATCTGTACAACATGGTAATATATAAGTGTCCCACATCGTTTTATTCAAACTTTGCGAAGATAACCTAGATTTAATTCTATGGATAAAACTCTTATAAATGGTAGGTCTATTCCGTTTAGTTGTACAACTACATTATCTTGATTTTTTTGTTAGAGCAAATACCACGAAGTATATAAGACAGGTACAAGCATGCTTTCATTATTTGCATAACATATTATAACTCCATCATCTGATATCAATCCGTTGAATTTCTGTTTTTGGGAATACATAAAACATAACATGAAACACTTGCCAACAACTGATATGAATTAGTGAATCGAATTCAGCAACTTGCTGGAGAAATTCAACGCAATAGACAAAGCAAATAAACATCAGGAAAATATTACAAAAGCTTCTATTTTTTGTACGGATAAGTACATAACCACATTATAATCAGTTCCGTAATTAAAGGTAGTTCAATGAATATGATTAAAAAAATGTCCTTATGTGCTTATACCTGTATTATGAAATTCGTTGCATTTGCTGTAAGAACAAATTAAGATAGCTCTTATAAGTAAATCAAATAGACCTACTATTTATAAGATTCCCAAAGTTTGAACAAAACGATACCGAACATTTACATATATAATTCACGCTAATGGTTTTATTCAACGAAAAATTCTGTTATAATCCAGTAATTAATCGTTACTGCTAGTATTTGAATTTTGACCAATAACGATATACAGTGCTGTCGCGATAATCCGAATATGTGGTATTCCGAATTCATCAATAATCCGGATCATGATTTCGTTTCCATTATGTATGTTGTAGTCCGGATTTGTCACTTATTTGGTAATCTGGATTCTTAGAATATTCTGAATGAAGATATTTGTACTTTGCTGAAAAATTTTTATTTACTTAAAGCAGTAGTTTGTGCTTGCAACAGTGCTTGGAAAAAGTAAAACCAGAAGCAATACAAAAATGTTGGCGTAAACTTTTGGCACCAGATGTCGATGAGGACGAGCCAGAAGATTTAATACCTCTGAGTAGGCTAAAGAAAGCCTTAATTGTAGTTCAGAAGTGCAGCAAATCGCCATTATGTTGACGGAGCTGAATAGAGATGCCACGTTAAGTACTGGCGAAGTAAATCAGTGGATTGTTGAACACCAGAGTACTCAAGACAATAATTCAGAAAGTGACGATGATTATCAGGAGAATGAAGTATAAAACAGCAATAGAAAAATAAAGCATGAAGAAGCAATGAAAGTGTTAGGCATTATGTTAGAATGCGCCCCATATGAAAACAAAGTTTCAATTGCAGATATATAAACATTATTAAGATTAAAGGAATTGACATTTCAAGAATTCAAAAGCAGTGTTCGCCAAACAAAAATTATCGATTATTTTCAACAATAAATGAAAAAGAATTATTAAAGTTGTACAATATGTAGTTACATGTGTATTTATTAAAGTATCTTTTAGAAAATAAATTGGTTTTATTTAAAACAATAATTTAACAATTCGATAATCCGGATTCCGTTATAGTCCGGATCGGCTTTGTTTTAATTGATCCGAATTATCGCGACGGTACTGTATATGATATTCGGTTATGTTTCACAATGTGAGGCCACAACTTAACACATACGCCACAACGTGTACGTAATCTATCAACTAAATATAACAACAGAAATATAACAAAGTCTATAAAATTATACCGTAATACTCAACCGTTTTCAACATATAGTTCCTACAAATAAAGTTCAGAAAGGCCAATATGCATGCGTGAACCTAAACGTTTTTGTGTAACATATTTTTGAAATATATACGCTACCCAAATAAGGAAGACTACTCAAAGCGCTTATCGAATTGCACCCGAGTTAGCTGAACACACTGCAGCAAACGTCATCCTATCTCGGATACCAAACTACATATTTACAAAAAAATTATAACTGCATTACGTAATTGATAACGTTGTTAATTGAAATTGTTACATTTTCTGATATTCTCAAATCTATAGAATAATACGAAATTCGCTTTTATTTATTGCTTGTCGATGTCAATAACCAAAGGTGGATAATTGTACCTGGGCGATTAACTGGTTGCCGACATACATACGTAAGAGCAAACTCCTTGGCCACGTAAAATTCTATAAGTACAATATTAGTAATAACAACATAAAAAAATCGAATGGAACATATAGGAATCACAGTCGATACAAAAAGTAATAAATAATAATGCAAATCATATAATCAAGAAATTTCGATATGAGGTGTAGGTGTGTTCAGAAAAAATTGGGCGCTTCTGAAGAAATTAGGATACTAATGCGGTCAATTTTTCTAAATAAACGTTAATTTTTATTGATATATCTATGTACTTTATGTACTTATCTTTCAATTCCTGAAGTATTTCCACTTGTAGGTCAATGAAACAGCAAATTAACTAAATACCAATTTACTCTAGAACATATAAAATTATATTAATTACGCTAATAAGACTTTTTCAGTGGAAGAAATTGATATTTAATATGTATCAAGAAGTCTTATTAACGAAAACATAATTTTATATGTTCTAGAATAAATTGGTAGTTAATTAATTTGCTATTTCATTGACCTACAAGTGGAAATACTTCAGGAATTGAAAGATAAGGTTAATTTTTAATGAAATATATTATGTTAAATAATTGTAATTATTAACATGTGCTAATCCATTATACCGGGTGCCCCAGCTGACGTGGTTTTTTTTGATAATTTGTTTATTTTACAGTATAGAGAAAAGAATTTCAAATAAAAGTTGTTCCTATTTAAAGCAATTTGTAAGGATGGTAACATTTGTTCAGAATCCTTTTATAAAAAAATTAATTACTACACCGGAAGGTATGTGTTAGCGGATTACCCTGGAATTTCAAGAAATCAGTCTAATCATGCTGAGAAATGTTGAACTATCGTTTAAAAAACGTGTTCGTAATTGTTTCGACCAAAACGGCAGACACTTCGAGAAATAAATTAATGAATTTAATACCACTACATTTATAATATGGGTTTCCTATTTCACGCATTTTGTTATGTCCTTTTTAAACTATTTTTGTTGCGTTTTTTTATGTTATTTGTTGAGAGGTCCTGTTTTGTTAACATTGTTTATAATACAAAAATTTAAATTAAGCTTATTACTTGTGTATAATTATAAATGAAGCAAATGGTTATTAAATATATACAGGGTGTCCCAAGTTGAGTGGCGTATTAGAATATTTCCTAAAGTACACCAAAGAGAGCGCTGAAAATTTGGTTGCCTTGGTTTCCGGCCATGCTCTTTTTAAATAAAATAATTTTAAAGATGGCCGACTTCCGGTTATAACGGAAATCGATAGGAACTTTGTTATTTTAAATGAAACACCCCATATATTAGTGGATTTTTGGATTTTACGCAAAATTTTAGGCTAACTTTCTTAAATAAACCTTATGTCTAAAATGCACCGTTTTTGAATAATTCCACTTTTTTTTAATAATTCGACAAATCATTGCTGGGCGTCATTCGGCCTCTCTCAGACAACGTTTGACTTACAGCCTTCAAAATTTTTATGATGAGTACTAAGGTCTAATTGTAAAGCGTTGTTGGAAAAAAAGTCTAATATCTTACACAGGATGTTCAAAATACACTTGCCAATGTAGACAACTTCGTACCTTGGGAAGTCGCTTATTTCAAATGGAACACCCTGTATTTTATTGGGCCAATAGTTAGGATTTTTTATTCTCTTTTGATCTGTATTTACATTCCCTATACCTAACTCTTAAGGTTTTTGAGTTATTTATAATTTTTATAAAACAGACTGAGATTTGAAAAAAAAAAAGTTGCCATGAATTATAAAATGACATTTAGAGGGAACTATTTCACTACAGCTAATTTAATACTGTTTATCAGTAGTTGTCATGTATAACTGTTGGATTTACACCTTTCGGAGTGACACTAAAGTAGGCATAAATAATAAAAACAGGTATGAGGAAGACTATTATTTTTAATGTCAAATTAGAAAGCAAATACGATACTGAAGCAACAAATGGGTAAAAACAGCATGGTACATATACCATTTACAAGTAGACGAAAACAGAAACCTTAGTTAAATCGTTCAATATGATCTCCATTTAGATCTAGGCAGCGGTTTAAGCGACCCATTACACCATCTGTTGTAGCGCGTAAAATTTCGTTTCCCTGTAAAGTCCCAAAGCAATTGCGCACTCTATTTTCAAGCTCTGCCCTGCTATTAACAGGGTCGAAATAGACTTCATTTTTTATTTTTCCCCACAGATAAAAGTCCATTGGCGTGAGATCGGGCGATCTCGGTGGCCACGCCCAAGGCCCACCACGTCCTATCCAGCGATCTTCAAAAAGTTCAGTGATGCACTGCCTTACCCCATTACAACTATGTGCCGGAGCTCCATCAAGCTGATACCAGCAATTTCTGTAGACATTTAGCGGTAAGCTGTCTAAGAACTCCGTTACAACCGTCCGCAAAATTTCTATGTACATTTCTGAATTTAGATTGTCGTCGTAAATAAAATAACAACATTTGTTGCCCATCAAACAAGAAAAAACGTTAAAACTAAATTTATTTTGGAATCCTCTTTCCCTAATTACGTGGGGATTTTCGTGGGACCAAAAATGGGAATTATGCCTGTTGAACACACCTTCGTGAGAAAATTTGGATTCGTCTGTCCAAATTATCTTTTGTAAAAAATTTACGTCTTCTTGCTGGGCCACCATAAGCATTTCACACAACTGCACTCGAAGTAATCTGTCTGTAGGTTGTAGTGCATGCACAGTTACAAATTTGAAATTGTGTAGCTTATGGTTTCTCATAATCCTGTGTATGGAAGAGCGTGGAATGCCTAAATCGTGTTCAGCGGCTCTGGTTGACGCTCGTGGAAACGCTTCAAAATAAGCCAAAACCGAAACTTCATTATCTTCATTCCCAGTAACCGGAGCAGACGTAGCTTTCTTTATTTTAACGCTACCAGTTGTTAGAAAATTGGCCAAATACCTTCTCAATTTATTTTCTGTTATCGGTGGTAGTTGAGGGTAAGTTTCATTAAAGTTTCTGCATGTTCGAGCAGCCATTCTGTTACACTGTCCATGAATAAAAAACAAATTTAAAATGTCTTCGTTTGAATAATTGTAATTATCCATTATGGTTATTATTATTATTATTATTTGTATTATTATTACTCAGTGTATTGTAATCAAACAGTAAAAACAAATTAAAGGAACAACTATTAACTTAACAATAACACTCTTCGTAATTATCAGATTAGTTTTAGAGTATTTGTTTTATTGGAAATGTCATTTTATGATTCATGGCAACTTTGTTTTTTTTCAAATCTCAGTCTGTTTTATAAAAATCATAAATAACTCAAAAACCTTAAGAGCTAGGTATAGGGAATGTAAATACAGATCAAAAGGGAATAAAAAGTCCCAACTATTGGCCTAGTAAAATACAGGGTGTCCTATTTGAAATAAGCGACTTCCCAAGGTATGAATTTGTCTACATTGGCAAGTGTATTTTGAACATCCTGTGTAAGATATTAGACTTTTTTTCCAACAACGATTTACAATTAGACCTTAGTACTCATCATAAAAATTTTGAAGGCTGTAAGTCAAACGTTGTCTGAGAGAGGCCGAATGACGCCCAGCAATGATTTGTCGAATTATTAAAAAAAAAGTGGAATTATTCAAAAACGGTGCATTTTAGACATAAGGTTTATTTAAGAAAGTTGGCCTAAAATTTTGCGTAAAATCCAAAAATCCACTAATATATGGGGTGTTTCATTTAAAATAACGAAGTTCCTATCGATTTCCGTTATAACCGGAAGTCGGCCATCTTTAAAATTATTTTATTTAAAAAGAGCATGGCCGGAAACCAAGGCAACCAAATTTTCAGCGCTCTCTTTGGTGTACTTTAGGAAATATTCTAATACGCCACTCAACTTGGGACACCCTGTATAATATCTGCCATAATATTGTTACGTAGGCTACTTCGTGCAAATCGAAGTGGTCTTTTTCAATAGTGGCAGAAGAAATATACATATTTCTCTAAAACTGTTGAAGATAAATGGGTACGTTCTTATACCAAAAGAAAGAGCATTTAATTTTACATCCAACCCTGTAAACAGGTATAGGATGTCCCATTTAAAAAAACCGTACGTGTTAATATTGGAAATAGTAAAATAATTCAAGACGTATCAATTTGTGGAAATCAAAATTTTCTACCGCTTTTACTTTTGATACAACAGCTCATTAGCGAAAGCGTTGTAATGGCAACATTTTTGATAAAATATATATTTTCTAGAAAACAAAAGCACATAGGTCTGGGAAGGTCTTAATAAAAGTTACTTAAAATATCATGTAGAATCTAAAAAATATATAATATATAGGGCGATCTATTTAAAATAATAAAGTTATATACGCTTTCTCTATAATTGGGATACCTTGTATATTTGAAAATATTTTCTAGCTATGCTTTGTCTAAATACGAACAACTTTTATTTGAAACTCTTTTCTCTATACTGTAAAATAAATAAATTAACAGAGAAACTGCGTCAGCTGGGGCACTCTGTATATTTAGGGCTACAAATAGATTTTAAATAATTTTTATAAAACGAACGTATATAGTTTTCATACATTATTTGACTTAAAAATGCTACCAATTCTTAAACAGAATCTATCAAATTGTAAACCGGTTCTAACGTATTCCCCTCTCTCCCTTCCCCTCCCTCACCGCTGACACGATCGGTTTAATCAAGAAGTTCCAGTTTTGGCTAATTAATACGAAATTCTACATTCTTGAAGCAAAATTTCTATTTAGTTTCAAAGATTGACAACAAAGGACGATATAGTATCAAAATTTTAAATGGAATGGGGGGTCGAGTGACACTTTATTTTAAAAGGCTAACTGAGTATGATATCAGGCTAAAATTTCATACAAATTTATCCAAAGTTCAGGTCTCTTGCATTAAAAATTTCGCCTTATGTCTCAAAGAAGCCTGAATCACTTTCATGTATCATTGGTATATAGAAAATTATATTAATCTATCACTCATGTATCATTCAAATACAGAGACAAGCGAAGTAAAATACTGAAAACTGCATGACTACCAGGTTTCTTAGCTTGATATATGTTTGACTTTTATTTTTCGTAAAGCTCAATACTTTACAACCTGCACGTCTATTATGCGGGCTTCCGAGATTCGAAGTATTCGATATCATTTACAGTCTATATGCTATAGAAATTTTATTCACAGTACATTGAGAATAATTGCAGAGATTTGTATAACATCACTCAACAATTAAGTTAGGTGATGTTTTAAGTTACTATAATGCCCAAATAGTATCATAGTTTTGAAAAGGATTATTATATGGCGCCATTAACTGTAACTACTTGAATGTACATAGAAAAAAACATGTCTAACATTAGTGCAAACAGTGACAGTTCTGTAAGAGCGTTTTTAAAAGGAACTATATACACAAGCTTAAATGCAATGAAAAAATAAATGATATGCTATACGATATATTACGCATTCATCACATATATTGAACTAACACTGTGGGCATCACAAAATTTAGTTGGAAGTGGATTGTGCAATGATTTCAGTTTATCTATTGGATTTGCCATTCAGGAAAGATATTTAAATTTATTGATTTTGAAGATTTAAAGAGCTAAAATGCTATATATACATCTTAAAGTCAATAAAGAATTGCTATAAGCTATATATAAGTAGAGAACTTTGGGTTCAACTGAAAATAATACATTTTTCATTTTATAAATCTAACTATAAATATTGAAAAAATAAATTAGTTAATTTTTCGAATTTTATATAGACCTCTGCAATTAGAATTATGTAATAGTAAGAAAACTACTTTTGCTGGGAAAGTAAGAAAATTACAGTGACACTTTTGTGTTCCATTTTCGTTTTCTTAATTCTTATCACATTTACTTAAGGAACATTTTTTTGTATTTTTTAATAGATTAACTGAGAGTTCTCAAAACGAAAATAACTATTATCGTGCATAAAATTAGATAAAAATGGTAACCTGTTTTAGAGGTTGCGGCAACGGGTTAATTTGAGTTGGCCTTTGCAAAGACATAACTATTTTCGGAGTTGTATTACTGTTTAGTGAAGCAAGTACTTGAGTTCCTGGTAACTGATGATTAAGAACTATAGTCTGAGGTACTTGTTCAGGCTGTACGGATTCAACTTGCTGAGAACTTGTGTCGTCCATATAATATATCCGCTGCTGCGCTTGTCCTTCGCGAATGTCAATGTTACTTTCTTGTAAGATATATTGTTGATTCTGGAAAGTTACTTGTGACTGATCTACAATTAGTTGTTGTGGTTGTGCATCTACGACCATCAGCTGATCAGAGGAAATTAATATCTAAATTATATTATTTAAATAAGAACTGTATAGAATGGAAAATATACTACTCACCGGTGACCCTTGATATGTTTGTTCGTTGGGTCTTATAACATACTGAACTGATTGTGGCGAATTATCAATGATACTTGGGTAAAACTCTCTAAGTTCTTCAGATGCAGGTTTCTCTGTTTGGCTCAATACCTGATAGTACTGAGCCATATTTCTAAAAACTTACACTCTACACATATCTATAAACACATTATTTATAAACACAACAGCTTATAATTGTTGGTGTACACTACGTAATAATTACGATATTTACGATTGTAGGGCACGAGCAACGAGAAAGATTTTATTATAAATCAATCACAATAACTTTATCAATAAATACAATTGTTTTCTACATACCAATCGTAGGATTGCGTGACCAAATGTATTTCATTAATCTTAAAACTATATTTTTGTGAATTTATTGAACATATTACTTTAAGTGAAAAACATGTAACCACTACACTGCATCACACTCTATGAACGTTAAAATGGCGTTAAGTTCTTGCGTTCTTGCACGCATGATCGTTGCAATAGCTTCAGTGAGTAATGTATTTCAATTTTTTGGGGTGCACTAAAATCTCAATTTGTCAATTTTTATTTAGAGAATTAATTCAAAGATATTTTTTAAAAATAAGTCATCTTAATTTTATAAGCAAACTTATAAATTACAGTGTTCTCAATAGTATAAACTTTAACAGATATTGCTATTGTGAAGGACGAAATCAAATTTATTGGATACCACAACACCAAGATAAAAAATTCTACAAAACTCGTAACTAGTATTAAGTTTTATTATAAATGTTTACTATCCAGAAGCATAAAGTTGTATTTCATGTCAAATCAAATTAGCTAGTTAAACGTTATTTTATTTAAAGGGTAGTATGGTTTGCGTTTATTATTTTAACATTGGCACTGATTATATCTTAGTTGCTATTTTACCACTAGTATAAGCGTATGCGCTTATAAATGATTAGTAACTTTTATTTTTACAGTGAGTATATTTTACTGTTACGTATTTTGAGGTTATGTGAGGTTAAGTTTCGAATATGGATAAGATGGAAATAGTTATAGAATTACCGAAAGATATAGATAAACTATGTAGAACTTGTATGAACATAGTTGAAGAAGATCGGAAAAGTTGTGTTGCTACTGATTGCAGTGATCAAGGAATAGATTTAAATAAAATGTTATCACAATTAATGGAATCAAATGGGTCTTCAGAAGAGTATTTACCTAAATTTATGTGTAAAAACTGTGTTGATAAATTAGAATCAGCCTATTTATTTACGCAACAATGTCAAAATACCTATATGCATTTCCAAGACTTCATGTATCCTGCAGAAAAGGTCAGCATAGAAGAAATAAGGGCATTCACATGTACTGCTTGTAATGAATCATTTGCTACACAGTACAGTTTGAGCAAACATGAAATTGTGCATTACAAAAAAATTAACTTACTTACTATGCTTAAGGATAAAGATGACACGGAGATAAAATGTAATGTAAATGACAGCGTTGAAGAAATATCATCTTTAGTTAATGATCGCAAAGAAGAAATTAATGAGAGAAATGAGATTAAGTTAAAAACGGGGAAAGAAAATCAAAATGTTTTCAAAAGTAACATATATCAAGAGTTGATAAAACAAACTAAATTATATTCATGTGATTTATGTGGTAGGGTATTTGATACAGATCTATCATTACATCTACATTTTGTTAATCACGCTATATTAGCAGAAGGTAATACAGATCCAGATATATTCAACCAATATATTTGTTGTCGTACTTGTGGTGAAACTTTTAATTGTTATGAAGATTTGGAAGATCATCAAAATAGTTGTTTAGAATTTAATAAATTTAAGTGTACACGGTGTAATAAGGTGTTTACTAGTGAACTAAATCTTTTACAACATGAAAATGAACTTTTACATTTTAATTCCGAATGGGAAAAATTAAAATTAGAATCTACTACAAAGTGCTTTTACATGTGTCCAATTTGTGATGGCATGTTCACTACAAAATCAGAATTAAGTTTGCATTCAGTAAGGCACATTATTAAAAAAATAACTTGTCGCATATGTAAGAAAACTTTTAGTTGTGAAATTGCTCATAATAATCATTTAAAATCTCATCCAAACTATAAACATATGTGCGATTTATGTGGCAGATGGTTAGGAAGTCGTCATGCATTAAAAATACATAAAATGGGAATACATTCATCTAGCAAAAACTATATATGTTCTGTGTGTTCTCAAGCTTTTAAAACACCTAGTAGATTGTATATTCATAAGTTGACACATAAAAAAGATAAAAAGTTTATATGCTCGATTTGTAATTATAAAACAAACTACGTGGGTGATTTTAGAGTACATAAAAGAATTCATACCGCTGAAAGACCTTACAAATGTAACTTTGTTAATTGTAAACGACAGTTTAAAACTTCTAGTCACTTAAATGAGCATATACAACGTCATCTGCAAATTAAGAAGTATCAATGTAGTATGTGTTGCATGGTATTTGGTCACAATCATACTCTAAAAATGCATCTGATGGTACATACTGGAGAAAAACCTTTTACTTGTACTGTATGTAAGGCAAAGTTTCGGAGAAAACATCACTTAAAAAATCATATGAAACAGCATGTGTCTACATAGGAAGACAAACTAAGTAATTTTTAATTTAAACGCGAGTTGTTTTTATCCTCATATCAATTTTTCATTAGATATTAATTCGTAATTAGAAAGTATAAATATTTTTGAGCAATAAATTTATACGTTTTGATGGTGTTTGATTTTTAAATGACCCGCCATAATGAAGCAAGCTCCGCAATACGTCTGCGTACAACACATATGAGAGACAACGTTAGATCTAGTAATCGTTTGTCGTAAATTGGTGGTGGTCGGACATATTTGCATGGTGTGAAATACAAGACGTACGTTACAAATTGCCAGAAAGACGAAGTTCGTTTTCTATTTAACGGCTATGGATATGAGTATATACTTAACAGCACCACTACAATTGGGCAAGATATGTAGAGCGTGTTTGACAGAAAAAGGCGATATGAGACCCTTATTTGGCGCTTGCTTAGATGAAATGCTGATATCTTTTGCTTCTTTACAGGTAAATGTTTACTCTGCAGACCTATCTACCATTCTCTATTATTGCGTGATTAAGATCTTCGTATGTTAGAAAGAGATATCATTAATACGCAGTATCGATTCTTTTACAACTTCGCTTTTCATTGACAGATTTAAAAAATTACCATGTAGGAATTTAGAATTATGACCTTACTATAATTATACTATTTTTTTGTGTACTTAACCGTATATTACACTTTGTGATTATGCATTTTTATTGTAGATTCGAGAAGGTGATGGTTTACCAAACCTAATGTGTGTTCAGTGTGTTTTACAATGTAGTAGAGCATACACTTTCAAGCAACAATGTGAAAAATCCGAGAATATATTACGGCAGTATATGACTCCAGAATTTCAGGTATTTCGTCTTTGTGTATGTTTGCAAATATAATATACTTTTAATAGCATATTTTCACTTCAAAATAGATAAAATATGCAATGTGGATTAAAAGTAAAGAAACATATACAGGGTGGAATATATTTATCCCATTGCTACTACCACCTAGTGCGACCATTTCAGTTATACTTACTTGTATTTACGGAAATATAATATATTATTATACAGATTTCAAAGCGGCGAAGTTACAGTTTTTTGTTGCAAATTTCAATTCTAAA
This sequence comes from Holotrichia oblita, assembly GCA_023690525.1. Taxonomy (NCBI): domain Eukaryota; kingdom Metazoa; phylum Arthropoda; class Insecta; order Coleoptera; family Scarabaeidae; genus Holotrichia; species Holotrichia oblita. The sequence goes on from CM043017.1 coordinate 56,213,644, forward strand.
GACGGAATTCGACTGAAGCAACATTTAAGCCATCGCAATAATTCGCTTCCCATATATGCAATGATAAACTAAACTCTTAGTTTATCGACGCAATTTTATTTGAATATATGGGAAGCGAATTATTGTGATTCGATTCGGCTCAATTCGACGAGCCTAGTGGACGCTTAGCTTTAGGCAACATGTAGCATGCGGTAACGACGCATACTATACACTCAATCATGTGTGCGTCAAGTTGCCCTTGCAACACTATACAACAGCTATACAACTTTGTGGCATATACTCGCACACACAGAAGCAGGCAACACTACATGACATGTTGCATGCTTCATGTTGTCTAGTGTTGCTTCAGTCGAATTCCGCCTTAATGTATTCGCTACAGCAACATAAAAGTATACATAAAATTGCAGGCGCACTGATTCGTTATTATTGAAGATTACTTATAAAAAACTATGTATTTGATGGCCGAATAATTGGTTTACTGAAAATCTAATCTCTTTTCTGAGGCACGCTTCTCAAGTAGCAAATTTTGGTGTAAAGACGGTTGTAACACTGTAATACACAATTTGGGTTGTGCAACGAGTTTGGTTACAATTTGGTTTAAAAGTCGTTGCGCACACCTCTCACGCACGTGCCAACAACTGTATTTGCTATAGGATTTTTGTAACCGGTCACATTTATCCATACTTGACACTTTTCTCAAAGCATTAGGTACACAATAGGCGTTACGAAATTTAGAGCGGTTCAGCCGGTAAATGTATCAAAACGTTCTTAAATAACCGGTACATGTTGTATCGCGTTCAAAAATGTACGATGTATGTGTCGGATACATGTACTCCATACACATTTCCTGGATCTAGTAATTTGAACGATACATTGATAAAATTCACTGTTTGCAGTCTAGTTGAGGTTATGAATGTATCAAATGCATGGATGTATTATATATGGATAGCGCCTAATATACTAAACAAGCGCAGCGCATTGACTCCAACATTAGAGTGAGAGGTTGCACAAGTGAGATAGAGCTAGAATAGGCAAAGGATTCATATACGCCCATAAGATTTACATTGTTATTTTGGTTTCGTTTAGGTATTTATCCGTTTATCTCGTTTAATATTGATCGGATACCGACTTAAATATATGAAATGCGTAGCGGAATAAATAGAGAATAACTTGTAGTTTGGTTTTTTATTATAGATACCTAAGTAAATACTATTAAATATATTAAGGAAGTCCATCAGTGCGTTTCCCCATATAGGTATGAAATATATGTTAAATCTTCGGCACAAATAATATATAACACTTACCTTTTAGCGTTAAATGGGTAAGGTGGTGCATAAAAAAATATTCGTAAGCAAGATTTTCCCAATATATTAAATGAAATTGATTTTTAAAGTGATTTATGGGATATTCATAATCTTTGTGCCAAAAATCACAAAACCGTTTTCAATATCTTTGTCTCAGGTATTGGCGCGTGAAATATACAATTACCATAAACTAAAGGAATACATAAAATTCGTATAATGAGCATGAAATAAACTAAATTAAAAATTAATTCTTATTAACAAAGAACAAAAATGTATTGCTCAAATTTAAACAAACATTAAAATATTAATTTATTGAAACTTAAACTAATACAAAATTATTTATTGGTGTTTAAATATTACTATCTTTGTATGCATCGGCCTAATTCTTACGCCTCCTGCATTAACAGTGTTATTGTAGTGATGCAATCTCAAAATGAAATAATTGTGTAAAATTAGTTTAATTAATTGGTAATGGTGCGAATTTAATGATTGTTGTTCATAAAAGTGATTCTGCAAGTTTTTAAAATAATATAACGCTAAAAGGTAAGTATTATATATTATTTGTGCGGAGGATTTAACATATATTTCATACCTATATGGGGAAACGCATTGATGGGCTTTCTTAATATATTTAATAGTATTTACTTAGGTATCTATAATAAAAACCTAACTACAAGTTATTCTCTATTTATTCCGCTACGCATTTCATATATTCAAGTCGGTATCCGATCAATATTAAACGAGATAAACGGATAAATACCTAAACGAAACCAAAATAACAATGTAAATCTTATGGGCGTATATGAATCCTTTACCTATTCTAGCTCTATCTCACTTGTGCAACCTCTCACTTTAATGTTAGAGTCAATCCGAGAACAGAATGCGCTATCCATATAATAATACATCCATGATCAAATGCATGGATGTATTATTATATGGATAGCGCATTCTGTTCACGGATTGACTCTAACATTAAAGTGAGAGGTTGCACAAGTGAGATAGAGCTAGAATAGGCAAAGGACTCATATACGCCCATAAGATTTACATTGTTATTTTGGTTTCGTTTAGGTATTTATCCGTTTATCTCGTTTAATATTGATCGGATACCGACTTCAATATATGAAATGCGTAGCGGAATAAATAGAGAATAACTTGTAGTTTGGTTTTTATTATAGATACCTAAGTAAATACTATTAAATATAGTAAGAAAGCCCATCAATGCGTTTCCCCATATAGGTATGAAATATATGTTAAATCTTCCGCACAAATAATATATAATACTTATCTTTTAGCGTTATATGGGTAAGGTGGTGCATAAAAAAATATTCGTAAGCAAGATTTTTCCAATATATTAAATGAAATTGATTTTTAAAGTGATTTATGGGATATTCATAATCTTTGTGCCAAAAATCACAAAACCATTTTCAATATATTTGTCTGGCGCGTGAAATATACAATTACCATAAACTAAAGGAATACATACAATTCGTATAATGAGCATATTAATTTATTGAAACTTAAACTAATACAAAATTATTTATTGGTGTTTAAATATTACCATCTTTGTATGCATCTGCCTAATTCTTACGCCTCCTGCATTAATAGTGTTATTGTAGTGATGCAATCTGAAAATGAAATAATTGTGTAAAATTAGTTTAATTAATTGGTAATGGTACGAATTTAATGATTGTTGTTCATAAAAGTGATTATGCAAGTTTTTAAAATAATCATTTAAATTTAAAGTATTTAAAGTTTGTAAAACAAGTATTTGAATTATATGGCTACAGGAGTAATTTGGGTGCAGTTTAAATATTAATTCAGCAACCTTGCATAATGAGACAACATCTCTAGTTGCTTATTTTAATCGGGCCCCCCCGAAAGCCCGGGCCGCGGGGATTTGCATAATCACTTTTATGAACAACAATCATTAAATTTGCACCATTACCGATTAATTAAACAAATTTTTCACAATTATTTCATTTTGAGATTGCATCACTACAATAACACTTCTTAATGCAGGAGGCGTACGAATTAGGCAGATGCATACAAAGATGGTAATATTTAAACACCAATAATTTTCTATATTAGTTTAAATTTCAATAAATTATAATATTTTAATGTTTGTTTAAATTTGAGCAATACATTTTTTTCTTTGTTAAAGAAATTAATTTTTAATTTAGTTTATTTCATGCTTTTTCTGATTATACGATATTTATATATTCCTTTAGTTTATGGTAATTCTATATTTCACGCGTCAATACCTGAGACAAAGATATTGAAAATAGTTTTGTGATTTTTGGCACAAAGATTATCAATATCCCATAAATCACTTTAAAAATCAATTTCATTTAATATATTGGGAAAATCTTGCTTACGAATATTTTTTATGCACCACCTTACCCATATAACGCTAAAAGGTAAGTATTATATATTATTTGTGCGGAAGATTTAACATATATTTCATACCTATATGGGGAAACGCATTGATGGGCTTTCTTAATATATTTAATAGTATTTACTTAGGTATCTATAATAAAAACCAAACTACGTTATTCTCTATTTATTCCGCTACGCATTTCATATATTGAAGTCGGTATCCGATCAATATTAAACGAGATAAACGGATAAATACCTAAACGAAACCAAAAAACAATGTAAATCTTATGGGCGTATATGAATCCTTTGCCTATACTAGCTCTATCTCACTTGTGCAACCTCTCACTCTAATGTTGGAGTCAATGCGCTGCACTTGTTTAGTATATCAGACGCTATCCATATATAATACATCCATGATCAAATGCGTTCTAAAATGAACTGGATTGACATCTATCGTGCATCTACCTTGTCCGATACGCGTAGTTACCGCATGTATCTACCGCTCCAATTTTCGTAAACGCGTAAAGGTGGGTATCCATTTGTTGCATATGCGTGTGTCGTGGGACAGTAAAACCACAGTATAGTATCTAGCCAGTAGCGTCACTCGCTAAAAATTCGTGTTCTTACCCCTACCTGAACGATGTGTCAAAGCCGGTGCGCATTAGTAATGTACACTGCTGCTCTTTATTAATACGAGCGCAAATTACCATTGCGCATTTATTCCCTGCGCAAATGACCATTGCGCATTTATTCCCCGTCTGTATATTCGCCCGCTTATTTGCGAAAGCCAATGCGCAAAGAAAAACTCGGTCCCCGAAGATCAAAGGTGCCGACAGAGAGTGATTTTACTGGTTAGATACTATACTGTGGTAAAACCCTTGTTTATATATACACTGAAACTTCGTCTATATCCGCGGTCGGGAAACGTAAACATTCACTTACATCCACTCAAGAGGGGTCCCCACTCTTATTCCGTTAGCGGAGAGGAAAGGTCGTGCTACGCGCTGATTGGCTCATGTGAATACGTGCACTATCGGGTGGTGGATGCTGAGCGGATGTAAATGAGCGCTATAGTGCGGATATGAATGAGAGTGTATATAAGTGAGCGCGGAGATAAGCGAGGTTGCAGTGTATTGTAGTTAGTCAACGGGGGTTATTGTACAGTACTGCCGTCAAACCTGTAAATTTTGCTACTAGGGGTTAACAATGAAAGTGGGCGTAGTTTGTATTTTTATTATTTCCAGGCTCATTTTTAGCTTTCTTTCGATATTAAAATTTTATAGGTTATGTTTATTGTCTGGAATAGGTTATATATAGTAGTTACAATATGTATTTCACAATTATTTAATCTTAAATTAAAAATTAAATTAAAATAAAACTTGACAAAAATTTTCATCATTCTATCTTTTGGATTACAACCCAGCCAGAATATATTTATTTTATATCATAAACAGCCAGAAAAATTATGTTTAAGATATACTGTGTGTTAAAAAGTGATTTTACAGAATAGTAAACATCACGAATGTATTGCCAAGAGATATTTACATTGTAAATGGTAGTTACAAATTATGTACACTAATATTTACTCCACAACGAATAGAAAGTTATAAATTTTCATATCATCAAAAATAGTAAGCAGTAGTAGGCATTAAAAATTAAAATAAGTAAAGTCCAGTAAAAAGTAAAACCTTTATTCGACAACATAAATATAACGGCAAAACACAAAAATAACAAATACGAAGTTAACTTAGATGATGCTACACAGGTTTCTTATTTTACATCTTAGTAAAAAATAAAAATACAACAAAATATTTTAATTTTTATAAACGTTCTACGCGACATTCAAATGAAATGGAATACTTTGGCGTTTGGAAATGCAACGTACTCTGTTTGTTGTAACTTGTTTCGGCTTATACCCTTGTTTCATTGGCCGACTGATAGCTGGCTAATGCAGAAAATGAGGTACATTTTCTGTAGTAAATACACCTATGAAAATCCCAAAAGAAGGATACGAACAGTACGAGGAAGTTGTTTGAGTTCGCCTCCAATAATAGTAGCATTATGTTGTAAATTTCTCTCATTACTAGGGTGCATCCAAAATTTTGTTCTTCATTTGTTTCTCCTAATGACTCTATTTCGCTGTCTGCGCTTTGCCCACCACAAGAAAAGCACGTCATCTGCCTCGAAAGATCTGCAAATACTCTAGATAAATGTGTATACGTAACAAGTATATATGTTTTCCTGATGTGTACTAACCGGGAAATTTTTTTTCCTATAATATCTTTCACATACAAATTTCATGAAATTAGTTTTTCCGGTGTGTCCACCGGAATTAAGATTAGAAGATTAGAATCTACCTAATACAAAAAAGTTATTAAAAAGTCTATCAAAAATATTGAAAACCAACACTAAATTTAACACCATCTAAAATAAATGAGGAAAAATCAGATTGTCGTTGTTTGGATATGAGGTCATGATCTACCCCAATCTCTGATATCACCATAAAGCACGCCTATTGGCTCTTAGCTTTTACTATAAATCGTATTTTATGCCTACGCAATTATTATTTATGAATGGCGACACATATCAATCACCCTCACGAACTACCAAACGGTTGAATATTTTTTAATAGTGTAAATGTGACTTTATTTGACAAATGTTTGAAAATGTCAATGCGATAAGTCAAAATTGTAGTAGTGACTTCAGTGCAATTTACAAAAGGAAATGCATATTGTCCTATTGTTCATTCCAAATAAGAATGGAGCAGATGACGCTACAATCGGAGCACATATCACACAAGAACAAGTTTGTGATTTGCAAAAATCGCGGTAAATTTAAAATTTGTTTTTGATTGTCTGATAATTGACTGTCCACTATGTAGAATAACATCTTTACGAACACTAATAAAACACATTTGATGCTTCTAATTGCACTTTTATGAGCTTCGTCCAATTTGTCATATTTCATTTGACATATCCGTTTCTTTGGCGGCGTTTCCAGTTAACTCTATATCTCCGATGGTGTCTGTAAACAGTTTTTTTGCTAATCCCAATTTCATTTACTGTCCGATGAAGCCTTTGCCCACTTGTTACATGCCTGCACCTTGCATTTTTTGAGGAACCTGTGAGAGCAGCATCGGCCATAATTACATATTCACGTATTGACGTTTATCAAAACCATAAGATGTATAAATAAGAAAATTTTAGCAAAACTGTTCAAATAGTACCTTCAATAAGTGAATATTATGACATGTGATGTGACAACTGTCACTGTCAGTGTATTTTAACAGCTAAATCTGTATTTTCCGAAAAAATAATACAAAATTGATCTGAAAATTGAAGGAAATGGGAAGTACAAACATGATGGATCGGCCATAATTACATATTCACGTATTGACGTTTATCAAAACCATAAGATGTATAAATAAAAAAATTTTAGCAAAACTGTTCAAATAGTACCTTCAATAAGTGAATATTATGACATGTGATGTGACAACTGTCACTGTCAGTGTATTTTAACAGCTAAATCTTTATTTTCCGAAAAAATAATACAAAATTGATCTGAAAATTGAAGGAAATGGGAAGTACAAACATGATGGATGGAATAATGAATAGTTAGAAATAAATTCCAAATTCCAGCAAGAATACATTTCTTCTCATACTAGCTGTAGCTTCTGGGTCTACAATATGACATTTATTGTATATCTGTAGTGTATATTATTACGAGAAATAAAGTATCTATCCATCTATCTATTCAGAAGCTCTAAAAAAAACATTTTGTATGATGAATCAAGATGAAATGGATAAAGAAAACAATAAAGTCCAATAATCGCAATAGAACACAAACGACGCTCACATAATATAACCTTTTTGATGTTTCTGACATTTATGCAATTTTGACAAATTGTTCTTGTGTAAATGTGCACTAGATTTTAATCAATCACAGACGTTTATTTTAGACCCTATCTATTCATAACGCTCCTTTCTTATTTGGAATGAGGTATAGATCATTATGAAATCAATAGTATGTATATTTACATAGACTAAAGTTTGTGCGATATTTTTAAAGAAGCACGGAAAAAACTTAATTTAAAGTGTAGTAGTACCACCATCGGCTGGTAAAATTATGACAAAATCAACAAACATTCTAAAAATGATATAACAAAAGACAGTAAAATATAATTTACAAACAGAAATCGCTATTATAATTACAAAACTAAATAACAATTATCACAGCTTCTTATCGCAAAAGGGAGAAGAAAGAAAAAACAGAGTAATATATAATCTATACGAAAATGCAATTACTAAATCACAGCTTCCCCCCCCCCCTCACCGCTCTAACGTATTACATATTATAAAGCAATTAGCACATACTGGAATGCTACTGATAATTGCACAACTCATCAGGTAATTGAACTTTAATTTTAAATTTCGAATATAAGAATACCTCGAGGTTTTCGTCACAAAAGAACACCCTTTGATAATAATTAACAATTATTGAAATGTAGATGATATTGGGAATATTAAGAGAATACAATGCCTCAATAGAGATGATATAATTAAATTACTGAACAAGGTTTGCATACAATAAATTTATTATAATTATTTATATTATTTACATAAAGGTCAAAAAATACATATATTAATTATAATTATTCCACAGTCTAATCTCACCTTTGCAGTTGTGGTATTTGATAGATTAATAAATTGGGTTTAAATATTGCGCTCTATAAGACTGTAATGATTAAAAAGTAATTTGATTATTAATTTTCGAATTCTACTATTTTTTTATAATTAGAAACGTGCTACTATTGATGATGTTTGCCAGCTCTACCGATTATATTACCTACATATGTCACCACGTATATATTGGAAAAACCATGCTATATCTAGATGAACGATTAAAAGGTCACAAATACAGCAAAAATATTACTGCACTCAAAAAACATGAAAACACATCAAAACATAACTTAAAATCAAAGTTATGTTAACAATTATTGAAATGTAGATGATATTGGGAATATTAAGAGAATACAATGCCTCAATAGAGATGATATAATTAAATTACTGAACATGGTTTGCATACAATAAATTTATTATAATTATTTATATTATTTACATAAAGGTCAAAAAATACATATATTAATTATAATTATTCCACAGTCTAATCTCACCTTTGCAGTTGTGGTATTTGATAGATTAATAAATGATTTAGTTCGATGAAACGATGCCTCAGTTTTTCCTCGTGTCTTTACTGTGTCGCATATTAAAATTGAGGATACGGAGTGTATGTTATATACAATTACATCGTTTCATTGACTGCAGCAATGTATTCGTGTCAACAACAAATTGCAGCAGCTTCATATATTTTTATTTATTTTATGTTGAAGAAAAAGAGAAACGCAAATCGCCATAAAAACTTCACTAGGATGCATCCAACTGACTGATAAAAACGGAAGAATATCAGTAACTATATAGTCTGTATTGCTTTGCTTTCCACAACAGGAATGAAGATGCAACGTACACCAGCCCTGTTTATTGCTTGGACAGTCCTGTCACAGTCTTAGAATACAAGATATGCCGAAGCTAATGCTAGCTCTACACTAATTTTTCTCCTCCTTTTTTCCCTTGACGGTTCGGTCGGATCCGACCTTTATCAAAAGCGTTATTTAGTTTTTATTTAATCGCTGCATGGTATAAAACTATAAATAATTGAAATAACAAATTATAGAATGTTTACGTAAGAATATATAGGTATGGGGTGAATTAAAAGTAATTATTATTCATTAAATAAATATGGTAAAAAGTACATGAGTAATTAAATTGTGATTTAAGACAATTCGTAATTTTTTTCTTTTTTGAAGAAATAAAAAAATCTTTCCTGAAAATAAACTCTAATGAAGACATTTTTTTTAATTCACATTATCGGAACTAAATCCTTTAAAGTTTGTATGTATTTAAACCTTGAGAGGTAAATGCGCAAAACAGCTTTTTGTACTTTTTTTTTGTTTTAATATGGAATAACTTTAATGCAGTGTACAATACTGGGTTTGTTTTGAAATTAAAAGTATAGTGTAATTATATAATTAAGTTGTACGATTTAGACAGAAATTGAATATCAGTTCGATCGTTTAGTGCGTTTTTGTGTTTGTGTATTTGTACCATTTCTAAGATGCTACGAGCTTTGTGATTGGTTTCTTTGTTTAAAATCAAAGTTATGTTTTGATGTGTTTTCATGTTTTTTGAGTGCAGTAATATTTTTGCTGTATTTGTGACCTTTAATCGTTCATCTAGATATAGCATGGTTTTTCCAATATATACGTGGTGACATATGTAGGTAATATAATCGGTAGAGCTGGCAAACAACACCAATAGTAGCACGTTTCTAATTATAAAAAATAGTAGAATTCGAAAATTAATAATCAAATTACTTTTTAATCATTACAGTCTTATAGAGCGCAATATTTAAACCCAATTTTTTTTTTTTTTTTTTTTTTTTAATTTTTAATTTAAACTGATACGTAACGCTGGTACGATACACGGATACGCAACAAATGGATACCCACCTTAATACGATGCAGACGCGGATCTGACTACGTTATTATAACGTAGTATCAACTATATTCAGACGTTTCTATTTACAAGTGATGGTAATCGTGTTGGGACGTGTACTACTTCAACCTTTTGCTATTGTGCTGTTCTGCTATACACATTGAACGACTGAATTGTTAGTCATTGTAACTAACTTACATGCAATGGTGAAATATATGTATGCGTTCGAATGACGGAGACGGTGATACGAGCTTGACAACGAATTTGACTTTGACAACACCGTACTCTACCTCGTATCACCGGCTCCGTCATTCTAACGCATTCATGTATTTCACCATTGCATGTAATGCTATTTACAATAGCTAACAATTCAGTCGTTCAATGTGTTACCTATATATTTAACATGAGCTAATCAAACAAACTTTAAAAAAATGACATTAACGCTAAACTGAAAGAAAACATTTTTAAGCCTACAGGTAGTACCTATTTGTACTAATACATACAACATAAAGACTAGAATAAACCGAGTTATAGAACACTAAGACAACTTGTGTGAAATTAGCAACGCCGTTGCCAGCAACGTTTCCATAGAGTTACATAAAATGTAGAGTGCAAACTATACAGTATGATACGAAAAAGGAAAACCATATTAAATCCCCCATTGCTAAAATATGCTCGCTATACTAATTAATATATCTAATAGATTTCCTGACTCTTCCTCAAAAATACAGTGCACTTGACAGATTTTATATTTGGATGACATTACGAAATGTATACCGAAAGAAAATAAAATTTTGTACTTGCTGAAATAAGTCAAATGTATACCATAAACAAAATAAAATTTTGTACTTACTGAAATAGGTCGTGTGCACTAACTAGCACTTGAAACTATGATATACTAGACCATACTCTATAACATAGACTAGGTGCCATACTTTGTCAGGCCGTCTAAGGGGTTGAAAAAAATTCTTATGTAGGTGACATTACGAAATGTATACCATAAAGAAAATAAAATTTTGTACTTGCTCAAATAGGTCGTGTGCACTAACTAGCACATGGAACTATGATCTACTAGACCTAATTCTATGACATAGACTAGGTGCCATACTTTGTCAGGCCGTCTAAGGGGTTGAAAAAAATTCTTATTTGGTTGACATTACGAAATGTATACCATAAAGAAAAGAAAATTCTGTATTTGCTCAAATAGGTCGTGTGCACTAACTAGCACATGAAACTAAGATATACTAGGCCTTAGTCTACAACACATACTAACCCCATGGTTTTGCCTGTCCGGGTTACTAATTGAAAGAGATAAAGAATGGTTAAGTCAGCAGTGTTTTGCTAATTGTAATATCAAGGTGGAGTGAAAGTATAATTTTCTTGATGGACATTATTTAGTTGTACTGGAGAATGGCGTTTGATGGGTGCAAACAGTACAGTGGTGTTCATATTCTGGCGGAGATGCATCATCTTCCGATATCAGAGTTGACAAACAAGTGAAATGAGTCCACCTGTTGCAAATATTGCATAGTAGCCAAGAGCTACCAGTTTCCTGTTGGCCACAAACAATGCACACCTCCGCCATATTTTCTGATCCTTGCAAGAGATATGTCTGTAATGTATTTCGATATATGTTCGCATTAAAGTCTCGATTAAAGCTCCGCCAAAGGTTTTCTAAATTACTTTCGAATGACAGCTTTTGTATGTAATAAATTACATAAACTCCACAGTTGTAGCAGTCTTCTTGTGTGGGAATTGATGCGGGAATTTTGCCCAAACTCCATGTTCTAGAATTCAGTTTTTCCTCACTATTAACCCTATCCCTAACTGAAATAAACTTTTTAATTAATTTGAAAAGTTCCTCTTGTCTATGCGGAATTTCTCCCGCTGGATCAAAAATATAAATTTTTCGCATCGGTATATCATAGTTTCATGTGCTAGTTAGTGCACACGACCTATTTGAGCAAGTACAAAATTTTCTTTTCTTTATGGTATACATTTCGTTATGTCACCCAAATAAGAATTTTTTTCATCCCCTTAGACGGCCTGACAAAGTATGGCACCTAGTCTATGTTATAGAGTAAGGTCTCGTATATGATAGTTTCATGTGCTAGTTAGTGCACACGACCTATTTGAGCAAGTACAAAATTTTATTTTCTTTATGGTATACATTTCGTAATGTCACCTACATAAGAATTTTTTTCAACCCCTTAGACGGACTGACAAAGTATGGCACCTAGTCTATGTTATAGAATATGGTCTAGTATATCATGGTTTCATGTGCTAGTTAGTGCACACGACCTATTTCAGTAAGTACAAAATTTTATTTTCTTTATGGTATACATTTCGTTATGTCAACCAAATAAGAATTTTTTTCAACCCCTTAGACGGCCTGACAAAGTATGGCACCTAGTCTATGTTATAGAGTAAGGTCTAGTATATCATAGTTTCAAGTGCTAGTTAGTGCACACGACCTATTTGAGCAAGTACAAAATTTTATTTTCTTTATGGTATACATTTCGTAATGTCACCTACATAAGAATTTTTTTCAACCCCTTAGACGGCCTGACAAAGTATGGCACCTAGTCTATGTTATAGAATATGGTCTAGTATATCATGGTTTCATGTGCTAGTTAGTGCACACGACCTATTTCAGTAAGTACAAAATTTTATTTTCTTTATGGTATACATTTCGTTATGTCAACCAAATAAGAATTCTTTTTAACCCCTTAGACGGCCTGACAAAGTATGGCACCTAGTGTATGTTATAGAGTAAGGTCTAGTATATCATAGTTTCAAGTGCTAGAGTTAGTGCACACGACTTATTTCAGCAAGTAAGTTAAAAATAGTTAAGTTACAAAATTTTATTTTCTTTCGGTATACATTTCGTAATGTCATCCAAATATAAAATCTGTCAAGTGCACTGTATTTTTGAGGAAGAGTCAGGAAATCTATTAGATATATTAATTAGTATAGCGAGCATATTTTAGCAATGGGGGATTTAATATGATGTTCCTTTTTCGTATATTACTGTATAGTTTGCACTCTACATTTTATGTAACTCTATGGAAACGTTGCTGGCAACGCCGTTGCTAATTTCACACAAGTACTAAGACATTATATATAAAGGTAAACATTTAACTGCCCGCAGAATAAATACGGTTGAAGATTCTAGAAATAATTACCACATTGAGGAATCACTGATCGTAGCATAAACAACAGTTAGAAACAGATCCACACCTTACAAACAAGCCAAGCATATCCAAGTACTAAATGTGACCAAATGATCAATTCACCGATACTTTTAGCAGACGCATGCGTGTATGATGTTTATTTAACCTATATAATTACAACCGCAGTTACAAAATTAACCCATTTGCTACACAAAAAAAAAACGAAATGAGTTACTCGTTATTTAAAAAATAAACCGTTTGAACACTTGCTTGATTAGTTTTGCTTCTAACTAAAATTACACCGGTTACCAATGACACTCATTTGATACTAATATTAAAGTAACAATCTAGTTTTTTTACGACCTCGGTTACCATGCTCACTACAATATTACGTTACAAGAACGTTACAAAATTAACTTCCGTCGCATTGTAACTTCAGTCACAAATTGTTGCTTGGGTCGCTGGCTGAGAAATGCTTAGATAGGAAAAATTTCTCTCTTGCTACATTAGGTACTTTCCTTTAGAATTGCTTATACCTATCTAGCGTAATTTCCTAAATATTTGAGATCATTTTACTTTTTCCTATAATGTAGATCTTGCTTGAAAAAAATGTCTTAGTAATTTTTACGTCGAGACACGTGCTTTTCTGAATTAAATGGGATGTGTCTATATTTTGTGCAATATAGCTTTCCTGTGATTTTATAAAATATTGACAATATTTAATCAAAATTTCAAGCTTCAATAAGCAAAATATGAAGTTTTTGGGACTAAACACTCTGTATATTTTTTATTAAATCAATAAATAACTTTGTTGAACACAAAAAGCATTATTTTACCCACAAAAAACTTGACACCAAGCCGAAGCGTTTCAACACATTTAATACATTTAAAGTAAACAATAACCTCAAAATCCTTATCATTATAGATAGGTGCACGACTGATCAATCAGGCCTCATTAATTTACTGGCAAGTTAAAAAATGAATTATGTGGAATTGGACCATTGGCACAGTGTATTAATCTCAAGCTGTTTTTGCGGATTTTATAAATTTCAAAAGTATTTGAAAATTTATAATTAATTATTTACAGATGTAATTAATTTTACATTTGTTTCATTGATTCTTGGGCTATTTCAAAAGCATACTCTGTAACGTTAAACTTTTCAATTTTATTGTATTTAAGATGACCCCAATGTTCGCCAAACCTATAATAGTTTAAACGATGTACTTTTCGTCCAATATATTTTTCATTATAATTATTACAATTCATTTCGTAAATTCCTGACTTTTCTAAAGATTCAATTTTATCTTTTGAATTATCGATAAAACTACGTCAAAACGTAGGATAAACCATTCTTAAATTCAGTTCTTTGATTATTTTCTCAAGAAGAAGATGCTAAATTAGATGAAATGGAATTAGAACCTGGACATACAAATATTGTGAGGGATCAGTTTTAACTTTGAAATATAAGTACTATACTAATTACGAAATATAAATACAAAAATGGCTAGAGACTATTTGTAAATAATGATAACAACAAGTGTTTACTGTGGGCTGTGCTAACTAATAATTGTTTGCATTTTTTTTTTATTTCATGAAACATTTTTGTTTTACAATATTGTTACAATAAAACATACTATGTTTGACAAATGCTGTATCATTCATATTTTATAATACCCGCTGTTACATTTCCATTACTTTACAGGAGCAGTTATCACAACATTTAACAAATCAAACAAAAGTAGAATTACAAGAACAATTGCAGTTTTCTAGCAACATCGATCGAGTAATAGTAGATCAACTTCCTACTGAGTTCGTTAGTGTAGAGTATGGAGATCAGAATATTTCCATTGTAAGTATGCAAGTAAAAAAATGTTTTCATAATATCTTTATTTAATTTTTATCTTTCTGATATATCTGATCTGGTATAAATGGTGCTCTAAATATGTCATTAATTAAATAACGTTTCGGCCTTCATCATAACCAGTTTGTGCACGAAGAAATTAAAAACAAATCTGATGCTGTCTGAGTAGCTCAGTTTTCTGCGATGTTTTCTGACTTAATTTCTTTTATTTTACGAATGTCATAATTATTGTCATGTGGAACATGAATCGGTGCTGTTGGGTGGGTGAAGGTCCATTACAATTTTCACTTCACATTTTCCCTACTTCTACTCAGTCGACCGGACACGTGAGTCTAATTTTACTGATATGGCATTTTTTTTTTGCTAAGGTTACCGTGGTTAAACCATAATTCCTAATTGGGAAGGTCTATCATACGCAATTATTAATAAAAACATTAACATATAAATTTTTAGAAACAATTCTTTTTATAGGCGTTAGTATTGACAAATATTGCGTGGAAGATTTGTTGAACTTCTTTGAAAATCAGACCGCTACGACAAAGAAGTCTTCCACGCGACATATAATTTTTTTTCTTTTTTGTATACTTTCCTGTCAGTGATAGAAATGATATAGAAATGTAATACATTATAAATTCGTTAATTTCCTTAAAAATAAAATTTGTAAACAGTAATTATTTTGAAATAAAAAACTAACATAATTAAATTGGAAATACGTTGGCCACAACTGATTGAACATAAAATGTTGAAATTGTAGCATATATATACATAAATTCGAAATTTTAAATAGATGCGTATCTTTTTTTATTGATAAGGGCGTATTATGTAAAAGGTATGTTGCGATGAGATTTGATTAAAAGAATATAGGAAACTAACAAACATCGCGATTTTAAATTTTTATATGAGTAAGTAATAATTTCGTGCTATTTCGTTTCAATTAAAAATAGTTTTAGATTTTTGCTTCATGTAGTTAATAATAAACCTCATTATTTCCATATTACAAAATACGAAATATGTCAAAAAGGGAAAGAAAGAAATCATAAGTAATACTACACTACAAGCTAAACAGTATTTCACTCTATTCTGGCATATTTACATCATAAAATTAATTCTGAAGTAAAAATCTTTTAAACTTTGCTTTAAAAAGGTTCGTTTTTTAAGTGTGAGATATTTGAAATTGTTTTAAATGAGCCGTTGCATTATGTTGGCTGATTTTAGGCAGCGCATCGTATTTCTCCAAAAAAGTATTTTTTTCTTTTGTAGACAAATCTCTCCGTTTCTCTGACATCGTATAGATAAACTTTGTGTCTTATTCATAACTGCCAAATTACTTAAAGTCGATACTGTAAAAAAATACTAACGCATCACTTGGCGTAGAAGAGTAGTATGATGAAATTAACCAATAAACACACAGTAGGCGTGTTCGATTTGATCTATTTTTTTTCACAATATATGCGATAACAGTAACCGAACCCGTGATAACAATATGCGAAACTATTTCTACATATTCGTATACGGACGTTTCGTGTATGCTGAAAACGATAACATTAAGCGAGTGATAACATTATCCGCGACCACATTAAGCGGGGCCCACTGTATTAAATATTTCTGTGTTCAACTCGGTATCCTCTTTGTCTGCTACCGCTATTAAAGTATTATCTGTGAACATGTTAATCAAATGATCCGTTATAAGTGGTAGGTCGTTGGTGTAGATCAGAACCAGAAATGGGCCCAGTATAGAGCCTTGTGACAATCCTCTATCTGACTGCAACCAGTGTAACTGCATAGTTTCACCATTCGTATTTATTGCTACGCTTTGCACCCTACCTGTCAGATGGGAGCGCAGCAAATTATGCACACATCTTTAAATCCCACGACATCTAGCTTCTTTAACAGAATTTTGTAATATATACTATCGAATGCTTTTAAGAGGTCTAAAAATATTGTGGCTACATCCTTTTTAACAGATATTGCTGTTGGCCTGTAGTTCGCAGTAATGTTTTTCCCCTTTTTTGAATACAGGTTTTATCGCAGTAGCCAGGAAAGATTTCCGTTTTAAAATAGACGTTAAGAGATAGAGATAAGCATAGAATGTCAGCGCAGCTTTTTATAATTTTCTTGCGTATTTCATCTGATGACACCGCAGAAGTATCTTTGAACCTGTTGAAGACTTCATTGGGTTCCGTTTCATACAAAATTATTAATTTATGGATCACCGGAAGTGCAAAAATATCTATATCTTATTATTTTCAAATTAAAAAATGAACGGGTCGATAGCCGCAGTGGTTAGGCGGCTGACTATCGTTGTGGCGATTAATTCATTAATTACACTAAAATGGTTATTATTTATTAAAAACAAACCCCAACTTTTCCCAAATCAAACCATTACAGATGTGTGTGTGCCAATATGAGTTCTGTGTAAGTATGCAGAACTCATATTGGCTTAAATCTTGTTAGATAAAATCTTTTATTGTATTTTAGGTCAAAGATGAATTTGTTCTCATTAATGAAGTTACAGGAGATATTGTTGCACAAATAGAAAATCAAGAAAAAAATGATCAACTAATAGAAGAGTGTTCTAATGAGCCACCTAATGAACAGACAGAAGAAGAACTAAAACCCTTAAAATATCCTTGCTCTAAATGTAAAGAATCTTTTGCATTAAAAGTCGATTTAAAGGTTGGTTTGATACGCTTTTATTATTGGTTACTATTTTACTGATTCTTTAGATACACATGATGACGCATCCAAAAGAACTAGAGCATATTTGTCATGTTTGTCAAAAAGGGTTTGCGGAAGCTCGCATCCTCAAACGTCATCTCAAGATACATCTGGATAAAAACCACATCAATGTGATCAATGTGATATGTCTTTTGCTGAAAGTTCCAACCTTACCAAACATAAAAAGAAACATACTGGAGAGCTAAGAAATGTCAAAGGCAAGCCTTATTTGTGTTCAGTTTGTGGGAGAGCCTTTAAATGGCCCTCGAGTCTATCAAAACACATGAAATATCATACAGGACATAAACTATTGTCTTGCAAATACTGTAGTAAGCAATATGTGGAGGTGAATAAAATACAAGTAAAATAATTATCTGTTCATGTTAAATTTGTTATTTGTTGTTGTTTAATAAGGCACGAAGTTTACGAATACATATTCGTTCCCATACTGGAGAAAGACCTCATGTGTGTGACGTTTGTCAGAAAAGCTTTACTCAGTTATGTAATTTGGAGAAGCATTTACGAGTTCACACTGGTGAGAAACCGTTTCTTTGTCCTATTTGCGGAAAAGGGTACGTAAAACATGTTCTTTCTTGAAAGTCAAGATTTCATTGTACATACTTTATTTTGTATTTACTTTGTATTGTATATATGTATAATACACTACTAAGACACGGTCAACACCTAGAGGCTTTCATAATATAAAAACAAAACATTTCTATAGAAAGTAAATATGCAGAAAATTCGAAAAACATTAGAAATCGAGTAAAAGGGTAGTCGGTCATAAACGGGTATCTAGAAAATAATTAGATTAGTAATATAAAGGTTGACGTAAAAGAAAATCTGTAATGGATTATTTTTGCAAAGTACGGTAATTTCATTATGTAGTGTTTCCAGGAGCAAAATGCAGTAACTCTATCCTCAACAAGTTTTATTAATAAGTTGTTACACCGAAAGTATTCGAGAGAAATGTTGATCAACATAAAATTTAATGTGAAAGGAGAAAATCTTGTTGTTATCTCAAGATAAGCAATGCTGTATATTTCTATATGTACTATAGATTTCATAATGGTCTAGGATAATATGCATTTCCTATTGTAAATTGCACTAAAGTCACTATACTCGTTGTTTTGATTTAGACAATTTTGACTTATCGCATTGAAATTTAAATATCTACGTTATGTCAGTTTTACTGTCCCAGATCATTATGAAATCAATAGTACAGTATCGGTTCTTACAGAATAATCGAGAAAGTTCATTAATAAACGTCGTCAACATGTAATTGTAATTGGAATTATGCCTGTCAAACATTAAACACCATCAGCTGGTTTTGTACGCTCGTGTTAGAAAATATAATCCTTTTATTATAATACTGTTACGGCCGGACGTATAAAAGGGAGTCGAGGCTGCACCAAAAAAAAAAACGTCTACTACCGAACGTTGACCAGTATAAATAAATAGTGTATCGACATAAATAATCTCTAGTGTTAGTAAATTGTTAGTGTTATATTGTTACCACGTTATTATTATTAGAAATAAATCGTTGTTTTTATGAAATATCGCCTGCAAACTTATTTAAACCCCGAAAACGTTACAATTGGTGTCAGGTGTGGGGTTTGGCGATATTTGTGGACGTTACAATTATAAAAATGGCTACGAAATGGAATAAATTAAAGGACCTGGTGAATCTCAAACTGGAACTTGAAGAGAGAGGCCAAGATACCAGCGGACAGAAGAATGAACTTCAAGAGCGGCTGTCGAAAGCCATGAGAGAAAATGGTGAGGATCCACTTACGAATTCGGGGTTGATGGTAGCATGAATGATTTAAAGAAAGTATTGAAAGAAGAAAGGGCGGCAAATTCTAGAAGTCTGAAAGAAGAAGTGTTTGAAAATGTGAGAAGCTTGAAAGAAGAAATGACAGAAAATTCTAGAAGCTTGAAAGAAGAAATGTTAGAAAATTTCAGAATCTTGAAAGAAGAAATAGATCAAAAGTTACTAGAAAACTCAGGTAACATAGAACAACTCTCGAAAGAACTGGAGGAGCGTATAAAGGGAATCGAAATAAGATTGGGTCAAGCAAATGTAACAGGCGGTGATAGTTTCATCCAGCCGGAAGCAGCTGTCATACGAAGGGAGGAATATAGAATAGCACCCATACCCCATGGTCAAACCATATCGACATAAATAACCTCCTAGTGTTAGTAAATTGTTAGTGTTATATTGTTACCACGTTATTATTATTAGAAATAAATCGTTTTTAAGAAATATCGTCTGCGAACTTATTTAAACCCCGAAAAGGTTACAATACATTCGAGCCGAGTATCAAATGAACTGGAATTCAATCAGTTGGTGGGGGTTTATGACCAATTGGCCGGTAGAGAACCGCCGCTTTTGAAGCATTATCGGACTTACTTTAATCCGACCTGCACTTAGTTGCTAATGTTGACTACATCGTTTGCGAATTTTACTTTTGACGAAGAACACAGATTTCCTTGTTCTGTCTTTATTTATCGTTTCTTTCCGATGAAATTCGAAACATTAATTGATTAGTCGTAAAAGAAATACCAGAAAATTCACCTTTTGTCTAACGATTGACTACTTGACGTTTTATTTTGTGTAAAACGCTGAGGTTTTGTTTTTGATACGTATATTTTCTCACCCTCACATACTGCAGGCGCTATTAGTTGTTGAATATATAACACATGCATACAAGAAATACTGATTTTTCTGTGATCATATTTTATACGTGCGGTGGTAACTGCTTACATATACAGGCGTTGGCTTTGTGAAAAGATAAATATCGAAATACTCTATACGATGTAATAGTATAGCATTTTATCAATTACATATAATGTTGCCATTTTCAACTTCTACGTGATAAATTAGGTTAATTTTGTTCAGACTCTTCTATACTTATCTGTTGCCAATTTCGAGAAAACTTGATTTTTATAAAAATTGTAGAGCTTTGCGACAAATTTAGAAACACAAAAACCGTACTATATGGAAGATACATGCATCTTACTACCAACTTATGTTGATCTTTTAGGCTTGTAATAGTGTGGCAAAATGATTCATATTTTTTATTTTTCAAACATAAATAACTCGATAAAACTCAAATTGTTTTCAAACTGGTAACACATAAATATAGGAAACTCTTAACAAATTTAGAACGTAGAATTTGAAAATGTTAACAACTTACACAGAGCGGTTCAAAAAGTTCAATATATCGAAATTGAACCTTTTGGACCATTCTGTGTAATTGTAAGCAATTTCAAAACGTGCCTCTTATTAATTTGTACCAGTTACTGAAATTTCAATCTGGTATCCTAACATTTCAGCATATGAGACCGAGGGAATAGTCCTGAGTTATCTTGTATATTATTAGTATCTGGTTACTATAGGCACTATTAAAAAAAATAATTGCACTATTATTTTTAATTTTAACTTGTGCATTGTTTTCAGGTTTACTCAGTCTGGATATGTTGGTATTCACATGAGAACTCATACAGGCGAAAGACCATATGTCTGTACAACATGTGGAAAAGCGTTTGCAGGATCAAACACTCTTGCAATACATCAAAGAATTCACACTGGTGAAAAACCGTATCCGTGCACTTTGTGTGGAAAATCGTTCAGTCGTCATGAAACTCTTGTGATTCATACCAGATCTCATACAGGACATAAACCACATATTTGCTCCGTGTGTAAGAAGGGTTTTACTTCGTCTGGTCATCTTTCGGGACATATGAGAACACACACTGGAGAGAAACCGCATGGTTGCACTGTATGTGACAAAAGGTAGCTACATCCGTTATAATTACTACATTTAAATGCAGTATTGAAAATGAATGGGGTGCAATACATTGATGTGTTTACATACGAAATGTGTTTTGACCTCAATATATTTTCAATTTCTTGTCGGTAACGCAGTTATCTATATTTAGAGTAAAAAAGCAATAACATATGACATAACCTCTTGCTTCGATTAGAAAGTCACTTGAAGATGGATTAGCATAATGACCCAGCTATAGCAAACCCTGTTTTTGTTACTTTCTTTTCAATTCATGTCAAATGAGAGTTTTGTGCGCATGACTAAACCTCAGTCTATACTCAGATCAGATTTGCTTAGCATGATTGGTAATTGTGTTTTTTACAGTAACTTTACGGTATTTCATTAAGATGAGCAAGTACAGAGTGGGCCACTGAGTGAGGTAAGCGGTTGTACTTTGGAAAGTATTTGTTTTAGCTTATGTGAAAAAAAAAATTGATAGTCAAAGTGATCAAGTGAAATTGCTGGAAGTTCCAGATTTTACCGTTACAGGATGTAACTGCTATGTTCAAATCTAAAATTTCTATTATCTCAGGAAATATCAGAATGAGCTATAGCTTTGATATCATCCGTTGAAAACCCGCTTAATATCAGATGATTCTCTTTAGTGACATTTTTTCGTATCTGACATAATAAGGGAGCGAAAAACCACCTATTTGTCAATGACCGCATCCAACAGAAGCTAACAATGGAAAGCGCCTACGTAGCGCCTAACTGCACTATGATTGATTAAAACTTAAATTTCGACCAATCATAGCACAGCGCTATGTAGGCGTTTTCAACGTTTGGCTACTGCTAGACGGGGCCAATGTTTAAAGTTTCCATAGTATTCAACCTATCCGAATAATCCTGGACTCGTTTGAAAAGGAATTCTGTGGACTGTAAACGGCATTTACATGCTGTATTCATTAGTTTCAAATAGATGAACTCGAACGTTACTGTTGTATTAATGGACTCTTAAGCAAGTTTAAATCGCCTATGTATATTTGACTGAAAACCTATCTGGAGATCTTCATCCGTTTTCAACTTATCTCAAGAAAAGTAAGAAGGATAAAATAAATATCATTAATATAATGTAATCAACTTAATTGCAAAAAAAAACACAATTACGTAACCATAGAAAGTAGAAACCCTATAACCTCACTTATTAAATTGAATTAATTAAATGTGGATGACACTTCAACTATTTTTTCCTCGAATTGTGACCCTAAAATAGAACGAATTTTGACCGATGACACGACTGATGTACCTTCTTTAAATATTCAAAGTGCGTGCAACCATTATTGGCACAATACTAAAGGTGTTCATGAGTAGCTAAAGTAGTAGACGGCAGCTTCTATTTCCACTGGTGTTGGATCACGAATGGCATTTCGAATTGTCTTGTATGTGTTACCTTGACAAGATCTTTTAGTCGCCTCCACAAATAAGCCTAAGCAAGTCAAGTCTGGTAATCTAGTTAGCCAAGGAAAGAGGCTTTCCTTCTCTATCTCTAGATATACATCATCCAAGTGTCAGCAAACAATTGAAGAACATGGTGAGCCGTCAAGTTGAAGGAACATATATTTCGCCTGATTCGAAGGGACACATTTTTCTATCGAACAGGTAACTCATTATGAAGGAATTTCAAAAGCAAATTATCAGTTAGTTGTTTGTAAAAGAAATTGGGTCAAATGGCTGTACCCCCTAATGTGCTGCAATAAACATTGACACTCCAGCGTCCCTAATATTGCACTTCCCGCTTCCAATGTGGATTTTCGACAGAAAGTTATGCAAATTTACTTTACCGTCGCTGTAAAAAGTGGCCTCGTCTATCGAAATATGTGCAATAAAAATGAGGGCTTTTTTTAGCCATCCCCAATAACCAATGGTCCAAATGACGGCAATGTAGATACCGTATCACCCACCCTCTTTCAGCTATTGTTGCATTCTGCTACCACATCGACAGTCCCCACTCATAAAAAGTATTTAGAAATCTGAAACAACCGAAGCTCGTTCTTCGATTTCATGAAATAATGGAAATTTTAGATTTTAACACAGCAGTTACACTCCAGCGGTAAAATCTTTAACTAATTTCCAGCAAATTTTCTCGATCACTTTTACTATTCATATTTTTCTCATATAACCTAGGACAAATACTTTCCAAGATACAGGCGCTTACCTCACTTAGTGCCCCACCTGTACATTACAATTACCCTGTTAATTACAATAGAACACTAGGTAAATCTTTATGCCCTTCAAATGAACGTAAAAAGACAGCACCTCGCTTTTTAATTTTTTTGTACGGCGTTGCCAGTTTATTTCGAAAAACTTTATATTTTCATAAATACTGTATTAGTTGTCATGGATGCGTTAAAAACGATAATTATATAAAATATTATATGTAGGTACTTCATATGTATAAAGGTAATGTGTGTGTCAATCGTTTGAATTCATCCAAAGTACATTATGTTATGTAGAATGTTTTACAGTGCCAATTTTCAAACATCAACAACTTAATTTTGAGAGAACAACCTATATAGTGAGAATTTTGTAAGATTGCACATAGAAATTAACGAAGGATTCATTATTTTTTTATTTGATTCTGTAGCCATGGCTAGTAGTAATAGCATTTGAATTGTCGGATTTCCTTAAGTTGTTCCTGCCATCTACCAATAATGTTTCACTACTAAATCTATTTTCAGATTTGCGGGTTCAAGTAGCTTAAAGGCTCACATGCGTGGTCATATAGAAGAAAAACAATTTATTTGTAAGTTGTGCAGTAAATCTTTTGCACAAATGGCTAATTTACAACAACATATGCTTACACATTCAGCAGTCACAAAGCCACAGAAATCATCCAAGGTAGAAGCAGTACAAGTTGCTGAATTTAGGTAAGTCCATATTTGGGTATGAAAGCATGTTTAATATATCTTACGTGTTGCAGAGTCCTTCAAACAATAACTTCAATATAAATTAAAAATTGATGAGATTATTCTTTTGTTTCTTTTTGAGAATAGAAATAAAAAAGGTTATAATGTCGATTTACTATACCTATGCATTCCTTTGTACATTATCCAAAACATTTATCAATATTTTTGTCAATATGCTATCAAGCAATAAAGCTGTAAATATGAATATGAAATTTGAAAACATGTCTTCTAATACAACCTGTGTTTTTTAATTTAAGCTTACCTTTTGTATTTGAAAGAAGTAGTGTATACTTTCTGAAAAAAAACACTCGAAGATAAAGACAAAATATTGTCAGCGATACATATTATAACCTAATATGTACTACGAGTTATGACGGTATAATACTTAAACTTAAATTTATGTCTCAAAATTCAACGTTAAACTTCTTGCCTTAATTATTTCCATTTTTCCCTACCTGTGTATTGAGAATGCCCTTTGCTAGTTCGTGCAGACGGCCGCGTCAAGTTTCACCCAAAAAAAGATTACGAATGAAATAGGATCTCACCGTTCGAACATAAGCCTCTTTTCAATTCGTCAAGTAGAAAGTAAGGAAAGGAAAAGTACACGCACTTAAAAATACCTTTATTTATAATATTAATTGTTGATATTCCTATATAATGAAACCTATCAAGCAATACATGCATGTAATCATCAATTATACAAGGCGATCCAAGTTAAGTGCACACCATTGCTATCTCCATTTATTATTAATGCTACGAAGTTGATTTAACGAAGTAGTAAAGTTGTTAGTACTGATGAGTATGCAATTAACTTAAAGAAACAATTGAATAACGAGTTATCAAAATAATACGACATTTATTCTTTAAATGAAACACTGTATCGTTTTAGAATGTATGAAAGAAAATTTAATTTGGAATATAAAAATATAAATATACTATTGTTTTAAAATGAATAATAAAGTTGTATCAGTTTCTAATTTGGACTAAAATGGTTAATTGTCAATTTTTTCATCAAAAACACATACAGTGTAACTGTTACAGCAGGTTTTGTTGTGTAGCTTGCTTAATAAATGGAAACACTTAATATTGTAAACTTGTAACTCTTTAATAACAACAGATTGAAGTGACACATTAGTGCTATTGTAGTGTAGCGTATCGTCTGTATCAGAACGCGAACCAAATTGAAAATTTGGTTGCCTATTTATATATGTATATTAGTAATAAATTAAATGAAGAATATTTAATTGTGTATATACTCTGGAAAATTTTAATGTAGTCTTGTAGCGGTGGTATTAATTAGACGTTTATTGATGACATTTTTGTCGGTTTTGAGTCTAACCAAACCGTTAACTCCGTCAGTATCAGGATGAAGTGCCTGAACATCCATCGATATGCAGGTAAGTTGTCTTCCGTAATTAACAGTCATGTGCCCATGGTATTAGATGGGGTAGATACATAATTCCCATTTGTGATATCGTAAATGATGCGGATATTCCTTTGATCACCTGGAAGAGTATATTAATGCAATTGTTGCAGAAACTGATACCTGGTTAAGCGATACATGGGGACGCTAACTAGTTGCTGCTGTAACGGGAATAATTTTCAATTATTTTATTTTATTTAATATATTAACGTAATAAGGAAGACGACCACTTACTATGTATATTATAGAAATGGTATTTTATTTTAATTAATGCAATGCACCTAACTGTATATAATTTTCCTATGTTAAAATTTTATGTATTCTCAATAGTTAAACATGTAACAGTTTTAACTGAAAATCAGAGACCATATGTTATGAACTAAATGCTCATTGTAATTTTCGCGCGCCAAAAGAATATCGCCGTAGAAAATACAGCGAAGCGTGAGAGAATGCTAATGTACTCGACTCCGAATGCAGGGACACTTGCCGCTAGAACCCCAAACAGTGTAGTTCACTTTGTAATTAGTGTTCAAATTTGTCAAGTTAGAGCCAAGTTAATAATCTTTTGGTTAATATATATATACAGGCTAACAACTTGAACTACGAAAGCTTATTGATAACAGAGGGTGGTGCGGGTTAAAACTAAATGTACCCATTTTACTATTGTCAACTTATTATATGACAGGAATGTGAGAGGTTATGTCAAATATTTTACCGAACCATCAAACTATCCTAATGGAATACGCAATTAATGAAAAAGTGCATAACCACTGACATTACTGTCATACAAACAGTTGACAATACTAAAATGGATACATTTAATTTTACCTCCCACTACCTTCCCCTATCAATAGGCTTTCGTAGTTCAAGTTGTTATCCTGTATATTTAAATAAGCAGTATAAAAAGCCGTGTTCTATTGGTGAAAGGCCAGCACGCAGCTAATAAAGTAAAATACTGGTACAATAAATTACAAGACAAGAAGACGCCCGAGCCCCAAAACAAATCACCAAAAGCGGCGGACATTCAGCGGGGAGGACTAGCATCGACGAGCGTACGCAAGAAGATATAAGTATTTTTAAGGTATTTGGCGAAGCAACTATTATATTTTACAGATACGAGCTCGTAAACAATAAAGATATTAATTATTGCTTTTTTTATATGAAGTTTGCCGTCGTGATTATTCTTACTTTTTTATATATTTAGATTTGTTGTTTTTTGTTCACTTAATCGCGTATTTGCTTTAACTAAATAAAGGTGCACTTAGTCTTAAGGTTTTGTCCCGTATTCTTTAATATTGTTTATACCTATTTATCCGTTTTATTTAATATATTTGTTATTCATTTATTTGATACATTGTCATTCATGAAGTTGCATATAAGTCTGTGTATTTTGTGTATTTATTGTTAAAATATTTAAAATCCTCCATAAACCGCACGTTCTGGGAACGTATAAAGAAAAAATAAGAAAGACTGTAAAGTAAGTACCTACATGTTTTTCTTTATTACGTTAAGAGCTATTGCGACCGCCATTTTGCTAGTCAGGGGAATTATTTCTTTATTTCGGTATTAGAGTTAAGAACATAAGTAAGTACGTTACGTTCACATAACTATTACATATACATATGTCCAGCAAACAGAAAGACGTCGGATGCGTCTTGAGGACGTCGTATATTAGTCATATTCGACCAACTATGCCATCGTCAAAATATTACGTTTTCAGGACGTTGTATATATTGTTCATTTTTGACGAAATAATTCATCGTCAAAATATGATGTCTTGAAGACGTACTGTGCTGGTCATGTTTGACTAATTTTATAATAGTCTAAGTATAACGTCTTTAAGACGTTGTGTAGTAATAATATTTATTAGGAAGCGAGGACATGATGGAACCGCAAGATATAAACACAAACCTAAATCCGCAGACTCCGAAAAGAGACACTCAAGTAAACCTGTAAAGGCACCAACAAGGGACGTAAGGGTTGGAGGCTCGGGAACCGAGATCCAAACTCTCTGGCGCAAACGTAAAGCTGCAAGACTAGCCGCTTTGTCCCAGCCGGGCAACACTACGCCCAAAATGTAAAAGACTACCAGGGAAGCGACTGTCGCTAAACCTAGCACCAGCCACGCTGTGACTGCGGCGATGAAGCGAAACCTCTCTGAGGGCAGCACACCGAAAGCAACCACAAAGCGGATAAAGACAGGCAATCCTGCACCTAAAAGCTACAAGGAGGCACTCACTACAATCCGGATGGCCGTTGTGCCTGAGGATTATCCTGAGAGTTTCATCTCGCAGGAGCAGGCGGACCAGATCCGAAACTGCTTGCTGCTAGAAATTGATAAAATAGAAGTCGGAGGACCGGAACTGGGATTTAGCGAGGTCCGGCACCGTGGGAGTGTGCTGAGAGTGGGCTGCTTAGACATGAGCTCCTGCTCGTGGCTTGCGGGTGCTGTCCGAAGCTGTACCCTCTGGGAACGTGCCAAGCTGAAACTGGTGAGGGAGGAAGACTTGCCAAACCCGTCAGGGCCATGGCTTGGGGCTGCCCCCCCCCGTGCAACCTGAAAAGCTGCACCTACTCCAGGTGCAGAACCGTAAGTTAAACACTGGCTCTTGGAGGGTGCTCAGCACCAAGGTTGACCCGAAAGGGCAGCAGGTGATGTTCGCCATGGATGAGAGGCAGTGGAAGATCATCAAGGAAACCTACGGTGGCACACTGCGTATCCAATTCTCCCTCGTACCGTTCCGACTTTTGTGACAGAGGGAGAAGGAAGAAGCAGGAACCACTGAGGTCGCAGAGATGGAAACTGCCGAGGCAGGACCATCTACACAGCTGTCTTCGGGGCCTGGTGGGGACGCAGACACTCAGGGCATGTACCATCACGGACCTCTGACGGACGCTCTACTGGTGGACGACTTCCTGCGATCTCCGCCAGGCGAAACACAGCAGCACAGGAACGTCAACATTCCTGAAACTGCTGCCCTACTAAAGTCAAAACAACAAACAGGGATACACCATGGTGGACCAGGGAGCTGTCTGACTTAAGGGCGGCCACCAGAAAACTTTATAATAAAGCTAAAAGATCTGAATCGTGGAACGAATATAAAGCGTCCCTGACCAGATACAATTGCGCTTTGAGAAAAGCGTAAAGAGAATCGTGGAAAAATTCTGCCAGGAGCTGGAGGAGTCCCTGAGTGCTCAAGAATTCGTAAAGTTCTCACCAAAGAAGGACCAGAATAGGACACTGAACAAACCAAACGGCGATAAGGCCGAAACAGAAGAGAAGGTTCTCAAACACCTCTTAGAGGTGCACTTCCTCGGCTCGAAGACCATTCTCACCCAGACTGGGGAGGAATGTGTGGAACTGAGATATGCTCAGATATCTAACTTAAGAGCGCGGAAGGAAGATTGGAACCTCGCACGAAAAATAATTCAAGTCTCTAAAATTCGATGGGCTATCGAATCCTTCAAACCCTTTAAATCGGCGGGTACGGACGGCATATTCCCGGTACTACTACAACAGGGCCTGGAGCCGCTGTCCCAAATTTTATGTATCCTACTAAGGGCTACCTTAGCTACGGGGTACATACCCAACAGCTGGAGAGAGGCTCTGGTGGTTTTCATTCCTAAACAAGACAAGGCGTCCTACACGGAAGCGAAGTCGTACCAGCCCATCAGCCTTACCTCTATTTTTCTCAAAACTTTAGAGAAGGTAATTGATAAACATCTGACGGACTCTGTATTGGCAAAGCTGGCTCTAAACGAGAACCAATATGCCTATCAACCTGGAAAATCCTGTGAGCAGGCTATTCATGAGCTTGCTCGGCGAGCAGAAATTGCTTTAAGCAACAAAGTCGCGCTGGCCACCTTCCTTGATATAGAAGGCGCCTTTGACAGGGCGTCTTTTCTGTCGATGTGTAGGGAACTGCAGAGACGTGGAGTCAAGCCAACGGTAACAAGGTGGATCGACGCCATGATAAGAAACAGACCGGTTCATGTGTCACAGAACCTCTGCACTATAAAGGCGACCGTGGCAGCTGGCTGTCCACAGGGCGGAGTGCTGTCACCCTTGCTGTGGTGTCTGGTGGTGGATAGCCTGCTTTCCGATCTTCGGTCGGCGGGCTTCCATGCACAGGGCTATACCGATGATATCACCATCAAGATCTGCGGCAAGTTCGAGGGCGTGATATCCAAGAGGATGCAAGTCGCACTCGGACTCGTGGAAAGGTGGTGTAAAAGAGAAGGGTTAACTGAAGGACGTCTTTTGGTCTTCGAAATACGAAATTTGATGTCCTGATGACGACTTTTTGTTTGCTGGGTGTGAACCAATATAAATCTAATAATATTTTTATTTTCAAAAGCTGATGTAACAATAAGAAAGAATTCTTACGAGATATATAGGACATATAAATAATAAAATTAGTAAATGTGAATCAAATAAATTACACGTAAACGAATAAAACTGCAACTAAATGGAAGGTCCAGTACATTAGAAGCTCCCAAGTAGCAAATGTTGGTGTAAATACACGGTTGTAACACCGTAATACAACTTAGGTGGTTCAACAAGTTTGGTTACAATTTGGTATAAAAGTCGTTGCGCACACCTCTCACGCTCGTGCCAACTACTGTATTTGCTACAGGATTTTTTGTAACCGATCACATTTATCCGTATTTGACACTTTTCTCAAAGCAGTACACAATACGTTGCAGACACAGTGTTTGCCTACATTACTATAACGTTGCTGATATTTTTCCTAAACGTTGTTATTGTTACGTAGTATCAACTATAAACTATACTATAGACGTGTCTATTTATGGTAACCGTGTTGGGACGTGTACGCATTTCTAAAATAGTCATTTGAAAATACGTACGTTTCCACATCCACGGAATTAGTAGTTCAACCTTTTGTTGTTGTACTGTTCTGCTATACATACCTGTATTGAGCTAATGAAACGCACTAAAAAAATGATACTATCACTAAACTAAAAGAAAGCCTATATGTAGACATAGATCTATATTTCGGTTTTTATCTTTTTGAACTACATACAACATAAAGACTAGAATCAACCGAGGTATAAAATACTTAGACATTATATAAAGGTATAAAAGATTTAACTGCCCGCAGAATTTCCAGATTTTAGAAATGATTATCACATTGGGAAATCATTGACCATAAACAACAGTTAGAAACAGAACCACACTTTAAACACATGCCAAGCATATCCAATTACTATCTAAATGTGACCAAATGATCAATTCATCCATATTTTTAGCAGACGCATGCGTGTATGATGTTTAACTTATAAAAAGCCTTATTCAGCATTATTCACGCCACTGAGTTACAACCGCATTTACAAAATTAATAAAATAATAAAAATTTTGCTATACAAAAAGGTAAATAAGTTACTCGTTAGTTAAAAAATAACTAAAATTACACCGGTTACGAATGACACTCATTTGATACTAATATTATAGTAACAATCTAGTTTTTCCTATGACCCGGGTTAGCGCATAATCACTAAAATATTACCGTACAAGAACGTTACAAAATTAACTTTCGTCGCAGTGTAACTTCAGTCACAAATTGTTGCTTGGGATATTTTCATATATCAAGGATTTTAAAAACTTTTTAAATCTGGAAATTGATGCAGCCGATTTGATTTGTAGTGGCAATAAATTGATAATATACACTACGCTGCTATAAGGCAGTTTTGTTGAGCGGGATGTGTAGCTTATCGCGTGTGCATGTCGTATTGTTGTATATATCTTTATTTTTACGAAGCTGACATTTGGTAGACAGAAGCCAAGACAGAACATGAGCAAGTCATACAAATAGAAAACACAAGTAGAATGTTTAAATTTTAAAATATGGGCAACACTATAGATGATATACCATACATCTAGTAATTCTTTCCTGAAATGCACGTTGCACTCACAGTCCACTCTCTAGCGTACGTTTTTTCTGCTGGCCAAACAGCTCGAAGTTGCCTTGAGGAGGACATACGTGTACGTCCTTGCTTATTTTATTCTCGCCATGCTTGTTGCATTGCCGATACCGACTGCTCGACACGGCGTGCCATTTTACACGCAGGATACACCTGCCAGGTGTATATCCACCTTCGCACCACAGTAAAAACGGCCGCTTTCTCCCACCTGTTTCGATTTCCATGCCAACGGAATGTTGCATCTATCGGAGCCACGGCATGTGCAAAGAGAAATAGGAAAATCTTAGCATATTTCTTTCAACGATATAACGACTCGATATTTTATTGCATATTAGGAGTCCAATCTTTGCAAAAGCTAATAAATGTTTTTTGTGTCTATAAAACAAATTAGAAGCAAACCATTAGAGGTATTGATAACGCGGAACTAAAACATAATTCAATAAAATGTATTTGACGTATAAATGTACTAGTAGTAGTTTGATTTACTTTCAGATATTGTTTGATCTCAGTTTTAATCCATACATTTTCTTCAAATGAAATTAAAATAGCGAAATTATCAATTAAACATGGTTACCATATGCAATGCAGGATATATTTCCAGCGTTGTCGGGTTTCCAATCGGCCAGCGTACGGCCGAAGAATGACAACCTTGAATTGCAAATTAGTATGCAGTCGTGACGTATATAAACAACCGGTGAGCTCACTTAACCGTCGAATGGTGAATACAGTGCGTAAATTTGTTCTTATAATTTAAATTGCATGCATAATTTGCTGGCATGAGTAATGAATTTGCCAAGTTTAATAATAACAGTAATCTATACCCTCCTGAAAGTAGATTAAAAACATCTGCATTTCGATCTTCCAAAACTTACATCCCGCTGTGCTCATTTACTTGCCCGTAATATATGTAGTTTTAGTCAGGTCGCTATATTGTTGAAAGAGCATATCGTGTTCCGCACCTGAAAAGGTAATTCCCCTAAATTTAACACGTAGGGATGGCAAAAAGCAATCAAAAGGCGATACATCGAATCATCGATGCATCGTAAACTAAATATCGATATTATGATGTCCTTTATGGTGTCCTTAAGGTGTGAAATTTAGAGAGCATTCTCGATTTGTTGTGAAAGGCCTGAGATCCCCACTTTATTTCCAACCCTCTCCAGAGCCGCCTTTCGCAAATGTTTACTGTGGTAATTCGGAAACCCTACCGCGTATAGACAGTCCTCATCTTTATAAGAATCAATGAGGACTACAATTTGGTCTTTAAACCACTTTTGAGACGTATCCTGCTACTTTGACATGATGGTATACCTTTACTGTACACCTACTGCAAACAAACAGCTGCGCACACATTCGTAAATTTCTGCTGACAAGCGATACATCGTAAGTTGTGGCATCGATGTTTTAGTTTCGATACATCGATGGTTTACAAACATCGATGTATCGTTGCTATTCCTATTAACACGGACTTGCTCATTTATAACATATTTATGTATATGTAATACTTACATAACTATATGTACGTTATAAAGGAATCAATTACTTTATAAAAACATAATTCTTTTCTGAACAAAATTTTTGTAAGTGATAATAGAAGTACCTACATAAATGTGCACATAATATCTAAATAAAAATACATTATTTGAAGTAAGAGTTGAGGCCAAACAATATGTATCGTATATCCGAAAGTGTGCGTTATAAGGAAACTATGCTGTATATTTATATACCTATACATATATTTAGTTTCGCCCAGTTTCGCCATAGAAATGTTTTCTAGTTTTCTTCTAAAATGTTCCGTTCAGTATTTGACATTTGATGAATAAACAAATCTTTTGTATTTTTATTTTTCTAAAAAATATTGTCCTTCCTCATCTTTCATCATACATACATATTTCAAAATATATATTTAACCGTTTATACTTCAAGAATTTAAAAAAATCAATATTTAAAATAAGTATTTTTCATTGTAAAAAAGTTTTTAATAGCATACGTATGTATACATAGTATCTATATGTAGGTATATACATAATACAAACATAGCTACAGATATACAATGAATATTTATAAATGTATTTGGGTGGGGTATTAATTCGGAGGCGTCGGCTGGTCGATCCCTATAACGTACGTCATCGTCAGTTCGAAGTCCATTCATTCAGCACGCTTCGTCGGCATGTCCTTCTGACGTCAGACCAATCACTCGTAATGTCTGTGGTGTGTGTATATGTTTATTTCTAGACGTATGTTGTGGGTTTTGCAGTAAAAAAGGATGGTTGTAAGTGTAGCGCTTAACGTTACTCTGACCTCTGCTAATTTTTGTTCACGATATGTGTTGTAGGAAGGTGATCACAATTGAAGAAAATATTTGATTTAGGTACTAATTATTACTACAAGTAGATCAACATAAATCTAGAAGAACGTAGTATGAGTACTGGAGTTTTAGTATTATACCTATTGTTTAGTTATTTTCTACCCATGTTGTAAATACGTGCAACTGACCTCGGTGTTTCACAGTAGGAATCTGTTTTCATCAAATAAATCTGATTAAAATGATAAAACTTGGTTTTGTACTTTGTATGTAAAAATTAGAACAAAAGATCATGTTCTAGGTATTTCAACTATTAATTACTGTTAGCCTTAGCTTGTTGATATTTCATTTTAACAAATAAAAGAAATTAGAAAATTATCTTCTCATACCACTATATTCAACAAATGTATTATGACTGGAGTTTCGATAATACAATGTTATGAAACTAACTACACATATACATATATATTTTCTGATAAGATACACATAAATAGGAAAACGACAATTAAATCTGTGTTTACTTTTAAGTTTTTGTACTCAATACATAGAAATCGCACTACGGATATGCGTTGTATTTTCGCATGATAATTGGACCTTGCACTAAATTAATATAGAAACAATATTAAAAAAGAATAACCTCTAGCTGTCTTCAATGTCTACCTTACTTATTGTAGTACATACATAAATCGATTTATAAAGGATATTTTTATTGCTGTGATAACTACCGATAGGAACATAAACTTATCGTTATTAAGAGCTAATGGATGTGATTTTGTTCTAAGAGGATTTTTGTGAAATTTTTATAAAAAGTAATACCTAGATGCCTACTTCGAATTTAAAACTAGTAAATACTACACTGTGTATACCTATATACACAAATTAATACAAAAATATTCTTAAATTAAAATAGTCATGTTTGTAGTATTATTTCGATTTAAACAAAACAGTTAGGTACATAAACAAATTAAAAACTAAATTTTGAATACAATATTCGTTGCTATTTGTTATTGAGTAAGATTTTTATATACAATAAAAATACTAAAAAACTATAAATAAATATTTTATCAGTGGCAGCATTTACTAGGGCTTAAAAAATCGAAATGATTGATAGATAGGACGATATTATTTTATGTTACGATGAAGGCGTTAATCTACATGACAAATATAAACACAGCAGTTAATATGAATAGCAGGAAAATGTGGAGAGACGGTTCTAGTGGAATTTATAGTGGTGTGGTTATGTGGGATCACGATGTTGATGCGTGATATTACAGTTTGTCCTAGATTTAAATTTATTTTTTAATATTATTATGCACGTTGTTTGCGTGGAAATGTTTTGCCATATGTTTATTTTACAAATATCTGAGATTATGTACTTTATAACATAATATGTATTATATATCTCCAAAACTATTTATAATTTATATAGTAATTATAAACCAATTTTTATCTCTTGCGTACTTACATGGATATACTAGTATCTTAAATAAAAGTTAGAATAAGTAGGTACAGTACAGACAAATTGTATATGAAACTTGAGCATGTATGTACACATATGTAGATACATATACATACATACGTGTGTATAGATTCTCATGCTTTTTTATTTTATGTAGTTAATCCAGATTATTTCTTTAAACCAAGTAAATGAATAATTATTTGATTGTTGGTTGTCAACAGATGTAATCAGAGATAGTATTCAATCACCAAAACTTCACGTACACAATCTTACCGCTTACCTATACCAAAACGTATATCCTTTGAATATCTATTTAAAAAATCCAAGGAAAAATAACTGAACTGTTGTTAGTATAAAAATTATAAACTACCATGGCTTTTAAAACTGAATACTGAGTACCACTATTACCCCTTAGAATTTTGAATGTCTTAGAATTTTGAAATTGTTATATTTTCGTGCTTTCTCATGTTTCCGTTCATACGGAAAAAAATATGTTTAATTGTTATGTATAATTAATTAATTCTATCATTTGTCTGTGACCAACAAGTTAGTTTCCGGTTAAAATTAAACAGATCTCGAATTAAAATAAAATCATTTCTACGAAAATCAACCACAATATTTCAAATTCTTATTAGAACGGTACCTACCAGTTTTGAATGAACCTTTTAGTAGGTTTTTCATAGTCCATTTCATTTTTCATATGAGGGCATTTCCATCAAGATTGATACTATTTTAATTTTAAATAAACAACATATCAATTTAGTTTTTGCTTTACAATGCAGTTGTGTTTGGAACAAGATGTCGTTCAAATTGTCATCTACAAAGCTTCGTCTACACTTATGCAGGCGATCGCTACATTGTTTAGTGATCCTGTTTAACATTGCGGCTATTTGCAAGCGATAGCTTCAGAAATGTTGGCTTCCAAATGATTCGAAGTGTGTGAATTGTTAGCATAGACTTGCGCTTTAACGTAGTCTCAAGAAAAAATCTAGACATTTTCAAATCACTTAACCACGGCGGCACATTCAAAATTCTTGTGATGAGAGGATTCAATCGCCAAACTTAGCCTTCGGGTGTAGCATTAGCTGTATAGCATGTAGCGCCATAGTACTAGTTCCAGTCACTTACTCACTAGAAATTCGCATGATATAATTCTATAGCGGTCGTCATTGACGATTATTACTTTTTTTCCGCCCAATTTCGAAAAAAATAAAGTCCTATGATGCCGCACCATCATGCCATAAACCGCACCACATACTAACCTTTTTTGGAATGTAACGGCATTTTATGTAACGTTTATGGATTGTTCTCATAAGAATAGTGGCAATCTTTGACTAAAATCGGGATCATCTTTCAAGTGCTCCAGTGGTCAAACAACAAACTCGACATAATTTGTGATTGCTTGGCTTCAGCTCTTAAATCAATAACTAGAATAGCTACTACAATGCAATAATATATAAATATGGGTCACCCGCCAGAGTTAGGGCGGTTGCGGGCGGCCAGCGCACGGTCGAATTGCAAATTACTATGCAGTCCTGTCGTATATAAATATGTCACAATCGATGAACTTACATACTTAACCGTTGCAATTTAAATTAAATGCAAAATTGCACGCGTACGCCACGTGTATGTGTAAGAAATTGGCCAAGTTTAATAATACACAATGACCGCAATAAGATATTTTAAAGGTAGTGTCAAGGTATTTAAAAAATTCTTCTTCCCCACTTCATCGTTTTCATTTATAATAAAAATGATTTCTTTTTTCTAAATAACAAATATTAGGTTTGTTCGAAACTAGTAATTGTGAGAAATTCGAGGTAGTTCTAGAATTTAATTTAATTTTCACTCATTTAACTTAATTTTCACAAACATATGTCGGTTGAAATTCTAAATGACAACGGCGCAAGTTCGAACATATTTTAAAATTAGAATTTTGGTAAAATGGTATGACCACATGACCAACACAAGAAATTCTACACAATCCAAAGCTTATGGCGGAATCGTTCGGCGGTGACTTATTTCTCTAGTTTGTAGATATTAGCTTACATTTTTTTCATTTGATTTTGTTTTTTATTTTTTTTAGTTTATGTGATGTATGTACATATATGAACTATGTTTCTTTCAAAATAGAGTATATTCTACGTTACGTATATGTATGCTAACATTAGTTTCGTCAATCTGTAGAATAAGAATAATACCTACATATAATTAATTCTACAATTTACAAAAACTTAGTTTATAACATAGTTTGTAGTTATTAAGAATACTACGTGTACAACGCACTACACTATTGTAGGAGGTGGATTACTTATCACAATTTTTAATCATATTTTTGTGTTTGCGTTTGATATCTCTTAAAAAACTGTACAACCTACGTATTACTTATATATTTTTGAATAACGTTATCAATGTACGCTTCCATTTTGTATTTGTTATTCAGTTATTCAATTTTTTTAAATATATGGTCAATTGATATATGATGTTAAATATTCTATATGTTTGACAACATTGAAGGTGAAGACCTCAAATTTAGTTTGTTATTACCTGAAATACAATTCATCAAATTACTGCCTTCAAAACTATGTCTATATGTATACCTACAGGCCTGTCTAAAATTAACGTTCATTTCAACCAAGTTCACATCAGTG
This sequence comes from Holotrichia oblita, assembly GCA_023690525.1. Classification (NCBI taxonomy): domain Eukaryota; kingdom Metazoa; phylum Arthropoda; class Insecta; order Coleoptera; family Scarabaeidae; genus Holotrichia; species Holotrichia oblita. The sequence goes on from CM043017.1 coordinate 56,252,145, forward strand.
AAAGTTATTTGTTTCTAATGTAACATTCCATATGTATGTATATATGTAGTTATATTTTTAAATAATTACTACATATTTTTTACGGTTTTCGGGTACTCATTTTTAATGTATATTAAAATCTTAGTAATCCTTAAATGTCTAAATAATTCATAATAATAATTAATTGAAATAAATAATTATAGGATTAACAGGACAAATTATGCAAAAAATATGCGTGCTCGTGGATGTTAATTAGTTCTTGAAATCCGTAGCCATAGTTGCTACGGATTTCACAAGAACATTTAAGTAAACCGGCTTGCATGTTTACATTTTAGTATATTTACTAAAATACAGAATTTTTAACATAATGTTTCAGTTTTATATATATTTAAAACAATGAATAACTCACAAACGGATGATATAGGATATAGAGGCGACACTAAAAGTATAGAAACATGTGTCTACGTCTACGCAACGTCTTACCACGCTTCCCTACCCCACGGCGCTTTAAGTTATATATAAGATGTCATTGTAAAAACATTCGTATCACGTGTTAAATAATATTTTAAATTTTATTTTAAAAGTATTCAAATGCGTCTATTGCATGTATAAAATTCATAACAAATAAAGACATATTTAAATAATGGAATGTTAGTAGCAGCACCGGCGAAAAGGATTGAGAACAAGACGTAGAAATAATTGCAGTTGCAATTATTTTTATTCATTTATTAAATTTGAAAAGGGAAATCAAGGACACGTTTAATTATTTCGTACCAAAATTAAGCCAATCGGTATACGTTCTGATATATCTACTTTATTGAATGGATGTCATACAAAATTTTTAATCATTTTCAAAATTATTTTAATCTGTTGCAATATTGCAAATACTAACCAGTCTTCCAATAGGGACTTCCGAACTTGGTAGCAGTTGGTAGCAGCCATAATGTTGAAGCTACATCTGTCAGATTGGCTGTGATTTATGCAGTCTGTTTTGCCAAATCACCATGGACGGATATAGCGTTCAACAACACGTGCAAATGGTAAAATTGTTTTATCAAAATGGGTGTTCTATTCAGGCAACGTTCCGCGCGCTTCAATCATTTTATGGTTGTCGCAGAGGACTATTCGCAGTGTGGTGGATAAATTTGAGACTACTGGTTCAATAATCAAGGAAGCAACACCCATACGACGACAAAACGCAAGATCTGCCGAAAACATTGCCGCTGTCCGTGAGAGTGTGCAGAAGAATCCGAGGCAGTCGATTTAGCGCCACTCGCAAGAACCCCGCCTTTCGCAGACCACAATTTGGCGAATTTTGCGTCGTGACTTGGGACTGCGTCCGTACAAAATTAAACTTACACAGGAGCTGAAAGTAAATGAGCATAGACAACGACGCGTGTTCGCTGATTGGGCCCTGGAGCAGTTGGGAAATTATCCTAATTTTCATCAAAAAATCATCTTCAACCACGAGGCCCATTTCTGGATGAATAACTACGTCAACAAACAAAATTGTCGAATTTGGGACGAAACCAATTCACATGAAATCCAATAGTGTCCAATGCAACCCGAAAAAGTCACTGTTTGGCGGGGATTTTGGGGGATTTTTGGGGATGGCTGCGTTTTCGGTACATGTTTCTCTCAGAACGACGTTGACCGGGCCATCACCGTCAACGGCGAGCGCTATAGGGCGATGATTACCAAGTTGTTTTGGCCTAAATAGGATGGTTTCAATAGGACGGCGCTACATATCACACAGCTCATGCCACATTGGACATTCTGCACGAGCGATTTAAAAGGAGGGTCATTTCACGTGGAGGTGATGTGAACTACACACCGAGATCGTGCGATTTGACCCCGTTAGACTGTTTCTTGTGGGGTTTTCTTAAGTCGCTGGTCTATGCGAATAATCCACAAACCACAGCGGACCTCCTACCCAAGATAATCCAAGCCATCGGCACCGGTCAAATACAGCCTGATTTATGTGTCAGAGTCATGGCAAATTGGACATCCCGAATGTGCGCCACCCAGCGAAGCGGCGGCGGAAATTTGCCCGATGTTATATTCCATAAATAATCGATAAGCCTTTCAAACGAATAAAAAATGTCGATGATATCTCATACCCACTTTGATTTATTTAAATTTAAAGATAGAGGAAGCGCTTCATGACCAACCCTTTAGTAGTAGTGGTCGTAATATTCTTGAATACAGTTAGTAATGTCGGTCAATCCAGTCTCACTTATTGGTAGCGCTGCTAACAACACCAAGAATGCAGATGGTATGTATGCAATTATGTCACTTTGAGAATTTTTTGCACATATCAGATTGCGCTATGCTCAGGCGTTGTTCCCTTAGACTTAAAAACCGTGTACGTCGTTTGCCGAGATCAGGAACAACATTTATTTGTCTTATGTGTAAAGACCACATTATTAATCACCCATTTGCGGAAATGTAGGTATCATCTTAATCTTTGACACAATAGCGTAGAGAGTAAAGTTTTGATTCTAAAACCGTACAAGTTATGCGGCTTTTGAGCCAGGACTTTACCCTCAACGGTACATACAAAAATGTTAGTTTTTTAGTTGTTAGAAACAAAAAAATATAGGTATATTAATAGCTGTCGCATAGTTCACTGATAATTTTAGTACAAATACTTTTTAAATCTTATTTCCTAGATGTATTGTAGTATAACTGTGTATAAATAGCAATTGGATTTACCAGAAACTTCGCGTTTACAACGTCCACTTGGCGATGCTCCATCTAAAACAAATTAGAATGTCTTCCATCGAAAGACATATGACATAGATCTAAAATCTGGGAATCGCGCAATATTATCTCAAGGGCAAAGGGCGTTTGGCATTAAGCAACATCTCCCATGTATTTGTGATTATATTTATTTATGAAAACGTTCACTGGTCGAAATAAAAATAATTATGTATTCACTTTTTAATGAGTATACTATATAAAACCGAATGGAAAGTTAATGTTTAAAAAAGATAGAACAAAAATAAATATTATGAACAGTTTTATAGCATGCGATCAGTTTTTTTTTTTTTTTTTTTTTAAACTCGTTAATTAAGACATAAACATAAAACAATATAATAAGCTTTATAATATTGAATAGAAAGAAATGGATTTGACAAAGAGAAAGGTAGCGAATTTTAATTTAACATTTTTACATCTGTATTTAAAATAATAAAATTCACTACACTAACACTGAAAATTGAGTAAATAACTTAAGACTAAATACTAAAAATAATTGTATTGATTACCCACAATATGGCAGCGGTAAGGCAGAAACTAAAATTCCTTACTTTCTATGTATCACTGATGTAAATAACACATATCCCTAAAGGTATGATTGAAATTTGAAAACTTGTTCATTACATTTTTGTAATTTCTGTATATTGCTTCAAAATTGCCATTTGATGTTAGTTAGGTTCACGAAAATGGACAGAGAAAAGATTCCCGACGAAAAAATTCATTCACTTATATCAACAATGAAGGAAGGATTTTGAATTTAAAGTAAAATATAAATAAAAAGCTAGATCTTGTAAACGAACTGGTTTTGGACGAATATGTGTCATTAGGACAAGATTTTCTGCTCCAACAAAATGATGGAGTATGCCACACCTTAAAATATCCTAAATAAATGGAGACTAATATACTACATACGGATAGATTTCAAGTAGTTTCGATTAGTGTCCAATCGAAACTTCGTTGCATGACATCAAAAAGATGCAACACAAACATGTTTCTGACACAATCTCTGAACTGAAACAAAGAACATAAACAATTTGTAAGACCTGTTTTGTAGAGCATGAAATTTTTCAAATATGAGTAAAATAAACGATAACGAACAAACGGAAAATGTATAAAACCATTTTCTTTCGGTTTAAGCCACTCGGTCATGTATTTAATTTTACACGTTTTCCATTCAAGAAATTCTTTCCTGCTATTGTGCAATATCTTTTATTTTCGTTGACGTAAAAATATTTTGTATTTGTATGATATTTCGATAGTGGTAACCCATAACACTATTGCAATATACAGGCTAACAACTTGAACTACGAAAGCCTAATATATTGATATACAAATACATGTAGAAGTGTTTACTTGATTCAAGAATGTACATTTTCTTGAACATATTGTAATGAAACTGGGATTCGATTAAATAAAACTATTTATTTAATAACTTGGAAGAAAATCTAACAAGTTTTAATTTGATTGACAGTAATAATAATCATGACATTATCCCAGGCTACTCTCTAAACATTTATTTTCCCGACGACGAACGCACCATTATGTTGCTACATTGCCCCCTCCTCAAAAGATGTTTCGTCCCGAAATATATTCTTCATGGGTTCAGGTAAGTAATGCCGGTACTTGCAAGTCGGACCCCTGCTACACCGGGACGTCTTATGGAAATAGCAGTCGACGGCTCTCTGAGGATTGTTATGTGAGGAATGCTCAGGCTGGAAACTGCAGACCAATATTTCCACGCCGGTATGTTGGAATAACACCTCCAACATACTCCTTACAATTCTCCAATTCAACTGATTCAGTCCACATCCTAACTTTGGTATTGCTAGTTTCAGAATGTCTTGTTGTAGGACGTGATTTCGCAAATCTAATAAAGCTTCCCAAATTACCCGGTACGCTGGTTTTTGATATGGAAACTTTTTAGTAACTAGATAGAATATAAATTGACCATTGATACTGAGCTTTAAAGTCTCTCCAATTCTCGGTTGCTGCTGCAACAGTTCTCTGACTCTGCCATACCTTTTGCGAAATTCTGCGGCAATTCCTCGAGACATCCGTAAATTTTGCGCAACACAATGAGCCAAGGCGTAACTCGATGGTACCGCAAATAGATCCCGTCGCTTTTCAGTAGTTACCCGTGTCGTGCTTTGCGTGTGCCAGAATATTTTGCCATAAAATCCACAAATGTTGGTTCCCGATGTTGAGCATGTACTCGATGTATATCAGAAATTTGATTGTCATTGTCTCCGCAGTATGGGGCTAGACGATTGAAGTGCACAATCCGTGGTTTAGTATGAGGTGTCCGTCTGATTCTGTAGATAATGTCGTTGATTCGCTTCAAAATTTCATATGGTCCTTCCCAGTGTCTTTGAAATTTTGGGGAAAGCCCACGTCGACGTTGCGGGTTATATAGCCACACGAGATCACCTACTTGGTAACCCCCATTATCCGCATTCACATCGTAGTTCTCTTTCATTCTAGCACTAGCATCCCGAATACTGTGCCGTACTTGCTCATGGATGTTGTCTAGCTTTCGCCGGAGATCGTTGACATAATCTTCTCCAACAAGATCTTCTCCCGGTTTACAGCCAAACTTCAGATCACAAGGCAACCTTAGCTCTTTATTAAATAGTATACTTGCGGGAGATTTGTCAGTGGTTTCGTGAACAGATGCTCGGTAGGCCAACAGGAACAGTGGTAAGTGTTCATCCCAATCCTTTTGATTATCTGACACAACCTTGGATAGATATTGGAGCATGGTCCTATTTAGGCGCTCTACCATTCCATCTGATTGTGGGTACAGAGCAGTCGTTCTAGTCTTTTGAATGCCCAAAATCTCACACTTGTTTTGAAAAAGAGTAGATTCAAAATTTCGTCCTTGATCCGAATGGAGTTCTAAGGGCACTCCAAAACGACTGATGAACTGCTTGACAATGACATCTGCAACCGTCGCGGCCTCCTGGTTGGGTAACGCATAAGCTTCGACCCATTTGGTAAAATAATCCATCACCACTATTATGTACTTGTTTCCCTCATCGGTTTCTGGAAACGGTCCAGCAACATCTATGGCAATTCTTTCAAAAGGGCTTCCCACATTGTACTGCCGCAGAGGTGCACGATGACGTCTCTGTGGTCCTTTACTAGCAGCACATTTGGTGCATTTTCGGCACCATTCCCTTACGTCTTGTGCACAATTTACCCAATAAAACCGCTGGCGCACCTTCTCCAGCGTCTTATGTACACCAAAGTGTCCTCCGGAGGAACCATCGTGGAGCTGTCGTAACACTTCCAATATCCTTTTCTTAGGAACCACCACTTGCATCCTACTTTCGGTGCCATTTGAATTCTCCAAAACGCGCTTCAAAATGTGATCATCTACAACTAGAGAGTCCCATTGTGCCCAATATGATTTTAAGTTGCGCGAGTAGGGAGCAACTTCTTGCCAACTGGGTCTTTGCCCTTGATTCTTCCAGTGCAGTATTACTTTAAGATCAGAGTCGGTTTGTTGGTCCTTTCGCAATTCGTTTGATAGCCATTGATCATCGATCACGGTGGTCCTGCAACTGTTGGCTGACCTATTTTCTATTTGGGTGCACTGTTTGTAGTCTTTTGGACAGGGTTTTCTCGAAAGTGCATCGGCGTTCTTATGTTTCATACCTGCTCTATGCTGGATGTCGAAATTGTACTCCTCTAGTCTCTCTATCCACCTAGCTATTTGTCCTTCAGGGTTCTTGAATTGCAGAAGCCACTTCAAAGCCGCATGATCAGTTCTAACTACAAATTTTCGCCCATATAAGTACTTATAGAAGTGTTCGACAGACTTAACTATTGCCAGCAGTTCTCTTCTCGTAACGCAATAATTTCGTTCTGGCTTTGCAAGCGTCTTACTGAAGTATCCAATGACCCTCTCATTTCCATCTTGTATCTGGGAAAGCACTCCTCCTATGCCGACATCACTGGCATCCGTATCCAGGATAAATTCCCCAGTTGGTAATGGATAGCTTAAGATTGGTGCGCTCATCAAGGTTTCCTTCAATAGGTCAAACGACAATTGGCAGTCATCGCTCCAAACAAATGACCGATCTTCCGTCAACTGAGTCAGTGGTTTTGCAATATTGGCGAATCCTGGCACATACCGCCGATAATAGGTACATAATAGTGCTGCGGAAATCGCCAAATATTACAAATCGATTAACCGACTTTTCCTCAAACCGGTTTCATTAAAATCGATTAATCGTGTTGAGTCGAAACCGGTCTTCAAAATCGATTTTTTATACCGATTTTAAAAATCGGTTCAAAACCGGTTTAAAATCGATTTTGAAATTGGCTTTAAAATGTGTTTTTTAAATGGGTACACTAAGTTTTTCGATTATAATTTCTGTTTTGATGGCAACAAATCGTCAAACATAAATCCAGTTTAGCAATAACATTGATTCCGCAATATAATTTTTTTTTCGAGCGGAAAGAAGTTGCAGCTACATTGTCTTTTTATGGTATATACGTTAGGATACTGATTGTTACTTGTTTTATTAAATTTCATTAATTCATATTACCGCTATTTATTTTTTCATCCACGTTAACCACAACATGCTTTATGAGGTATAGATAAATAACAGGTGTCGCTGTTTAGTATCTCAACGAATATATTTTGCATAACAAGAACAAATGAATGAAAGCATTATATTTTCAGTATTTTTTTTACAAAACGCACTACATTCTCTATCTAGACATCATCGTGAATGTATTATAAATATTAATAAAACAATTGCAAAGCCATACAGAGCGGATTCAAAAAAAAAAATCATCGATTTGAAACCGATTTTAAAATCGATTTCAAAACCGATTTTTCGATTACGATTTCCGTTTGATGGCGGTTAATCGCTTAACACAAAACCGGTTTGGTATAAAACCGATTACGATTCGCAGCACTAGTACATAACCCGAGAAAACTTCGTAGCTCATGTTTATCCTTAGGTACCGGCCATTTCTTCACAGCTTCCACTTTCTGTGGATCGACTGCTACTCCTTTCTCAGACACCACATGTCCTAAATAATAAACCTCCTTACGGAAAAGATGACACTTTTTGGGACTCAGTCTTAGGTTAGCAACTCATAACTGCAGAAAAACCTCTTCTAAATTTTTTATGTGTTCTTGAAATGTTCTTCCGACCACGATCACATCGTCGAGATACACCAAACAGGCCTTCCACGAAAGTCCTCTCAACACTGTGTCCATCAACCTTTCAAACGTAGCAGGCGCATTGCACAGTCCAAACGGCATGACTGTAAACTGCCATAGTCCAGTACCCACAGTGAATGCTGTTTTCTCTTTATCGGTCGGCTCCATTCCTACCTGCCAGTAACCGCTCTTTAAGTCCAGAGTAGAAAACCACTTAGAGCCCACTAAAGTATCCAGAGTGTCGTCTATACGTGGCAAAGGATAACTATCTTTCTTAGTTACATTATTCAATTGACGGTAGTCGACACAAAATCTAATGGATCCATCCTTTTTCTTTACCAGTACCACTGGTGACGCCCATGGACTAGCGGAAGGTTCAATCACGCCTTCTCTCTCCATATCTTTTATTATTTGGTTAGCTTCTTCCGGTAATGGTAATAACTCACTTGATGAATTACAGCACTCGGCTATCGCCTCGTGCTGCAAACCTCAGCTGCGTGAGTTATTACCTACATTACCGCTCGTTGAATAATATACTATTATAATTTGACATAACCACTGACATTCCTGTCATACAAACAGTTGACAATACTAAAATGGATACATTTAATTTTACCTCCCACTACCTTCTCCCAATAGGCTTTCGTAGTTGAAGTTGTTATCCTGTATGTATATCTATTTGTTTATACTGATGTTTGTACTGATGTACGGAAGTTTGAGATATAAAGCATTATATTAATAATCAATTAATTAATAATTAATTTCTTCATTACTCACGACATTTTTTAAAATATTTTAGAATGTCTTGTCGTGGATTTTTTCCATTGTTAAATAAAATGTCCTAGATCATTGTAAATATGATAGAATTAAATGAGCTAACTGAAATGCTACAGTTACTACAATGTGCAGATTGAGAGATGTACCAACGTGATCCTTAATGGCATATGCATGTATGTATATGTGAATAGAAAGTAGAATCATTCATTCGTGGACAGAAAAACGTAAAACATTGTATAATTCTAAACATATGTATGTAGGTACTTCCATTATATATTAAACTGTAGAATCAACGAAGGATTTTATCAAAGCCATGGACAATACTACAACAAGTTTCTAAAATTAGTGATGCAAAAATTAAAGAATTAAAGAATACAGTCACTTATGTATGATGAAAAGTCATATTGAATCCACTAGAGAAAGCACCTAAACAAGCAGTCAAAAATGTTACTCATAGTGTTTAGTGAAATCGGAAGACGGAAATTTACTGCAAAATTGTCAATTATCTTATAACATCTTATAACAATTTGGTTGTATTATGTACACACTTCTTGCAATCGGACCTAGATTTTGGACTATTGAGAAGAATATCTCATAGGAGAAATATAAAAAAATCATTATTTATTACTTTCTGAATTGGTCGGAATATTTGAATATTGTGCAGTTAAGAATGTAGAAAGTATTAAAATGTTCGACATTATAATAGCTTGTCTACCGGAAAGCTTACGCGATTCAGGAGAAAAAATAGTATATATTTTTTCTTAGATAAAGAAAACCTTCTTTTCTATTTTTCAGTGTTCTCTGCAGCAATTTCTTTAATATGGTTAATAAGGTATTTTTGTATACGATTTCCAACTGAAGTGGCATACATTTGTTTTCATGATACTTCAGGAGCAATAATCCGTTGAGATAATATTTGAAGAACTCACTAAAGTTAAGCAAGTTACTACTTAGTCAAACTCTTATTATTCGTGAGTTAATGATAGGTCCTCTATCGTTCTTGAAACATTACTGCACATACATTTAGCGTAATATATTTCAATAAATCGGATAATAATTAAACAATTTTGTATAATGTATAGTCCAATAATATGACTACCTAACATCCTGCTCCATACATTTAAACTGCATCGTTGCTAAAAATTATTACGACATACAGTACGAGGATACATCCCATGTGTATAAGTTATAATAAATACTAGCATAAATTGAGCCTCCTTCGGTCATGATACTACAAAAATCGGGCTTGTTAAATCCCTAAAACATTATCATCAGCATGTAAATGCTGTACAAATTGAATATGATACGAATATGACCCTTCAGCTTCAGTGTAACATGTCAGTCGACAAGATCTCATGTTACACTAGACCACACGTATTTTTGGATATTTACACATAAGTTTATAGGTATTTATTCATTGAAAGTTTCGACAACTAGTAAAAAAATTTTCTATTTTCAAACTCGACATTATCTCCTGAGGATAGCGGTTAGCCGAAACATGTAGAGATAGAAATAAAAAGAAATTGTGAGGTAGAACACATTTAACTTTCATTTTCATACATCAACACTCACTAAAATTTTAATTCTTTATCATCAGCTCTAAAGTTGATCGGTTTCGAGAAAAATCAACTTTTATGTTGTTAACGTTTGCTTTTCTTACTTGTTCTAATGTTTTAGTAAAATAAAATTTTTATTTCAAAAAATGTACCATGTTTATCTACATAAAAGTTGATTTTTCTCGAAAACGGTCAACTTTAGAGCTCATGACCAACAGTACCTTTTTTGTGTAGAAAACATTGGCGGTTCAAATGGGCGTCTCAAAACCGTACTTTTTTCCAGTGGCGTAGAAGTTGGGGAGAAAAACAACCACTACCCCTTCAAAATCTTCACCAATTATGACTTAAAAAAAAAATTCTCGCGCACAACTTAGTTTATTATAACTAGAAAATGGTTACAAACGCTGTTTTCTTTACGATAAACGGTCCGGAGATATTTCCAAAAAACGCATTTTTTTAAATTAAATTTCAACACCCTGTATCTCGAAAATGGTGCATTTTAGAGGGTAAGTTGATAGAAACTCTTTTTTAAATTTTTGGACAAGGTATCACATCCTGAAGTCCTGCGCATATATTATGAAACACCCTATATATATATATACAGGGTGGGGCACCACATTCGCCTCGGTTGATATACAAAAAACGGTAACACATATTTAAAATATTTTTGCTGGAGCATGTGTAGGTCCATTAGGAGCACGTTCTAAATTTATTTTGAAATATACAGGGTGTTCCAAACAAAAGTTACACATCAAAGTTATCAAAATTTAAATGGGACACCATGTATATTATTGCATATTTCGATAACGCATACTAAATAAAGTCAAGTTACTGTTATATTCTCTATATCTAGGTTCAATATTTTCTAAGATATTAAACAATTTTTGAAAATGTAGATCAATATTTAGAATGATGTAGAATGAGTACCTATTTAAGTTACGTGTTTCAAGCTGTATTATTTCATTAGCACAACCATTACATCTAATGCTTAGATGCTTTCTAAAAATTATACAGGGTGATTAAAATGTTACTTCTAATTGTGGGTACCATTAATGCTCAATAACTTGCTTATTTTAAACGGAACATCCTGTATCTAACATCGTCAGTCGATTTTAGTTTATTTCTCTTTTAAATGTTATTAAAGTGCCTAAACCTATCTCTTACAGTTTCTTTGTAAAAGTCAATTTAGTGTTTTAATTGGCGATTATGTACTAAAAATTTGTTTAAATCAAGGTAGCTTTGACATGATGACACTAATTTCGGATATTAATTTTGTCTAATTTATTCTTGAAAAGTAGGCACTGGTGCATTGGACGTTGCTTCATATTTATTGGAAACAAAACAAAAACTAACCAATAGATGTCTTATTACATACAAATTTTTACCATAACCTTAATACAAAAGGAAACAATAATTAATAATTTCATCGATAACTCAGTAACAGTTGAAAATCAAGCAAAGTTTTATTAACGTTTTTAATTTACATGTAGATCGTTATGCAAATTTTTGACTACACCTTTTGAAACATGGTGTATATACTTACGGCAAATTATCTTTGTTTACATAGAAGCAAAGTAAACAACTGTCTGTGAATAATAAAAATATCTATTGTATGTATTCTTCATTTTCTTATCTGTTATCATCTGGAAAAAAATACATACAATTACAACAACAACTTTAACTTTTCAGTTAAACCACGTATTATTTTTGCAATTTAAAATACTTTATAATTTCTTATTCCTCTTAAAAAAAAAACAAGAAATTCGTCCGTTTGCACATTCGAAGTTTTAATCTATTGACATACATTTCAATTTTAGTAAAATTATAATTTTAAAAAGATTTTTAATAATCAAAACCAACAATTTTAATGTGTTTGTCCTCGTTAGTGTCGATTGATTTTACATGTCACACAGAGATCAACATTTTTGAAACTCAAATTCTAAGTAATTCACACACACAGATTCATTCTTTACATAAATTTTTGTATACCTTTGTAGCATGCTCCTGAGGAAGTTATGAAGCTTATGAATAAATGAGTTTTTGATTTCAACAACAGACCGATTATATATATGTACATACAGGGTTTCCACGGCCGAGCGAGACATAGGGAGAATACATAAAATCGGTTTTCTGTGAATATTATCTATACTTCATCGAAATTTAAGTGCCGCATATTATAACTGGGCCAACAATGAACATTTCCACAATCATAATACAAAGAAAGTTATTTTAATAAAGCCACGGCCGCTTGCAGCATCTCACATGTTAAAAAGCCTTATTAGAAATTTACGTGCAATAGATTTAAAAATAATAATTTTCTGGCTTTATTAAACTGACTTTCTTTGTACTATGATTGTGGAAATGTTCATTGTTTGCCCAGTTATAATATGCGGCAGTTAAATTTCGATGAAGTATAGATAATATTCACAGAAAACCGATTTTATGTATTTTCCCTATGTCCCGTTCGGCCATGGAAACCCTGTATATCATGCTAAAAGTAGATAAATTACGTTCCATTTACACATTTGCGTTTTAACTTTCCAAAACATACCTGCCACTATGCTGCTGTGTAATCAGGTACTGTCTCATATTGGACTTTATAGTTGTAACACTTAAGGTCGGGTCGCTATATCGTTGAAAGCAGGTCCGCGAAGTTGGCACCACAAGGTGGTCAAAAATCGACAAAAATGCTAGAAAGGATTGACCATTTATTGACTACTATTGACTAACAACGATTTTGATTGACCACATTTTGATTAGGCTGCAGCCACTATACCCACCCAATCAGCATGTGAACGTCCATAGAACATCCAGTGTCCATCCGTTGTTGGATATGCGGACGTCCATCGGTTATTCGATATGCACAAAGAATGTCCAGTGGATATTCACCGGAGAGCCATTTTCTACCAAATTGGACATCCATAGGGTGTCCGTTTCAGATCCATTAAAGAACCAAGTGATTAAAATATTGGATTATTAAACCGTCACTTTCGGTGTTACATCAAATGGAAATAACTAAATTGTCAGTGAAATCAAAATCCTAAATCAACATAACGTATTCTTCCGATATGTTATTCTCAATATTATGCAACATGCGTATATTAGATCTGTTATTTGGGTGCCCGATATACCGACATATACCATTCAAATTCATATACATATTTCATAAATGTTCGTCAATTGTACAAAGAATAACAAACATGCATAGGACTATTGTACGATGGACGTCCATTGCACAAACGTTTATGGGTATTCTAAGAATATACATATTCGGATATCGTATAGAAGTCCATCAAAGGATATTACAAAAGTCGTCCATATCCGCATATTGGACATCGTGTGTTATCTGGGCATATTGTGGGGTCTAATGGCGAAAATGCTAAAACTAATCAATATAGATATTTTGTTCATCGGATACAATTGACTATGTTTGACCACCCTTCACATTTTCAAAATTATCAAAAAAAATTATTCGAAATTTTGTTTTTACTACAAATACTAAAAATATGTTGCAGGATACGATTGACCAACGTTTGACCATCACTGACCACCAAATAATTTTTTTGAAAACTTAACAGTAGTCGACAAAAAATGAAAAAACAAGTTCATATTTGCAACGAAATGACATCAAACCAAGAAAATATGACAACCTCTTACTCCAGGCTGGTTGTTCTGAGTTATTGCTAACTTCGTTATTATTGGAACTACGAAATCGGTTAAATTAGCAAACTAGCAGTATTTTTCCTGCTGATTACAATGGTAACAACAGAAAAATAATTGAATGTCAACTCTTTTAGATATTCAAGAAAATAATATTGTTTTTTATGGAACACCCTATATATTTTACTGCAGTTTGAATAAAAATTTAATTGTGAACAAAAAAGTTTTAATACAACATTACGAAAAAATTAAAAATAAAGTTATTATGACATTTTGTATGTATTAGGTACTTCAGCACCTTAATTAAAAAATAAATAAATCAACCTAGCTATGAAATAACAATTCGGTTTGTTTATGTATCACCTCTCAGTAGTAGCAATAACTGTTCTGAAATTGTAACAGTGCGTAAGCTTCTTTAATTGTTATTTTAAATATAAAGATGGTGTTTACTCATTTAGAAAAATGTGATATGTTAGAAGCGTGCATAATATGCAGAAGGATCGGTACGCAAGCCCAAGAATATTATAACGAGGTACACTGGAACCTTGTCTATATCCGCAGTTTTTGTCTAAACACCATCCACAAAACTTTAAAGAAGCATAAATTTGTTATTTATAAATATCAACCAGTGCAAAATTTACACGCTAGTGATTTCGAAAGAAGATTGGAATTTTCACATTGATTTATTAATGCCTGTCACGAAGATCCCAATTTTTTAGATGCATTTTATATACTATTTTTACGTACCCTACTTCGTGCAAATTGAAGTGGTTTTTTCGACAGTAGCAGAAGAAATATACATTTTTCTCTAAAACAGTTGAAGATGAATGGGTACATTCTCATATAAAAAGAAAGAGAATTTAATTTTACATCCAACCCTGTAAATAGATATAGGCTGCCCCATTAAAAAAAACAATTAATATATGTATTTTTTGACCTTTATGTACTTTTAATTCCTGATTTATTTCCACTTAGAGGTCAATAAAACAATAAATAATTAAATACCAATTTATTCCATAACATATAATAATATGTTAATGTTGTATTAAATCATTATTCCTTCATTATTACTTGTGAATATAATTAAAATTCGATATATCAATGAATTCTTTGTTTTTTAGATAATTTTGTTGATAGGCATGGCAATTTATATTTATATTATTAGTATTTTGACACATATTAAATGTCAATTTCTTCCACTGAAGAAGTTATTTAACGAAAACATATTATTATATGTTATGGAATAAATTGGTATTTAATTATTTATTGTTTTATTGACCTCTAAGTGGAAATAAATCAGGAATTAAAAGATTAAAAAAAACAGAGTTATTGGCATTTAAATGTTTCCAAATGTTGGCGCCAGTAACTGTATGTCAGCAAAAGGATCCATACATGTTAATATTGGAAATAGTAAAGCAATTCAAGACGTATCAATTAGCCCAAACCAACATTTTCTGACCATTTTTAGTTTTGATCCTACAGCTCGTTAACGAGAGCGCTGCAATTGTAAAATTGCAAAAAATTGCAAAATGTAAAAAAATATATATATATAGGGCGATTCATTTAACATAATAAAGTTACATACGATTTTTCTATAATTGGGACACCCTGTATATTTGAAAATATTTTCTAACTATGTGTCATTTAAATAGGAACAAATTTTATTTGAAACTTTTCTCTATACTACAAAATAAACAAATTATCAAAGAAACCGCGTCAGCTGGGACACCCTGTATATATAATCAATCACCTATGTTACCCTTAGGGTGTTAGGTGTACAAATTCAAAAATATTTTCTATAATTGTAATTAACTATAAATAAATTTAGTCCATTTCTTTTTATTTTTGCCATTCTTGTTCCTTCGTTACAGGTCTTCCCTCGTTTCTTCAGCCATTTCGCAACTGTATTGTCTCACGTTTTCCTTCGTCTACCTCTTGTTCTCTTATCCGCTGTTCTTGCCAGCCACACCTTTTTGTTTGCCTGTTTTCCCCATACGCATCATGTGTCCGAACCACTTCATCTTTTGCCTGTCCATGTATTCTAGGATCGGTTCCTGGAGTTCTTCTCTTATTTTCTGGTTTCTTATTCTATCTCTTCTAGTTACTCCTTTGACTGCTCTTCATTCAGTACTTCATTTCTAACGTTTGAATTTTACTTTTCATTTAATTCATTAGGTTTCAACTTTCACATCCGTACATTAAGACTGGCTTGAACACCGTGTTGTAAACGACAATTTTGATTTTTTGTGTTATTTCTTTCTTCCTCACGAATGCGTTACTTAGTGCGTAGTTTAGCTTATTTGTGCTTTCTATTCTGCCAGTTTCACGTCTTCTGTTCCAGATTTATGTATGTTGACACCGAGATATTGAAATGTATTTACCTGTCCTAGCTCCCTCCAACCAGTTTAATTTCTACTTTAACATCGTTTTTTCCTATTACCGTGACTTTAGTTTTATGTATATTTATTTTCATATTTCTTTTTTGCAGTGCTGTTTTCCATAGATTTAAATTTGTTTGTAAGTCTTGACCATTTTCAGCAAATACTATCAAATCATCAGCGAAAGCACATTCCGCTATCTTTACTACCTGTATGCTTCTATATCCTACGTGGAGTTTTTTAGTTTTGTTCTTAAGTTCTTTAATAACGTCGTCAAGCACCATATTAAAAAGGACTGGGCTAAGCACTCCCCCTTGCCTCAGGCCATCCTTGGTTAAAAATTATTTGGACTACATATTTCTCGTTCTTACATAATTTCTTGTATTCTTGTAGATACTGGCTACGCCCTTACAGATGTTATTATTTACATTTCGTTTCTGAGGCTTTTCCATACTTCATCTCTTGGTATACTATCAAAAGCTTTTTCTATATCTATAAATGCTACCACTATACCTATATTATTATTTGGATTCTTTTCTATTATTTGCTTTACTGTGAATATATAGTCCTGCCTCTACCTCTCGTACCTCCTCTACCTTTTCTAAACCCACTTTGGGGTTCTTCAAGCTGTGCTTCGATTTGTAATTTTAACATTCTTTCTAATATTCTCTCATATATTTTCAGCATCATGCTAAGTAAAGTAATTTTCCTGTAGTTCCCACATTGCCTAGTATCGCCACCTTTATGTATAGGTATCAAAACGCTGAAAATAATAGGACTTAAGTATTGTATAGTGTCTCTAGACAATCAAAAATTGAAAATCATCGTTTGACCACCATCAAAGTTTGTGAAAAATGCGATAAACTTTGAAACTTTGTTATGTAACTTCGAGATCGGATAAAAATTAACCGGTGGGTGGTCAAACGATGATTTGCGATTTGCTATGAGTAAGTAGCCTGGAGCAAGAGGTTGTGACATTTTCGGGGTTTGATGTCATTTCATTGGAGATATGAGCTTGTTTTTTCATTTGTTTCGACTACTAAAGTTCTCAAAAAAATTATTTGGTGGTCAATCATGGTCAAACGTTAGTCAATCCTATCCTGCAACAAATTTTCAGTGTTTGTAGTAAACAAAATTTGAATATTTTTTTTCGAAAATTTTGAAAATGTGAAAGGTGGTCAAACATGGTCAAACGAGGTCAATTGTATCCAATGAACAAAATGTATATTGCCTAGTTTTAGCATTTTCGCCATTTGACTTCAAAATATGGGTGTAGTGGCTGTAGCCTAAACAAAATTTCATGAAATCGCTGTTGATCAATAGTGGTCAATAAATAGTTAATCCTTTCTAGCATTTTTGTCGATTTTTGATCACTTTGTAGTGCCAACTTTGCGGAACTGTTGAACGCACTATAATAAAGTTAGAACCAAGTAATTTATTTATTAACATTTCTTACATAAAATTTGTACAATTAATTGCGTGTTAAAAGACAAATAATATTAAGTTCGGAATTTGTAATATGTATAGGCAAAAAGCGAGAAGTACTAAAATTAATTACATTTGTAAACAAACAATATGATTTTGTTGTAGATGGCATTTATGCAACTTTTAACGGCAAGAAATAGAAAAAACCGAGTGTTCCACAAAAATTTCCAAAGGCTGTAATGTCTGTATTTATCATCTGATTTTAATGATCTATATATGAAACTGTAGGGTTTCGTAAAGACTACAAACAGCAATGCAAATTATCTGTTTGTCAGATATAATTCGCGAAAAACGTAATTCAACTTTTTTTTTCAAATTGCACCATATACATTTTTTTAATTTTTATAAAAGAACATTTCCTAACGATTCGAATAATGTCATGAAAACATACACTTAAATAAGGAATAATGCAAGAAAAATACAAGTTTTTGCACATTTTTATATGGCAAAACTAACAGTAGGTCATGAATTGTGGTACGCAATTAAACAATCACAGCGTCTTTTTTAATCAACTACTGGTCACTGTCAGTTTGAGTGATCAACGCATTGTCAAAAACACCGTTCATTATAAGAAACAAGTTTGTATAAGTTTAATTTCGATTTATATTAATATTAATAGCAAATATGAATTTTGAATATTTAACGGATATGCTTGAAGTTTATTTTGAATGTGGGAAAAGACCATGTGACGCTTTTAGAATTTATCAGGAACGTTTCCCTGATAGGGAATCACCACATCACAAGAAATTTTCACGACTGGAAGCCAATCTGAGGATGTACGGATCTTTTAAAAAGCCAAAAAAAAAGACGTACGAACTACAGATGAAAATTTAGATCTAAACGTTTTATTGATAGTTGCGGAAAATCAAATTATTTATTTAACTGCTTACATTTTCGCTAAAAACTGTTGCACATGAGAATTTAGCTTTACTCCCCAATAAAATATATGATTGTGTAATCAAAGAATTCAATACATTTATGAGTTAATTCATCAATTTCTGTGATTATCTAAAATTACTTACAATTTTTGTGAGAGGCTCTATGATAGTGGTTGTCAGGTAAAAACATTTTTCTAAGTGAAACGATGTAATACAGAATCTTTAAGCAGTTTTCACTGTGCAATTAATATCCTAATAGTACGTATTGCAATCTGATTGGAAATTACAAATATCAAACCAAATGCTATATGTCTTCTGGATAATGAAGTCTTGTAATAATGAAATTTGAAAGCTCAATTCTTAAAATTGTATAAAATTGGCAAAACGTTTCATTAAATTGATGGCTGCCTGTTAGACACGGTTTTCGTAAATTCTTTCTAAATAATATATTTTTTCTAACTGCAGTGGTACAAAAAATATAGCTGGAAAAAATTCCCAAGAGGAAATCATTTAATTATAATAATAATTATAACCACGGCGAGAGATTATTTTACTACAGTAACAAGTCATTTACTTGTTTAAAAGTTTGCTATGCTTTGTGGTCGATAGAAAGTGCAACACTAATTGATTATATAATTAAAGTAAGGTTGTCGTGAACGGGATACCCATTCAGCGGATTATCCGGTTATAGAATCGGATATCCAAACTCGGCTCTCAAACCCAAAGCGGTTCCAGCCGCGTCTATGTACTTTAAACCGGTATACTCATAGCCATTTTGCCAATCACGTTAAATTCCACTCCTGGATGCTTTGTATTTTATCTTCTAAAACTGAAACTGTATACCTCGAACAGATTTTTGAACCGAAATCGATTCTGAAACTGAAACCGGATAAAACGGAGTATAAAAATTTTCAGTCTACCCAGTTTTGAACGACAGCACTAGTACAAAGCAAGATATACTATGTATGTATTGTATGTATTTAATATCAACATAAATAATCGTATTTGTAATGCAACGATATTTCAGGGTTTGTACTCCGTTTCAGGAAAAAAAGTGAATAATCAAAACAAGAACGTTCCAGGCATTACTAGCTGTGAACCCAAACCCTCGAGAGGCTGAATTGCAGGTCTAAAATTCTTAATAAAAATTGTATATACCTACATTATGCGCATGGGAGTCACATTATTAAACAACTCTCGTATAACATAAATGTACAATATTCTTTAAAATAAATTATGGATACTTTCTGGAAATTATGTAGCTGACATATGTTTTTTTTGTATTTTTTAAATATTTCATTATTTGTTTTGTATCAGTATGTATGCTTGTTTTTAGGAAGTATACCTATCCGTAAAACAATATATTGTTTACTCAAATTTATAATCAATAACTGTAACAGTGCTTGTTTATTTTAACTGATCCAGTACTGTTCAATTCCATCAAAACAAGTTGTTTTCAAATGTGTTCGCATGATTACTATTTTTCTCTCCTACTCAGCAGGCTCATTGGTATTTTAGAACAAAACCCTGATGTTGTCACTCGAGCATTTAATGTTTTTGCATATTCGAAAAAATAAAACTGCATGTATCAATATGCTATTTTAATACAAACTTTTTAATTTGGAGCAATTTACACTATGAGTTGAAAGTTC
Organism: Holotrichia oblita; assembly: GCA_023690525.1. Classification (NCBI taxonomy): domain Eukaryota; kingdom Metazoa; phylum Arthropoda; class Insecta; order Coleoptera; family Scarabaeidae; genus Holotrichia; species Holotrichia oblita. The sequence goes on from CM043017.1 coordinate 56,272,449, forward strand.
ACTACGACGGTACAAGTAACGGCTTAGATATTTTTGGTTAATTATATTTAATTCTTTTTTGCAAATGGATGGAAGTAACTACTAAAGATAAAAATATATTAATAATCTACTTCGTACTGAAATGTCATGTAGATACAACATCCATAACAATATAATACGCATTTAAGCACAAATTTGCTGTCAATATTACTAATACTGATTTTTACTGCCATAATTGCTCAACATATATGACAATATTATCTGTATTATAGATTTTACTTGTTTCATGTACTTTAATAAAAATATGTCTATTAATTATATATTTTTAGTAATAATCTAGCCTGTGATAATTGCACAAACCATTCATGTGTGTATCTATATGTAAGTGCGTTATTGTTGATTAAAAGCTATTACGTTGTATGCGTTTTTTTTAATAATAAAGAATATTATTATCTTTATTTTTACACAGCGAGAAAGGTTGTTACAAGAGTGAATGCAGTAAGGCTCAACGCAGTAATATTATTTCTGAAAGTTTTAAAAGGACTTTTACAGTACGCTCATACATGTAAATGGCAATGAGAATTGGAATATAGGGCAAAATTAGTATGGCAATATATCTAAACTTAATGAGAACAAAAACCAAATTTTAGAAATATTTTATTTGAATATGTATTAAATTTGCATATTTATAACTTTTGTGTATGGGTTGCTGATTTTAAGTTCTGTTTACACATGTAAGATATGTATGTATTATTAACTGCTATATTTACTTACCATTTATAATAATAACCTTGAAGTAGCTTTATAGATTTAGCACTAATAACACAATTAGATAACTACAAAATATTTCATATTGAATATGGAGTATGTAATTAAATAAAATCACATTAAGTTTATAAAACGGTTTAATTAACTTATTTTTTCATAAAACACATACATCGGTCGCTCTGTATATACAAATATTTACATTCACAAAATAAATAATACACGATTCAAATCACAGATACAGAAAGTGCCTTAAACCTAATTAAAACTACAATCAGATTGATCAGGAATGAGTAATCAGTCGTTTTATAGAAAGTACATAATTGTATGATTATTTAGCACTCTGTAGGTGCCGGTTGTAACGTTCTTAGCACTGGTAAAAACCCTAATCGCTGTTGAACGACGGGTCTACTTTTTGTGTGTCTTTTGACGTGTTTTGCTAAATGGTCTGATCTCATAAACCGTCTACCACAATGTTCACAATGGAATTTTTTTTCACCAGTGTGTGTTCTTTTATGCCTAGACAGCTCATCTGATCTAGAGAACCTTCTTCCGCATTGCTCCCATTGACATACAAACGGTCGCTCTCCCGTATGCGTTCTATTATGTGCTTTTAAATGCGACGATTTGAAGTAATTTTTTCCGCAGCCTTTATACGTGCATTCATAAACTCTTCTTCGCGCTGGTTGGGATTGTTGTACTGGCGGTGGACTTAACAAAACAAATTGTGCAGGAAATATTTTACCATCAGGTGAAACAAAAACGGTGTGTGGTTGTTGCGATGTTTGTATAATTTTCGGTGCTAATGGCGGTAGAAGGTTAACTTTTGGTGGAGGCGCGGGTATTTTGTCGACACTGCATTGTTTTTTGTGATTGTTTAATTTAAATTTGATACTTTTGACTACGTTGACTTCTGTTGTTTCGTTAACTGGTGTACAGGAACCGTCCTTATTGGCTTTCATAATGACAGAAAAGTTTCTGACTGGCGCTGGAGTAACAGGTGCCGTTAAATTTAAAGCTTGTGCGGTTTTCTGAACTATTGGCCTATATGCCGATGATAAATTGAGAATATGTAATTCTTCATTATTATTTTCCATTTCTGGAGGAGGTGTTATAGGCTTTGGTACGTTAAACCCTTCCATCGATGGAAACGGATGTGATAGTTTATGGTTGATATCTGGTGGCGGAGTATTAGCCAAAAATCGATCCAATACACCATCATATTTACATATACGTTTCTTGAGCGGGTAATCGAGATATTCTTCAGTCTCTGAGTCTGATGGTTGTGGTGTCAGCGGGGTAGGGAAAGGAGAAGCAATTCTTTTTCGCCCGTATTGCTGCAACTCTTCCATATCGAAGTTCTGAAAATAATAATAATAAAATAGCACATTAGTACGGGAGCGCACAAAAAAATTGTTTAAATGTTTAACACAGCAGAAAAAAATCAACTTACATTATTTAGTGGTGGTGTTGATGGTGGTGAAAGTAAATTATCAGCTTCTTTAAACATCTTGTCCTAGGTACTGTATCTAGATGCGACTGTTAACAATTGCGTTTGAACGGAAAATGAAAACCGCTCATCGTTTAACGCCGAATGTTATTGCCACAGTATGGGGTGTGTAGACAGTACTCGACCGTACGCACCAATAGCATTTGGGGGCTCGCCTTCTAAAACCAACCGCGGTCGAGCAGTCAGCCCGTGACCGCGTGATCCACAGCGTGTTGTTCACGTGCACAGAGAATGATTTCGGTGTCCTCGTCCGTGATGTTGACGTCACACTAGCGTGGATGTGATGCTACGTCACCGCTACTCTAGTCATACGGCGTGAGAGAAGAATCGATTCTTTGTAGGTGTGTTTTGTTTCGTTACCGTGACCCGTACTTTCTTTGTTTTCCACTTTAACGCATTTTCGTATTAATCGTACTACATAGTTTGTTATTGTATTTCGCGATTCTTGTCCGTACATAATATTGCTTCGCCGTCTTATTTTAGGAAGATATGATGCTCGAAATGAAGGAAGTGCTTTTGTTTAGGTGTTTACATAATGTATAAATATAGATATCAATAATTACGCAAAAACATGAACATCTGAAAAATTATATAGGTATACCTATACTTATTTTACTCAAATATGTAATTTTATTTGGTAGAGCAGTAATAGTGGTATATCACAATAAAATAATATCATAACATTACCAACATATAATAAAATTGTTTTGATTTATAAATGTGTATACGTAACACTTTTTAAATTACTTGTAACAGTAATTATTGCTTGTTTGGTAAACTTTTACTCAACATTTTTCGGTTTGAAAATATAAAGTTAAGCAAACTTATTACGCCAAAAATGGATTTAAATCTGTTTCTATTTATACACATACATATTATATGCATACATGTATATATGCATGTACACTATTATACTAGTAAATACTATCGTAAACATAGTAAATAGTGATCATTAGTAAGTGTCTATATTTGACATCACAGAAAATACGTTATAAAACTGCAAGTGAAGGTCGTATTTCCCTACTGATCATAATCATGAGGCAACTGCGTGATTGAAACTGCTTTCCAAACAGCATTAAACGTGCTTGTTATGATTCATTGTTGTTGATAATACACTAAGCGTATTTATTTTGTATTTCTGAATATACTTTGAACAAATGATAAATGTTAAGCGGCATTAAAATATTTAATAGAATCATACACACCCTAACATCATTACAAAAATTACAACTAGTAGATATGCAATAAATAAATGTATAAGCAATATCTGTACGAAAATGATATAGATTTTAGTAGTGTTACTACATGGCATTTAAATTTAGCTCTGCGTATGTATTTTATTAGAATTTAGGGTACCTATTTGCTCGCAAATTATTAATAGCTTCCAAAACTAATTTTTCTGTTAGCTGCATCTGAATTTACGTTTTGCCTAAACATTCGCATAGCAACAATGTATAAAGATAAACATATACTGACATACAATGTATGTAAATATACATGAATGAGTTACTACAGAAGTCTGACTATAATTAATGTTCGGCAGTATACGACATATTGCACAATTTATGAATAATTCCAAATTCAAATGTTACAGCATAGGAAATAAAAAATATGTTGAGAATTCATTAAAACAAGAATCATTGTTTTATTGTGCTTCATCTTGTGTTATGTTATAAAAATTCTATTTTATAACTTCTGTTTAGTCTTTATTTACGTGTAGTTTATACTATGTATATGTAATGTCAAGGAACATTTTAAGCATATATGTAAGTTTAATAACAACTGAGAGCTCAAATATTTAACACAGCTCTTTTAAAGTATTGAATCCAAATTCCTTTCTCGTGCAAATATTGCAGATATTGTACAATAGAGATAAATACAACCCGGACTCTCTGCATACCGCAGCATAACAAAACTGGCAGAGTTGTTGGAACCATCTCCGGTTAACCTGCATCGTGCACACCCACCGTAATGTATGTATAATGTTATTGACCTATTCTTATCGACGCATACATATAGAGTAAATTGTGAGCGAAATAGTTCTTATATTATTAAAAGACGTCTGTGACCTTGACAGCTCATTTTCGAAAGAACTATTTTTTATTAGAGTTCTGATTGCACGCAAGAAACAATTTTGTTAGCGTCAAGACGCTTACAAAATTGTTCTGCGATAAGTATTAACAACAATAAGTTTTTAATACTTATCGCAGAACTTTAGGCGCTGCTCAGAACTCTAATAACAAATTTCTTTTTTTTTTGTTTCTGATATGAAAATAATTGCAATGAACTTCGAAATATTGATGTAAGTCTCTCGAACCTCAATAGTTATTGCTAGAACTTTTGAGGTGCTACTGGGAATTCCAATACAAAGTTCGAAATTTCGAAACTTTTTTTATTTTTGACGTATGAGATCCCGATAACCTTTTAACTAGTGATCTAAGTGTGCTACCCAGAACAGAAAATTCGAAATTCTGATTTTGTTTTTTAAAACTTTTTGGCGTAAAATATTAATCTGACCATTTTGAATTTCTATAGTTATCACTGGAACTCTTAAAGTGCTCTCGAGAACTGCAGCAAAAAATTCATCATTCCGATATTCCTAATTTTAGAGATTTTGCCAGCGAAACAGCTAAAAATAGATCAGTAAAATCAGATCAAGAAAAATAAATGTTTTGTCGGTAACAGTTTCAACAAAATATTCGTTTTTAAAGTCGACGTTGACATGAACTATTTGAGAATTTATTATTTTGTGATTATAAAGCTTACTGCTAATGAGTTAATTTATTTAATGGCAAAATTAATAAATAAATCACAAAATTTACGTATTTAAATTTCCTTAGCATCCTCTAGCGGTGATTGACAAAATAATATTAAAGAGTTTGAATTAAGCAAATATAGGCCAAGGAAAATCCTCTCTAATAAGACTAAATTTGCTAAATTCCGTTCAGGGGAAGCAGAATAATTTAAATTTATAAAAGAAATTCTTACCATTTACGCGTTTCTCGGATATCTTCGGGCAGGTAAAAGATAGCGATACACGGTTTTCGCTGGTTTGTTGATAATTTAGCCTACTTAATTTCCGGAAAAACTTAAACAGCGCGCTCTAGCATACACGCCACTTACTAGACTGGTTCGAAATGGCGAGCATTAAATTGCAGAAGTAATGCTGTTTTCAGCAGGTCTTAAGTTTGCAAAATTCGGTTCAACAGAACCGGAGTTATAAGCGTTCCTTAAAAATAAAGTTTCCTTCCCCTGCCCTTATTTGCCAAAATACAAAAATTTGTTCAGTGTAAAATATTCGGAATTTTTTGAAAATTCCGATTTTCATATTTGTGATAGACCTTAAATCGGTTAATTTTGTATAAAATAAGAATTTAAATTTTTTGTGTTCAGCTACGCCATCTAGCGGTCATCCTACACATAATTGCCAGATATTTCCCGCCTTTTAGTCATTGATATTTTTCTCCGGAAACTGCATTATAAACCGTTTCTGAGATATGGCAGAGCGCCATGGTTAGTTGGTCACCTGGTACATATATACAATACAAAAATAAACTAAATCTCAAATAAAGTAAAATAAAAGCTCAAAATATACAAAATTTAGTAACTTAACGTTTCGCTTCTAATATAACTTGTAAGTTCAGGAGTAAAAAGCAGGTAGGGGATACCGGAAGGTCACAGTAATTGATTCGTCGAGTCACCACAACCTTCTGGTAGATTCTATACAGCTGGAATAATATATGAATTAGTAAGCGCATACATTCGATATTAAAATCAAATTTCTATATGACTTGCATTGAATAGATAGCATGCAATTGTTTTCTTGTAAAGTTCTCTTGAAACATCTTGCAGCATTCTTGGTGTAATTTTTTCCGCATACCTATGTCCAAATCAGGAGATCTTGATGGTTAGGAGTTTTCAGAGAATCGCAGAAAACATTTTATTTAGACAGTCTTGAACTGTGTGCTAGTGCTCTGTCTTTCTCGAAAACCAATATTTATCTTGTCTTCAGCGGTCTCCAGTTCAACAACACCGCCAAATTTTCATGTTTTTGTCCCAAACAATTTTGGTGCAAATTTCTTGTATTGTACTGTCAAAATTTTACTTTTACACAGTCCAGATTTTCATTAATAATATTTAATGTAACAAAAATTAAGCCGTTAAGAGCTTTTTATTTCTTAAAGTGTGCTCTCACAATACTTTATGCAATTCATCTTTGTTAAATGGATTGTCCTTAGTAAATTTTAGTTGGATAGCCTTGAATTAGTTTATTATCAAATTATAAACAAAAGAGAAATTAACTAGTGACGTTTGCTGAAATAATTTTGAATTGCTTTTTGCATACCAATTAATTATAGCTCAATCACTTAACCAGGAGAAAAATTGAAATAACTTTAATTGTCAGAGATAATTATCAAACATATAGAAAAGCTGCATTAATGTTTAATCAACAACAACCTGATAAGAAAATAATTAAAACAGTGAGGGGATCTTATTAACGATCAACTACTGAAAATATATGTACCTAGTAAATGAAACGAAAACAAAAAGCCACACTACTGCTAGCAATGTAATGAACGAACAACATAAATTGGATGTTATGAAGTGCTGTTGAGGATCCAAAGTCTAGTGCTTAAATAATTGCAAATCACAATTATGGGTTATTCCACGCCAACTGCAACGCTTTTAGGAAAAAATAAAATCACTACATATTTCTAATTTTCCTAAAACTTTACGAATATGTTTTATTATATCCACAATAAAGAAAATATACTTCCTTTTTTAAATTTTTTCAATATTGTTTATAATAAGAACTTTGGAAGTTTTTAACACCATTGAAAATTGTTTTGCGCCGATGTCTTTACTTTATTTCTATTTTCGCATATGTAACTTAAGTATAATGTTTTAAACACAACTTTAAAGCTAGAAAAGTATACTATCTATGAAATGAATAAAAAGCCGATTTAAAATATATTCATAGGGTACCATAAGATTCAATATTATTTTTGAAATATTTTTCCACAAAATAATAATTAAAGAAAATTATAGAATATAATTCTGTTACTACTCTGTTGAATATCAAGATGGAGAAACAATGGAAATTCAAACATTTATATTTTAAGGTAGTGTGCACATGAGCAATCAATATAAATGATGCCGTTAACGACGGTAGATGTGTGATCGCTTGCTGCTTATATCATGAATGTACTTCGTTGATAGTGGTAAGCATGTAATATCAGCTTCTCAAGATTATTTATAAAATAAATAAATACGTGTATTATTTTGTTTTATTTCTTTTCTAAACTGCTAGTTCAGCTCTTATGGAAAAGTACTACTGTATTACACTCTTGGAAAAAAGCGGTATATAAAGCTCAGTAATTCTAAGTTTCTCCTCCTTCGAGTATACACTTCTTCTTTCCTACCATCCAATACACCCCATCACTCTATCTATCATCAAACCAAGTATTTTCCAAGACACAGATCGCATATATTATCCCTTTATGGGCTACTGTACTCATGTATGATGTAAAAAAGGGACGAGCACACGATGAATAGTCTGAACGTGACATTCTAACGCAACAAAATTTGGTATGGAAGTAGTACTAAAGTACATAGCATAACTTACCCTCACCTGGAAAGCAGCGGTAATTTTGGACAAAGAATCCAAATTTAAAATTAATAAAAATCCAAAACATCAAATTTTTTAGGTGTTCGAGTTGACATGGAATGGTCCTTATATGTCCTATAATTTTGAAGAACAATGATAATTTTTCAAGAAACATGGAGAATACTTTCTAGTGAAAACTTAATAAAAATTAAGATCATATGTGAATTCACAATTAAAAAGTTAGTAATAAAAATAGTATACGATCTAAAGTAAATGTAAAAACTGTGTTTCCTAGAGTAATTAGTTTTGAAAAAATTAAATTTTGGCTGTTTTAGAGATATATGTATATATTAAGTATAGTACCGCAAACTTATTTAACTTGGAATTATGTATATGAATATACAAATATGTTGCATAGTAAAATAGTAGTACACAACCTACGCCAACTAGTACAAATAGATACCGAATCCTATACGGAGTATTTGGAGTATTTTATTGGGTAACGAGTCGCACGCAAATAACAAACCTGTTTCACAGTAAAGAATAACTTGCAGAGAAGAATAATAGGCCAGCGTATTGTGTATTGCTTATGTAACCAAGCAAGCATCCCATAGTTAGGTCGTATCTATACTAAAAATTGTATGGCTAATGGGAAATGGCTGGGAATACTCTCTATATAGGTATGACATGGTTTTTTTTTGAAATTATGATGCATTATGTTTTCTTTAAACATTAAAAAAATAGGTTGACCAAAGAAAATTGCAGAAGCAACTGTCACCCTGCTGACATATTCCTATCAAGTCAAATTCATAAAAGGTCACTTCTTTTGCTATTTGATCGATATTGTACTTATAGTATTTTCTAGTTTTCGGATACCTGTGTATAGTGAAGTCAACGCAATATTTTTAAATTGTGTGTTTTCAGTCAGTAACGGACCTTTATGTTTATATTGGGTTGATGCGTAAGGCGGATTATCATTTTCATGGATTTATCTAAACTTATTTAGGGAAACTTGATTAGTTAAAAATATATAAATATTCATTAAAATGTATAAATTGAAATATTACTTTAATCAATCTCAAAATTTTAGCAAAATTCCCATACATGAGAACTTAGCTTTGTACACGATATGTCTGTAAACTAGACAATAAACCAAACACTATTACGCAGCTGGTTGCATAATCGTACCTCTCCTTCTCTCCTCCGCGAACGACGACACCTTTGCACTGTAGCTCGGTATTTATTTATAAGTGCTCTGTAATATTATTATTGGTATTATTTTTATTCATTGAATATAAAATTCGTCCATCGTGATGATTTTTTGGTCCATATCAATTTTGGTAAAAAATTGTAGTGGCTCAAGTGAATTCATAAGAGGCTCGTAAGTTGAGGTTTTTGTTGTTGCAAATTTAAGAGAACATCGACTGAATTATCTTCACTTATAGCTAGCTACCATTCATTATTAGACATATTAACTCCTATCTTTTACGGTTTTCCAGTTATTAGTGCTTTCCTAGTCAATTAATTATTTTGACATTCAAGGATTACTAAGATTTTAAATACATTAAAAAGGCGTATTTTTCGGACTTCCACCAAGAAAGCACGAATAACTTGAAAACCGTTAAAAGATAGGAGCTCATATGTATAGAAACTTAAAATTGAAGAGAACTACAAGTAGAAATTGAACTTGAAATTGACACATGTAAAAACATAACTTGACGTCAAGTCCTCTTATCTTATAACTTCTAGAAATTGATCAATAAATTGACAGATGTAAAACCAGCTTAATACTAATAATGAACACGTAGCCCTCAAGTTTTGTTTATTAATTTAAAATTCTGAAGAGTGAACACCCTATTATTCAAAAATGGTGGAGTAGATTGTTAATTGTTACTATCTAATATCTGTGACATCACTACCAGACAATTTAACGTTTTGGATACTGAAAATAGCAGATCAAGTATACATATACATATTAATATACAGGGTGTCCCAAAAATACACCGAAAAACTTTAAGGGGTGGTAGAGGACATCAAAACAAACATTTTTTGTTTAGTAAACATCGTCGTTTGGGCTGTGGAGCAATAAATTGTTTTAAATCATATCTAAATAACTAATCTTGCCTGCGTGAAGTTAGCCCCCCTTTTTCGAATTTCGAAATTTTGAAAGTTGTTCCAGGTTGTTCTAGGTTTGTTCTAAATTGTTCCAGAATTTTGGAGAAAAATATTAAAAAATTGCCCAGCAAAATCGAAAAAACCGTCTTTCTGGTCAGCCCCCCTTTTTCAAAATTCGAAATTTTGACAGTTGTTCCAGGTTGTTCTGAACATTGTTCCAAAGTTTGAACCTTCTCACATTAGGAGTTTATGAAATAACTAATAAAAATGAAATTTCGCCAGCCCCCTTTTTCGAAATTCAAACTTTTGAGAGTTGTTCCAGTTTGTTCTAGTTGTTCTGAACATTGTTCCAAAATTTGAGCCTTCTGTCATGTGTAGTTTATGAAATAATTGAGAAAAACAAAATTTCAAAAACGCCCCTTTTTCGAATTTCGAAATTTTGAAAGTTGTACCAGGTTGTTCTAGGTTTGTTCTACATTTTTCCAAGATTTTACCTTTCTATCGTGTATACTTCGTGAAATAAATGAAAAAAACTAATTTTCAGGGGTGTGAAGTTAGCCCCCTTTTTCGAATTTCGAAATTTTGAAAGTTGTTCCAGGTTGTTCTAGGTTTGTTCTACAGTGTTCCAAGATTTTACCTTTCTATCATGTATACTTCGTGAAATAAATGAAAAAAACTAATTTTTCAGGGGTGTGAAGTTAGCCTCCCCTTTTTCGAATTTCGAAATTTTGAAAGTTGTTCCAGGTTGTTCTCGGTTTGTTCTACATTGTTCCAAGATTTTACCTTTCTATCATGTATACTTCGTGAAACAAATGAAAAAACTAATTTTCAGGGGTGTGAAGTTAGCCCCCCTTTTTCGAATTTCGAAATTTTGAAAGTTGTTCCAGGTTGTTCTAGGTTTGTTCTACATTGTTCCAAGATTTTACCTTTCTATCATGTATACTTCGTGAAATAAATGAAAAAAACAAAATTTCAGTAACGCCCCTTTTTCGAATTTCGAAATTTTGAAAGTTGTTCCAGGTTGTTCTAGGTTTGTTCTACATTGTTCCAAGATTTTACCTTTCTATCATGTATACTAAGGATAATATATTGTTGTAGACATCTAGAATATAACAGGCAACTTATTAATGTGTGTAATTAGCGATAATATGGCAAATTTAAAAGCTTAGCCAATTTAGGTTTATTGCAGCAAGAAGTACTTACATACATTATTAACAATACAAACATGTTATTAAGGAAAACTAAAACTACAGAAAAGAAAACCATATATTCTACCAATGGAAACAAAGTATTTGGACCACCGAGGAACCAAAATATATGTAGGTGATAATAATTAATTTTAACACCTTATAAGAGACACGGCTGTTCAGTATATTAGGAAAAATATTTCGCATACTGACTTGCACCAACTGTCTAATTTCGTTATACCAGATTCATACAACAAGGATACAACGTAACAGTTCAGATATTTTAAATACTTTGCCGGTATCCGACCTGTCATGTGTATACACTACGTACACTCTATTTTTAAAGTAATGTCTCCCCCTGCTGATGGATTCATAACAATAACACTTTCGTGTATAATTATAATTTTAAATCTCGATGTGTGTATTTACCTAGTAGCGGTAGAATATAGAATATAAACCCTACTTTTATACTGTATGAGGGTTAGTTTTTCTAATATTACTTCAGAGGTGTATGCTTTTAGTTATTGCTAGTCTCCCAGTCTTTATTGGAGACAATTTTTAATGTATTCTATATTATAACAACATACTTATTTGAATATTAATATAATACTAATTTTATTAAGTAGTACACCTTTATTGATGGACAAATCTCACAAGAAATCGGTCCCAACAAGGATCTTTTTTATAGTAAAAACAAATAACTGATATATTGTTAATACAAAAAACGTTAGCGTAAATGATATAAAAATAAATTTGAACCTAAAATAAAATGAAATTATTGCAAATAAAAATAACTTCTGAACAAAATAGGGTAAAATCATATTTTTGGAAACTTTTTGTTTAAATGGCTTTGAGCTATAAAACATATTATATAATATAATAATATTTAAATTATTGGAAATGTCGGCCTGTCAGTTATTAAATAAAACCAAATTTATATTTAATAACTGACAGACCGACATTCCCAATAATTTAAATAAGTATTATTAAACAAGTACGATCGAAAATTAAATACTTTTAAAAAATATATTAGATATATATATACCCTTACTATATATATATGTATGTATGTATATATTAGACATTACTTTAAAAACCGAGTGTACTATACATGTTACATACCTACCATACATCATATCATTTCTCTGACTATCTTTATTAAACAAATGACTTATAAATACAACAACCTGAAACAACTCTTATATGTTCGGTTAAAAAAAAATGGGGAGACAACATAATTCCATTTCTACCAATTATTTCGCGAATTATGCTTAGTAGAAGGCTAAAATGTTGGAAAATGTCCAAACATCTCTCACAATTTCGACGTTCAAAAAAGGGGAGAGTCCATTAAATTTCGTTCTTCTCAATTATTTCGTGAACTATGCATCAGAAGTGGCAACTATAAAGAACTAAGCTACATAGAATAGAACAACCCGACTAGCTATGAAAAGCTCGATTTTAAGAAAACGGACGGAGCAAAAATGAGCATTTCTCAATTATTTCATGAACTATACAAGGTATAAATCTAAAATTTTAAAACTATGTCCAGAACAACTAGAGAAACCTGGAACAACTTTCAAAATTTCGAAATTCGAAAAAGAGGAGCTAACTTCAACCCCTGAAAATTAGTTTTTTTCATTTATTTCACGAAGTATACATGATAGAAAGGTAAAATCTTGGAACAATGTAGAACAAACCGAGAACAACCTGGAACAACTTTCAAAATTTCGAAATTCGAAAAAGGAGGGGCTAACTTTACACCCCTGAAAATTAGTTTTTTTTCATTTATTTTACGAAGTATACATGATAGAAAAGTAAAATCTTGGAACAATGTAGAACAAACCTAGAACAATCTGGAACAACTTTCAAAATTTCGAAATTCGAAAAAGGGGCGTTACTGAAATTTTGTTTCTTTCATTTATTTCACGAAGTATATATGATAGAAAGGTAAAATCTTGGAATAATGTAGAACAAACCTAGAACAACCTGGAACAACTTTCAAAATTTCGAAATTCGAAAAAGGGGGGCTAACTTCACACCCCTGAAAATTAGTTTTTTTCATTTGTTTCACGAAGTATACATGATAGAAAGGTAAAATCTTGGAACAATGTAGAACAAACCGAGAACAACCTGGAACAACTTTCAAAATTTCGAAATTCGAAAAAGGGAGGCTAACTTCACACCCCTGAAAATTAGTTTTTTTCATTTATTTCACGAAGTATACATGATAGAAAGGTAAAATCTTGGAACACTGTAGAACAAACCTAGAACAACCTGGAACAACTTTCAAAATTTCGAAATTCGAAAAAGGGGGGGGCTAACTTCACACCCCTGAAAATTAGTTTTTTTCATTTATTTCACGAAGTATACACGATAGAAAGGTAAAATCTTGGAACAATGTAGAACAAACCTAGAACAACCTGGAACAACTTTCAAAATTCGAAAAAGGGGGGGCTAACTTCACACCCCTGAAAATTAGTTTTTTCATTTATTTCACGAAGTATACACGATAGAAAAGGTCAAAATCTTGGAACTGACAAAATCGATTTTGCTGGGAACAAACCAATTTAGAACAAACCTAGAACAACCTGGAACAACTTTCAAAATTCGAAAAAGGGGGAGCTAACTTCACGCAGGCAACTATCTTTCGTTAAAAATTTGTCGATGCACCTACGGTTTTTCTTGGCCAGGAGAAACATTTCTTTATCATAGTAAACATTCGATAGATGTCGCTTTTGAGATAGACGTAATTATTTGTGATATTTAGTTGTCATCATTACATTTACTTTACTTTATATAATAATAATTTATATTGAAAATGAATGATAATTACTCATTTGAAGAACTTGCCGATATGCATCTTGCTTATGGTGCAGCATAGTGTAATGGAAAAGAAGCAGCACGCTTGTATGAACAAAGTTATCCGGCACGTCGGCAACCTCATCATACAACCTTTGCTTCCATCCATCGTCGCCTTAGAGAAAGTGGGAACCTAAAACGTCCTGGTGGTAGTGGTCGTCCGAGAACAGCTTGTACGGTTCAATTTCGGGAGAGTAGTGTTGTTTTCTGATGAGGCATGTTTCACGCGCGATGGTTTTTTTAATAGTGGAAACAGTCACATTTGGCATGATGAAAATCATCACGCTGTGGTCTCTAGAAGACACCAACAACAATTTAGTGTTAACATGTATGCTGGTATTGTTGGAGAGAACCTAATAGTTGACTTGCTGCCTGCTCGTTTGAACGCAGACATTTATCTGAATTTTCTGCAAAATGTTTTGCCTCTATTATTTGAAAATGTTTCTTTAAACATTAGAAATAACATTTGGTTCCAACATGATGGGGCACCTCCGCATTTTGGTTTAAACGTGCGCCAACATCTAGACCAGCAATTTCCCCGCCGATGGATTGGAAGAGGAGGTCCCGTGGCCTGGCCAGCGCGTTCTCCCGATCTCAACCCCCTGGATTTTTTTCCTTTGGGGTTATCTCAAATCTTTAGTTTACGAAACGCCTATCCGTAATGAGGAAGATCTCTTAGCAAGAATAATGGCGAGTTGTACACATGTAGAAGCTATTCCCGGAATATTCCATAGAGTCCGCGAGTCAATGAACCGACGGTGCAATCTTTGTATTCAATCCAATGGTCAACATTTTCAACAGTTTATGTAAAACATCATTTATTTGTCCATAAAACGAAGTCCAACATGAACAAATAGTGATTTATTAATGTTATCCTAAACATTTTTTGTAATATAATACCAAAACCATTTTTCCTTTTTTATTCTACAATGGCTCATTTGCGGACATATGTTTACTAAACAAAAAATGTTTGTTTTGATGTCCTCTACCACCCCTTAAAGTTTGTCGGTGTATTTTTGGGACACCCTCTATATACTCTTGGATATTTTTATTATACCAATTATCGATACTTGTCCTGTAGTGGAACTCTATAAAATAGAGAAGTGTTATCGTATCGCAAAATGCGATTCTATTCTTTAGTTTGGTACTCTATTCACAATTCTACTTCTTTGCTTTCACCACACTCTGCCCCCATTGCTTCGCTTGGTTTCTACAACTTTGAATGTGTCGACAACGGTAACATAACTAATAAAATCAAAAACGCACGAACTGTGATATCTCCACTGTATGTTTCGATATTATTAAAAAGTCGTAAAATGCATCATGAAATGAACCTGGATACAGTGCATTAACATTAAGAATTTTTAGACTAATCGAGATCTAGACTAATCGAGACTAATTTAGATCGCAAATCTAGAAATTAGAATCTATTTTGTTTTAAATTACGTATAGACATATAACGTACTATTTGAATATTTTTTGAATGGTAACCTTTGCGGTTTATATAAATATGCTCCTCTATCTTCGAAGCAATTAGTGCAACTTGGGTACAGGCTATAGCCCCAATAACCCCAGGAGTAAAATTTCTCATGAAACGTTGTTCAATTTGATTTTTTTCTGTTGCTGTCTTCGGAAATATATTATATCTGTGGGAGAGATGATCCGCAATATCAGTTACCTACTTGCTTTATGCACCTAGTGATTGATTATTACAGTATTAATGATACTTATAATGCTATAATGTATGCTATATATGATTGTCCAACATTGCGCTGATATGTTCCTGTTCCAAAGAAAATTAGTGCTGCGAAAATTTTTGTATGTCTATAGCTTTATATTATTTCTAGTGATGGGAAAGAAGGGTCCTAATTAAATAATCAACCATCGCTTTTGTGAGGCGAAATATTTTTATAAAGTGCGTATCAGGGACGATTAAAGAGAGTTTCTCATGATTCTCCTTTCATTGTTAATTTTTTTTCCCGTTTATTAATATCTTGAATTATATTTTCGGCGATATATAAATTTAAGGGGAGCATGATAACGATCACAAAAATAACTACAATGGACTACAAGTGATTTGCTTATAATCGAGTTGAAATTCAAAAACAAAACCGACTAAAACATGTAAAAACCCTGCAAATTTGTAGTAATTTCGCGATTAAACTATTGGCTACCATGAAATTTTCGCGTAGTTTGACAAATTTACCGAAGATTAACGAAATATAATAAGTTGCCTTTACGAGGCATATATGGATATCAACATTAAAACCAGGGCAAGATCTGGCAATTTTTTAACAATATTCAAATCCAATAGCACAGTCTTAAGATGTACCTACTCCAATGCAAATTTGCTTGCAGCGCCATGTCATCGAACGTTAATGTAAGGTATATTTTTTTTGGATTTGAAGTTCTTTATGTTGTTTTTTACATTATTGAGACGAACTTGATTAATCTCATATACAAATTTGATTTTTTTTTAAGAACCCTCATAATTATTTTTTTCGCGTACACAGCAAATAGGCGAAATAGTAATTTGTATCCCTTACCACTTTGCTTAAATAGTACAATTGCCATTATTTTATCATCCAGTGTGAAACGCTAACTTGGGGTCCTTCCATCCTATTCCTGAAATGATTTTGAAGAAAATTCTTTGCTAAAGGATCGACAGTATCTTTACTGAATATTGATTATTTTGAAGATCTTTTAGCCAATACAAGTGTTGTTTGAGATTCTACCAATATTACATACACAAAAAAATTATTGATCACTCTCCAATTATGCTCTTATTGAAAATTGAACAAAAACTGAATAAAATCAATAATGAAAAAGTAGTACATAAGAGATATATAAATTACAATTTACTTAGACAATATTTGAGGCTGGAAAAATAGCAAGTGTTATGATCAAGATACACGACGACACTAGACAGTCAGTGTGTACTTCCAGTGTCTACGTGTGTCCACCGCCGCGACACCAAGTTGCAAATGTAGTGGTAGTGTCGCTCAGTGTCCGTGTCGTTGGCGTGAAGACAGGACGGTTGGAGTGTCTGCAGAGGAAATAAACCCTTTTTTAGTTAATAGTATTATTAAAGATATGGTATCACATGTAATTAACTTTACGTGCGATTGAGCTCTATTTGATGGTTTACCGCGAATGTTTCCAAGACGGCAAGGTTTGTTTACTAGTTGCTAACGAAAAAGTCGACGGTAAGTGTATTAGCGTTCTAGAACAGTAAGTAAATTTATTCAAAATTAACGTATTTTAGGGAGTTTTTGTAAACCAAATAATCAATTACGGTAACGTTAACTGTAATGCTAACAACATCTGCGCATGCTCCATATTACCGTAAACGTTATTTGGATAGCGGCTTAGGTTATTTGTGGGTTATTTGCATGCGAATACGGGTCGTAGGAAGTAATACGGTAAAAGAATGGTAAGCTTTCTGATTGGTTGTTATAACGAAATGGGGGTATATTCGTGATATATGATTGCTAATTTCATACTATTAATGAAGTGTTTATTATTTTATGCTTTGTGGTTGTGATCAGCTGTGTTGTTTTGAAGGTTGTACAAAAACAGAGATGAGTACCCAAAATAGCGATTGTAAAAGAGAAAGACTGCGATTCCTTATATTCGACGATTTAAGTTGTTACGGTCCAATTTTTATTTAGGACCCTGTAATTTTAATCATTTATTTAATAGCTACGCAATGCATTCGAACACATAAAATAATTAATAGTTTCAAGGTTTAGGTAACATCTGCACGAACTAAATAACCTCTTTGTACAAATGTATACCTTGAATGTATATACTTAGATAGATCTTTATTTATTAGTTTCAAAGAATATAGTAACGCTTCACATCAAACATTCAGTTCTGTATTTACTGTTTAACCTCAAAGAAATTCTGTAAGAAATATTGTATGTGTCTTTTCATTAACTTTGCAAACATTGCAGTCAAACTGTTATCAATATACTTTAGTTCTATGTAAACCTTGTTGTTCAATTTGAATGCACAGTATTTTCCTTGTATTAAAATAGCGTGCGAATTGCTATTTCGGCTGGTTCGCATAATTTTTTGTTCATGCACCTGCAGTTGTTTACGGATACTTCAACCACCAATAGGAATCACGATGACATAAGGCGAACAAATTATTGGACAGCACATCTCCCTTCCAATCACGCTGGGGCGAGAAATCGGTGCATCCAGATTAGTGTGTGTGTGATTTGGGGTACCTTGCGAAGGAGATACGGTTAAGATTCGCGTCGGTGTTAATTCCGGTAGTGTTCGGTATTTAGGTCACTTTTCGTGTGTGAAGTCATTTCGTCTCGTTAATGGTAATTTTCGCCGTAGTGCGCGAGTGATTCAGGGCCTTTTACCGATAGTGATTTGTAATTGGATTACATATCGTCTCCAGTAAGGAGGATTTACTCGAAACACTAGAAGCAATTCACCGTAGGACCACCCCGGATTATAATTAAGTTAGTTAAGGTATCGTAAACATTGTATTTAGATAGTAAGTAACTCAAAATTCCCGATCGTTGCAACATCGTTTTTGAATCCTTAGCTCATAAGATTTGTGTCACGAATGCATTGTCGTACTTACCCGTGTGTATCTATTATTTTAATATACCTGTTATGTCAAATCAAAATGACGTTCTGATTTCCTTCTTGGTGTAGTCAAGTATTTATTTTCCAACTTTATAAGTAAGATCGAGAAAGCATATTGGTCGTAAGTATTGTATACAGCGAGTAAGATCATACCGTAAGTATTTAGCGTTTTCGGAATACTCGTCATTTGTAGTGTAGGCACAGCTTCAAAGATTAAAGGTTGTCGCTCATTTATCCGTCACGTCCCGACACGGCGCTTTCCGTTGTTGTCCGGCGACGTATATACCACCGCGCACTTCACCGGAGGCAATCGGCGAATAGGAAGAAGGAGTATTGTTTGAGAAGTCAGTAGCTGCCCACCTACTACGAATTAAAGAAGATTTAAGAGATGAGCAGTAGTAGTTCCGAGGAAGAAATAGTTATAGTGACTGCATTATTATGTGAAGATGAGAAGAAGAGAAAAAAGAAAAAGTGGGTTCATCCCATTAACTTAAAGCGGCAAGAATTTGGAGAGTTCCATCATCTTTTTGAGGACTTGAAAGAGGACGAAAGAAAGTTTTTTCAATACTTTAGAATGTCTCCTCAAAAATTTTCAGAACTTCTTAATGTGCTGGAACCTGAATTGACACTTCAAAACACTGTCTTTCGAAAAGCAATTCCAAAAGAAGAACGACTTGCTGTAAGTTTGAGGTAGGAACGTTAATAATAATTATACTGCTCTTGTAATATCATGCATTTAAAGTAAACTTTATTAAAACTCTACATTTAAAAAAATTAAAGGAAACCTTATACATATGTATATACATATACTTAATACTACACGATAATAATACTACACGATACTATACGATAATAAGAGGTATTCGTAGACTTACTACTATATGTTAGTATAATAATTATAATCATCACTATTATTACTGTTATCTGTGTTTTCATATTGTATTGGATGTGAATACTGATATGTAGACTGATCAAACTGCGATCGTGGTGCTCCTGAGGAATTTTGTAAATATAAACACGACGAGGCTGGATTTGCAGATTGTTTGTCATTATTCGATTGATGCTGAGCTACCCGATTAATAGTTCTTGTTCTTACTTCATTAGAATGATGATCTACCTCATTACTGTTTAAGTGTCGTATTTCTGCCTCATTAACAATTTTGAATATCTTAGACTTGACTTCAACCTGCAAATGGGGCGAAAATGTTTTCACAGTGGCAGCTATACAATCAAAAAATTTTGCTATAGGGTCTAGTGGCGCATTTCTGAGTTCAGCAGCAACCTTCTTGCGAGCATTTTTGTGGTCTAAGTAGTTTTGAAGCACATCTGCTGCAGATGTTGGTTTATTATTTTGCTTAGAACTATTAGATTTTCTAATATGCGTTTTACTAATAGTAGAGGTATCAGAGGCAACACTCTGTGGTCCAGGTGTCGAGGAACAACTTGCAACAGGGCTATCAATAGCCTCCTCTTCGTGAATAGTACCGTCGAGGGTATTATTGTCGTCTTCGGATAAATCGAATCCGTCAACATTGCTGAGTTGCTGTCGCTCTGCTAAGAAAGGACGCACAAAGGACATCTGCTTTTCATATCGCCAAAACTTTTTCTTCTTTGCCGCCTCTCCACTTCGACCTTGTTGCGACTTAATAGCTTTTCTGTAGCAATCCCTAAGCGAACTCCATCGCTTTTTGCACTCAACCACTGCAATAAAAATAAAAAGTAGATAAAAGAACTAGATCAACACAATTATTTTATTTCAGATTTTTTGCCACTGGAGACACATTCAGAACAATTGCATTCAGCTACCGGCTTGGAGAGACAACAGTTCGCAATATCGTATATAGAACGAGCGAAGCTATATGGAAAATATTAGGGCCACGAGTAATGCCATCTCCTGTAAGGCAAACGTGGATAAGAAATGAAGAGGATTTTCAAAAACTTTGGAACTTTCCAAACTGTATTGCAGCTATAGACGGTAAGCATGTGGTTACCGATAAACCCCCAATAGTGGATCCTTATTCTTCAATTATAAGAAGAGTTTCAGTACTGTTTTACTTGCATTCGTTGACGCCAATTGTAAATTCACCGCTATTGATGTTGGTGCTTATGGTAGAAATAGCGATGGCGGGATATTTGCTAATTCAGTCATTGGAAAAAATGTTTCAAAACACTTTGGATTTACCGGACGACAAATGTTTACCAGGAAGTGACGAAATTCTTCCTCATATCTTCGTCGGAGATGAAGCTTTTCCTTTGCACAAGAATTTAATGCGTCCTTATCCAGGTACAGCCACAATGAACGATGAGACGGTCAAAATATATAATTATAGACTGAGTAGGGCAAGACGTGTTGCAGAAAACTGCTTTGGAATTTTGACGAAAAGGTTTCGCATTTATCAACGACGTTTACAGATTACTCCCGAGCATATGGACAAGGTTATTCTGGCAACATGTTGTTTACACAATTTTCTTCGTAATGATACATGCCACTGGACAGAATTGGATGAAAACGACATACCACCACAAGGTTTGCGAGATATTCCAGGAATAGGGGGATCTTCTACTACACTCGCAATTCAGATTAGAAATAAATTCAAAAATTATTTCAATTCTGATGCTGGTTCTGTACCATGGCAAACTGCAATAGTAAGGCGAGGCAAGCAGAATGCATAGAGAAATGTTATTATAATTATAAAATTGTTACTAATGCCTTTCTTAAACGAGCAGCCTACATGTACTGACACGACATGTCAGTCAATGTTTTTTTAAATTTCAATAACTTGTATTTTGTAATTTTTAGTTTACTAGTTTAATTAATGTGTAAATTATTTCATGATTCACCTTGATGAATACAAATAAATGCACTACGTACTAAGTACTAACCTGGTTTTCCAATCTCAGTGGCAATTTCCTCCCATATGTTGTCCTTCCTTTGTTGATTGTGATAATTATTATCACTAGCATCGTAGAGTTCTATATACTTTTGCACAAGGCAGATTAATTTTTCGTCGTCCATTTTCAAAAGGTAGAGCAAGGATTAATTTAGATAAACTATGTACATTACCTTGTATGTAGGGTATTAATAAGTTGAAGGCACATGAGCCTGAACACAGAATACGCAAGCGCGATGACGGCCGGCGGTGCGTTCACTAGACCGACACGTCACGTCACGTTCATGCGTTTGCCGGAGAGGATCGGCCGCTTGCAATTCCGTCCGCCACGGTTTGTGGCGGAACGTGCCGTGACGGACAAGTGAGCGGTTCCCTGGTTATATATAGAGAATTAATTCAAACCGTATTTTGACTGGACGTCCCTTATCGGGACGTGACTGATAAATGAGCGACAACCTTAACTCTTTGCGTGGAAAATTGGAAGTCCTGGCGCCCTTATAAAAGTACCATCTGTAGATTTTCTCCGAACCAACCCTCCCGGCTAGCTAGTTCAGAGGGCCACGCACTGGATCACCGAATTTGTTCTAACCATCCCGTTACGCTTAAATATTCTGTACGGTCATTATTATCACGGTGTGTGTTTGATTACCTCGGTAGGCGGGCGTATCTTCGCTCTTCTTAAAGAATTGAAATACCTATTTCGGGGTTATCATATATTTTTTTTTTTTGGACTGCACGGGCGGAAAGACAGTAAAGGCAAACTCGGCCATAAAGGAGGCCTATTGTGCCCCCGTGCTGTTTTACTCCTCTTAGCCAGGTTGCACTCGGACAAAGAAGTCCGCAACCTGGTCGAGAGTTAGTTTTCTTAGTCCGGGATCGTCCAGACGTGCGACCCCGAAATAACTCCGCCTCTCCCTGTCCACTTCCGAGCAGTGGGCAAGAAGGTGGATTGGAGTTTCCTCCGCATTCCCACAGTTTCTACACAGGGGAGAGTTTACTATGCCCATGCAATGCAGGTGTTTGTTCAGTGCGCAGTGACCGGTTAAGATTCCTGTAAGTAACCTCTGCCTGACCCTGCTAATAGAGACTGCCTTGCGCAGTTTTTCCTCATACGGGCGAATGCCGAGAGTTTTACAGTGTCTCATGCCGGCAAGGGCATTCCAGTGGGAACAATGCCTAGCAGCGAGTTCAGATCTGACAAAAGCTTTGATGCTGCCATAGGAGTTCCCACATGTGGCGCCTCTAGCTAATTTGTCAGCCATCTCATTACCTCTGATTTCATTTTACGGTAAACTCGGGAAACGAGTAAAAGAGGTAATAAAGTCTTTTGAAACAAGTAGCAGGACGAAATCCGTTTGAGGACGAAAGTGTCTGGAAGGAAATACAAGTTGAAGTAGAACGAGAAACGGGTAAAATGGTTTCCATTCGCGCAGTAAAAGATCACCTATATCACCTATTAACATTATTTACAAAGTATGATCGTGCTAATTTAAGAAAGTAGATACTTTTTTCTTTTAAAAAATTCGGCATTAAAATATTTACAAAATAAGCAGGAAAAGGAATTAAATTTAAGAGAAAGACAACTTCAGTTAGACGAAAAACGATTAGAACTAGAGGCATAGCGTATAAAATTAGAATATGAAAAATTTGAATTAGAAAAGAAGCAAAGACAACGCAGACTGGCTATAGAGGTGACAGAAAGAGAGCAACAACAGAATTTAATAAAATATTTTATTAATATAAATAAATAAATACATAATAAAGAGTGAAAATGGTAACTATCTTTTTATTTAAAACTTAAACACAATTTACCCTCCCAAGTATTCATCTAGATGCGGAGGTTCAATATTGAAATAGTGAGTTGCTTGGTTGCCATATAAACATGTGTGGCAATTAGTTAAAATGCAAAAGTTGTAGCTACTTTTCCAAAACCCCACTCCACAGCTTGTCGAACAGAACTCATGGCGGTATTAAAATCGGCTTGTTGAGGAGTTAGCCTTCTGCCTGCATATGGACATAATATTAATTCACCAATGGGATATGCCGAATCTTCATAAATCACAAAGTTTTGATTTGCAAATACAGGACACTATTCTAATTGAATGGCTAAGTTGCTTTCCCTATATATACCTACAAGAAATTATAAAACAATGAATCATATTTTTTTTTCTTACCAGCATCACGTCTTCTGCCTTGGTAAGGTCCCATAAGGCTTACTATAATCCCATCAGGACAGCATAATGATTGATATTTGACACAATGCATTCGTTTATGACCAGAGAAGTATGCTTCTTGATTATGAATTGGCCTACAAATGCCCCTTGCTGTCCCATCTATAAAACTCCAACAATTCTGAATAGGCGCTCCTTTCTCTGCAATAGCCTAGTACATCACAAACATATGATTTTTCAAATCTCCATATATGTGTAAATAAAATTTACATTTGCATAATATTGCATCCTCTCTTGATTTAGCCAGTTTAAATTATTTAAATTATTAAGTAGATGTCCTCTATTCTGAAATACTATATTCATTATTAAATTGGATATAACTGAAATATACTCTGCTGATAAACCAAATAATGGCTCCAAATCGATTAACCTATTTGGATATGATAGGCAACGTAAACACATACACAGTCCCTCAATACCTTCAAGATAAATAATTATTTATATTTTTAAAAGAAAGATGAATTAGTACCATCTGTAACTCTGTATCCATTCGGCGTTTGGATAACATTTGGTATATCTAAAGCTCTTCTTAATTGTTCCAGATGGTCTTTTTCAAATCGAAAATAACGTATGCACTCTTCATTTGTAAGTGTTTCTAAATTGAGTTTCTCATATTTTGTAGATCTGAGAAATCTATTTTGCCTAGGATGCAATACATTATACAGTATTAGGTCTTCGATATCATCATTATCAAATTCACCTAACATAGCTACATCTAATTCTTCCATATTCACAAATGTCAAATTGTTAGCTGATCCGCAAGTATGGTGGTTTAACGTTTGAACGAAAACAGAACACCAAAAACTAAATTTTTGTTCTACACGTTAAAACAAATACCGTGTTCAGTCACGTGTTTAACGTTTACCGTTGCAGTTAAGGTTCATTTACAAAAACTCCCTAATGTTAAAGGTACAATTGTTACAACTGCCAATTGCAGGAAGCTTATTTTGTAAAATAAAGTTAGAAGACAAGTGAGAAATAAACGACCAACATTCCATGCTTCTTCTATGACATCGATCTCGTTATCAGAGTTACTTAATTTACTCATTTTCTTGAGTTTTTAGTTATTAGGTACTTTCACTATCCGTTTTTATCTCAATTTTGACAAAAAACTGCAATGGCTGCCGTTGTTTACAAACATTTTACAAATTTCTATAGCAACGGGCGATCTGACAATAAATGTGGAGACAATTTTTGTGTAAATCTGATTGAATTACATGCTTTAATAAATTCAATCGCACGAAAAACGTCATAAGCATCACGAAAGGTAAGACCTTTTACCGATTTCAGACAATTTCTGGAGTCGTCGCTTCGCTCCTCCTCGAAACAATTGTCTTCAATCGGTAAAAGGTTACTGTTCTTTATACTTAATATACTAATGCAGACGATACTGTCATGATTTCGACATCAGATACATAGATAGACTTTAAGAATCAAATAGAAAGTGACTTTGGAGAAATAAATCAGTACTTCGATTATAATGTGTTGACCATTGACTTCCATAAAGCATTTTAGATGCCTTTTACGTCGTATGCACATAAACTACCCAATCTTGGACCACTAAATATAGATGGTTCTGAAATACTAGAGACGGATAAAATTAAATACACACATCAACATATAATCTAAAGATATCAATTTTTATTTTATTTGCCTGACTTTACTTCCGTTAATATTGTCTTTTGTTGTTTAGTTTGGTTGCTAGGTAACTTATAAACAACTATCTGTCAAAAGTATCAATTAAACAAGTACAGTTAATGATAAATCTTAAAATGTTTTGGATTTTAACTTTAGTGTGTTACATCTCCCACCATTTCTGCGTTGTTTCACAAAAATTAGTAAGTACCCATTGATAAGTGTAAGCATATTAACGTTTGCGTTAAAATATAAGCAAACATGAATGAACAAAATAGACGTCGTCATTTGCATCCTGACGAAATGAATAGGGCAGTTGGAATGCTAGAAGGTGGAGTAAGACAAGTTGACGTAGCGGAGCGGCTAGGTACAACACAGAGCGTAATTAACCGACTATGGCGACGTTATACAGAGATACAGGTAATCCCAGGGAACAACATCTTGGAAGAAGATGCGCCACCACTGCTATCCAGGACCGGTACGTCACTCTTCAGGCTCGCCGCCAGAATTCACTAACTGCTACTGAGTTAAAATCGCGTCTCGAGGCAGTGCATAACGTGACCATCCACAGCCAAACTATCAGGCGTCGTTTAAGAGAAGTCAATCTTCACTCCAGACACCCCCTTAGGGATCCACCATTAACCAGGGAAAATCGAGAACATCGAGTAAACTGGGCTCGAGAACACTTAAACTGGACTCGAGAACAATGGTCGACTATACTTTTTTCTGACCAGTTACTCGCAGATTAAGAGTCTGGCGTCAGCCTGGTAATACAGCAAGGCTACAGCATGCCCAAGAAGTGCACAGCTACCGAGGTGGTACTGTAATGATATGGGCGGGAATTATGCTGGGTAGGAAAACTGATCTCGTTTTTCTACTTTCTTAAATACTGAGCAATATATCCAGAATATTCTTGAACCTGTTGTTCAGCCATTTGCAGAAGCGTTGGGTCGAAATTTTACCCTTATGCAGGACAATGCACGACCACATGTGGCAAGAGTTGTTACCGATTGGCTCAATGAAGCAAGAATTGAATTTTGCCATGGCCAGCTCAATCCCCAGACCTGAATCCCATTGAGCATGCATGGGATATGCTTCAGAGAAGATGCCTGCCACAAATGGATGCTATACAAAATCGACAGCAACTGCAAGAACTTCTTTCACAACAGTGGAATCTTCTTCCACAAGAAGACTTAGACAATCTTATTCTGTCTATGCCAAGAAGCTGTAGGGCGATTTTAAACTCCAGATGAGGTCCCACTCCTTATTAATTCCTTAATCTTCAAATTTTTTAATTCAATATAAGATTAATTTTAAATTGTTGTACAGTGTGACCAGTGAAGTCCGCATCATATGGGATTTTTTTTTATTAATAGATTTATTCTAAATTTGAGTTTGGCATCAATTGCTGCTTCGATTAAGATGAAAATTAACCAAAAAAAATAATAGTCACGTCATTCGCATTATCTTTGAAATTCAAATTTTTTTTCAAAAAAAAATAAAAAGTGGGGTTATTTCTCAAAATATCGAAAAAACTTATTAGAAAAAGTTTTTCTAAATGCAATTTTTAGCCCATATGCATCAGCTGCGTAAGATAATTTAGATTTTTTGCTAATTTTTTGTAAATTGCACCACTGTTGCGAAATAAGACTCAACGCAACCTACATAAAACGTCTTAGTTTTAACAATGCTTTATTCCAGACACATTTTCTTTAAGGCAGCACCATATTCAATGTGCGTTTTTCTACAAAATCCAAATAGGGCTATTAAAATTTGGTCACATGTGATGCAAAGTTTATTTGTTTTTGATCCTGTATAAGGTAACCTCATAAAATAACTATTTTTGAAAATGTAGTTTGTGTCTAAAAGTAATACACAATAATATTAATACAGACAAGTACACAGCGTCACAAGTAAAGCCTGCGTTGAATCTTATTTCGCAACAGTGGTGCAATTGGCAAAAAATCTAAATTATCTTATGCAGCTGAAATTTTGCATATGGGCTAAGAATTGCATTTAGAAAAACTCTTTCTAATAACTTTTTTGGATATTTTGAGAAATAACCCCACTTTTGAATTTTTTTTTGAAAAAATTTGAATTTCACAGATAATGCGAATCACGTGACTATTATTTTTTTGGTTAATTTTCATCTTGATCGAAGCAGAAATTGATGCCAAACTCAAGTTTAGAATAAATCTATTAGGTAATAAAAAAAAATCCCATATGATGCGGACTTCACTGGTCACACTGTATAGTTTGATTTTGTAGAATTTGTAATTTCTAATTAATAAATTATTATTAAAATTGTGTTAAATATTAATTTAACTTAATTTCACTCATAGCTTATTTTACATTTAACTTTTAAGACAAAAATGGGTAAAAAGATGCACTCAATTTTTTTTAAGCAAATAAGATATATCCTTAGATTATGTTGATGTGTGTATTTAGGTATAGTAATCGATAGACACTTCAGATGCAATTTTCATATTAATGGCTTAACCAACAAACTTAGATATCTTTCACAAAGATTTAAAATTTTGAAATCGCTTTTAATAATCGAGAGATTGAAAACTTTATACTTTGCTCTAATTGGGACGCAGCTGCAGTACAGCATATTAGCCTGGGGAGTGCTGACGATTGCTATCTAAACAAATTGGGTAACACAGAAATTTATTCTAAAAACGATACTTAATAAGAAATGTGGTCACAAATACATATATTGTATCATGATTGTGCAATTCACTTCCATCGGACATAAAATCAATTACGTTTAAGATACATTGTAGAAGGCGGCTATTAATGTATGATAGGGACTATACTAACAAATTTTTCTAGCGTAATATGTTTCTCTGAATTGTGGGCATGCATCAACCTTAATTATATTATTATAATAGGAAAACACTTGTACATTTGTTTTATGTTTGAATTTGTAGTTATGTGTCTGCCTTTGTAGATAATATGATCGTATTTGTATGCTGTTAGATATTATTCAGTCCTGATATGACCTATACTTTATTGTGACTTGAATACCTACTATATGACAATTAATGATATCCGGATCGGACAATATTTTATTAGAAACTGTTTTGCACAAACAAGTAATTATATTACTTCAGCGTTTCATACTAAATATTACCCAATATTTATTTGTAAATGTTATTTGTAATACTTATGTATATGTTATGTTATGTTGGACAGCAATCTGTCGTGGAACCCTCATATCAACTACTTACAGAAAAAGGCCATAAAGGGATCGCTAATTTGCCGAAGGCTGCACGGTAAGTCCTGGGATCTCAAGCCTCAAATGATCCTATGGTAATTATAAGACCCATGATCACCTATGCTGCTTAGGTATGGTGGCCAAAAACAACAGAGAAGACTGCACAACAGCTTCAACAAATCCAAAGACTCACTTGTCTAACTGTCACTGGAGTGATGAGGACCTGTCCCACTGCAGCACTACACCTCGCCAAATATTTCGTAATAGTTGCGCACTGGCAAACATTGCAATTACGCCACCTGTCATTGGGTCGCAGGTAAAACGGGCGGGCGGTAAGCTAATTATACTCCTGTGGTATTGGCTGATATGATAATGCACTTCAAAACAATGTGCGCAGAATGAGTCATTACTATCACGATATATTTGGCGTGCTGTAGAAGTATTGCTGGGAATCACGCCGCTGCACATTTACATCCAAAAACAGGCTATATCAAGTGCCCTATCTCTGGACAGACTTAAGGGATTAAAACCTGGGAGCATTAGAGGACACCTTAAAATCCTTGAAGATCCCAACATCAATTACCTAATTCACATTGCAAAGGCAAGATCCCTATGCAATACAACTTCGACCAACCCTACAAAGTGGTCATCGAAAGCCGTACTAAGAGGGCTTCCGGTGAAGCTCAACTCAGAAGAGGAACCCTGGAATGGTACACGGACGGCTCTAGAATAGAAGGAGTGGAGGCGGATATTGAGGTCAGTGGGCCTACCCACTGTTAGTAATTCAAAATTTAAATTTCGCGCGTAAACGATGAAAAAATATACTATTGGTGTAAGCATATAGCAAAGTCAGTTAGACTGAAGAATAGAAGAAATACCAGATAGTACACCCATACAATGTAAGCCGTATAAAACCACGTTACAAGACAGACAGGCAATCGAAGACATTGTCACAGAATGGAGGCCAGCAGCAATTGTAACGGAAACCACATCACAATATGCCAGCCCAGTCCTATTGGTACAAAAGAAAACTGGAGAATCTAGATTAGTAGTCGGCTATAGAAAGCTGAATCGGCAGACAAGAGGAATCAATTTTCCCTTGCCGAATCTTGACGAGCAATTAGAAGTGTTGAACGGTAGTAGAATACTAGATTTAGCTCACAGTTACTTGCAAATGCCACTAGATAAAGAATCTCGACCGAAAACAGCATTTATTACGCCAGATGAGACCAGAGAATTCACAAAAGCTATGTTTGGGCTCATGAACGCTCCGTTTTACTTTTCTAAACTGATGCGGACTGTGTTAGAACCATTGATGAACAAAACTGTAATATTTTACCTAGATGACATATTAATACCAGCAAGTGATTGACGCTAAAGTTAACTAAATGCGAGTTTGGTAGGCATATCTAGGATATGTTATTGCTGAAAACGCCATAGAACCACGACCAAGAAAAGTTGACGCTATTAAGTCATTTCCATGACCAAATAACTCACACGAGATTAGAAGATTTATAGGGCTAATTTTTTTTCGGAGATTTGTACCTCATTTTGCAATAATCGCAGAACCACTTACAAGACTGACCCGAAAGAACACGCAATTTAATTGGTTAGAAGAGCAAGAAGATTCCTTTGTGAAACTGAAAAGAATATTGACGACACAATCAGTATTGGAAATCTATAATCCAAAAGCCAATAAAACCGAATTACATACAGACGCCTGCGCAAACGGAGTTGGAGCGATATTATTAGTCTGATGATGATAATTCCATGCACCCGGTATGCGCTATCAGTAGGAGAACATCAGACCCAGAAAAATCTTATCACTCTAGTAAGTTAGAACTTTTAGCAATTGTTGAGCAATAGATAGATTGAGAATTTACTTGATTGGAATAAGGTTCATAGTAGTAACAGATTGTCAGGCTTTAACTTATCTGCAAAAATTTAAAGTTAAAAACGCGCAAATCATTCGATGGTATAATACCCTCAGTGAATACGATTTTGATATAAAATACCGATCTGGAACGCAGATGCAACATGTGGACGCTATTTCTCGAGCACCACAGTGGAAGGTAGTGAGAAACCTATTGACGACGTAATATTAGATAAACTTTCTGTGTACTCAATATTATCAACACGGGAGAAGAAGTTCTTTTATTTCAATACTCAGACGACATGATTAAGACAAAAATTGAAATTCTTAAGAAAAACGAAAATAACCGAACCTCTAATGAACGAAATGAAGTGCGTGATTATAAACTCAAATTCAGACTTGTATACAAAACAGTGAAAGACAATAACTTTGAAAATGATGTGTATGTGGTGCCTAAAAGTATGCGAAAAGCGTTAGTAATTAAATACCATGATCTACAGAGTCATCCGGGAACTGACAAAACTTTTCGAAAAATGTGCAAGTACTATTATTTTGCGGAAATGCGGAAGTATATCGTTAGACATATACGTATGTGTTTAGAGTGTATTCTGTCAAAGAATCGTGTAGGGAAGCAACCTAGATTTTTGCATCCTATTCTACCTGGTCGACGTCCGTTCGCTAAAATCCACATTGACCATTTAGGACCTTTCGTGACGACGAGAAGAGGCAATAAATTTGTAATAGTGATAGTGGACAATTTAACCAAATTTGTCCAATTAGAAGCAGTTAAAAGCACCAAAGCCGAAGCGACAGTACGTAAATTGGAAAATTTTACTCAACAGTATGGTGCACCCGAACCTATTATCAGCGATAGAGGCTCTAGCTTTACTGCCTCACATTTTGAAAATTATTGTAAAAAGCACGGTATCAAGCATACGCTTAATTCTAGTAGACACCTACAAGCCAATGGACTCGTTGAAAGAATGAATGCTGTCACTATACCAAAGACGCAGAACAACTATGAGGAGCGCGACGGAACAGATTGGGATAAGCATTTGAAGAAGATTGCAAGAGACATAAATATGAGAATAAGACTACCGGAAAAACTCCGTTTGAGTTGCTGTGTGGCTACATACCAAGGTTCGAAGAAGGAATAACCCGAGAAATGACAATAGACAATGAAACATATAGGCTACCCTACGAATTGAGAGAAGAAGCACGAAATACCATAGAACAACAACAGAGAAAATATAAACAGAGATATGACAACCATAGATATGAAGGACTCAAATACGAAATAGGGGATATAGTATACATGAAAACGATACCAATAGCCACAGGACAATCGACTAAATTCCAGTCTCGTTATAAAGGACCATTTGTAATTGTACAGATATTACCGAGCGACACCTACAGGATTGCCAAACTAATAGAGGATGGACACAGTTATCACATTACGGCACATGTCAGTCAACTTAAATTATGGAAGAACTACGCTGAAGAAGAAGAAGAAGAAGAAAACGGCGAAGAAACGAGTGAGACTGAACAGGAAGTAAGAGAGATAGATAACACGAAAGATAAAGACTACGAAGAACAAGAACCCGAGGAACTAATAGAGGATGGACACAGTTATCACATTACGGCACATGTCAGTCAACTTAAATTATGGAAGAATTACGCTGAAGAAGAAGAAGAAGAAAAGGGCGAAGAAACGAGTGAGACTGAACAGGAAGTAAGAGAGATAGATAACACGAAAGATAAAGACTACGAAGAACAAGAACCCGAGGAAAGGATGAATGAACCGAACGTGACAGAAAAAACCACAAGAAAGAAGAGACTGATTACAAAACCCAATTATTTAAAAGATTATGTACGTTAAATATGTCACTGCTGAGATATGTATCATTTAGTAGAATTATTAATGTATTAGTTGTGTTATATTAAGGTTTATTTAGAATGTATTGTATAGTAATTCAATATTTAAATTTCGCGCCTAAACGATTAAATATACTATTGGTGTAAGCATATAGAAAAGTCAGTTTTTTTTTTTTTTTTTTTAATGTGTGGTAGGTGCTTAGTTGCAGTGACTCCGTAAGCTGTATCACTTGCCTGGCTATCACTGCAACTCTTGCGGTGTAGTTTAGTGTGTGTAAGTTGTGTTTAAATGGCTTTGTGACAGCATCATATTGCCTTTTATGATGCCGCGCTGTTAATCACTTTGCTCCCAACAGCGAATGGCAAGTCGATCCGGGATTAAACTCTCTGAAAAAATGTCACCGTCCCTCCAGAGAATTGAACCCCGGCACCTATCGTCCTCTCACAACAATAGTCAGCCGCCTAACCACTGCGGCCATCGACCCGTTAAGTTAGAGTTAGTATTGTGATGCTCGACTAAGATGAATAATGTGACATTAGGTTTTATATTAAAACAAATAAAACCCTAACTGTGTGTGTGTTTGAAAGGGCCACTATCTCAAAGTGCCTATGAGACTCCACTCCAATATATTTCAAGCGGAGATTTCTGCTATTAACTTATGCGCCGTAAAGAAGCTCGAGTTAGGGATACATGGCGCAATAATTAGTATATCAACGGACAGCCAAGCGGCGTAACTCTTCAGTGGGTTCCAAGCCATCAAGGGATCTAAGCGAACGAAAAGGCAGATAAGCTTGCCAAAGAAGCAGCGAAAATGCCTTTGATTGCACCTTATTCCTGTTGTGGACTGCAAAAGAGCCACTTAAAACAAGTAGTTAACAACTGGGAAGTCAACAGAAAGGCCTCCCACTGGCAGAATATACCAGGACAAAGGAAGGCGAAGGCACTGTTATCAGGATCGCCTAAGACAGCATAGTCGTTGCTATCTTTCAGCAAAGGCGATCTTGGAGTGCTGGGAGGGTTTCTAACAGGTCATGTGGCCCTGAAGTACCACCTGCATAAACTCGGAAAAGCTGAAGATCAAACCTGCCGTCTATGTCAAGAAGATCTAGAGACGGTAGAACACATTTTGTGTAAATGTGTTGCTGCGAGTCATACTCGACAACAACACTTCAGTAGGTCGTTTTTAACGCCTACTGACATCCAGGACGGAACTCCCAGACTACAAAGACTCATCAAAAGCCTTCTAAAAATTAGAAGGGCAATGTTACAATAGATCCATGCAGGTCGCAGTGACTAAAGGCAGCAGTGCCACTGTCCTCATATCTAATATGTATATGCTGCATGACATGGAAACTGCAACACCAAAGGGTGCGAATTTTTTGACCAAACTTGGTAGAAACGTATAACTAGTCAAACGCAATAATTGATTAAAATTTCAAAGAAAAAAACAAAAGACTAAAACAATTTAACATAATTTTTATTAATAATGTGTCGAGCCGCCCCTATTAGTTACACACTCCCTCACTCTTCGTGGCATTGATTCGACTAGGTGGTCGATATCCTCTTGCGGTATGGTGTCCCAAGCAACCTGTAATTCATGCCGGAGAACTATTAGTGTCTGCGGGAGATTGGCTAAATTCATAAGTTTTCGTCCCATAATGTCCCACAGATGTTCTATTGGTGAGAGGTTGGGGGATTTGGGTGGCCATGACATGAGCCTCTTCGAAGCGATTTACGGAAATTCTCGCTATGTGGGGAGGTGCATTATCCTGCTGGAAAAGTGGGTCTTCGAGCGTTTGAAGATATGGAAGAATATGGGGTTCTACCACCTCGTCAATGTAACGCTGGGCGTTCATGGTGGTTTGGATGAATACTAACTGAGACCTACTCCATATGCTATAGCACCCCATACCATAACACCCACTGCTCGATGTACATGCCTTTCAAATGGAAAACTGAATATCACGACGTTCCCCACGTCTTCGTCTGACCCTCATACTGCCATCATGCATCCCTACACAAAATCGAGATTCATCACTGAACACCACCTTATGCCACTCCACAATTCAATGCATTCGCAATCTACATCACTCCAAACGTTGCTGTCGGTGTTGAACTGTAAGTGGTAACACAAGATGTGGACGATAAGATTGTAAGCCGAAACCCCTAATTCGACGATAAACGGTTCGAAGGGTTACAGGACGACCTTGATTACCTAACCACACGTCAGCAATTGATCTGGTACTGGAGAACCTGTCTCTTAGCGCCATTAGGCGAAGGCGGCGGTCCTGTATCTCATTAGTTCTTCTTCGGCCTCCGGTTTCTCTTTGGCGTTTTTCCTGACACTCCCTAGTCCATGATTGATAATAGCGCATAATGGTGGATTGGTTCCGATTAGGGCGATTTGCAATTTCCCTGTATGAAAAACCACCTTCTCGCAAACCAACAATTCGACCTCTGTCGAATTCGCTTAATTGGCGATAATTTCCACGTTGCCGCACTCTAGGCATAATAAAACTTTTTAAACACGTTAAACAATGGTATAATAAGACAAAACCGTTGAAATTAATTTGAAACAAACAATAAATACACCACACATTAATGTCAGCGAAAACTGAATGAAGTGGCAGATGTGCCATAACCACTTGATCTATCGCAACAAAATTTTAATCAATTATTGCGTTTGACTAGTTATATGTTTCTACCAAGTTTGGTCAAAAAATTCGCACCCCTTCTTGGTGTTGCAGTTTCCATGTCATGCTGTATATATTAGCAAGGAACAAATAAATGCTATTATTATTATTATTTAAAAAAAATAAAAAATATAAAAAAAAATAAAAATATTTTAACGGGTCGATAGCCGCAGTGGTTAGGCGGCTGACTATTGTTGTGGTGGGACGATAGGAGCCGGATTTCAATTCCCTGGAGGGACTGTGTCATTTTTTTAGAGGATTGAAATCCGGATCGACTTACCATTCGTTGTTGGGAGCAAAGTGATTAACAGCGCGGCATTATTAAAGGCGATATGATGCTGTCACACACAATTTACACATGCAAAACTACACCGCGAGAGTTGCATGATAGCCAGGTAACTAATACAGCTTACGGACTCACTGCAACTAAGCATCCACCACATATTAAAAAAAAATGATTTTGATTAATTGCGACATTGTATCAGTCGTTTACGTAGTAACTTTATATCTTGATAGATATGGTTTTTCCTAGGAGACAGATGCACATAAGAACCAAATTAATGTTAAAATACGGTGTCTTAGGGTGGGTTTATCAATGTGAGGATAAAAGTGTTAGTTAGGTAACTGACAGATATGGCTAACAGGCAGATAAAATTTAGCAACTACAATGCTTTATCTTGCAAATAACTTCTATTTAACACTAATAAGTGCGTTTCATTGTAATTATCTTACGAATAAAATTTTATCTGCAAGTTAATTTATTTATCCTCACATTGATAAACCCACCATTAGTAAAATAAATATAAACTACCTAAATACATAAAATACATTTTTCTCTCACTTACTTGTCTTTTTTGGTCACAAACATGGACATGTGTTTGAGGTAATGGGAGACTTAGCTTCTGTAATGGCCGTTTGCATCGTCCTTAGTGAAATCAAGTTAAATTATAATTAAATTTAGTTAAATCGGAATTTTAGTTGCACTGAGATCTTAACAAAAGATTTAACTATTGATTTACATTTTAATCTTTTGTTAAGATCTCCGTGCAACTAAAATTCTGATTTAACTAAGATTTAATTTAATTATAATTTAACTTGATTTAACTAGGGACCACTAGAGACGGTGCAAACGGCCGTAATATATGTAGTTATATGATTACAAAAACTCAATATTATATTCACAATATAGCGACACAAAATTCGATACCTATTGTCGTAATAATACAAATGCATGTTTAAAAAAATATATATGGCTAAAATAGTAACATTTTTTCGAATCCGTATAATTTGATATCCGGATTTTGGTATTATTATCCAAATGCGTTATACAAAATCTGGGGTAGAACAGCGTTATATCGATAGCAAGCTGCTTCGAAAATTTCAGCACCACACTTCACTGCCCCCCTTGCCTTTAAGTGAACGAGAACTTTAGGGCAAAAGCAACAGTGGGGCATAGTGACAATGTCGAGACGACATGTTCCACTTTCGGAGTAGTTCTACCACTGGAATCTGGATTCGTTATACGGAATCCTGAATTCAGATCCGTCATTCAACACTAGTGATATGAATTTGTTATCCAAGCTCTTGAAAATTCAATATTACATTTCACGGATTTTAAAAGCAATACAGTACGTTTTCCACGTAACATAAATTGAATAGGCTCTGTCTTAGACACTCTATATTGAAAAATAATTTTGAATAATTGTGTAAATAATGTTTCAGTATTTGAATGCACTCCAAAATAGGAGGTGATTCGAGCTGTCGAATAAATTTGGATCTAAAGAAACGAATAACGAATCTGTGGTGGAACTCTATAAAATAGAATTCTGTTCTGTAGAATCGACCAAAGCGATTCTATCGTCTGGAATAGAATCGTATATGTTGTACTCTATCAACTTCGCTTATGCTATAGAATTGTGCTTCGTTAATCTTCGGTAAATTTGTCAAAATACGCGAAAATTTCATGGTAGCCAATAGTTTAATCGCGAAATTACTACAAATTTGCAGGGTTTTTACATGTTTCAGTCGGTTTTGTTTTTGAATTTCAACTCGATTATAAGCAAATCACTTGTAGTCCATTGTAGTTATTTTTGTGATCGTTATCATGCTCCCCTTAAATTTATATATCGCCGAAAATATAATTCAAGATATTAATAAACGGGAAAAAAATTTAACAATGAAAGGAGAATCATGAGAAACTCCCTTTAATCTTCCCTGATACGCACTTTATAAAAATATTTCGCCTCACAAAAGCGATGGTTGATTATTTAATTAGGACCCTTCTTTCCCATCACTAGAAATAATATAAAGCTATAGACATACAAAAATTTTCGCAGCACTAATTTTCTTTGGAACAGGAACATATCAGCGCAATGTTGGACAATCATATATAGCATACATTATAACATTATAGGTATCATTATTGTAACAATCAATCTCTAGGTGCATAAAGCAAGTAGGTAACTGATATTGCGGATCATCTCTCCCACAGATATATTATATTTCCAAAAACAGCAAGAGAAAAAAATCAAATTAAACAATGTTTCATGAGAAATTTTAGATCTCCTGGGGTTATTGGCGCTATAGCCTGTACCCAAGTTGCACTAATTGCTTCGAAGATAGAGAAGCATAATTATATAAACCGCAAAGGTTACCATTCAAAAAATATTCAAATAGTACGTTATATGTCTATATGTATTTAAAACAAAATAGATTTTAATTTTTAGATTCGCGATCTAAATCTAAAAATTCTTAATGTTAATGCACTGTATCCAGGTTCATTTCATGATGCATTTTACAACTTTTTAATCATATCGAAGCATACAGTCGAGATATCACAGTTCGTGCGTTTTTGATATTATTGGTTATGTTACCGTTGTCGACACATTCAAAGCTGTAGAAACCAAGCGAAGCAATGGGGGCGAAGTGCGGTGAGAGGAAAGAAGTAGAATTGTGAATAGAGTACCAAACTAGAGAATAGAATCGCATTTTGCGATACGATAACACTTCTCTATTTTATAGAGTTCCACTACTGGTTCAGAAAATCAGATAGCGAATCCGAGTGTAAGTATCGAATAATAGATTCCGGTCCAGATATATGAATAATTTTGGATTCGGAATTCAATTTTATCAGATACCGAAACTACTGCTTTTTATAAGCAACCTTTTGAAATAGAAATTTCTATATTTTCTATAGCATTTTCTGATACCGAGTCGAAATAAAGTGTCTTATACCATAGCAATTGCTCCACTGGGTAATTAATCGTTTCACTGAAAGAATCTAAAAGATAAAACCTTGTTAGATACTATTGACTTATCTAATTTATGCGTCTAGTATTAAAAGGATACTACTACTACTACTAGATACTTTGACTTATATTTATCTTTACCAACATACATTCATATTCTTACCTGTACGAACAGTTACATTTAATACCGGAATAGCACATTTGTAAATTTGTGTTTCTTCGGAAATGAATGCGACATACTCTATAATCATTCTAAATGAACATATTCACGATATTTAATAAGTTTGAATGTGCTATAATCTTCATCCGTTTTTGGAACCTTAAAACTTGTTTCTGTGGATGCTTCGAAACGAATGCTACGATGATGTTGTATCAACACATCCTTTTGCAGTACATTTAAAGCCACAATGCTCAGGTTCATACTGCCCGGCAAGCTCACACGCGGAATAGCGGTGGTTTCATTAACAAAAACAACCAAGCATCAAAAAAAATGTGTAGTATAAAATACATATGGCATTCAATATAACAGATATAAACTCCAGCTACCATAAGAAAAAACTAATCAAAACACCACTTATATTAGACAAAGTCGGCAAGCACTTTTCAAATAGGTATACTGGGTGTAGAACGTGATTAGAAGTTTTTAGAGATGCAGTTATAGAGGAAATATAAAATTTTACATTAGATTGGCGATAATGCTGATTTTAAATGTACTATTTTCGCCAATGATTTACTTCCGGTACAACGAAAGTAAACTCACTGATTTTAAATAAAACATGGTACTTTTTATTTGATTTTTCAATTCACCATCAAATTTTGAGTAAATTTCATGTACTATGTCTTTTACCAAAAATTAATAGTTCTTGAGAGATTTTGAGTTTTCAATTTTTCGAGAAAAGCAGTTCTAAATCAATCACGATACTTCTGCAAACAAAAATGCTACTGACTTAAAATCAGGCACAACGAATTATAAGACATCACTAATGCGTCACGCCGTTCAAAATATTAAATTGTCTACATAGGGCGTTATACACATACTATTCAATTCCAACAATTTAAAACAATTATAACTTGCTTATTTCAAACACAACACCCTGTATTTTAAATCAGTTTTTTATTTTCATTCGAGTGATACTAGTATTCCTTATACCTAAGCCTAATAAATTTTGAGATATTTCATTATTTTACTGAAAAATAACCAAACTTCATTTTTCGACATGAATAAAGCGTTGGCCATGACTGTCAAAGATGTGACAACTTGGTAGTGTTATTTATGCATGCGCTAAGCGGCCTACAGTTGAAACGATCGGTTGTACAATCCGTTATGCAACCGTGGTTGGCTCGACGGTCTAAAGCGACCTACAGACGAAATGATGCCATTTCCAACTTGTAGTACGACAAGTAGTACAACACATCGTTGCACGTTGCGTCTGCATGTCGCTTAAGGTATGTTTTGATGGCATACATCTAAATTTGCGTAACAAATTTATTAAAATTAATCATGAACATCACTGTCAGTAATATTAATCTCCTCTAAAAAATAGTCATTATATGTTATCATGAATATTTTATTCGACCAAAACAAGTAGTAAAATAAGTTTTGCTAGCAACATTTACATTTATGGGTAGATAATTTAAAAAAAGTTATGCATACAAAGTGGTTGTTATAGCAATATACAATATTTTTAATATAATCCACTATTATTACAAATGTATGCCGATTCTCTTCAAGATAAGACACTCCTTTTCTAAGAATTGGAAACAATCTTCAAACTTCCATTTTTCGTTGCATTTATGATAGTTATAGTTTATTGCATATTTGTATAAAATAGTACACTTACATAATCTACATGAATTCAAAAACTAACCAACCTAAGTTAAAACAATGACTATTTTAAAAATAGATCTGTCCAACGTTTAATATGTTTATGTTGGCGGGTGTAATGTAGGAACTTATCCATTCAAGCTCTAAATACTCGTTGAAACAGAGACTTTACAAAGTTAAATTATTACATATATACCGTTGAATTTACAAATTTTACATTATAATATTCATTTTCACTTGTTCTTTGTCAATGCTGGTTTTGCAGACTGTTTTAACGGCTTTTTCAGTAATTTTGTATCTATATTTAATCCAATAAGCAATGAAATATCTACTAATAAAGTAGGAAAGAAACATTAAGAGTCATATTTATAGTTCGTGCTTGAGGTTGTGCCGACGCTTGAGCACGCGATTTTGACTTAAATGTTATTGCAAATCTGTCAAAATCGCGTGCTCAAGCATGGGCACAACCTCAAGCAGTAACTTAACCGTGTTAGGGACTGAAGTTATCTTTTTTTATCAATTTGAAATTAGCAATAGTTTTAAACACTATAAGTAACTAAAAGATCGATAAATAAAGATGCACAAAAAGTAGTTTTCCAGATTGTGAGTGTCTACTAATAACAGGAAGTTATTTATTGAAGGTAACTAGTCTCTTATTATATAACGAAATATCGTAAAATAGTTTACTTTCAAACATGTGTGTTGAATGTGCAATTAAGCGCTAAAGAAAAGTAACTCCATTCCGATAAATTATACTAAATAAAACTGATCATTAAATTAACAATTTCAAAAAGTATGGCATTTAAAACGTAATAATATGCAATTGTCAAATACACGTAAGTAATTATGTGCATAACATCTACGAGACAAGAGACAACTTTAATTCATTTCATGAAGTATATGTTTGTTAATATATTCACAATTAAACTTAAAACTACATAACTGTATATCTTGATTAGTTACTGTTTTAACTTAGAGATGTTTTTTTTTCAGATCTTTCGTGCATATACATATTTGCTGACATATTGAAATAACGTCAATTATGAAGAAATTTGAGAGTACATAACATTAACTCACTAATATTAATGTTTTCTAGTAAAAACTGACGTTGAAATTGTGTCTCTGGTTTTAATCGCATTATGAAGAGTTTTGCCTCTTAAACACGTTAAGCGCCCAGTGGTCCGCATGCGATCCACGCTTTTCGATTACTAAAATACTGCATTGAAACGACACATAGTATTGTAAATTCGCACCGTTTTGTTTTAAATTTTAGAGAATTTAATCAGGAACCTGTCTGTAATGGCAAAATACTCTACATAGCAGACCAAAGATAATATTTCTCATATAAAAATGCTGTAGAATTGGGATACCTGCGATACACTAGGTCCAGTCATATTAAACTAACGTGGGATATTCGCGGACCACGCGGGCCTGTAATGATCAGATCATTTCACCATTGCTGGCGCTTAATGTGTTAAGTATATGTTTTTATAGCAATCATCGTACTGGATGAAACATTATGTAACTGTATTTAAGAGAAAACATTGCTGCAGTCATTTTTGTATCTATGTGTATTATGTGCGTATCATTTTTACTACAAAAAATATATAATAATATGTAAAAATATATAATAATATTTTCTTGGCGTATGTAAATACAATAATGCAATTTTTCCCAAACGCCAATTTAATTAAACATATTTTTATATAAAAATAACTTCACTACTCGACTCCACTTCGGGATAATTAAAAATATGTTTAATTAAATTGGCGTTTGGGGAAAAAAATTGCATTATTGTCACTACTTAATAATTATTGTGGATTTAATTGGATCTGACACAGAAAAACAAAAATGTTCATTTTCTCATAAGAGAGAATAAGGAAAAAATGTATAAAAATTTAGTTTATTATACTACTAGTGTAGTTTATCGTTTTGTCATAAAATACAATAACCCTGTTGGTAACAGCGCGAAGATAAAGTTAGTAATGTATTATATTATAGTACGTATTATATCTTACCTTACAATTACGAATTCTAATTATTACTTTGCTGTTTAAAGAAAATCAACGAATATATGAAATAATTTCGTAGTAGCTATTATAATAATAATAATTCTATTGATAGAAGAGAAACGGTTTACATATACATAGTATTTTCTAACATTTGCCACATCTCGTCCTTCCGGCTATATTTAGAGTCAGCAGCGGGGATAGCGTCAACTAGTTGGCAACAAGCTGCCGCGTAACGTATTTGCAATTTCACGTGTTGATACCTGCGTCAATGCATACATACATGCCGAATGGTGACTAAATACTAATTTCACTATTGCTGACTGTGACTATAGTCGACGGAACAAATTATGCGGCTGTATTTATCACATAATCACGTATAGCATTCACAATTCTTAGTGAATAAGTTATTCATTGGTTTTTAAAGACATACGGAGATATTAAATTAGAGAATCTTCAATATATATACATATACATAGAATATTCATATACATTATTTTAAATATCATTTTTCGTACCTATCTCTAATGATCTAAAATAAGCCATTTTTCCGACAATTGTTCCACTTGTTTATTGAGTAATGGATTTCTCACGCATTTTTATTTCCAGGTTTCCGCCAACTTTCTTTCGACCATCCACTAACTAAAAATAATACATTCATTACTTCGCAACATTATTACTAAATTGGTCTGGAAACGAAAAAAGTTGATACAAATCGCTAGGTGAAATATACAGAGCATTCCAATGAAAATGATCCACCTTAAATACGTCAAAAAATACGAACAAACTCCGAAACAAGTCGAGAAACGCTTTCGCCATTAAGGCAATGCAGCGTCGAAGCATCGGACATTACAATTTCAAATGACACGACGTCATATTATTACATTTTTCGGTTTTAAATACTATTGGCCACAGCTTTCATGTAGGACTATACAGATTGGCGTAGTGAACGGTTTCTATTCGACTTCACATACACACACATAGACATGTAGTATGTATGTGATACAGAGTGGAGGGGCTGCTGTGTACGTCGTAGAAGGTATGCATTTGAAGAGAGAAACACATTCCTCGCTCGCTTTTGTGAAGTTGATTACAGAATTTTGTTTCGTTTTGAATATAAAAAATTTATTTTAGTTACAATTTTTATAGTTTTGTTTCAGTTCAATGTTATTGCATAGATAGGTACATCATTTGGAAAACTAGATAATCAAGCTACACGTACTAATTTCTAAAAGCAAACATGTACATCCTTACGTTACTCCTGCCGCACTAATACGATTGAAAGTCGAAAACGAATGTCTCCCCACTATCGTAACTTTGTTACGCCTACAGACGATACGTACATGTAAAATATGCGTGTGCTAGTGTGTGTAATATGCACGGTACATATAAA
The DNA here is from genome assembly GCA_023690525.1 of Holotrichia oblita. Lineage (NCBI taxonomy): Eukaryota > Metazoa > Arthropoda > Insecta > Coleoptera > Scarabaeidae > Holotrichia > Holotrichia oblita. The sequence continues at coordinate 56,315,977 of CM043017.1, forward strand.
CCTATAACTCCACCAATCTGTATATTCATGTAAACATGTAGATCTCTATATTCTAAAGTTAAGAGCTACTTTCTATTTCATTAAAGATTCAGTTGAGCTCAAGGTTAAGTATAGTTAGTACAACCGCCCATAATTGTATACCTGCTGTTTTATCAAAAAAAACATATAGTTTTTCTTGTAATTTCTTTATATGGCCTAGGTCTTTAACAGATGAAATGGAAAATATACGTTGAAGTTTTAGACGATATCTGCTAAAGTGTTAAGGATAGGTGTAGACTACATTAAAGTTGCTGCAAATACTATGCAAAATCGAAAAATATAATATGACGTGGTGTCATTTGAAATTTTTAATGTTCAATGCGGGGGTGGAGGATTGAGCACACAATTCAATTTCCCCATTCAAACAACAATCGACCTGTCTCGGCGTTATTTCATAAATCCGAAAAGATTGCCAGTGATAAACTAGAAATATACACGGGTCTTTTGTTTGCGTAGAAACGAGCAACTTTTGTAAAAGTATAGAAATAACAGTAGAAATCTCCGATGTGCACAAACTTTTATACTACTATAGTCACACGATTAATGGGTCTTAACCTAAAGGTTAACTGGTGTAAATATCGTCCGTTTTCTTTGATGCATAGTCTCAAGTAACTAATATACATATAAAATACAAATACGTATATGTATGTATACAATTAGCTGGTATAATAATACTTACGTCAAAACTATCGTGTATTTCACATTGTGTTTCCAATGGTTGAAGTTTTACAGACACTGTTCCTAGGAGATTGTCAGATCGGAGTGAAACCGCTAAAACAAGGAAACCAGTTGCTAGCGAAACAGCTAGCACACCCCCATCTTGGATATTAAATATGAAAGGCCATTTACGCAACAAAAGCAAAAGTATAGCAAAGTAATAGGTAAGCAGCTGCAATTATGTTATACAAAGCAAGCATTGCAATTTAAAAACGATGTGGGGTGTGTTAAAAAACATTTTATTTTTTATATATTATAACCACTCCACTAACGGACAACGTGCAAGTGAATATAAATAAATAAACCCAAATAACCTGTACGTACATTGTAATTATGGAATATTGATGCATTAAGTGTTAAAAGCAAAAAGTTTATAATTTTTAAAAAATCTGAAATCAACACTGAAAAGGTATTGTAATCTATCTATCTATCTTGATCTATCTTATAGTAACTTTTACAAATTTTAATGAAGTAAATTGCTCCTACATTATCCTATAT